>JAQFVV010006257.1:2582370-3782370 GCA_028023455.1 Epiperipatus broadwayi | reverse complement strand
CTTTAATTGTATTTTACTAAATTTAATCCCTCTCATCCATTCTTTTTTCTTACCCAAGTAAATAATAATAGGCCAGCAATATTCTACCTTTTTCTAAACATCTATATATAAATAATATTATATCTAGGGTGTGCACATTCTTATTACAATTATTTTAGTGACTATATAAAAACAAATACATGCATTACTTTTATCTGGGGTGATTTTTTTATAGTTATATTATAATATTGCTAATTTTTGAAGTATTGGTGAACCACTTATGCTGGGATATATAGTCTTTGTCTTCATGAAGAAATAGGTTTATGATTACTTCATATCTATCCCTCCACTGAAGGTACTCATATTGTCATGAATTTCATGTGATGGCTGGACAGATCATTGGATCAATGTACATAATAGAAATTCAGGCACAGCATGTACTATACTGGGCATTGCTGCCAGAACTTATATTTCAAAGCCGCCCTTATCCTCAACAACACGGGAAAAGTCCACCCCAAGTTACTCTTTTTAGGGTGATCCATAATCAAAAATACAGTACCTTTGAAAAAAAAAAAAAAAAACCCAAACAAAAGACCACACTCAGTATTTATAAGGTCTTGTTTTTCAAAATGTGTTGGGAAAAATTTAAAAAAAATTTGTCTAAGTTCTCTTTTTTTTCTTAAGCTTAATGGCCTTTCACATATTTTATTTGATTTTAATTTCAATTATCTTTTGTACGAATACATTTGCTTTTCCACTGCTCTTTGTATGTATTTTCTATCCTACAGCACTTGATATTCCATTAACACTAATAGCAAGGAAAGTAGTTTACTGTTTAAGGCTCGAACGGGATCTTTAGCAACAAGGGAATATTGTAAATGGGAAAAATGTGGGTGATTTAGTCTGCAAGTTGTGTAAGGAAGGCATAGAAAATATTAGGCATCTGTTAATTGATGCTTGAAAGCAGAAAGGGTACAAATAATGAAGTTATGGAAGAATAAATATAAACAAAATGATTAGTTTTTATGCTGCGTTTGAGAAAAGATGAGGGGATTTTGATATGAAGGCCATGGAGTTGACAAAGATTATGTTATGGAAATAAGATGGAGCAGGATATGAGAAAACTTAGGGTGGAGAATGGAAAAGGAAGGTAAAGTGGATAACAGTTTTCTCTGGGCATAGTTGCTGAGAGAGTACTGACTCCATATAAGAAGTCATAGTGTATCACATCACATTACTCCTGGGTAATTACTATTTTTACTCCCAAAGATGTGGAACTATTTGTTATTTTGCATCTCAGTATTTAAATAAGGCACCAATTATTACTATTTTTTAATGGATTATTTCCATTACTGAAACTTTTCCATTGTTCTCATGATTCCAACCTGCTGAAACATGTGCAATTTATAATTATTTAGATTTTATTTAACTTTTAAAATATTTAATTTTTAGGTTTACTTGCCCTGTCTCAACAAGTTAAAACGTTGTACAATTACACACACACACGGGCACCTATTATCTATGTGTGCGATTGTAACGAAATTTGCATGTATCGTTAAACGGCTGGAAATAATAAAAAAAATGAAGCATGCATTTATGTGAGCATAGCTTCAATATATGTATATATTTTGTAAATAAAGTTATTGAAATTTTGTGGTCATGTACAGTCAGTACACAACTATTATTACTTCTATTATAATTTGCATTCTAGAAAGTTAGCATTTGATTCTATTATACTGAATAGTGATGAAGTTATTATTATGTTATAAGCCCTTATTATGCAAATGGACTGACTGTAGAGAGCCAGTAAGCTGAGAGAGAGAGAGAGAGAGAGAGAGGGAGGGGGAGGGAGAGAGAGAGGGAGGGAGGGAGGGAGGGGGAGAGAACATCTGTTAAGTTTCTAGCTGTTTTTTAAACTTACCAATAGACTGATAAGCAAAATTAGTGGCTTACAGAGAAGACTGATTTAATTAGATGTAAAGCTATTCTGTTAAAGTTAATAATATATATATATTTTTCATATATCATAGCATTGGCCAGGACACGAACCCACACCCGTCTGCAACCAACTACTTGCTTGCAAGGCGAGTGCGATGACCTCTCGTATTTGTGTGCAGAAACTTACTAATGAAAACTTATAGACTTGTGGACTATATCATTATTATTATTATGTGTGGAGATAACTTATTTCCATTAGACAATGTATATTAATAACTTTCAAAAGTAAAATGAACTATTAGTAATTATTTTTTATTTCAATTATTTATTTATTAAAATTTATTAGTCTCAACCTTCTTGTTAATATATGTTTAGTAATAAGAGCCAATTTTGAGTTACTCTTATGTGCACACTAAAAGTAGGCATCTTCATTCTACAATATAGCTATCTATTTAACCTTAGTAATCAATTGTTTAATAAAATTTCTATCTCTAGATTATTTTAAAGTTTTCTTCCTTCATTAGTAAAAACTGGGATTTGAAATGGAATTAATACATTTATGCATCTTTTCTATATTATATAAGCTATAATCTAGAGGAAAAAAAAATATTATTGCATACCCACACTAATACATTTGTAAAGTTTAGAAAATCTGATAATACATTACTTTTTATAAATTTTAAAATCTTAGTTTTAACCTATTTTTAATACTAGAAGTGAGAACTGCTAACATGTTCTCACATATGTTATTAAAGAGTAATCCTTTTTAAGGGACTGTAGAATCATCTGATGTAAGTTTGAACAATCAATTGGGAGATTTTGCTATACTTTACAATTAATTATTTGAATTATTACTATATTGTTCTATAGTAGGATGAACAATATTATTGCTATTAGGAGCATGTAAGTAACCATACAAAAAGTCATGTGATATTATTGCCCCTATATATATATATAGACAAATCTCGATATTCTAATGTGTGCACTCATAAGATACGTTTTGTGTTGGTGATGTAATAATTGAATCAGTGAGCAATAATATATAAATAGTTACTTTACATGTTGTCTTCTATCTAATAAGCTCCCATTATTTTTATTAGTTTATTCTAGGTAAATATATATTTTTAGATTTTGCTCTTTCATCATTGGTGAATGTAGACATTCCCAAGACATTCCCATTAAGAATATAGATTTTGAATATTAAGTTCTGAAAAGTTTTGAACACTAATGTCCTTATTAATCAGGCAGCAACAATGTGATCTATTTTAAATTCAGATTTAAAATATCAATATTTTGGTAAGAGTTTTTATCTATAAGACTTTAGTTTCCAAAATAATTTATTAAAGATTACATTATTACATTAAAGGTTATTTGTTACATATTTTGTTTAAAGTATTTTCTCATTCCTTTATTTGGTTTTCCCAAATTTGAGTCAATTACTCTTCTGTTTTCTCTTTTTTGAAGCATCCTACTATTGGTTGGGCCATGGAGAGGATAAATCCAGCATGTCCCAAATCATGGTAAAAATAACCTCAGTGGTTATCAGGCTGTCTCTTGTTCTTGTTTTTTTAAGATTGTTCTGCATGAAATTAATAGGATTAAAATTTTGATGATTAAATATCTAGTAATCGACAATAGATGATCAAGAATTAATGAGTTTAATTTCTGGATATGATCCTTTTCTGATACATTCTTTCAAATTAAATAATTTAGATTGATTTGCCTTGGTCTGACTCATTAGTGTATTTTTAAGTTGCCATTAGCTGATTACATCTGAATCTGAAATGGTTGATGGTTTCATCTTGTTTTTTTTTTTTTTTGCAAATCATGCAGGTTGAGTCAATTTTTGAGTACACTCTTTTATTAACTAAAAATCAATTAATAGGTAATGCATTTACATTGATTTTGATTAAATAATCCAGATATTTGGACTCTAAGCTCCATCTTTTGAATTTCCTTATTAATCTATCATTTGCAATGGTTAAACTTGAGAGGTGGTCTTTTAAGTCAGAGTGCTTTATACTAAAATTTGTTTTGAAATGTGTCTATTGATTGCTATGCATTTCATAAGCTCATTTAGTTGGTGATACAGCCAGTTTCTTCTCCATGGTGGTGGAGTCCGGTCTGTTGGAATGATGAGTGTTAGAATTTCTTCATTCTGTTGATTCATTTTTAATTTATGGAGAAAATTGTAAGACTTCTGGAACCATAAGATAGAAATGTCATGGAGACCCATTCCGTTAATGGCCCTGGATCGTTGCATTTGTCTGTAGCTTATTGCTACTGCTTTCTTTTTCCAGAATAGCCCAGAGCATAAGGATGCAATTTTCGAGATGAACCGTTTAGTGGACTTAATCACAGGGAGATAATAATTAATCTTTGTCAATACCTCATGTTTAATAATGTGGCTTCACCATAGATGGAAAGATATATTCCAGACAATGATGTGGTTATCTTTTTGGTTGCTTCCAGCAGGGATTGTTTGATGTTGATTCTCATTGAAACTGAAGACAAGTGCATTGGAAACCGGGAATTTCTGCGGCTTGGCCACAAATCTCGAGGCAACCATTTGTCCCGAGATAAACCTCCAAGCCACATACTTTGCGAGGTTAAATTTTAGGCCATAACATTTTGAATATTCATCTACCACCTCTTGTAGTTTCAGAATGTTTTTCAGATGGGAGAACCACTAGTATGTCCTCCTTGTAGGACAGATGTTTAAATTATTTTTTTAATTGGAGGAATATATAGTCCTGGGAGATTTGATTCAATACTTTTGAGAAGAGGATTTATATATATGATGAACAGCAGAGCGCTCAATGGGGAGCCCTGCAGGATAGAAAGTAAAGGCTTAAATCCCGTGGCAACCTTTCCATCGAACGTCATTAATATTTCCCTGTTCATCAGGAGGTTCTCAGTGATTGTTAAGAATACCTTTGGGACTGAATATCTGTTTAGGATTTCAAGCTAAGTATCTATTCTGACTGAGTCAAATGCTGCCGAAATGTCTAATTGGATGGCAATCGTCCCAGCTTTCTTTGATATTCTAATGTATTCACCAGTAAGCTTAAGCTGGTATACTGCGTCTGCAGTCAACGAGCTTTTTTTAGCAAACTGTGAATGTGATATATGCTTGTATATAGCATCCTATGCAGTCAACGAGTTTTTTTAGCAAACTGTGAATGTGATATATGCTTGTATATAGCATCCTGTATGTGGTCTTTGATTAGGCCTTCGATAACTTTGATTAATAGCAGGGTCATCAAGTAGTCCTCAAATTTTTAATGTCCGTGAGGATGCCTTGCTTTTTTACAAAAGGTACCAGCAAGATTGGATAGAGACTTTGTATGTCCCTGCACCCCTTAGATAACTCATAAATCATGTTTTTAATTATTGGAATAGTGAAGTGACTGAGGTGCAGGAACACAAATTTAGGCACTGTGTGTGGTCCCAGATGTGTGCTATCTGGAATTGATTGTAGTTTTTGAAGAATTTTTGCTTCTGTGATCCCATGTAGTTCATCATTGTTTATGCTGTAATCATGTCTTATTTTCTGTCCTACACCATTCTGCAGTTTTCCTTTAAAGTGATTGTGAATTTTCATCAGCATTGCAGTGCCTGTGTAGAATTGTTCGTCAATGAGAAGGGATGCCGGTGTAATCTATTTTTTTCCCTGCAACAATCGCCCACCGAATTTAGCTTTTTGTCCAGCAGTGGCGGTTGGCAAGAAAATTTTTTGCCTTTTTTGATTGAAATAAATTCCACTAGTGCCCTTTGTAAATCTTTATATCTTTTTTTCAGTTCTAGAATCAATTTCGTGTTTCCCATTACACTTGGATCTGAGTTTAACCTATCTTGAATATTATTTAGATCTTGCATGAGCTTGACTGGTCCTTTTTGGTTTTGTGTATAGAAATCAATGATCAATCTTGTTATTTCAATAAATGCAATCCATGCTTCAATAGGTGGCAGGCTTAGGATGTTAATTTTCTGGAGGTAAATGTATATCTCGGAGAAGGTAGTTGCAGGGGCATGGATCTTGTTAAGCATCCTTGTTGTCTTCATAAGTCTACCAGGAACCTGGACAGCATCTTTTACATCAATCCAGACCTTCAAGGCCAGGTGGTTTGAGAAGACCACTAGTTTGAGAGATGTTTCAATTAGAAAATGAAGGTCCGGGGTGTATTATAACAGATCGATCAGTGTTTTATGTTTCCTTGTATAGAAGGATTGTGCACCTGGGGGAAATAACCTGAGCACATATAAATTCTCTATTAATTAAGTGGATATATTTTTTTATTAACTGTCTCATATGGTAAATTAAAATCCCTGAAGAGGATGGTTGGCCTTTGGCAGGAGGAAATATTTCTTGACAAGTGAATAACTTGTTTGTTGAGTTTTAGTTTGTCTCAGTATTTATTTAATTTCGAATTGATGCTTACCCATTGGTGTTTGTGAATTAAGTTTGATGACTTTTGGTGATAAATTCATTTTATTTATTGATTTAAACTTGGATAGAAATATCCACTTTAATGGAATTAAAACATTTCTTTGTAATCTTAAAAAATGGAAAAGCTGCAATTTCTGATAAAATATCTAGAAAAGATTTAAATTACAATGGTGATATATTGTTAATTTAGAAAATATTGGCATTTTTTATAGAAATATATGGGCTCATGAAGTTGTGCTACCTGATCATAAGAACACTTCTATCATTCAAATTTTAAAAAATAAAGAAAGTAGACAACATTGCAATATTTATCATGGGATATTATTATTCTCTATAGCAAAGATACTTTCAAGAATTTTATTAAATAGACTGCTTCCATTCATATCCAAATGATTATCAGAGACACATTGTGGTTTTATGGAAGTTTTACAGAAACAAGCACTATAGGTATTTTGTTTCCAGGGTATCTGAAAAAAAAGTGGTGATAACAAAGAAATGGTTTATATATTGTGTTTAATGAGCAGGTCAAAGTATTGACACAATCAAACAGATCTACAGTATTTTTGAAATTAATTTGTTGAAATGAGAGAAAGTGTTATTACTACTGGTGGAAAATCTGAACTATTTGAAATGGAAATATACTAGTTCCAATTTTGTTTTCAATTTCTATAGTTGTCATTTTGGAACGGTATATAGGCAGTTAATGATTCAGGGATCTAAGTGCAATATTCGTTTGGTGGTGGAATTTTTAATTTGAATCAAGTAAAAGTAAAAACAAGAATTTCATCTTCTTGGATTTTGGATTTAAAGTGTGTACATAATTTTGCTATCTTTGCCAATTCAAAAGATACTCTAAAGGTAATGTTTTGAATGTAACATAAAAAAATTGGGTCAAGAATATAAGCCAATTTAGATATCTTAGTAATTTTTAAAAAAAGTAGAATATAGTTTTAAATGTTGAAGGGCAGCATATAATATACTATTGCTATTTTTAAGAAGTTAAAAAAATATTTTGTCACTATGTTATACCTATTGTAGCTAAATTAGTTGTATATATAGTTATTGTTATTTTATATAATTTATTTACCTAATTTATTTATTTAGTGTATGGATTTTTTTGACAGTTTATTAACAAAATATCATAAAGGAATTTGTAGAGATTCCCAACCTGAAAATAGAATCATCAATGATTTTATTAAGTTCTTCAATTCTGTTATTGTAACCATAGATGCAAGAGTCATTACCCTGAGTCTGTGTTCTTGCATTTACATAGATCAATGCTTGATAAATTCCATTTATAAGGCAGATGAGTGCTATAGCCATGGGTTGTTTTGAATCTGTTGGTAAGATTATAGATGCTTCTAGGAATATTAAGTCCAGGTAGCTTTATTGTTGGATCTGAAAGAAGAAATTTGATTGGAACATCATAAGATAATTCCTATTTTACATTATAATTCTTTGTTTATAAATTTTTAGTTTAACTTCTAAAAGGGGATCTTGATTTGAGATGAGTCTTGATTATGAAACTACATTAACAGAACAACATTATATATTTTTTGGAAAACAAGTTCTGTTATCTGCTTGAGGAATATGTGAAAAAAAATAAAAAGCCACTGCAAAGGAGTAGACTTGAATATAACAGTAATATTTCTCATAATAATATTTAGATGACTATTTAAAAACTTAATATGGGAACTTTTTCTTCAAATAGGTACATAGCATTCATCTGAAGGATATGCTAGTTCTAAAGAAACTATCCTTAAAATATTTGTATCACAACCCAAGTAGTGCCTGCGATCTAGCTTTTCAAGGAGGTTATTCCTAGAAATTAATTTTGATTTAATCTTAGCTAAATGAGGAAAATAAGTTAAGCTATAAGCCAAAGTTACTGCTAAATACATGGAATAGAATTGTGTTTCAGTCTATTATTACAAAAAGTTATATTCAGATTACGAGATGATTCCCTATTATTTACAAGAAAAATTGATACTGTTTTCATTGGGTTAGAGATAAGACATTAACACTTTTGGGAAGTCAAACCAATATTATTAGTGTAAATGAATTTGCTGAATTCTATTTTGAAAAGATTACTGCAGAATATATTAAGTTGGTGGGAAAACAGAATCCTGATGAAGACCATTCTAAAAAAATTTGTATCTGTAATGATTTTCATTCAGTGTCTCTTGAATTTTCTATTGAAAAGCATTTTGTCAAGTAAATTAGTTTTTCTGCATTTAAGAATTTTAGAAAACAATTTTTCTGAACAAATAAGATCAATGAAGATCCCAACAGTTTTTATTTTATTTTAAAAGCCTTTTTCAATATGAATTATTAAAGACAAAACTTGTTCACAATAATTTTTTTCTTAGCCTAAACCTAGCTTGCTCTGTAGGTAAGTAGCTTGCAACTATTGGCAGAATTCTTGTTAATATTATTCCTTCAGAAACCTTGTAATGTATACATAATAATAATATTGGTCAATAGTTTTTTTGGGTTCATTCCTAGTTTATTTAGTTTTAAAATTAGTAATTTTGCTTTTATGCAAAATTTTTGCAATAATTTCTGTATGAGTAATGTTATTGAATAGCATTGCTAATTATGGTTTTCCTTTAGGTTCTAAATTTTTTAGAAAGTCTGTAAGTATTCTATTTAATCTTGGAGCTTTTCCTGATTGAAAATAATCTAAGGTACATTTTTTTTATCTGTAGGTTTTATCAGTTGATACTAGTAGAATATTATTGCAATTCTGCCCTAATGATACTTTTGCTTATTCTATCAATCTTGAATTTATAAGTCAGATACATAAGGTAGCAACCTCATTAGCAGTAATATTAATAGTTTTTTTAAAAATAGTTTTACATCCATCGAGCTTTTATAATAGTGATTAGGTATATTGTAAAATATCATTTTGCCCTGATCTTGCTCCACATTTGGCATTACCCAGTGACTTTACAAATTTTATTCCTAGATAAAAATTTGCCGTAAATATACATTACTGGCTTTTATGGGGGGTGGAGTTTTCTACTAGTTGTTATTATGTGTTTATTAAATATTTTATTTAATTTGCATGGAAGTGAGATTTGGATATGCTTCATAAAATTAAAGTACAGTGGTAAGATTGTGTGATTAGTCAATTTATTCTTCAACTTATT
Source organism: Epiperipatus broadwayi (assembly GCA_028023455.1). Taxonomy (NCBI): domain Eukaryota; kingdom Metazoa; phylum Onychophora; class Udeonychophora; order Euonychophora; family Peripatidae; genus Epiperipatus; species Epiperipatus broadwayi. The sequence goes on along the minus strand of JAQFVV010006257.1, from coordinate 3,772,851 downwards.
GGATGTGATTCTATAGAATCCATTATTGTTAAATCACATCTTGATTGGGGTTGTATGAAACAAATGAAGGATACAATGCTTACTTAAAAAAATATTTTACAGTGAACTTGCGCATAGATTTTTTTGAGAGAGGTAGAATCCATTTATTTTACAGATTATCTCAAAAATATTCTTAGTAAGGACAATATTCATTGTTTTTATTGGGAGGATATGAATATGCAATAGAATGCAGTGGAGAACTATAATTATATATGGTATTGAATTCTTTCAGGGAAAAAATTTACTGCAAAGGACTTTAAATGGCATTATCTCAAGATATCAAATAAACAGGAGTTCTATATGTGGAAGTATTTGTTGGTTAATAAGTTATTGGCTTATATAGTAATCATAAAACTTACCTTTAGTGTATTATTATTATTATTATGCCATTTCAGCTTTTCTTTTGGGGCTTTTTATTTTTTTAATTTTGGGGTTGGACTAGCCATGTTCGTTTGTGAGTGACTGCTACTTATATTATACTACTGTTAGTATTATTTATTGTATTTATCCCAATAATTATAGAATATTAATAGTTTCTTTAAATATATAATATATATAAAGAAATTCTAACGAAAGTTTTACATTTTTTCTCCTTTCCCCTCCCGTCCTTTCAAATTCTTGCTAGTTACAATGTCATTATATTTTCCCATTACTGAATGCATTTGAGTGTAAAATTTGATAAGTGAAAGGCAAGCTCTGACTTGTTCATAATCCTATCAAGTCGATCTAAGTTTCTAATTAGAAATTTCTTTATTGATTCAATTCAAATTGTTAACATTTTTCCATTCTGATTTTATAAAATAAAAAAGCAACGATGTAAAAAAAAGTACAATACATATATATATATCCTGAAAATGATAGCGGGGAGGGGGGCGACGACTGGGGTTATCATATAACATTGGATTTGTGAATTTTAATGAAATATTCAGTTGTGTACTTCACTCTATAAGGTTTAATCTGCGTCTCAGTGTAAATATATATTATATGCTATCAAGTGATGTTGACTTCTGACAATTCTCCTTATACTTTGAGATTTGGCAACCAGATTCCAAATTTATTATTGTGATGATGGAACCCACCCATATTAAAACTTTGTGTTCTTTTTTCAACTTATCCTTTCTAAGCTTTATATATTTTGCCAGTGGCTAGTTTTGTTAAATATCTCTTTGCTTTGTCATTATCAAAATTATTTCTGTGCACAAGTTGACCAAGTGGGATATTTGATTAGATCAAATCGAACTCTCACTTGAGCACAAATGACAGGTTTAAAATGTTTTATTTTAATCATATCATGAGATAATTTATTTCATTAGAAAAATGTACAAGATTTTGAAAGTTGGATGGTGAGAGAAAAAATGGAGTAATAATATTAAGATAGATAGACTCCATCAATAATAATAATGAATGAATTTTTGAGCAACCTGATAAAAAAGAAAACAAATAATAGGTCATTCTAGAAAAAAAATCTATATAATTAACAGGAAACAAATCAATTTGATGATATCTAATTATTATAATAATAATGATGATGGCCATTATAATAATGATAAAGATGATGGTGGAAACAATAATGATAATTATGATTTCATTAGCTTTAATTGAAGTTTTTAACTGTAAAACTAAGTCTCACACACACATATGATAATATGTCATTGTTTTGATCAATACTTGATTTGCTGTAACATTGTGTAATAATTTAGAGAAAATTTATGAGGATTTACAATATTGAAAAAGTCCCTTTAGCTGCAATACTTTTTCAGCAAGTGCAACATTTCAACAAAATTTGTATTTAGATATAAGCCCTTGGAGATTTTTTTTTTATTATACACTTAATGAAATCCGCCAAACATGCTTTTAATATCCTGTAAGCGATGTCATAATCATAGTGATGCATCAATGAAATTTAGAGAAGGAGAGTGATTTAAATGCTATGTAAATTGTATGTAAGTTATATGTAAATGAGTTGTAGACAACATGCCCACTTTAGAAAAGGGGAAGAAATTGCTGGTGTTGGTCTTATTTGCAATATTCCAGGCTTCATTTACTTTACTCTTTGTATCATTTCTTTTTAAGCATATGGCTGTCTCTAGTGAGGGTTCAGATGCATGGCTGAGTTGGTTTTCATGGTCCAGAAATATGGATTTGTGATTGAAATTGTTTTTGACACTTTTATATAGATATTGGTGTTGGGAAAGTCTGTTTGCCATGCTGGTGAGAGATTCTCCAAAGTAAACCACATTGCAATTGGCTTGATCGCAGAAAATCTTGTATATGGTTTAGGAAGTTTGTTCAGGGGAGAGTTTGTCCTTAGAGTTTTGATTTAATGTGGGTGGGGTGCAAAGACTAATTCTATAAGTATCAGAGCAAACATTGTTTATACTTCTAATAATGTTGGAAATGTAGGCTATGGATATCCATCATCTGGGGTAGGGATAGAGTTGATTTTGGTATAAAATCCATTAATAATGTTGGTGAGCATTCTTCACTTGTATCCAAAGTGACATAAGTCTTTAACATAATTCTTGATGCTAGATTTGCAATCGGATTCAAGCTTGCAAAAATTAAAGTGTCTAGGTAGAAACACTTTCAGACTAGCAAATTTATGGGTATTAGAAGGTATGTATGGATTCTAGACATAGTATGCCTCAGCTGGATAGGTTTTAATTATCATTTTGTAATTGATTTAGCCACAGTCTCTTTGAATATATAAATTGAGGAATTTTATTCCCATAAACAGGTCTTCATGTTAGGATGCTTGTGCAAACTCATGCTTTATATTATTAATTTGAAACTTCAGGGTACAAATAAAGATGTCATTTATATACCATATGCCTGGGTGTGTTGGAGGTATTTTGGAAGGACATGAGTTTCAAAGCTATTTGCCATGATGCTGGATATTATACTACTAGTGAGCAGTTCCATTGGCCAACCATTTTTCATTGTATAATACTGACTATTAGAAAGAGAGTTATGTCTTCATTAATTCAGTTGAGAAATTTGGTTATAAAACTAATTCTTGGGGGAGTTGGATTTATTAACATGTCTTTAACTATCTTGATTGTTGTTTATGTATGGACCCTTATAATTTTGAGATATCCAAAGATGCGAATCTAACTTCGTTGTTGATTTATATTTTTAATTTTCTGAATGCATTTGAATGATGACTTGCTTGTAAATGTGGCTTATCCAAGCTGGTCAGAAAGTCAGTTTATCATTTTAGTGAAGTTGTAATAGTATGTTATTGATCATTAATTTCAGAGGACTGATGGTTTTGGGTAATTTAGCATTGGTGAACATTCAAAAAGGGATTGCTGCTGATGGATAGGTATTGAAGTATTCACTTTTTATAAAAGCACTATAACAAAACTCTCTGAGAATTGATGATTATTTCTTTTGAGATTATATGATTGTACTGGTTTAAAAATCAACCTATTAATCTATGTGTTCATTTTGTGCAAATACTTTTGTTTATTTAATAATACTGTTTTGATGCCCTTGTCCTCTTTTAAGCAGATAGATAATATTGTTGTCTTGAAAGTTGGTGGCATTTATATCTTCCACTCATAGGTTATTCTTTGTCTTGATTAATTTATGACTGGTTACTTAAGTGATTTATCCAATAATTTTCTCTCTATTTGGATTGTTAGAGAATTTTGTTTTTATGTCCCTGATTACTTCCATCATTGGGTTTATCCAATTGCTGCCTACAAACAATGGTCCAAAGTCTAATATTATTTTGACATTCTTGGATGGGATATTTTGGTCAGATTGATAAAGCTGTGAGTGGTGATAGGGTTGATATTTCTTCCTTGTTTTTCACTAAAAGTGTTAATTATTTAGATTTTAGCTTTAGAGTGATAATGTTACATTTATTGATTATATGTGGTGATAGGTCTTGTATTGAACAGATTTTGCTTTGTTGACATTCTTCTCTTTTTAAGATTCTTTTATATTCCTTTATAACATTGTTAAGCAGAAGAGTTTGTAAATATGTCAGAAATTTTTCATGGCTATAAATTGCATTGTTTATTTGTGTCATATAACAAATGGAGAATATTTTGTTTTGTGTACATTTTGAGGAAGTTGATTCTTTGGATTAAAACAATAATAGACTTGCAGGTTTTACATAATATCTCATGTTTGGTGTTTACAGTCCATGCTGCTTTGTAATTCTATGTGAGTTTTAGCACTTGGGGGCATGGGTTAAGAAAATCTTGAAAATTGTTCACTAGGAAGCAAGCTACTTTCCCAGGATGGAATTTCTTTTATACGCTTAAGGTAATCAGCTAAGCATGCTTTCAATATCTTGTAAGTGATATCATAATCATAGCATGCATCTGCAAAGCTTAGAGAAAGGTATAATATAAATAATATGTAAATTGTATATAAATTGTAAGGCTTTTAAATGCTTTATTTATAAAATAAAAAAAATACAAATGTTTTATAGGAATTTTTGAATAAATATATTATTATAAATAATGTATCTACACTTAAAATTTGAAATAATGATATATTCAAATAAATAAATAAAAATTTTATAAATAAATATTGTTATTGCAAAAAAAATATTGTATTTTTAATGTTTTAAATAATAATAAAAAAATAAACAAAAATTAATTATAAATTTAGTTTATTTTTCATCCAACATCCAGTAATGGCCTTCATTCTGAAGCTTTTTTTTACCTCTCATACAATTTCTTTTCTACTGCATGAATGAAGCTTTTTTAAAAAAAATAGGTAATTCTTTCAGATATTGAGTAAAAGTATAAAGTTGAAAGAAAAAAAACTGCTTGAATATGTTTCCATAAACATGAAAACTTTTATGTGGCTATTGAGGAACTCAACATCCTTAAACTTTTATATGAGGCACTGTAGCAGTGCCACCATAGATTATTTCATGTTCATTATTAAAAAGGTTATTAGTGATTCATAGCTTGAAGTGATGATTTGTTTTATCACAGATAAATGATTTTACATAAAAATTTCAAACAGCTTAGAAATTATCTTGGATTTAAGAATTTGAAAGTGCATATTTGAGAATTTGGATATGCAAATCTGACCTGCATGGCATTCAGAAAAATTTGATAATAAAACTCTTCTGCAAATTGAAGTCAAGTATATATTTGAAGAGTTGAAGAAAAAAATTTTTTTTTTTCCACGAGTTATTTTTGATTTTTTTAAATACCAATCTTAACATTAGTTAAAGTTTTCAAGTTTGATATGCCATAAAAAATCTTGTTTGCTTTTATAGAAACAGGCATAGTGAGAAACAGTAGAAAAACTATATACAAACTTTCATTGAATTTTTATTTTTGAAACCGTAAAATTTTTTTTCCATAATTTTACAATAAACATTTTTGTAATTCTAACAAATTTATAGTATTCAAGTTAATCTGAAAAGGTAAATTAGACAATAAGAAAGTCTTAAATGCACTGAGCTAGCTTTTAGCAGATCGCTGCCAGAATAAATAGTGCTGAATAAAGAATGTGAAGTCATAAATATGCCTCTATATTATCATGGACCAATTTGTAAATTAAACATGATATGTAAATGAAGTGATTAAATGTTCAATTTTTTCGATAATAGGACACGGTAATCTTTTTTGATGACAGAATGTGGATCCCTAATTTACATATTAGACCACGCTAATATAAAGGCATGTTTTTAACTGCGCATTCGTATTCAGCACTATGATTTTGTCAGTGATCTGCCGAAAGCTGACTTTCTTATAGTCTAATTTATCTTTTTAGATTAACTTGAACATTACAAGTTTGTTAGAATTACATAAACATATGAAAAGAATATAGACTATTGAGAATAAACATTTTTAAATGTATACATTTTTTAAATTCTAAATGTTCATATTTTATATTTCTTGTCATTTTTGAAGGTTAATGAGTGATAAGGATAATGTAATTTATTCAACTAATGTGATCAGCTTAATTATATTATCCATGCTGTGGGATTTTTTTTCAAAACTAATTACCAAGTAAAAGTCTGACCCAAAGATTTTCAAGAAAATACTTATTTTCTATTTAGATTTTTTTTATTTTTTAATGTACATTCAATTTGCAACATTTTGTGTTGTACATTAATTCTGATGTCTTTAATATCATTATATGTGATGTTGAACCTGAAGTTACATCACTGATAATCTATCTATAACATTATGAGTGAACTAATGTAAAAATATTGCATGCTTTTATGTAATTGGTAAGAGAATAAATAGTTCTTTGTCTTCAATGACAAATCACCTATACTCAAGTAATGATTTAACTTTAATTGCTTAACCCACCTAATTTATATATTTAGAATAATTGTATACCATGCAAATATGCATACACTAATTGTCACCAATGACTCACGGATTAACTTCATATTACTGATTTATCATAAATAGTTGTGCTTTTAGATAGCATCCATACATGTATCATTTCTCACTAAATAATAATACTTAATCTAATAATAATAATAATAAAAAGATTTATAGTGAGAACAAAATTAACATTGTATAACAGGAAGATTTAAGAAATGATAACCTATTAAATAATAATCTGATCAGAGATATTTAATCACACTATCTACAAACTTTATTTTCATAATTTTGTATATTAAATATATATATAATTTTGTATATTAATTATCTTAAGTTTTCATAAAATAATTTGAATTAATCACAGATTACCATTAATCCAAACATATATAATTTGAAAACTTCTATTATTCTCATGTTTTGATTTGGGTTATTGTTTTAATTGGCTGATATAAATATAAATATTATTCTGATTTTAAAGTGTTAAATTGTTATTAATAAATAATTGTTTTTATATTGAAACAAGGATTTCATATTAATGGTTGTTTAATCTGGATTGGTCAAATGAATATTGATGCAATGACTGCAAAAATAAACAATTGCAGTATATATAATATGGCCATCTTGATTGGAGAATGCAGATTCTTATTAACATTGAGACCATTAGGAGTTCAAATCTACTTATAATTTAGATTTTTTTCTCAATTAAATGACTATAGTATAGCTATCTTAGCCAGTCTTTCAAGTACGGATCAATAAATGAGTATTTTGATATTCTTAGCTAGAAGTTAAACAAGAAAGGAAAAGCATAATTATTGCAAACTAGCAGTTTATTAAAATAATGTCTTTTGGTATTTCACTGTATGGGGGTGGGGGCAATGAAATGCATTATTTAAAACTGCTTCATTAAACTGGTATAATGTATAATTTATTCAGTGTGTGTTATTAACAAAAATGAGAGTTCAAAGTAAACTAAGGGCTGATGTACAGACCAGCTTTTTATAGGACTTCCATCTTTCATAGAATTAGAGAGACGCAGTAACTAATGTAGCAAAAAGTGCATCATTTCCTTTCTTTTCTTGTTCTTAGCCTTTGATTAAATTAAATCTTCAAGAAAAAGCTTTTCATTTTTATGTCCCATCACAGAAAAAGATTTGTATGTATTAGTAAAATCTGAAATTTGTTAAAAATAATTTTAAACTTATATTTCTTTTCTTTTTTTCAAATACAGTTATTAAAATATCACCTCTTTTCAATTTTGTTTCCCCCTGATTATACTATTAAAAAGTCCGCTGAAAAAATATTAGATATAACATAAAAAAAGTTAAAAACCAGCAAAACCTTAGTTTAATCTAAAACTAAGTTTATTTACTATTTCACAGTCGTGAATCTTATTTATAGTTTATACAGTGCAGTATTTAATGACTTGTTTGTTTTTAATTTCACTAGGAGGCACTGTTGAATAGATATATTATTTCTGATTGAAATTTAAAGTCTGTCACTTCCACCTTTGTAAAAGGACGTTAGTTAAAGGTTATTTCTTTCTTGTACATTCTTTTACTTTTATCTTAATGGATCTTGGTTGAATTATATTCCTGGTAGTGACATTCAATTCACAATATAAATTTGTCTTTCTTATTTAAATCTTTTAAAAGAGAAGCCTTTTCTTATTTGACTTCAAACTTTTTTTTATTGAATCCTTTTTATTTTTCATTTATTGTTCTCTTAATAAAAATAATGTAATATATGTAAATGATTATGAGTTAATAATGTCGGTCTGCACTTAAATGAAACAGGGCGCACGTTGTTTGCACCTATAAACGTATTACTTGCAAGAATACTTCGTTTTGAGCAATATGTATTACTTGCTAGCGTATGTACATATCCACTTGTTCTTAAACGCAACGCCTACTTTTGATTACAATTTATAAGTAATATATTTATATATTTTTAATTACTATTAAAGTTTTTCTGCAATGCAAAATTTAATTCGTGTATCTACACACAATATATATCAGCATCTTTAAAATAAATGTTCCTTTACAACAAAACACAAATTTACAAGTGAGGGATGGGATAGCACAAGAATATATAAGAAGTTCGAGCATCAATAGTAAGAGAATAGGAGCCGCGATCCGTGGACCTTGAGTTCCAGAGTCTATTATCAACACTATTCCACTAAGTCAAGCAGAGCAATATTTTTTAATGATATTCATAAATATTCAAATTTAAAGGTATGTAAATATTAAAGAATAATTTAGTGATATGTATAATAAATCATTTTAAAACGCTATGAATATAACTTTAGGCTAATTTAGAAATGCTATGAAACAATAATCCAATGAAATTTTATGAGAATTAATTGCATTTATAGAATTAAATAATAAATCTGGAAGATTAAATAGCAGATATTAGAAAACTATTGAAGTTTTTATAAAGAACTAACTAATCCAAATGTTTTTCATAATGACAAACTAGAATCGATTAGCATCAGAAATAATTACCCAGATAGCAGTAATGTTTTTATAGGAATGCTGGACTAGCAGTAGTTGTTGTTTTGATTATTAGAAGCTGCAAGCTGTCACACTTTTATTTATACACTGTATTCATATATTAATGATCAGACACCAAGAATGGAATAAGACAATATAATACCACTTTGTGATCTGATTCACCAAGAAAAGCTAAGAGCTATGGAAGAAGAAGTATAGAATAAAATGATCCACCATAGTTCTTATTATTTTATATGCTTATACTTACTATGAATTACTTATACTCACTTATATGTACAACTTATGTTATTAAACAAATATAGTCAATTCTAACTCATGACTAAGGTTTAATTGGCATAATCATCGACAAGGTGAAAAATTTTAATTCATAAATTTTGAAGCCTGATTATAAAAGAAATAGGGCTTCTATTAGTAGTAAAAACATGGGCAATTCAAACATGATTTGTCAATTCAAAATTGTTACAAGGTAATAAATGAACAAAATTAGATTACATAGGTGATAAGAAAATTGCTGCAAAAGAGAAAGAATATTTTGTGATTTTAATAACTTCAATGGTGATAGGAAGAAAATAGCTTTATTATGTGACAATGATAAATCTGAAGATCTTCTATTAGAAGACAATAACTTTATTTTTATTCTTATAAGGTTATATTAATCAGGTGCTGAATGTTTGACAATGATTCTGATGATCTTATGAATGACATATTTACAGAATGTCTTGCTTTTCATTTTTTAGATTGTTCAGTGGCACTTTCATTATGATGGCCCAACACCTATTTGATTACTGATTATCTTTTTTTTTACATTCAATCTTTGTAAACTGTTATACTTTTTTTTTTAATAAATTACATTTTTTGTATCAAACCACTAAACATCACATGATCATTATTTCTTATGTTTGCTTATGCTGTTAAAATACGCAAAACTCCATACAGTTTTGCCATTCAGTGCAAACCAGAATAATCAATGGATGCAAGAAGGTTTGTGCATAAAATCCTTATCTAGGCCTACTTATTCAATATTCCCAGACTAGTTTCTAGCTTGTCGCTTTCATCAGTGAGGAGCCTTGGATCTGAGAGCACTGCACCTAGATCTTAGGATCTAATGCAACCCTCCAACAGCTACCCTTTATCTCTATTTAACTACAAAACTGTGAGTCTAAAATTGAAAACATAACATTTTCAAACTAAGCTCATAAGCTTATATAGTCATATAGGTCTGAACTCTGTTCACTACCCATACATTTTGGTATCTTTGGTTCTTAAATAACCATACCATTTCTTATACTTGCTCAAGCTGTTAAAACAAGCAAAACTCTCCATACAGTAGTGCACTTATTGCAGTGCTCTCAGATCCAAGGCTACTCACTGATGAAAGCCACAAGCTAAAAATTAGTCCAGGGATATTGGATGAATTGGCACTAGATACAGATTTTATGCACAAACCTTCTTGCATCCATTGATTACTCTGGCTTGCACTGAGTAGCACTATTGTATACAGAGTTTTGTATGTTTTAACAGCTTGAGCCAGCATAAGAAATGGTGATCATGTGATGTTTAGTAGTTTAATACTTATCTTGCTTAATAGGATAGTAGTGGCTATGGTTATTTAAGAACCAAAGACACCAAAATGTGTGGATACTGAACTGAGTTCAGACCTATATGACTATATAAAGCTTGGATTGAAAATATTGTTTTCAATTTTTGACTCATAGTTTTGTAGTTAAGTGGAGATAAAAGGTGGCTGCTGGAGGGTTGCATTAGATCCTAAGATCTAGGTGCAGTGCTTTCAGATCGAAGGCTCTTCATTGATGAAAGCCTCAAGCTAGAGACTAGTCTGGGGATATTGAATGAATAGGTACTAGATAGGGAATGTATGCATAAACCTTCTTGCATCTATTGATTACTCTGGCTTGCACTGAATGGCACTACTGTATGGAGAGTTTTACCTTTTTTAGATTTTTTGTAATATAATAAAAGATAAATTTCAATCTGCAAGATTTCATGCCAAATCCGATAGAATATCTACCCATTTGTTTTCTTTATGACATCTATCACATTCTCAGAAGCATCCACATTTTTTTAGTTTTCATTTCTATGGTGACAGTAAACAAATTTTCTTATCTATAAAGAGTTATAGAAAATATCACAGCTTAGACAAGTTTATTTATTTTTGAAATATACCCTTATATTTACACATCTTTCTTCTGCTTTCATTAAAACTCATCCCAATGTCATTCTATGATTATCTATTTGACTGTTGGATCTTTTGATATTACTGAGTTGCTATTCCTGTATTTATAATCTTTAATTCTTTCATATGTATATACTTGTGTATATAATACTATATATATAAGTAATACTTGCAAATTTTCATGCACTGTTATTTATTGAATATATCTATTGACTTGATGGCAATATATAACTTGCCTAATTTAATAAAAACATTATCTTGATAACTAGTACTAAAATGTAAATTTTGATTGAGGGAGGAAACAATTTGAGAAGGCTATAGCAATCTTTACCTTATTATGTGCTCTAAAACAGGTGAGTGTACACACACATATATATGCATTCACTCAAATAGACACATACATATATCAAATGGATTATTGTTCAGTACTTCATAAGAAGTTCAAGCATTGAGAGTGATTGGGTAGAGTCACGTTCCTTGGACCTCTCTACAAGTGCTCTATGCTAATCATTTTAAAATATTGGAGATTTTGAAGGTCATTCAAACTTAATTAAGAATAATAAGGTTATTGTTATACTATTAGTAATAATTGAAAGTTTACTAGTCTTTCACATGCACGATTTTCTCTCAAGACAGCCAATCAGATTTTAAACAGCTGTCTTAAGAGCGATCAGGCTTTGACACATGACAGAGATTTTGATAAGAAAAGGATGATACCAACCTTTTCTCAACTTAACTTTTTATATATATAAGCCAGTCTTAAGCATCTTGGCCTGAAAGCTTGAATATATAAACATATACACTTATCGTTCATTGTGTTATTAATTTAAGATATTATGGTGTGAAATCTCAGATTTACTACACCGCAATTTTCTAGATGTTAATATAATTTATCAGCAAAGTATGTAAGTAATATTTGTCTAAATCGCATGTTGTTAATAAATTGGTAATAATTGAAAGTTTGCTAGTCTTTCACATGCGCAATTTTCTCTCAGACAGACAATCAGTTTAAAATCTGATTTTATACTATTAAAGACTGCAATTCACCTATAAATTCTAATTGAGACAAGACAATGTATAAATAAAAGAAAGAATATGGAAATATTTTAAAATGATCCACTAAGAAAAAATGAATATCTGAAGTTCTATAAAATGGTACAAGAACTAATAATTTCTGTGAACTGGTGAGGAAAGTTAGAGAAGAGAATAAAAGTTTCTAAAATATTAACAATATCTTGGTATAGGAATAATAAGAAGAAAGGATGAAATTTTTACTGAGAAGGACAATATTCTGAAATATGTGTAAGAGATCTACAATAAATTATATAATAATAAAGAATAAGACTATAAAATAGTTACTTTAATTAATTCTTTTTTTGAATTGCCAAGCATTTTAAATGGTAGATGAAATTAAATCTGTGAAGAAGAGAAAAGCTTCAGGAAAATGATAGAATTATTATTTTTATCTTATAAGAATAGATAATGAAAATTTTTTGGGGAGTTATCAAGTTATTCCCTTGGTCAAAATGGATAGAACAAAGAAATTATTTATATCTTTCATATTTATTGTATGTTGTTTGGCTATTTTGCTATTGGCAGCTACTTTAGGAACTGACTATTGGACTATTTCTAACTCAGTTCATAATAATAGTAAACTTCAATTTATAGATTCATCACAAAAAGTAAACTTTAGACTTTTTTCATGGTTCTAAATTATTTAATTATTGTGTAGGAGAAGAAGGTACAAAAATTGATTGGTGAACTAACTATCTATGAAGTTTTGGATAACATATTTTTTAGGTGTTAGTGGCAATTTATTGAGATCAAGACTGAACTCAAAAAACCTTATTGATTTTCCATAGAAGCTAGCAAAAGTGCTGCCTTATTTAGTTTTGGTCTTTGAAGAGTTACCATTATTTTTATAGGATTATCCATGACTTGGATTACCTCATGCCATCTTTGATATTATTAATATTGTTACAAGACCTATTGAAGTCATTTCTGAATTTAATAACCTTATTATATAGAATGGATTCACAGCTATTCCTGTCATTATATATGTGATTTTATTTTATGATAAATTAAATGAGTTTTAAAACTCAAGGACATTGATAACAACTGGACATTTAATAATTTATTACAGTTATGAAGAATTAAAACATTGTTAGCTAAGCTATACATCGAATGTTTAAATAAGAAAGATGTGTTGTACCTGCAAAATTCAACAAGACCTAGAATCCAAGCAAAAGTACATCAATCTAGCATGTGCAAGATACATAAGTCAGGAACAATATCCAGGGTCTATGACTCTATGAGCAACTGTTTTGATGAAACTACAAGTTTTCCATTTTTCCAGCCCCAACAATGAGAACAGTATGAGCACAGAGACTTGCAAATCAATAATATATTCAAGTGATTAACTAATAATTTTTACCGAATATAACAATTATCTTTAGTGATTAACTAATAATTTTTACCGAATATAACAATTATCAATTAAAGAACGGTACAGACTATTGCTTAATATTAATTAATAATCAGAGCCGTAATAATATTCAAGGCAACATTAAACAAAAAGGAGTTTAATTATTAATTGTAAATAAAATCTCATTCAATTAGGGAACAATATAACTCAATCAAATAATTAATACTAGAGATTCGGGCAATGAATGACAAATACTATAATACAGAGAAATGATGTAATATAAATTTATTAAATGATTAAATACTGTATTTTAATGATTATAAATAAAACAAAATATATGTGTGTAGAATGTCTATACAATTATTATTACAAATTTGGTTATGGTTTAATTTGCAATTATGGCTTCTGTGAATTAATTAAATAGATCATTTGGGAAGTTACATAAGTAAATAAAATATTTGGTTTAATATATAAAAGTTAGTTGGTGCAGTTAATATATATACAAAATAAAAGTGGTTGGTGCGGTTAATATATATGTATATAAAATTGGTTTGTGCAGTTAATATATATATGGTTGGTGCGGTTAATAGGGCAAAGATATGGAATAAATTGATTAGATAATCAATAATAAATTATATCTTAATCATTACCCAAAACATTACAAATTCACACTAATGGATTTGATTATAACATTATACATATAAGTAAGAATTGATGGTGTGTGATTTTAAAAGCATGCGAGATCACATTTCAACAAAATTTTGGAAATCGCTCAATGGGCAGGAGTAAGATGGTTCAGCCTAAAATAAGCTGCAATTATATAATCTGACCTAAAGAATTAAATAGAATGGGTGGCGAAAAGCATACATTTACAGTTTACAGATAGCATTGCAAATGTATAAATAAATTAATAATAATGTCACTCTGGGTGGCTTTGTCATATTTGCACAAAGGTGAGAGTATGTCTGTATGATAGCCAAGAACATATCTCTGAAAATAGTGACAATAGCTAGTATGTTGGGATGGTTTATCCGTATTTTTCCATACACATCCATTAGAAATGCCTGAAAGAGATACCTAGTAGGAAAAGCATCTATTTTGAGAGGGATGATGAGGATTGGGTCCAGGCATTCCAAAGATCTCACAGTGCTAAGCAAGAAAAGCAATGAATTAAATGATTGTAATGATACCCCAATAATGTCTACAATATGTAGATAGTTCGTACCACTAACGGCTATGATAAACTAATTAATACTTGTTTAAAATAATATGCTATCTGGGATAATGGAATGCCTAAACACAAAACATCCCTTGGTGATTAACTAATGCCCAAGAAAATATAAAATGGATCAGAATATTGTAACGGAATAGTGTTACATGGGATTTGAACCCAGGCATATGAGGTTATATTAAACATATATTCAATTGACGAAATGAATGACAGGAACAAAACTTTTAAAAAAGCGGTCTTGCTTTAATAATAAACGAGAAACAGCCGTTTCTAAAGCATGATCACAGCTATATAAGAGTACCTGTCAAATTTATTGAAATAAAAAAGTAAAAGAGTTTTTTTTTATTATTTTGTTTTCTTGTTAAGAATAAATCTAATCATTAGTGTAGGTTTTTTTTGGCATTTTGAATTAAATAAAGAGAGAGGAATGATTGAACGCAAGTTTGACTTTTATTAAATCATTTGAATCATTTTGAACAAAAGGGGAAAATGAATTAATTAATTTGCAATATGTTCTGAAATTCCAAGCGATCTAAAATTATTTTAAATAGGGGTAATTAGTAAATGTAAAATTAGAGAAATTGAAACAATAGGCAGGATATGTGCTGGTACGCCTAGATAAAATAAGCCGAATTTAGAAACAGAGGTGAGGAAAAGTGTACACTGCTATTGTACAACTCAGACTTCTGTCTCCAGCGAAACAATACCTGAAAAAAAATGGTCAAATTGAGTTAAATTCCAAAGTGGTGTAAACGATCCCAGAAATCATTGAATTGAGTTAATACTCGATGGACTTATAAGATGAAGGGACTCACAGGTGCATGGGAGTGATTGGGTGAAAAAAAATTCAAGGTGTGAGGGTGGGAAAGAAGAGATCAAAAAGGCCGGACAGCGCTTTTAAAGGATTATTATTGAATTATTAAAATTAGAAATAGAGAAGAAATAAAATCTAACTTTTGTGTAGAAATCTAACAGAGATGCGTTGCTGAACATAAAATTCGCGGCTTGACCACCGGACCTCCGCGTCCAGCTCAGCTGATTGCCAATAGGATGCTCGTAACACCGGAGAAACTTCACATAAGGACCACACACGCTTTTGAGACCTTGCAAATTTCCAGAATGCTTCGATAAAGAAGAAATCATCGCTCAGGACCCCCCTTACAGTCTTTCTACGTTCCACAGGTAGCTATCTTTAAATTGTCGTATTCACTTATGCACCAAAGTAAAATAACTTTAATAACCAGAACTATTAAAACATTAAGCTAAAATGATAAAGTTACTCATGACCATTAATGAACGATTCGAGAACCTAACCAAATAAGTTTGCCTACAGATTAACATTCTTTAAAATATGTGCGAAGTCACCTTGAAATCTATATTTAAATTATCTCGGCTTGCCGGTCATATACCTGCATGAATTGTTAGTAAACAGATTAAATAAAACATTTATTTAACTAGTATTTTTTGTTATTAATTGCTTAGAATTTCAACATAAATTTATATAATAGGGAATGAGTGCTGGAGCGATCAAATTTGTTTGTATATGGATGAATGCATTTGATATTTTTGGTATTGGGATTTGATTATGTTTATGTTTATTATGCTCTCTTAGATTAATATTAAGTTTGATTTATTTATTCTGTGGGATATAGGGCGGGCCCTCATATAATAAGTTTAATTGATCGTGATTGAAAGATCACATATACGATGTAATTGAAGGGTAATATTGGCTGTGTTCGTTTCATGCTTCCGACTGGAGTGATGCACGGGCATGTTTTGTGATATAGTTGAGTGAGCTTATGCACATACGTGGCAGACTCTTATAAAAGTTCTCCTGGCGCCTACTACTTGGATTCAATCCGAATTTACGTATAAAATAAATAAAGCGTACGTGTATATGTGTTTGAAATTATCTTCACAGAACATTATGTAATCCCCCGGACGCAAGAACACAGCAGATTCATAGAAGTGACATTAAGGTGCTTTCGGCACGCAACCCGGTGTCGGGCGGGTACAATATAAAGACTAAAATACATAGCTTGCTTTCTCTCACACTTCTAAAATATCTCTTATGTTTTTATAAGAGATCAATGCATGTATAACTTAATATATTAATTCACAAAATAAAATCATAGATCAGACATAGGCAGATGATACATTAAATATTAAATTCACTTCTGGTGAGATTTAATTAAACAAATTGGTAAAACAAATTTCAATGGTTAGATAAGGATTTAATTTAAAAATTAATGAGAGCAGTTGAGTACAAACATCAAAACTTCACCTGTCATTTAAATAGTAAATAATATGATATGGAATAATTGGTATAAAACCAAGTGAGTTTACAAATTAACTTTAAAGAAATTTACATCTCCAACAATTTAATAGAAAAAACTATTGGGCAGTGGGGTTTAATTTTACTCACTGGGTTGAATACCAACTTACATATTAAATAAATCAAAATAACAAATTAAGAGAAAATAAAATTTAATCTAAATTATTGCACCAAATTGAAAGAACTTAAGACAGTTTTAAAAGAAATTTTTTTTTTTATCGTATGTCAAATGCGTTGATCGGAAAGCGAACCCGGGCCAGCTGCTTGGAAGGCAGCTATGCTAACCACTTTACAAAATAGGTTTTAAGAATTAAATATGTAAAAAAAGGCTTACAATATAGTTTTAAGGAAAGTTAGATTAAATAAGAGTTATGAGTTGACAGCAATGTAGATGTTTTACCTTGGCTAACTTAAATCAAAACAGGCAAAACTCTATACACCTGGGTTTCGTTTTATGCAGATTATTTTAATGTGATTTTAAAGTTATGCGATTCATGTTTCTTCTTAATATCTTTTATATTTCACTATATTTATTAGATATCAAGAAATTTAAATTATTAATAACTTATTTTGACTTGAAATACTTTTTTTTTTTTTTTTTCAAAAATATGAATATGGCCTGAAACTGTATTTAGCATTTTAGCTTCTTTGTAAATAACCTATTTATACTAATGAGTAAATAATAATAATAGATTTATACTTACATATAAAAATATTGCAATAAATATTCAAAAAATTTAAACTTTTAAACCGTATTTTGTTATATATAACAGAAAAAAATAATCTTTTAGATGTTTAAAATAAAAAATGAAGATTTTATAAACTGAAAATAATCTTTCTAATGATAATGTATAATCTTTTTGTTTTGATTACGATCTCATTTTTTTAATATAGAAACAGAAAACCATTAACACAGCACAAGACTGAAAATGGCACTAGTTGTACATCACATCACGAATAAAAATAAAGTGGCTAACAGGTTTCTCTGGGCATAATTGCTGAGAGATTCTTGACTTCGTTTAAGGAGAAGCCACAATACATCCCATCACATCCAGTCTGATTTCTTCCCAGTTTACAAACGAACGCTAGCGGTAATGATTAAAATGTGTATGAAAAATGTAAAATTAAATACTGTAGTTAATAAAAAAAAAGTAAAAAAAGTTTGTCTCGTATTAATTTTTTTCAAATATTTGAAATTTTTTATTAGTCATATTTTATTTGCTTATTTTTTTAATGTGAAATTTAAAATAATTTTGCCTTGTTGCTTTGCTTTTATGCAAATTCTGAAAAATACAGACCCTATCCCCCATTTTTCAAGGTAAGTTAAGTCTATTTTTGTGCGATTTTTTTTAATGCGGGTTTTCTGTGGAACCTATCTACCGCATAAAACAATACCCAGGTATACTTATTGCCACTCAGTGCAAGCCAGAGTAATCAATGGATGCCAGAAGGCTTGTGCATAAAATCCTCATCTAGTGCCTTCTCATCCAATATCCCCAGACTAGTTTCTGGCTTGTGGCCTTCATCAGTGAGGAGCCTTGGATCTGAGTGCATTGCACCTAGATCTTAGGATCTAATGCAACCCTTCAGCAGCCATCTTTTATCTCTACTTAACTACAAAACTATGAGTCTTAAATTGAAAACACTATAATATTTTCAATCCAAGCTCATTAGCTTAATGGATCATATAGGTCTGAACTCAGTTCAGTACCTATACATTTTAGTATCTTTGGTTCTTTAATAACCATAGCCACCACTATCCTATTAGGCAGCATTGGTTTTAAGCCAATAAACATCACATGATCACTATTTTTTACGCTTGCTTATAACTGTTATTACAACAGGCAAAACTCTATACGTATTGCCACTCAGTGCAAGCCAGAGTAATCAATGGATACCAGAAGCCTTGTGCATAAAATATCCATTTAGTGCCTACTCATTCAATACCCCTAGACTAGTTTCTGGCTTGTGGCCTTTGTCAGGGAGGAGCCTTGGATCTAAGAGCACTGCACCTAGATCTTAGGATCTAATGCAACCTTCCAGCAGCCATATTTCACCTCTGCTAACTACAAAACTACGAGTCTTAAAATTGAAAACACTATAATATTTTCAATCTAAGCTCATTAGCCTATATAGTCATATAGGTCTGAACTCAGTTCAGTACCTATACATTTTGATGTCTTTGGTTCTTTAATAACCATAGCCACCACTATCCTATTCAGCAGGATTGCAACTTGTTGACATGACTCAGGTGATCGATGGATCATGATCATATACTGGTTTGGCTGGAAACAGGCATCATTGGAAATTTAAAATTCGTTTTCAGGCAAGCATCTTCTTCCAACAGTTCATTAAGTTTGGCCCAAATGTTTCAGGCTTTGGCATCGTGAGTGGGGAGATGAGAATCCCAGAGGTATGGGAAAGCAAATGGTCACTTTTTTTACCCTGATATTATTTATTTCACAAATTAAACTTGCATGACGTATGTTAGCACTCTGATATAAAACCTAGAACAAGAGAATGTTTGATAGCAAAAAATTTAGCTATTTATACACAATGTGAATATTTAATGAATGCTGCCTTGGGCCAAGATATTTTATTCATTTCGCATATATCTAGAAACAGCACATGATCTTTTGCTTCCATTACATTTTTATTTAGATGTTAATCCGATCAAATTCTTGCCTGCCATTGTTTCAAACTCGGTATACTTGGTTGAGATCCTAAATTGACCTACATTTTCATATATGGTATGGAAAGACCGATCAATTAGCCAAGTGAAATTTAATTAAAGAATCTTTGGTATTTATACGTTTTTGACATGAAACAAAACTCGCCAATACAATCAGATTTAACAATTACATTGAGTGATTCTTAAATATATATTTGTTTTATATAAATCAGTAGTAATTATTTTTATTTACAATATAGAAGATTATTTATTTATCCCACATATATATACATACATGAATTAAATATGTAAAAGAACTTAAAATTTTTTGATAATTTATAAAAGAAAAATAAATGTTTTTTTTCATAATTAATTTCCCATAAAATATTTAAATTTAGTAAAGATCCATTTAAATTCGTGTATATATATACATACTATCACCTATTACTAGATACTGGTGCTAATGACATGTAAGTTGAGTTCAAACCTGTGTTAGTTATATATAACTAACAACAGGTGAAGCATAAATATGTAGAACAATATTTACAGCTTCAGTATCAAATGATTGGATGAATGTATTAATATTTAAGAAGGTTGTGCTGTCTTGCATTAGTTATATATAAAATCATTTATCATGATAATTATAACTCCTATGGTAAACTTTGGATTCAACCTACTCCAAAAGAGCAAGCTGGGTTTAATAATGGTTGTAAAGATCGTATCCAAGTATTTGATTGTATCCAAGTATTTGAGAGAAGTATAGATAAAACCAATAAATCTAAATTGCCATTATGCTTTGGATTTGCTGATTATGAAAAGGCATCTGATTATATAAGCATTTTTCAAGATATTGTTATATTTTGAAAAATACTTTTGAAAGTACAACAGCTTTGTTTAGATTACATGGTTACACTAAGAAGTTTAACATTGATAAGAACATAAGGCAGGGCGATTCCATATTTCCAAAACATTTTACATCACTTTTATAAGAAATATTTTGTGAATTAAAATAGAAAGCCAAGATAATAAAATACATAGAGATTTATTTAAATCATGTACATTTTACAAATTATATAGTTGTTTTTGCAAATAATGCTTCAGAGTTTCAGGGAATGTTCCAAGAATTACTAGATGAAAATGAGAAATTAGGACTGAAGATAAATATTAAAAAACTAAAGTAATGCTTAATGAATTTTCTCAGTAGAAGAAAATAGATTGATAATCATAAATTAAAAGAAGTTAACAACTACAAATATTTTGGTCAGATTATTAATAGATAAGGAAACATAATAGATGACACAGATTGTGTGCTTTTGATAAAAATAATAATATTAAAAGGAAATATGAAAGACTTAGTTTAAGAGAAATGTTTAATAAAATTGTAGTTAATAATGAGATTCCAAATGAATGAAAGAGTGTTAGACTTTCATTATTATATAAAGAAAAGACAAAAGCTTATATGTTGTTAACTAGCAATAGACTAAAAGCAATTACCACCATAATTCATAAATTATATATATTATAATGGTCAAAATTGACCTAGGGCACAATTAGATTTACCATCTAGAATTTCATATTTATGTTAGTATGTGAACTTACTCAGCAGAATGAGGCCTCATTAGACATTCATACGCTGATCTTGCAGGAAATTTAAAATTTACTGGTGAGGATATATATACATATTGTTATGGGTATCCCTTACATCTTTCCAATACCAATTACACACCATGTGGCCAAATCCAAGACCCATGATATTAGCATTATTTATTAATCACTAGATTAATAAAAATTAAAGCACTAAAATTAACAAACCATTAATTGCAACACACATTTTAAACCCCAACTTAATTATACTGTAAATATATATCTCAATTATATTATAAGACATATATGATAACTAATCTTTAGCAATTATTACCTTGCTAAATATATTATAACTCCAACACAATATAACAATGCATGGTAAATAAAATCAGATAAAATGAATGCAATCAAGAAATAAAAATATGAAATAATTTTTTTATTGTTATTAACAAATTACCTATATTAATAATTCATTAAAAAATGACATCAACAATATACCTAAATGATAATCATGAATTTGCTGTTTTTTTTTTTTTTTAATAAAGAGCTTTTTCTTTAAAGAGAAATAAAATTTCTTATCTGCTGAAGAACCTACAAAAAATTTAGGTAGAGTATTCAAATTTACAATTCAAAGAGAAACATTAGCCAATTTTGAGTTGAAATACTATTAAAAATTAATATTTGAATATCTGAGAAAACAAGAACAAGTACATGAAATTAAAGTTAACCAACTAAGGAATTCAACATTGAAATTTTCGCAAATAAATTCAAATTACTCAAATTTCCAAAGTGTCTGTAATTCTAAGTTACAGATCACAATATCTAGAATTGAGGATATACAATAATACAAAAAATATTGATATTACTTCACTCAAAATAATTAATTAAAGAAATATATAAATAATGATACAGACAAATATGCATTGCTAAGTGCAAAAGCGACATCAAGGAAAGAAAGTCATTGCTCATGGAGCTATAACTGTCAGAACTGGGATGGAATTGACCTAGCACTTTACACATGCACTTCAAAACATCAAGTTGATTCTTAATGGATGGATCCAATAATTTTCCATTTCAAAGCAGAAATTCCAAGGTTATAAAGGATAAGTTACCTAAGGGACATTCTAGAACACACAATTTATGATCTACACCTGAATGGATTTTCTAAGACATTTTTCCTTATAAACTTCAAAACTAAATTTAGATTCATGTCATTAATTTTATTTCTATATTTGATGTGTTTTTGTCTTTACTTTAATATGGAGACAAAAAGAGGGAATATAAATGTTAGTACATAAATAATGAAGAAATATTGTTTCCTTTAGTGTAAGCAAAATAAAATATAGTTTACAATGAGCGATTGATTGCATACTAACTGATTATCATCAGAGGAGAATGATAAGATTTTACCTTATTACGTATTTAGTCCAAACATTTGTAAACTTGCACCACATATATTTTTCTTTATTTGTTTCTACTAATAGTTGTGTTAAATGTTTTTGGTATATTTGCTAACTATTTCTGTTATGAATAATTCTCCATGTCTATATCATGATTACAGTACATAACAGGGGATCCCATATCACCATTATGACAAATAGGAATCTAATATACAAAGTTAATTTAAATAAAACAAGTTGTGAGTTTTTAATAAAAATATAGAAAGTAAAGATGATTGTGGTAATCATAAACATAATATAAATTTCATTTATGTTAATAGGGACATCCAGTGGCTATTCTTTGTGAGGATAATGGTTTGGAATAATAACCATAGATGTTTAATTAAATGTTTTATAATTTTTTTATGAATTTTCTTTGTTACAAATATTAATCGCAGTAAATTTTAAATATATTCAAATGTTAAATTAAAACTCTTGATATGTTTTTCTATAGTCAACTTTCAATTGGTCATATCTTCTCACATATTTATAAATATTTTTTGTCCATTTACACAAGCATTCATATTCATACCTACTGTTAAACACCTGCACATGCTTGCACCTATCTGTATTTTAAGTGATACTAATATAGACTGAACTAGACGATCATGCAGAGTCTCTATGAGTTCAAAACTCAGGATAACGGAAATGAAATACAGCCTGGGTGAGGTGAGTTAGGTATATATTTAATATTTAGTTGGTTCTTAACTTCTCTTCTAGGAATAAAATCAATGTGTATGTGGTATATATAGGTAAAAAGATCAAAGATATACTCTGCTTTTATTCATTGTGATGACTTAGCTAACCTATATTCATACCAGGTAAAGCCCGTTCCATTACATAATCACAAGCCCACAGAATCAGCAACCATTATTAATATTTATTATGTTCACTAGCTTGCAGAGAATCACTGGACTCTTTGAAATAAGGCATTGGGTATTATACTTGACCATATCCTAAATATTATAATAATTAAGAAAAATTCTGGACTCAATAGATAAAATAATAATATTTATTAACAATTTAATACTATGATTATTTTATAGGTACATACATTATAACTGTATATGGCAGATAACCCTTTTATTTAATAGTTTATACTACTTCAGATTATTCAACAAACTTAATACTGGTGGCTATATTCATTAAAACTACCCTATGAATGTGTTTATAAATACTTCAAATGTCATTCCGTAATCAAAATTCCACGTAATTGTATCCATCAGGCTTATAATAATTACTATTGAAATAAAATACTAGTTTTCTACTTCACCTTTGATTAGTAAGTAATTTAGATTGCGCTTTACGCAAAAAAGTGAAACTTGTCTCAATCTTATTAAAAGTTATATGGTTTAGCGCTTTCAGAGACCTTGAGTCTCCATAATCATAGCCTACTTTTAACTGAAGTTTAGCTATGGTTTATGTAAAATTTATGCAAATTTTATAACGACCATTTTCTGGAGATTGCAAAGCACGATTCTTTCCAGTTTATTGCACAATTGTCATTTGCAATAAAGCACACCTCTTTAATTTTTCATTTCATATCATTACGTTCAGTGCATAGTGCCCTTGCCATAGTGGGTTTGAACACATGGCCTGTTGTTTTTTGGTGCTCGAAGAATAATTACTATGTGAGTTTCTTATCTAAATGGTCCTAATACACATTTAATTACCATGCTGGTTGATTATCATCATTTAAGAAAAATACAACAAAGGCCTAAAACTAGCAATTTAAACAAATATTTTATATTCTTATCCATATTATTATATCAATCACGCATATATTAATCACATCAAATTTTACATATTGATGTACATGTGTAATTAAGACTATTTATGTTATCTATATAATCAAATTTATAATGCATGTAATTTTATCAAATGCATTTTAAATCTTTAAATGAATTCTATATGTATAAGCTACATGTAATACCAAAACGAATTTCTAATCAAGAAACATACACCAAAACATAATTTCAATAAGCAACCAATGTAATATTTAGCTTTTTCTTTCTTTTACATCTGAATAAGTACTTCTGAATTTAATATCACCCTTAATTTGAATCATGCTTTAACTTATAAATAAAACAAAGATTAAAATCTAACAAGCAATTTCTGGATTATTATTGATCTCTTAGTGTATCAATTAATTTAAAATAAAATAATTTAGCAGTGTATTCCCACAATCCACTCACCTTACTATTAACAACTAAACAATGTTAATAAAAATATTAGTAAAGGTAAATAATCGCCAATAATAGACAGGGTCACCATGTACAGTATATAGATTGTGTGAGGCACAAAGTGCTTTACAGGGATGCTAATATGTCATAATAATTATTACAATTTATATGTAAATGAAAATGTTTACATTTTTTAATCACTTCATTGTTAGAAGTATATTCTGAGTAAATATTTTTTATATAATTGTAGGAGGAATTCTTTAAAGTTATTGTCACAATTACCAAAGTCTCAAATTTCATAGCTCAAGCTTGAAATATACTACATGTATACTTTTATCATTGTATTAAAACAAAAAAGCTGAGACTTGTCAGAATAATTAATAAGACATATGTAAATGTTTAGATTTTTGGATCACTTTATTGTTAGAGACATTCTTATTGTAAATATTTTTTATTTAAATATAAGAGGAATATATTTAGACTTGTAACAATTGCTCAAACCTCAAAATATATTACATATATATTCTACCATTGCACTAAACTGAACAGGCCAATGCCCTTTTATCACTATAATTACTAAAATTTATATGTAAATGAAAATGTTTAGATTTCCCAATTAATCCTAATTTATATAAAAAGTATTATTATTATTATTATTATTATTATTATTATTATTATTATTATTAAAATATTGCTTCATAATTACAGTAATTCACCAGGTGATGAAATTATCTTTATCAATGATATTTTACATACTTCATATGTCTTATTCAATTTAGATTAGTGGTAGAATGTCCATCTCTGGAATTTGGGGTGCTAGTATTAATTCTTTTGCTGTCTTGTGTAAAATATTTTAATAGAAATAAGATCTTTTTTTTTTATTATGCTGTATTATCTTTTTTTAAAATGCCATATTGTCTTTTTATTTGTTTTACTAAACAGCTTTTTATTGGGTTTGTTCTTTAGCTAAGAATTCATAATTGATCCACAATTCACACTATGGTCTAAATCTAAGGAAAACATGGAGCATGTATTAGACTTGCTGTGCCTTTTTACATTCATATCAATCCACTGATAACTTTGTAATTTTATGATCTGACTAAAATAACATGTACACAGATCTTGTACACAATATTTTTCGTAAAATTTGCAAAAAAAGTAACATGTATACAGATCTTATACATGATATTTTTGCAAGATTTATAAAGTTATCAGCAGATTGATATGAATGTGAAAAGGTGCAGCAAGTCTAATACATGCTTCATGTTGCAGGACTAATAAAAATAACTAAAAGTATAAAAAATAATATTAAAAACAGCATTTTAAAATAAATTTTGAGAATCAAATGGATATTAAAAATTATCATTTTTAAAGTATAAAAAATAATATTAAAAACAGTACTTTAAAACAAATTTTAAGAAACAAATGAGTATTGAAAAGATGATTTTAAAACAATAAAAAGACTTTTTTTTAAAATATTAATTTGCATACACAAATATATACAACTTTTACACTAACAACTTTAAAATGTATAACAATATATAAATCTATATTAAAAACAACATTTTAAACCACAAAAAATTGATTTGCGATCTTAAATAAATAACACCATTACGCGAAAAAATGTTACTTTAAATATGCACAAAACAATCACTAAATTATATATTTTTTAAATATTATTTACAAAAACACATAAAATATACACATACACTACTTACTGTGTAATGTATTACAGGAATTGTCATGTTGAAGCCACAAATTTGACATTTACTTCTATCACACAAAATGGAGATTTGAACTGAAAAATTTCCCCTCAAAATGAGTTTTATTGAACATATGATTGCACAGATTATGTATGCCAGGATTTCCTACAGAAATGCTAATAAACATTTTTTTAAAAAATAAAGAAATATAAATAAAGAAATATAAATTATTACAAGACTTTTATTAAATCTTCATCCTTTTGTCAGAAAGAAATCTGGATAATAACTGAAAATGTCAAAATATTACAAAAAAAGATCCGTTAATAAAGATAAACATGTTTTCACATTAGATCAAATAACATAGCAGTGTTTATTTTCTTTCAATTTGATGTCATCACAAGATTACACATTTATTGCTGATGTGAAAAGGTGTCCTATCTCCCCTACATTGCAGGGTTAATGCCAAAATACCATTTATTCTTAACAAATTTCATGATAATGATATTATTTAATGCAATTCTCTTGATTATAATAAAACCCCTACATGAATGCATTATTGACAAAGTCTAAAAAATGTATTTAGTGGAACAAACCAAGTGCTTGATTTTTTTTAATAATCATCCAACAATTTATTGAATAAACAATTTAAGTATGAAAAATTTAAATTATTTTTCTTAAATAAATCCTGGCTAAATTCCTAATTGTCGAACTATATAATAAAGTATAATATGTATAATATAATTTAGATATTAATAAGAATTTAAAAAAATTAAATAATGAAGTAGTATAAATATTTTATTGATTGAAAACAAGAGAGACTATTTTTGTTAATAAAAAATATAAACAAGTTATTTGTGAAAGGTTCTGAATTAAAAGTAACTAATGGATTTTTAAAACAACTATTTTTAACAAGTTGTTGCTAATGGAGTGAAATAATTATATCAGCCATGTTATTCAAAGTTGACTTAGTTTGTAATGAAATATAAAAGTTACATCAATAAACAATATAAGTATCAAAATTTTAAATTCCAGACTATATATATATACAATAATAAATTATAATTATTAATAGTGGGAAAAAACATCCACATAAAAAATTAAATAATAGTGTAAATATTTTATTATTGAAGGAATATAACCTTGTTAATAATAAACATGAATAAGTTTATGTATGAGAGATTTTGAATGGATTTCAAACAAACAAACAACTATTATTAATTTGACAGCTAAAGTTGATCTAAATATTGGTAAAGAAGTCTTTAGAGTTACATAAGCTTTTATAACTATTATATTTCAGAAGGAATAAGGGAGACAAACCTAGACTCTTTTCTCCTTGCTATGTGGGATGGAGCTCAAAGGTGAAACCTTCCAGAGAATCAGACTTTGGCTAGAGATAATATTTTTAATAAGCCAATAAGTAATAATTTACTAAGGCTGTAACCTTAGAAATAAGCGTCTGAAAAATACGAAGGTAGGGACCTCTATAGGTCTTAAAAACACAAGCTTAATTAGTGAACTTAATTAGTGGACTTAATTAGTGAAGTATTGAATAGCTTCACACTCTTAGATCAAAACACTTCAGCTTCACCTATTTATATATAAAAGTAGGTTGAAGTAAAGAAGGATTCTCTCTTTTCTTCATAGCGTAAGCTTGTGTTTTTAAGACCTATAGAGGTCCCTACCTTCGTATTTTTCAGACGCTTATTTCTAAGGTTACAGCCTTAGTAAATTATTACTTAATATAATAATGGGCGTTTAATAAAATTTATAATAATAAGCCAATAAGTAAATTTAGAAATAGAATTACTTATATAATATCAGAGCCAGCTTGAAAAGGGAAGAGAAATGGTGGTTGTTCTTTTAAATACGATCAGTTAAATATTTAAAATAATCTTATTTGTGGATATTTTCTATTTCCTAGCATTTTTGCAGGATTGTCCAAAAAATAATATGAAAACTTTTTTGAAAAAAAAAATTAAACATTTCAAATTTACTAAATAAATATTTTTGTTTTACCGTATTATTTAATTATTATTTTAAAAAATTGTTTTTATAATTATTAATTTGTTTTATTTTAGCATGTGTTTTAATCTCCAGATTTCTTTTATAGAAATAAATGAATAAAACATCTAAGATATATATCAAACATATTAAATGGCTAAAGCCATATTTTCATGTGTTTTAATTTACAAATTTTATTTCATAGAATGGGAGAGGGGCCTAGAATTTACCTTGCACAAAGACACCTCTTCTCGATATGTGATGATGGCCTGTATGTTTGCAGACATGTCATAAACTGGAAGTTGTAGGTAGGTTGTAGCTAAGTCAATTTTTGCAAAGATGGAGCTAGGATGAAGAGAAGCCAGAAGATGATGTACCACAAGTATAGAGTATGGGTGATTCTGAAGAGCCCTGATAACTGTTATCTTGTCACTGCATAATCTCCTGTCGGTTTGAGATTTGGTACCACTGGTGTTGTCCACACAGGGTTTTCCACTGGTTCAATGACCTCATCGTGGAGCAGAGTATCTAAAGCAACATCCAACTTGTGTTTCATTGCAAAGTGGTAGTGGCCGGACTCGCAGTCTGATCGGGGAGAATTTAGGATCAACTGGCAATGATACAGCTGGACCCTGGTAAGTTCCTATAGATGTGTTGAAAACTTTCAGAAATTGGTTAATGATATCTTGAACAGATGGTTCGGTAATTAGATGAACTCCAGATAATGAAATATCTAGAGGTGTGAACAATTTGCATTCTAACAGGCTTATACAAGTGCTTTAATAAATATAGATGGCATGAATGATCACCATATTGTACATGTATGACCCACTCATCCCTTGAATGATATTGAGTGATGCTGGAAATCTTGTAATGTAATTATTACTGGGTGTAGTTCGTGTATTGTTTCTTTGCACAATTCGGATAATGTGTCAAATGATAAAATAGAATACTCTGATCCTGAGTCAACTTCCATTCTACACTCTTTGCCATATATATACATGTGTGCAGAGGATTTAAGTGTTGAGCTATCATGGCATCATCGTCTGTTTCCGTTACTGCCATCCACTCATTTGAAGATCCAGGAATAGTACATTGTTTTGCTTGGCATATACGCTGTAAATGACTCATTTTCTGGCAGAAATGGCATTTGGTTTTTTTGAAGGGGCATTCCACTTGATTGTGTTAACTGCCACAACCATAGCAAGACGAAAATACTGGTTGAAAGGTACAAGTGTTCCTTTTATGTGAAGGGAATGTTTGAGAAAGTGATAAGAAACCAGAAATATTTTTGCGAGGTAAGGTTGGTCTGTTTCGCTAAATAAGATAGATGGTCGACATGGGAATGTTTGTGGCACGGATTTTGTGCACCTGCACCAATGAAGATAAGCTATGCTGTACAGCTGTATCTAAGGTTAAAATTTCTTCTGTTAACAGTTTGTGTTGTATGGTTTCATCGAGAAGCCTGCAAACGAATTGATCTCAAAGATGCTCTGTGAGTGAAAGCTAAAATCGCAGTTCTCTTCCAAACATCAAAGTCCAAAAATTCACATTTTCTCCTCATTGCCAATGCTGGTGGAATTGGAAATGGTAAATAACGGAAGGTTGTGGGTTGAAATGCTGTTTTAAAACATTTATTAATTCTTGATATGACTTGTCCTGAGCCAACACCGGCGATATAAGAGAACGAAGAATGCTTAATGTTCTTAGTCTACAAACAATGAGGACATAAATTTAGTAGAGAAAAATGTAAGATTTTAGTATTTAATAGGAAGGGTAAAACCGAAGAATGGAAAATGGGAGATATTTATCTTGAAAAAATGGATGAATGTATGTATTTAGATACTTTGTTCAGTGGATAACGAAATTATACTGATAGTTAAAAATTAGAGTTGAGAAGAAAAGGAAAAAATAAAATGGGGTTGATTAAAAATCTGATATGTTTTTCCTATAATAAATGTGAAGTACATAAAATTATTTGCAAAGGAATTATGAGATCTGCCTTTAATATTTAAAAATAATTATTGATCAAGAACTCAGAAGTTTTTAGATAGAAGCAAAGAAAGTAAATAAATGTGTCTTTGGAGAATGATTTGTGGATAGCAAATGAGACTATTCTAGATGAAATGATGTGGACTTTTTTTGATGATGATAATAAAAAGTAAATTTAAAATGTTAGAAAGGTTTTAATATATAAATAAAAATAAATTAGTAAAAATGATGTTTAAATGTATTATATGAAGATGACAAGACATCAGCTGGGCAATAAAGATTTTACAATATGTAAAGTTAAATAGATGCACAATTTATTTTATATAAGAAATTGGATAAATGTGTAGAGAATTTATTACTACATAACTATGAGTTGCAGGTAAAAGAAATAGAGTAATGGAAAATAAATCTAAAAAAAAAAAAATTTTGAATTATATAAGTTTAGAGTTAAACCTATTCATGAAACAATAAGTTTAAATATGTTACAAAGATAATTCAAAAGTGAGATTTCCAAAGAATTATTTAAATGAGTGTGTAAGTAATGCTCACTCTTTCTTATATCGATGCCAATCTATTTTGTCAGATAAGATTGGTATCAATATATCAAAAGGTGAGCACTATTTCCAAATTCATTTAAATGATTTTTTGGGAATATCACTTGTAAATTATCTTAGTAAAGTATTTGGACTTTTATTTGTTCTGCAAATAATGAGTTTATATTATCGGTGTTAAATATTTGAGAAGTTGTAAAATTATTTACTAATTTTTTAAAATCTTGACAAGTTTAAAGTTATATAAGAATAAAAATTATATAAAATATGAAATAATTTGTAATAAATACAGGACCTTTAAATATTAGGAAAGGAAGCAAAAATGGAATAAACATTTGAATTGTATGAAGTCTGTGTGAGGAGATAGAGAGAACTTTGAATATTATTTTTGGAGTATAAGATGTTGACAAAAGATCAGATTAAATAGTATGGAGAATGGAAGAAATTTAAAGGTAAAAAGAGTGAAGAAAGTAGAGATTTTTATTATTTTTTTGTTTAGGTCTTTGTCATAAAATTTAGAAATGTATCTATAGGATAATGGAATTATCAAACCTCTTTCTTAAAATGAGATAGTAGGAAAAAAGAAATAAATCTCGACTGAAAAAATAATTTGGTAATAAAGAGTGAAAAAGTAGATGAGTATTGTAATGTGTAAGAGTTTTGGAGGGGAAGAATGTTTTATTTGGCAACAAGATTTCTGAGTATGTAGCCTATTTTCAGAATTTCTAGCTTCATTTAGGGAAAAGATATTTTTTATCATATTGCATCTCTTAAAGATTTATTATTTTGTAAAATTAATTAGTATTTTCTTCTTCTTTTTTTTTTTGAAAAACAATAAAAGGATTAATTGATAACTTAGTGGGAAAAGAAGTAGAAACCAGATAAATGGTATTGTTTTATATTGATAAAAGCTTTTTATATAATAAATAAAAAAATGCATGTTAAGGTGAATGTTGTGGTTCATAGTAATTTTTTAAGTATATTTTTGGGATAAATTGCTAAAGAAAACTCATGTACATTTAATCTTAATATCTTGTTATAATTTTAGGTTGATCATGTTGGCAATCCATCTTGGCAAGCACAAATTACTGGGCAAAAGATCTGGACTCTAGTACCTCCACCAGAATGCCATTTGGAATGCACAATACTGGATACAACGTTGGAACCTGGAAATATTAGTAAGATATTTTAATTTATTTTTTTCTATATGTCAAATGCATTGACTGAGAAGTGAACGATATTTTAATTTATTTTTTTCTATATGTCAAATGCATTGACTGAGAAGTGAACCTGAGCCAGCTGCTTAGAAGGCAGCTATGCTAACCGCTAGGCCACAAGATTGGTATTATTTTTAAACAGAAATTTAAAAAAAAAAAAAGAAATAAGAACAGAGTTATATTTCTTAAATTATTAAATAGCAATACGAAAAAAATAAATTGTATTAATTTCCTATAAATGATAAATAGTATATATTATTTATAGAAGAGCTAGGTTATGTGGAGATTAATGTGTCTGCCCCCACTGCCAATTGAAGTTAGAAATTTTTTTATATAGCTGAAAATTTCCTAATGAGCCTAGTTGCAAATAGTTGTCTCATAACCAACGAAACTAATCATCTAAGCATTGGTCAATAAATGGCAATTAGCTATTCATAGCTAGGAAATAAAATAATGAAGAAAAAACTATAAAAATCTTTCTTAATGACAGTTAACTAACTTTACGAATAACAAATGTTTTCCCTTTACTGTTTTTTCTCAGAAGGGCTGTTTAAGGCTTGCCATTTACCATATAAGCATATGTATATAAAAAACATTTCCTCAGTTTGGTAGCATTTATATATAATCATTTTACTCATACTAAATATATCACTTATAAGTTGTGAAAGAATATTATTTGCAGAAATCTGAGAATAATTGCAGTTTCTTATAAAAAATTTCATTGAAAGATTGGTAGTTTATTCATCTCCAAAATTTATATTTATTTTATAAAAGTTGCATTTTCTTTCTCTATTTTATATTTAAATTTAAGTATATCAGTGATATTTATCTTAGTCATAATTGTAACAGGGTGGGTTCAAACCCTGTTCCAAAAGATAAATTTTGTATATATGTGCAGATATATATAGTTTTAAGAAATTGAGGGAGAGTCAAGCATGATGAAGGCTATTCTAAAAAAGTTAGAAAGTCTAGAATTCAGATTTCAGAAATTCAAAGATAAAGTCGAAAGGAGATTTCAAGAATTAGAGCAAAAAGTTGGAATAAAAAAAGAGAGTAGTCAAAGGGAAAAGAGAGATAGTTAGAAGATAACAGAAGAAAGTATGAGACAAAGACAAAGATAAATCTAGCAAAAAGAAAATAGACAAAAACCAGGGTGAGAATGAAGAGAAAAGAGAGCAGGGAAGCATTGTAAAAGAAGCATAAGGATGTGAAACTGTGATGAAATATGAAACCAGCACAAGTTCAGGTGAACAAATTTTTAAAGATTCGGCCATTTGCCGGCCAAATGGGAGAGCCTCCATAGAGCACCTACAAAACCTAAGGAGATATTTTAGCATTAACCCTATGGCCAAGGAAAGCAAAATCGACATTGCATGTAGCAATTTAACTGAAAATGTGCAATCATGGTGGTTGCTATTTCAACAACCCACGACATTTAAGGAATATCAGAAAGAGGTGCATGATATTTTTTGGTCAGAGGATCGCCAGGAGTTATCCAGATATCGGATTATGCAGGAGAAATATAGGGAAGGGGGCCAAGAAAGTTAATCTCAATTCTTTCATCAACAAGTGGCGAAGTTGCAGATGCTAGATGCATGCAATTTGACCAAAAGCCACATCATTCAGATTGTGAGATGTAACATGCCAATGAAGGTGGAACAAATGATATTAGGGATAAGAAAAGCTTTCATTGAGGAAGCTGCCGAGTTACTTAATGCAATCGATATGAGTGCATGTGATTATAGCATACGCTAGACCAAAGAAAAGAAGTTCGGGGTACATGGGTTGTAAATTTAGGGCAGAAGATGAGGGACCAGATTGGAGCTTGGCAAATTCCAAAAGACAGTAGTGTTAAGCTGAGATGGCAGGGTGGATATGAAGACAGACGACCACTAGAAAAGGGTTTGTGCACCTCTGGGTCAAAAGATGGTCAGGAGACCAATTGACAGAGAAAAATATGTAACTGGACATGCATTCTGAACATTTATTTTTTAAGTTGTGGATTTAAAATTTATCATATTTATTATATGGGCAGTTATATAAAGCCAAGTAGATAAAAAAGTAGAAGTTTTTTTGCGTGTGTGTATGTGTTTTTGTTGATTTGTAAGCTTAGAGTGTCAGATAAGTTGTGGCTGTGGAGCCTTGGGAGGGGAGCGTCTCAGTTTTGATGGTGGGATTGGCTGCTGAATCAGGTATCTGGTGTAGTATGTACTATATATAGCTGTTTTTTATTCCCGACATAGTCGATCTATCTAATATAAGATGCAGATGATAAATGTCTGTGGTATTCACATATCATCCTACCCATAAGACTCCAGAACTGAGCAAGGTCATGGGTGATTCATAATTAACTCGAGATCTCAGAATAAGAGACAGGTATTGTCATAAATTAGCCACATTCCTAAGACTTGGAAGCAGCAAAATGGGGTTTAAGAGATTCCTTCCATTTACGTTATATTTTTGTTTTGTTTTGGGGTCATGTAACCAGAGTAAGTTGGAGTACAGTTGGCTGTATATTGTGCATGGATCAGGTGCATGTGATTGGTGGTCAGACCCATTGTGTATTATTAGGTTGACGGGTCATCATATTCTTTTGGTTCTGAAGCCACAGGATGGAAAGTTAAATAAAAGTGAGGTTATTAAAGAGACATATATTTTTTGCTCACCATTTTTTATTATTATTGTTACTTTATCACTTAAAGTTGAGCCATTCAAACACACAGATCATGTTTGAAGGCTTTTGAATGTGGGGATATTGCAACAGGGTAGGTTCAAATCCTCTTCCAAAAAGTAATTTTGTATATATACACAGATATATATATAGTTTTAAAATTATACTATTTTCGATTTTTTTAAAAATATATATCCAAATAGGTAGATAAATGATTAAAATAATCATGAAGGATGGAGGGGTGAGGTGTTTGTGCTCTTTTGTTTTATTAAAGCACATGTATATATATTGCCATATGGATGGATGAATGGACGCAATTAAAAATATAAATCTTATTTCCAAGATAGAAGTTGCTGCATTTTATTTTATTTATGATAAAAAGAAGGAGATATTACATAGAAAAAAAATATTGAAACTACAGAGATTTTTATTTAAAGAATGTTAAGAGAAGAAAAAACAAAGTGCGAAGGTTGAAACTAAATTACAGGTGTCCAGTGGAATTTCCTTGACCTTGACAAAAAGAAAAAAAATGCTAAAAGCTTTTGCTTTTGTTTTAAGGAGAAAATGGACCAAAAATAACATATGTTTAATAGCTAGGAAAGAAAACGGAAACTCGTGGAATGAGAACTTTCTAGAAGAAAAAGAGAAGACTATAAAAATGAAATTAAAGGTTAATTGATTAATTCTGGCTGTAATTTTAGTAGATGTCGTTTTGAAGAGAGAAATCATTATTATATATACGTCCGTTAGTTCACGTTATTTAATTTCTATGTCAAAGATTTGGAAAAATTTTTGAAACAGCAAGTATATTCATCAACCATGAACATGCTGGGGTAAAAACTTAAGCATGCTGAGCTTTGTGATTCATTCCACAAAGATATGTAGGCTGCTCCAATATAAAATAAGTGCCTATCCTGGAAGGAAGCCACTTCTAAACATTTGAGGTGAAATCAACTCCAAAGAACATTAATACCAAGTTAAGGAATCAAGCATACTGAACCCATCAGAGATTATCAATTTATATGGCCATAGCATTGAATAAACTATTATAACTGCCTTTATGGATTTTTTTGTTTATTTCTTTTTCAAATATTAGTGCGTCTTTTATGATAATATGTTAAAGATTATCCCCTATTGATAATTTGATTAATTCTCTTCGGCATTTTCAAATACTATTTCACGTTTGAATGGATGAGATTTTGCATTTATTTTGTATCTTTTGTTATTTGATTTATTGATCTATGCAGTACATGGTATGCATGTATTCTTTTTAAAATATTTGAGCACAAAATAATAATATTATACTCTGATTTATTAATTATATTGAATATTAAATTTTTAAGTGAAAACATAACTATATTTGTGTTGTTTCTTTATTTCGGGTTTTATGGGGAATACAGTGAGATAAATTTAAGTTAGTGTAAGAATCAGGTAATTCGATTAACAGTATATTTGTGTATTGTTGTACTTCGTATATTTTCCACAGTTAATAATCACCTGCCCTGAGCAAGCTAGCTACTGGCAGGGTTTTCTAATTATCCCTTATCGTACTCCATCACTTCCAGCATAATTCTTATATATAAATAAAATTGGTGCTTGGAGTCAGAAGTGACAGCCATAAATATGCTGGGCAAGAAATAGGAGTAAAATTTTCGAATTGCTTTCAAATAAATATTGAATTAGTGCAATACATTGCATCAAGATTTTATTATAAATCTATTGATAATGTGCTAAAAATAAAATATGGTAGAATTATTCTATTTGCATTCTCAAAACCTGAGGACTTAATATGAAAAATAAAAAAAATTAGAAACTCATAAATTTCACATATACTGTATTTGCTTATATAGCAGCAATCATTTTCTTATTTGATCACTTGGATTCACAAATTTGCCACATTGTTTATAAGACAGTTATTTATCATTATTATGCTGCCTCTGTAAATTAGAAAATTGAAATTTTGTTTAAAGTATTCCCAAAGTGCAAAATTAATGATGGTAGTAATTCTATTAAGTGCTTCGTTTATTTGGAAAAAAAGTTGTATTCTGAACCAGATCAGATATTTACATCATTTTACACAATAATAAAAAACAAAAAAGAAATCCATAATAGTATTATTTGTGCTCCTGAAATTACCAAAGTTCCATATTTAAATATTATATATTCACAATATGTGATAAAATTTGGTGAAGACTGAAAATACATTAATTTTATGGCAGAAAATATGAACAAAAAGAATGTTCTGGCAAATAAGAATGTTAAATAGTAAAATATTGCATCAAGAAGTATTGAATTTATATGAAGACCCATTGGAAAAAAGTGATCCTCAAGCTGTTTACGGCAAGTAAATTGTACAGATTCTGACATAAATATGAGTTCAAAAATATTATGTAGGCATTATATCTATGTATTTAATTTTCATCATAAAAGAATGAAGAATAATAATAAATTTTATTATTTTTTTTGAGAGACAGTGATTCACACTTATCTTCCTTTCCTTCCCTTTATTATTCCACTATATTTTTATAGCTGCACTATTCTAAGTCTTAATGTGTATACATTTTTACATAATTTGGAATTAAATGATAAGTATATAGCTATCCTATTTCATATAAAATAGAAGAAAAAAAACTGTAAATTCTTTTAGAATTCTGATTTTTTTGTCTTAATTATTTTACAGAAGAATTCGGAGGCTTATAAAGGATGGATTTAATGCAGAATTTAAAAAAACAAACAAAAAAAATAAATTGGTTAATATTATTTTTCTTTATAATTTTAATTTAAGCATGAACTGGAGACCATCCAAATGCAAAGGGCATTCGAACTTATAAAATATATATTTTAATAAGCTTCTCATGCTCATTATAATGGTCAACAGTTTATGCTCAAATATTTTATGTATATATTTTAGATATTTTTTTTCTTTTTGTAGTTGTTGTTGATACCAATAGATGGTACCACAAAACGCTTATAATTGGAAAAGAGATGAGCATCACAATTGGATCGGAGTATGACTAATTGAAAGAGGAAAATAAACTTATTAACATTTGCAAGAAGAACAGCGATAGTTGTAAACATAGAATAAAATTAACATTCCAGTCATAACAACTTTATAAAATAGAAAAGGAAGCTGAATGAAGTGTTTGTCCCATCATAGTTGATTTAAATATTATCCCAAAGAATCTTTCGTTATTATTGATTTCATTTTTTTTTTTTAAAAAAATATTATTTTATTCTAGATGAAGCCAGAACATCTTTAAAAATTTTATCTTAAAAGTTTTTTAGATTTTAATTTTTTTTATTTTGCTAGAAAGTATTTCCTATATATATTGTAAGATCTGAAAATTTTATTAAACTTGAAGATATTAAGTCATTTATTGAGTCATAATACTTTTATATAATTACCGCAATTATTTATCCTTCAAACTAAAAAAATTCTAACTAATTATGATTACATGTTTATTTAGAAAGACACGCCAGTATATAAATTACATAAGAAATGGCCACAATTATAAGAACAACTAAGTTCAAAATGTATATAAATTTATAGATAAGAATGAAATGCTCGTATTATAGTCTGTTTTCATGAGTGATTTATGCTAACACATTAATAAGGATTTATATTTATTAGACAAGTTTACTAACAAGAATTTATAGGTATGGATTATGTTCAGGACCATATTTAATTTTTTTTCAAGATATAGGGTACTATTGAATTGTGGGCCTTTGGCTAAAGTAAAATTTATATTTCATTTTTTTCCCCTTCAATTTTAACTTTAGGAAGAATTCACTATATATGTGCATAAGTATAATCCTAAAGAACCAGACATAGATACACCCTGACAAGGTGAATGTTTATAAATATATGGAATATATATATAAAAGAGTTTTTATGTAGACTGCTGAGCTACACAGAAATGCTTATAGATAAGGCAAAGAGTATATTTGCATCCATGGGTACATTTTTTTATATATATTTATGCAAATTCTAATGTTAAATAGTTGTGAAATATGTTCACAAACTTAAAATTATGGAAGTAAAGTATAACACATACACTAGTACTGTATATATGTTCGTATAAACACTAGTGATAAATGTCCTTACACATGAACTTTGAAGTATCAGCACATTTCAGAATTTAAAGGCAATTGAGTGTGTTAAGCATTATTGACACAAGGTAGGATATCATCATCATTAAAAGTATTCATAAATGAATATGACCTTTTAAAAAAAAAGGGAGGGGGGGTGGAAGTAGAAAGATCAAAAATAAGAAGTTAAAATATGAGTTTAAAAAAAGAAATTGGAATCAGAATTGCTGAACAATACTATTGTCATAGTTAGTACTGAAGCAGTCGGATCTGAGTTCGATCCTAGCTTCATGTTATTTACCCTAATACTAACCTTAAATTTCCGATGCAATGGGGCTTTATACGTTCAATCCACGCTAATTTCCATAATAAATAATTTATTTCAAATGCGTATTAAAATTAATTAGTTTAGCTTAAAATTGATCAATTCTCTAAATAAATTCATGAGAAAATATTCATGAATTTATATATATTAAATTGCGTGGATTGTGCGTATATCTTGTAAATATTAAAAATATATAATTGTTCAAAGTTTCATTCGTCGGGAATACTTGTTTTTTTTTAATTTTAAATAATTTGTTAAAGTGTTGTTGATTAAAAACTACATTCTTCGATAAGCTCTCAAATTCTCAAAAACAACATAAAGTTTTATTAATTGGAAAAGATAAGAATTCAATTTTAATTAAAATCATTCAGATTTTAAGAATTCATTTTCTAATTAGAAAGGAATTCAAAAATTAGTTGAAAGCCTTATCTAGGGAATGTATTTGAAAACAACTAATTGATAATAAATGAGCGCTAGCCTTAAGCATCTGGACAATATATATAGCCCTGAAAAGTCAGGAGAAGGAGACTAGTTTTAGAATAGGCAGTAACTCTGGTATAAAAATTGTATTTCATCATGATAGAGGGCTAGAACATCAGGGATCTGTACGTCTAAAGTCCCTAGAAATCTTCAATGGAGCTGCTGAATCTTTCTCGGACCGATCATTCTTAAAATTATGGAGGCTACTAAAATGCTGCCAATAATCAATCAATGGCCTACTTCAACAACTTGAGGAGTAACTTAAACAAGCACAAAGGTAATATATTTATAATGAACGTAAACTTTCTCCAGTTCGAACTTATTTTACTCTCCTCCTATTTAAGAGCTCTATTCTTTAAGTAACAATTTTATAAAACCTTATCACTAGTAAACTACCTAATTTTAAATACTAGACTAAACTTTCTCACTCCATTTAATATATATATTTCTAAAGCGATTAAAATATATCCAATAATTTCGACCGAGAGCCCTCCATTTGCCTCACGCAAATAATATAATATAAATTTTAAATAGTTATCTCCCATAGAACTAAATTTATAAGTCATAATCACGAATAAAGAAAATATTATCGATATTTTTATAATTAGCTAATAATAAATATTAGCCCGCACCTACCCCAGCTCCTAAGTACAAGTGATTATATACTCAGAATTAAAATGTTATTTCTTCTTCACTAATATTGATTTATTTACCAATATATATATATTTAAATTTTAAAAGCGATAAAGGTAAATATATTTTAATTTAACTTTTATTTGATTAAGATCCGGAAGATCAAGATAAGGCAAATTAATATAGTTATAAGGTTTTAATAGTCATAAAAGTCGTGACTAATTAATTCAAGCATCACGAGAGCACTACATTTTTATTTCAACATGACTATCAAGCATCATCACAAACTTGACAGGACTCCCCTAGCTGGCGGACATATTCTCTTATTTAAAATTCTCAAGGAAGACAGTACTTCCTTTCCTATTCATTAGTCAAAGCTAAGACGCCAAATCAAGCGCTATAGATTCGACATCGACTAGCGATCATCTTTCAATTTTACTCTCTCCTGAATTCAGACCATTACTTTCCTAAACCCGCCCTCGTAACTGGAAGTGATTTAAATTAAGACCAATCAAACATATTTGTTAAATCAGTTTTCAAACGAGATTAAAGTACCTAAAAACGTTCCCATGAATAGATTCCAATGGAAAATAATCACAACCAATAAAATTAGAACAACACATTCTAAGAATACCTTTACCTATATTCCGTGGGGAAGACATAGAACCCATGAATACTGGGCATAGATAAGGACCGCACTCTTATTATATTTATAAACTTTTAAAGACTAGAGGTAACTAATGAACTATATTTTATGAACAAAACAAATTATTATTATTATTAAATATCTAACATACTCTTGTCACATCCTTTTATAATTATTTAAATCATACCCCTATTGGTGCAACCCTAACATACATAGATTGATTTAAAAGATCAAAGTAATTAATTATTAGAATCAGAAGGGCTTGCTCACCAACGGAGCTAGTCTGCGATAGCAACCTCGATATACACATTGATTGACTGGCTGAGTGGTTGAACAGTTTGAACCACCTGAGTTTGAATCCGACTTTGAGTTTGGGTTTGTTGATGTGTTGGCTTCTTTTGGGCTGGTTATGTTTTTGGCGCCCAACGTGGGGCAAATAGAACCAAGGAGCTCATCGAGTCGAAAAATTATTGGCATATAATTTTAAATACGCATTAATAAATCAAACAATAAATACATATATATATATATATAATATGTTAAACGAACCGCCAGGTAAGAAAAGAAAAAGTTTAAAGACTAGAGATTGAAAGAATTACAATATAAATTTATAGTAGCATTTTATAAAGATTTTTACATTAAATAATAAAGAGCTCTTAAATAGGAGGAGTGTAAAATAAAGTTCGAACTGGCCAGAAAGTTTAACGTTCATTATAGAAATATATTACCCCTTCCGCTGATCCTTAAGTTACATCTCCAAGTTGTTGAAAACGTAGGCATTATTGGTTGACTACTGGAACAGTATTTTAGTAGCTTTCATAATTTTAGCAGAATGATCGGTACGGAAAACGGTTCAGCAGCTCCAGTGAAGATTCCTCGGGACTTTAGGAACCGTAGCCAGATCCCTGATGTTCTAGCCCTCTATCATGATGAAATACAATTTTTATACACACAGAGTTCACTGCACTACTCTACAACCAAAACTAGTCTCCTTCTCCTGACTTTTCAGGGCTATATATATTGTCCAGATGCCTTAAGGCTAGCGCTCATTTTATTATCAATTAGTTGTTTTCAAATACATTCCCCTCGATAAGGCTTTCAAACTAATTTTTGAATTCCTTTCCTAATTGAAAATGAATTCTTAAAATCTGAAATGATTTTAATTAGAAATTGAATTCTTATCTTTTTCCAATTAATAAAACTTTACTGTTGTTTTTGAGAATTTGAGAGCTTATCGAAAGAATGTAGTTTTTAATCAACAACACTTTAACAAATTATTTAAAATTAAAAAAAAACAAGTATTCCCGACGCAATGAAACTTTCGAACAATTATATATTTTTAATATTTACAAGTATATACGCACAATCCACGCAACTTAATATATATATATAAATTCATGAATATTTTCTCATGAATTTATTTAGAGAATTGATCAATTTTAAGCTAAACTAATTAATTTTAATACGCATTTGAAATAAATTATTTATTATGGAAATTAGCGTGGATTGAACGTATAAAGCCCCATTGCATCGGAAATTTAAGGTTAGTATTAGGGTAAATAACATGAAGCTAGGATCGAACTCAGATCCGACTGCTTCAGTACAGAGAGATGTCTATTAGCATGAGACACTTATGATGATAGAAGTCAAGACTAATTAATGTATGTAAATGAAGGTAGTATATTAAAAAAAAAGAGTGAATGAGAGAAAAAACTTCTGCTCATCTATTAATTATAATGAAGGTATTATTTATTAATAATAATAATAATAAAAAATCTGTGAGTCATGCTGAAAAAAAAATTACCTGTAAGTTAGCAGTCATCCTTAATGCTAAAAAAAGTTCATGAGCAAAGTATTATAGAAACTGAAAACTATTTATTCATTTTTTTAACTATTGATAAGTTTTTTATTATAATGTCTTATTTTTTTTTGTAAAAAAGAACAAAAACAAATTTGTTGTTTTTTTATTATTAAAAAAGAGAAATCTTAATATCATTGATGGAATCTGTAAAACAGAAGTATGATCTTGATAAAGTATGAAAATTCATTAGTTAATAATTAATATCTACTTGAAGACCACCATAGTATAATAATTAGATCATTTTGCCATGCACATGATCTGGAATTCAGATCTAGGCCAGAACCTTAAAAATTCTTTGGTCACAAGTAACATTAGGATTTTTTCTTAACTAGTCAATCCAGTCAACTTTCAAATAATAGCCAGTGAATGGGTATTTAGTTATTATGAAGTAAACCGGTAGTCTCATGATAATTAAGATTGGTCAGATTAATTTAATGTGCTGACTGTAAAAAGTAACAAAACATAATAGGATGCAATTTACCTTTTAATATCAATTTATTCAATATCTATTATCTGTTAAAATTTTATATTTAACAGCAGAAGACCAGAGGTTTTTTTTAATTACTTTATGTTAATGAGACCAGCTTCACCACCATGATTATGTAGAAGTTTTTTTTTTCCAAATTTTCAGAAAATAGAAAAAATAACTTGAAAATTTTATTCAATTTTTTATTATTGGTAGACTAAAAAATATCTCTAAAATTAAGACATTTGTATTATTGATAATAATATTTACATTAGTAAGTACCCATAAAAAGTTGGAAAATACTGTCATAACAAATTTAAAGGATATACGTTATTGTAGTTATAATTTCTACATAATCAGCTATTATGTAGCTTATTTAGAGTGGAGTTCAGAAAAAAAAAGAGACAACAAATAATGTTGGGTATTAAAATAAATCTAATATGTCTATTAAAACAACAATACTTAATGAATATAGTATAATGATTGCACATCTTTATGTGTCATGTTCTTAATTCTGGTTAAAATTATGGTCAAGTAAAATTTTAATCTTAAGTTCAATAAGGTTTAGGATTTTTTTTATTCATATGCAACTAGCCCATGTTTGGTGAAATAAAAACTGCTCAAATTTTAATCTACCTGCAATTGGCAAGTCTGACATAAATGTTTTCTTCTTCACTATTTTTTCTGGGTGAACTGCTGTAGAGATTTTTGCCCTGAAGTGGATAAGCTATTTAAAGATTATTTTACCTTTATCAACTGAGATAAAAATCATATATAATATTATTAAATTTGGTTTTATAAAAGTTTATGCATTTTACATAAATTAGTTTCTCTCAGTTTAATTTTAATTAATGAATTTGGTATTTATGAAAATTGTTTGCTAATTACACAGAAACAATTATGTGATTATATTTAAGGATAACTATTTTAAAATAGATTTGATTATGAATTACTTTGCTGACTAACTTAAGATTTGATTTTTTATTGAATTCTATAAAATTAATTTTGATGCTAAAGTTATTGTAGACTTATAATATCAGGTGTGTGATAATAATACTTAAAGTATGAAGAATGAAACTTAAGCCTTAGTATAGCTAATGAGAAGATTAGATCTGTAAAACCATATGTGCCTCTTTACATTTTTATTTTCCAATGATTTGTAATAGTAGAAACTTGATAAACTTAAAATAGAATATTGATTTTTAACAACTGCTATGACTTTATTTTTTAATTACAACTTTTAATTATT
The DNA here is from genome assembly GCA_028023455.1 of Epiperipatus broadwayi. Taxonomy (NCBI): domain Eukaryota; kingdom Metazoa; phylum Onychophora; class Udeonychophora; order Euonychophora; family Peripatidae; genus Epiperipatus; species Epiperipatus broadwayi. The sequence continues at coordinate 3,728,039 of JAQFVV010006257.1, read as the reverse complement.
TTATGAAAACGAAACACACATTTATGAGTAGATAAAAACTTATAAACAATGGTGGAAAGTTTAATTAAACTTTTCTTTTTTTTAATATACTCTTGATTAATTGATTATTCAATTCATTAATATTTATTTCTGGAAACCATATAAATGGATATCTTGTGCTTGAGTCAGTTTGCTGCAATTGATAGAGTCCGACATGAGACCAGGAGTTCCTAGGATCGATTCTGGTGCTCATATGTCTGGCACTCAAACTTCTTATGAACTCCCAAGCAATAAAAGCCATATGCATTTTTTTTTGTCCTGAGTAGTTTGGTGCAGTTGGTAGAGCATCTGACCTGAATTGAAGGTTCTAGGATTGATTCTGGTTTTCCGCAAGTCTGGTACTCAAACTTTATATAAATTCTCAAGCAATAATGTCATAAGTCTTTTTTTATAGGAAGATACAGAAATATTTATATTTATAATTATCTTCTCTAGAATTATTGGAAATGATAACTGATATTATATCTATGATCTAACATTGTCTGAATTGTTACTTCTCAATGACAATAAAGCATTCAGAAGGGGAAAAAAACCCATTTATCTATCTATGAAGCTTTATTTCAAATTTTTCATTTTTTTTGAATTCTCATATTTTTTTACTACCAGATATGATTTCTGTTATTTAATAGTTCCTAGGATCAAGCTGAAATATAAAGACTGAGGACAAAACTAGAGTTTAGGAACTATCTGAAAAATTAATTGACTATATACTTGAAAAAGGTATTTTGAATGCTTGCAAAAATGCATTACCTATGATGTACAAATGTGAAAGAAAATAAAATTAAGATCGGAATGAAATATAGTAGCAAAAAGTTTATTGAAGGTACATTGAAGTGAATCAGAAACGGGGTCATAAGTAAAAAAAAAAAAGATATGAGATTCTGACAAAAGCAAAATGTTAGAAGTGGATATGATCCTTTATGAAAATATAGATGATAAGTGAAACAGTTGAATGAATTTCATTGAATGAACAGAGAAAAAAAATAGGATAAGTTTAAAAGCTATGCCCAGAATATAACCAACCAAAATATCAGATATTTGGGAAACTTTTTTCTTAGTAAAGGATTTATAAATAGCAAGATTATAAAAATTGTTAGATCAAAGAAGTGAAATTAATCATAGATTTTAAATCAAAGTAAGTATAATTTGTAAATAAAAGATGTTTACACTAAGTGATTTATTCTTATATGTAGTGAAACTAGAAATTACTATTAAGGTATGACAATTAAATGTTACTGTTTAATTGTATTACTCTATTGATTAGTTATTTTATCTGTTTATAAATAAAAAAACAACATATATATAAGTCTGCATTTAAAGCCTTTTTTTTTAAAAAAAAAATCCATAATAAAAATGAAGAAAACTTGTTTATAAAGTATGGAAAAATATTTTATAAAATTTATTTATTTAATACTATGTACATAATTTTATTAATATCTTTGTTTTGTAACCATTGTCAAATTAATTATTTAATCATTATTAGTCATCTATAGCTTTCATACATCAACTCAGACAGACTTTCTCAAAAGTCTATTATATGTTGTCAAAAGCTCATAGCTTCCTATTTTTTTTTTGTAATGCATCTATCAATTTTTTTCTCATTCTCTTTAATTTCTTTCAACATGAAGGCATAAAATTTCTCTAAGTATCTGTCTAATTCAGTTTTTTTTTTTTTAATTTTTTTAAAAATATATTTTTTACTAATTCCTTTTAACACTTTATGTCCTCTCATTTTTTTTTGCAACTATCATTATTTCTATACACAAAAACACATCAAGTAACTTTTTTTTTCTTTTTTTAAAATTCACTTAAGATGAATATAAAATAATCTCCTAGCTTTAGCTTATTGAATTTTTGCAATATCTAATTTTTTTAATCACCACTTGCTTTATCAATGAAACAATTTTCTAAATATAAAAATACTAATCCATAACTACTGTCTTTCATCTAGTTTCATTGTTTTAATTTTAGCTGCATCTAGTCTCATATGAAACCTAATTCCATCAAATTTTTTGTTAAGGTTTTTTCTTACTATTTGCAATACAATATAAATCGTGAGGAAATATAATGCATGATTTTTTTTGCCTCCTATTGCTAAATTCTTTCTTATGAATATAATACTTGTTTAATGATTCATCTAAATCTGACAAATAATCATTGCTCAGAAAGTCATATAAACTTTTTTTATTTTTTTCAATTATCTAAGTTTTATTTTTTCCTGGGTGGAAATGTTTAATTTAAATCAGCAAATTTATCATGGTTAAACTCTTAGATCTAAATAAATATTAAATAAAAAGAAGCAAGACAACATTTTTGTCTTGCACCTTTCCTATATTTATTTATTTTTTTTTAAAGATTTTTAATCATATGAATAGCTTCTGATTCACATAAAATTTTTTCAATAGTTGTCTCTCTTTTTAATATATGCTTTTCCTCTGTGGAATATCCAAAAAAAGTAATTCTTTATATTGAAAACTTGATTTCAAAATCAGTGCAACACATTAATTTTCTTACTCCTTTGTTGATATCTTTCATTTATTGCCTTCATAGCTCTAAGCCATCTTGGTATTCTATTTTCTAATTTCAAACTTTTTCGGGTAAGTTATCTATTAAATATATATGTGCTCTTTTAGTACGTGATCTCCGCCATTTTGAATTTCAAAAACAACCGAAAACATCTGACACATCTAAGTGATAAAAAAAAGTACGCGAAAATGCAAAAAATTTAGAACTCGGGTCACATGACTTGGAAAAACCTGACAAAACATTGCTAGGTTAAAAAAAAAAGGCCAAAATGTGAAAAATTTAGAACTCGGTCATGTGACTATATCAATTAAAAGCAACACATATAAATCTGAAAACTTTTTTGGTCATTTTTGAAATTCAAAATGGTTGAGATCGTGTACTAAATTAGCAACAATATATATTTATTCAAGAGTCTTAGCAACACCTGCATGTAAAAAAAATTCTAAAATTTTCATTTCATCATATTAGACATTATCTCTAATGGAATCATGATCTTATTAAAAATTAATGGCCATTTTCCTAAATATTAAATTACATTACACAATCATCTAATTTATCAATCTTTTTTTAGCAATCTAATTAAAATTTAATCAATCCTTGAACTTTATTAAACTTTATTATTTTTATTGCTTTTTCAATTTCTTCTTTCATTATTATACAATCTATTTTACTTTTTATTTACCAAACTTTTGTTTTAATCGACTTAAAATTATTTCTATCATAAAAATCACATACGTATATTTTCTTTATCTTTTATCTTTATTAATAATTAACAATTTCTTTTTCAATTGCAATTTCATTCCTGAAAAACTTAATTTAGTATCCAAAATATATTTTTATTTTATTATATCTTAAATTGTATATATTTTTTGGTAATTTTTTTAAACCTACATTCACATTTTAAACACATTTATCTCACTTAAGTTGTTTAATTCCTCTTTATTATTATATTTTTTATATATTAGGTATTTGCATTGTATTTCTTCTATTTCTATAATTTTATTAATCATCTCAATGTTTCATTTACGTTTACTTTGAATAATTTTTATCTTTGCTTTGAATTAATTTCCATCATTTAGTTATTTATCTAGGCTTATTTATTTTCTTTAAAAAATTTGATTTTTTTTAAAACCAATATTCTCTTTCAATTTATCAACAATCTATTTCATTTTTATTTGTTCATTTTTTCAATCTTTTAAAATAATAATTCCATTTTTATCATACTAAATTATATTCTGATCAATTACACAATATGAATCTTAATACTGTTCCTAATCTTATTTTGATTCAATATATATAATCACAATGAGCTTTCCATACTAAATTCTGTAGTGATTTTTAAACTATGTAGTCTTTATTATTATAGTATTTTCTCCATGACTATTTTAATTTTTATTTCCTTATTTTCTACTCTTAATCCATTGGCATTTTTCAGTTACTTCGATTTTTTTTCAATTTCTCAATACCAGATTAATATTTTATCATAATTATAGTCATCACTTGGTGTGTAAACTTGAATTATAACCAAAACTTTTTCAACACTGTTACCAATAATCTATCATTTAAAAAAAATTCTACTCATAAAATTTTTGTTTTTGATTGTAAAAGAATAAGTACTTAATCATTTGTGCACAAAACATTTCTTTCATCTCACCAAATTCTGTGATATCTAATCCATTTTATCCTGATAATAAATTTATCATCTCTATCTTATTCATAATCCTAACATTTTAAATACTAACTTGATAATATTTTTTACTTTAATGGCTTTGGATAAATAATGGTAACTGAGTTGGAATGCTCATTTCTAGAAAATACACTAGGATAGATTTTCATTTGTTTTCCTTGATAATAATTATCACATTTATATTGTTTCTTCTACTTATAAATATAAAATGCTTTTAAAAAAAACAATACTAAACAAATTATTTACAGTATAATTTATATTTACATCTTTTTTTCAGTTTAATGAATAGTTACTTTCCATTTAATGTTTTATAAGATAGATAAGCATCAACAGCATAAATTATGCCCAGAATAAATCCCATAATCTAAAAAAAAAAAAAAATTGTATATATGTATATATAAATGGAATATATAAGAATTACAGTTCTAAATATTTTTATGTAAAGTTTTGAGATTAACTCGTTGCAACTGTCTATATATAATACGAGTGCCTTTTAGCATCAACATTCAACAGATTTTAAAGGCAAAAGAATCTATCCTTTTCCTCTTTTTATCTAGAAGATTGTCTGCAATGCTTTTGCTGGAAGGAATTGATTTTCAATCATTCAGAAATTTTTTTCTAAATATTTTAAAATTTCATTGACATGTATTTGGAAAATATGAAAAATTTTTAAATTTTAATCTTACCAATAGTAAATTAAATATTAATATGTAATATATAAGAATTACACTGCTGAATATTTTTATATTTCAAAGCAAACTTTATTAGGCAAAAAATGGTTACATTATATCAGGTAATACATTGTATCAAACATAATATACTAGGATATTTCTTGAAACACAGAAAAAATACTTTTCTTTTTCTTAACCATTAGAGTCTTTTGTAATTCCCACACTTTTAGATATTTCAGTTTTTATTATGGGTTCATTTCAGTTTTCCTGAGGTATTTGGTCTATCCATTATAATGCTCTTATTTTGAAAAGAGACCAAGTGGCATCAAAAATGTCCGGTGGCGCAAGAAGATTGTCCTTTCCTTAAGTTTTTTAGTTTGTTGTGATATGTGTTAGGGTGTCTTCTTGGATTGTTTTCTAAAGTGAAAGCACATCTGGCACACCATAAGGTATATATACTGAAAGTTGCTGCACATATTATTGGTATTTTGTTTTCATTGAAAACTTTTAGCATTTTTTCTATTGTGTTTTCACTTTTCCTATAATTATTCAACATCAGTTGTCTGACTTCCTCTAAGCCTCTATAGTGATATATCAACTGTTCTTGTGTTTCTTCTTCCTGGTGACACAAAGCACACATTGGATCAACATTTAAGTAAAATCTCGTGAACTGAATGAAATGTGCTGTAGGTAGTGCATTTAAATTCAATTTGAGGATAAAGTCAAATAATTTAGGTTCTAAATACCATGTTTTGTACTTTTTGAGTAATTATCTATTATCTTTTCCTAGTACTGTTAGCCTATTATTGTTTTCTTGGTTCTGAGATGGAAAATCATGAATTTGCCAATAAGTATATTTAATTAGGTTCTTCAGTGCTATTTTATCTTTAATGTTTTTAATACTTATCAATAGTGTATTTATATAATTATCTGTGGGAGGGGGTCAGTCCGTTGATGTGATTTCCAGTTTTGGTTCTATGTTTGGGAAATGTCTAAATATGGCAATCAGTAGATTTACTGTTTTTTGTGTGTAGAAAGTTTGTATTGCATGCAGTCCAAGGCTATTCCATCTTGTTGGTTGGTTTAGTTGCTTTATTGAAATTGCTATTATTTTTCTGTTCCATAATAGTTTATTACAGAGTGAGTTAATTGACTTTGTAAATTGTTTTGTAAAAATAATTATTGGCAGGTATAAGTTGATTAAACAGTGACACTTTTGCATAGAGTGAGAGATATGATCTGGAGAATGATGCTATGATTCTTTCTGCTTCGATCTTGAGCTTATTTTGTATATTCCTTCTCATCTGACTCATTCCCAAGTGGAAAGGAAAACCCAGGAAATTACTGGGCTTACCTTGATAAACTTGTGTGTCTGTTTTCCCTGTGTATATTGACCATGCTGCTGACTTATTGATGTTAATTTTTAATTTGAACTTTTTTTGTGTAGTCTTCTATTATTTCCTGTAGTATATGTATTTGCTTCTTTGAGTTTAGAAATACTGTGACATCATCCATATAAGCTATGCAGGGAATGTATGTATTTGTATTTGGCACTTGAATTCCTTGGATTTTTTATTGATTTGCTCTAGTAGTGGCTTTAAATAAAAGGTAAATAGCAGTATGTTTAGTGGAGAACCTTGCAGGATTGATTGGCTGGGATTGAATGATGATGTGGATCTTCCATTGAGCGTGATATGTATTTCTCTATTTAGAAGCAAATTGCCTATTGTATATAATATTGATTTAGGTATCTGTGGTTTTTTTTTTTAGCTGACTCAATAGTGTTTCTATTGGCACCGAATCAAAAGCACTTTCAAAATCCAACTGGACTACCATTGGTGCATATTTTTTCTTTTTAATAACTGAATTGATTACTGTTATGTAATGCTTTGTAATTAACTTATTGCAACTGTCTATATATAATAGAAGTGCCTCTTTTGCTTTTAAAATATATTGTCAAATGCTATAGATATCGGGCATGTCTGTTAAATATAGACAATTTCAATGAGTTAATCTCAAAACATTACATAAAAATATTTAGCATTGTAGTTCTTACGCAACACTTAATATTTAATTCATCATTGGTGAGATTAAAAATGAAAAAAAAAAATCATAATTAGGTTTAAAAATATTTAGAAATAAATTTCTGATTGATTGAAAAATTATTCCTTCTAGTAAAGGTATTGCAAACAATTCTGTAAATAAAAGAGCAAAAATATAAATTAGTTCCTCTTTTGCCTTTAAAATGTATTGTTAAATATTGGAGCTAGAGAGTATTTCTATTATATATATACAATTGTAATGAATGTATATATATATAAAACAAAGTTGGATTAATCAAGCAGCATCCAATCATATAAACGAATTTATAATGTCATTATATGAATGCATAGAAACCATATTTTGCCACTATTTGGTGGTTTATCTTGTGAGAACTCTTCGGGTAATCCAAATGATGTCAGTTCTATTTTATGCATTATTTACAGAGATGTTATAATATTCAAATTAGAAACATGATTGCATTTAAAAGTGAAAAATCTTTAGTGTCTATATAAATATATTAGACCATATATAAAAGTGAATTGCCTTGAAAACAGATTAAGATTGTTGATTGTTATTGATATTATTTAAGTGTTGACTGCTTTCCTGTATTTACATTAATATCTCCAGCCTTGAGCATTATTATCTAAGTAATACATAGTTGGGGTGCAGTTTGAAAGTTATATTTGCAATTTGAAAGTTATAATCTGCTTTCAGAACAGGTTATGTTTACCTGTTTAGTGAGGTTTATTTAGACTTCTTTGAATTAATAAATTTCATTTTTTGTAGTCAGGTTATAATTTTTAGTGTCTATATAAACATATTAGATCATCTATAAAAGTGAATTTTCATTATTTTTGTTTAATGGACGTTGTTTGAGAACATAAATAGTATGCCAGGAACTGGAATCCATGTAACCAATCATTAGATATATAATTATTATAATCAAATACTCAGAAGCATATAGTACATCAATGATAAATGTAAACAAATTTATTTATCAGATTGCATTTAAGGCTGTAAATGATCATACATTTGTAATTTAAATATTAAGTTACCATACAAGACATAATACTGTATAATAATGAGATAATTGATTTTTCTTTATGCATTAGCATGGTGACTGTTATTTGATTTTGTTTCATATATTTAAGCATGTACTTAGAATTGTTGTTTTATGTATTACATACATATGAATATCATAATAAATAGTCATAACTTTAAATATATGTAAGTGAAATGGAAGTAACTGCCTCACACTGAATTATGTATTGTCAACAACTATGAAAAGATAATGATATCAATGTACCTTTTAGCTCTGTTGTTATATAAACTTAGTTTTTTGGAATCGTTTTTAAACTATAGGGTGAATTTTCTCTTGTTTTAATTTATCTGCAGACTAAATGATCTGACATCATTATTGATATATTAAGAGGATCAAGAATGAGTCTTAGTTTTAACAGTGTCTGAATATTAAATGCAAATCAGTTTAATAAATATAATAATTATAATTTCAAATGTATGTGATTGAAACGAAAATAACTACTTCCCACTAAGTTATGTAATGTCAACAATTACAAAAGGATAGAATGATACCAACCTATCTTTTAGCTCTGTTGTTATATAAGTTTAATTTTTTTCATGTAGTTTTTAAATTGTAGGATGAATATATCAATGCTGATTTCAGATCATTTATTCTGCACATAAATTAAAACATTAAATCAAATTCATTGTATAGTTTAAAAACTTCCTAAAAAACAATCTATATAACAACAGACCTAAAAAGTAGATTGATATCATTCTGTAGTTGTTGACATTATATAAATCCATGGAAGGCAATTATTTTTATTTCAAATATATATGAATGTGGGTTTGATATTTATGTATAATAATTAATATCATGGTATTCAATCTCTGATATTTTTTCTCCTTGAGTAGAATTGCACATTTCTAATTTGAATATTATGTAGTCATATTGATGTATGAGGTGGGATTGATGTTTCATCTTTTGGTCACTAGATAAATACCAATTTATGAGCAAAATATTATATAATAAATAAGTAGTTGTTGGTTTCTCTCTGTGCATTGATATTGCTGATTAGCTATATTTACACACTTGTGTGTAATCAGAATAACTAACTTTGTTTAATATATTATAACTTATAGCATTTCAATATGAGTTATAAAGTCGATTATATTACTAGCTTTTATATGGATATATTGGAAATTAAGAAATTATATTCATGTAAACAACCAAAGAAAACTCTACTTTTGATGTTACTAGAAAATTATCATGACACGAGTCATAAAAGATTACATAGAGAAAACTTGTTTAGTCATAAGTATCGATTAATAAATGATAGTTTCCTAATAATATAAAGTTGTTTTCTTACATGGTGATAATTCCTTAATTTCCAATATTTATACGATAATAAATGCATAAAAATATTTAATTTAACACATACATATATATGGTTCAATAGCACTAAATTGTATAGTCTGCCTTTTCCAATCTTAACTAGTTTTCATCATCATTATCAACCATTATCAATTCACTGCAGGATGAAGGTCTCTCCAAGTTTAATCCATCTTCGATCTTTAGCTTCTCTTCTCCACATCACCCCTGCACACTTTCTTATTTCATCCATCCATCTCACATGTGGTCTCTTTCTGAGTCTTTTACAATCTCTTGGAATCCAGTTTAAAATTTCAATTGTCCATCTATTATCATCTCTTCTAGCAATATGTCCAGCCCAACTCCAATCTTTTAATTTTTTCAATGAGGTCAGTAACACCTGTTTGTTCTCTTACCCATACGTTGCGTTTTCAATCTCTTCTTGTTACTCCCAATATACATCTCTCCATACTTCTTTGAGTGGTCTGAAGTCTCTGTATTGCTCTTTTATTGAGTGTCCAAGTCTCAGATCTATAAGTAAGAACTGGTAAAACACATTTGTTAAAAACCTTCCTTTTCAAACACATAGGCATATTTCCTTTTAGTATCAAGTTATTTCTACCAAAAGTACTCCAACCAAGTTTAATTCTATGATTAATTTCCTCCATTATGTTTCCATCTGTATTAATAATCTGACCAAGGTATTTGTAACTGTTAACTTCTTCTAATTCATCATAATCAATCTTTATTTTCACATTTTGAGCAAATCGATTAAACATTACTTTAGTCTTTTTAACATTTATTTTTAGTCCTACTTTTACTTTCATCTGATAACTCCTGCAACATTTCCTGCAGCTCTGAAGCATTATTTGCAAAAACAACTACATCATCTGCGAAATCTAAATGACTTAAATAATCTCCATTTACTTTCACTCCTTTAGTTTCCCATTTTAATCCACAAAATACTTCTTGCAGCACTGCTGTAAAAAGTTTTGGAGATATGGAGTCACCTTGTCTTACACCTTTCTCAATGTTGACTTTCCCAGTATCATTATGTAATCTAATTGTTGCTGTTGCATTTTTATAAATATTCTTTAAAATATGACAATATCCTGGATCTATACCTTGATGATCCAATGCTTTAATCACTGAAGAAATGTTTATAGAATCAAATGCCTTTTCATAATCTACAAATCCAAAACATAATGACAACTCATATTCATTTGTCCTTTCTATAACTTCTCTCAATACCTGAATATGATCTACTGTACTAAAACCACTTTTAAATCCAGCTTGTTCTCTTGGTTGGTAGAAATCCAATGTTCTTCGTAGACGAGTTGTAATTATCTTGGTAAAAATTTTATATAAAACTGATAAAAGGCTGATAGGTTTGTAATTTTTAATATCTTCTTTATCACCTTTTTTAAATATTAATATTATTACTGCATTCTTCCAATCATCCGGTACATCTTTATCATTTAGACATTTAGTATATAACTTTGCTAAAAAATTTTCTGTTTCTTCACCTGCTTCTTTTAATATATCAATTATAATTCCATCATTACCTGGAGCCTTTCCTTTCTTCATACATTTAATTGCATTTCTCATTTCTTCATTTAAAATTCTGGGCAATTCAGAAGATGTAATAGATATAGGAGGTACTTGTTCTTTATTATTATATAATTCTTGATAAAAATTTTCTACCAATTTCATGATGTCATCTCTCTTTTTAGTAATAATTCCATCTTTTTTTTTATTGCAGATATAAATTTCCTACCAATACCAAAATGTTGTTTTACATTCTTAAGACTTATTTTCTTCTACAGCTTTTCTTGCTAGTTCACAGTTATACTTTCTTATATCATTTTCAACTCTTTTTCACACCATTTTATAAAATTCGAGATATTCAATTTTTTTAATGCATCATTTTTGTATATCTTCATATTTCTTCTTTTCTTCATAAATTCTCTAGTCTCAGTAGAAATTTTATTGGTCAATTGCTGCTTTTTTCTACCAGTTATCTTTGTTGCAGTTTTTAAAAGTGTATCAGTTATTTTCATATTTATTTTATCATCTATTATTTAGTGTTTTAGAAGATACTTATATCACTCTAAACTTCTTAAATATGCCCCTAGTAATATCACATTTAAATTTTATACAATCCCACATTTTTAGAATAAATTTAAGTTTGTAACATTAATTTGGTAATTTAATAATAACACCTCTAATTTCCATAGTGTAAATATTGATTAAAAATAGGCATTGGATAATAATGCAATGAAACTTCTAAGGTGTTTGGCTTTTTCTGTTAAAAAATATTGATTTGCACAGTATCTATTCAGAAGCCATAATTTATTCTTATCTTGTTACTTAAACCAATAACATGAAAAGTTCAAATCTAATAATAATTTGAAGACAGGGCAATTTTCCTGTAAAATTATATTGATCTAATGTTAGATAATTAATTAAATATTTTAGCAACATAGTTATAAACTAATTGTAATTTATTTAATAAAAAAAATGATAAACTAAAAACAAGTACACATTATTTTGCCCATTTATGTTTAATCAGATAATGGCAACATCTTTCTTAATACTGCAATGATATGATCTTGGTTATCTATAGCTTTGTTGTATCTTACAAGTCTCCTAAATTGATCAAACTTAAGTCAAGAGATAAATAAAGTATTCTAGGATTTAAAAAAAAAAAGAAACAGAAAAAAAGAATGTTTTAATTGATGACCTAGGTTCATTTATAATTTATATTTAGGTAATTATATAACAATCATAATAGATTATAACAATTCTGTTATATGGCACATAATATAGTGTGTGTGCACAAATGTGTATAAAGTTGAAAGGAAAAGTAGAAACAAACAAATTTGTAGATATTTTTCTACACAATCCTGGAATAATAAAGATTTAAATAAGTCTGAATTTAAAAAATAAAATTCTATTATGAAATAAAGATTTTAAAAGGTCTGATAAAAATTAATATTTTTCTGGTTTTGAAATTTAAAAAAAGGTGTGCTTTATGTTTAAAATAGAACTGATAATTGTAAATATTTCTATTATCTATTTTTTTAAAAAAATCTTTTAATTAAAACTTGTATAAAATATCTTTTTTAATTAATACTTGTATGCATTTCACTATCTAAGTAAAAACATGTATATCACATCTTTGGTAAAGTTTCAAAAGTAGCTTTTAATTAAAAGGGATTTGAAAGGAATAGTGATCCTTTTAAAAAGATAAGAAAAAAATTTTTTTTTTATTAAATGTGTTATCACGCCAAATCAATTCTATACAAGGGCTGATAAAAAATATCAGTTTAGTTTGACTTGTAGCTTTTGTAAGAGCTTGTCAGAAGAATTTGATTTTAATATTTTGAGCAGGTGGCCAAATTGGACAGCTGCAAAGTTGGATATTAATTTTTTATTGAAGATAGTTCTTGTCTTAATATTTTTGTGAAGCAGTTGGCTAATGGCTACCTGCAAAATTTGGCTAATATTTTTGTAAAAGTTAACTGCATTTGGTTAGTAACTGTAGCAAAGAGTGTCCACAGTAAAGCTAGCTGCAGAGATGGCTGGCAGAATTGTACAGATGACTGCCATGAAGATATTAAGAATGTAAGGAAGCAGCTGTCCTAATTTACTGCTGAAGCTTTGAATCATGAAGCTGACCCACTTCTATATTCACTAGTCTATTTAAATATGGAGAAGGCAGTTTGCTGGCTTGAAGTCTGCAAGTCTGAGACAGAAGGGAACCTAAATCAAGACCAACATATCTGGATTATAACTTCCTGATTATGACTTTCCTGAACTAGTCACCATCAAGAGAAAACATCAGTTGATGAAGAAGTAGTTATATGTATATTGCTATGTTTATATCCAGAAAAGCACAGATAAAGATATATGCGGTAAGTTGTATTTTTTTTTAATATTTCTTTAAAAAAAACTTTAACTTAGTAACTTAAAGTAAAACAAATAAGTAATTTGCTTGAATCAAATGTCTAAAAGAGAGACAATTTGCTATATATATATATTTTGTAAAGAAATAATTTTCATATTCTTTAAAAATGACATTCTAAAAGTAAGATATATAATATAGAACGATTTTGTTTAATCTCATTTGTTGACAGATTAAAAAAACATTTTGAAATTTATCTTTTAAAATAATTCTAAAAAAAAAAATGTTATAATTATCAGTTAAAGACTGATTTTATTTTATTTTTGAAAAAAAGTATAAATCGAAAAAAAAGCAAATCTTTTAAATTAATTTAAAATGCATTGATATTCAATCAACTGTCAAAAATTTGACAGTACTTATTATAATTTCAATAAAGAATTTAATTGTGAAAATGTATATTTTAATAACTTATTTTGACAAATTAAAAGATGTGATATAAACGATAGCATGCACATTTCCATGTGCATACACATATGTTAATAATTTCTGTATCATTAACTTATTTGTTATGTGCACTTAAAGCATGCAAGAAATTTCAAATTATAAACATCTGGTTTTTGCTTAAGATTAACAGAAATCTATGCAGTCTATGTATATGCTTTTTACATCATTGTTTCTGTCATTCTTTCTATTTTCCATAAAGGTAAGTTTTATTTTTCTACAATGGAAAATAAAAATTTTATGATAAATTTTGTGGTCAACTAAATTGAATTTTTTTTTTTTTTCTCTTAGTTTCTTTCATATTATGGAAGTAACAAGCATGTAAAAAGTACATCGGAAAAAAAAAACAACTTATTTACTGATGTACTTTGAAGACAATGTTACTGAGGGCCTATGGTAAGTCTTTATTTTTATATATTCTATAATTATTATTATATATATATTAATTATTATTAGAATTTATATTTGATAAAAAATATACGGAAAAATTATTAATGAAAGTAACATATATGCTAATCAAAATAATAGATTGTGATTGTATACATGTATATTGTGAATTATCTGCATTTTTTGCTATCATGAACTTGAGTCCAGTATTTGAATTAGGTTATATGAGACAAAGATAAAAATATTTTGCAAATATTATGCCCCAATTTAGACTTTTCTATAATGTCTTCTCTGCATTTTAATAATAATAAAAATACACAAATGCTAAAAGTAAAGATTTTGACAGTATATATATATATAAACTTAGGCCAATTATAGACTACTACAATGTAAATTTCAAAGTTGCATATCAAATGCAAAGAGAGATGGCAGTTGATGAAGCTATTACTAAATTTATGGTCATAGTAGCATGAAGCAATATGAGCCCTCAAAACCTATATAGATAGGATAAATAATATTACATCGCACTGACTCTAAACTACTAACTTATGTACCTCAAGCTTAATTCTATAATGAATTTACTATTTCATTTACATTTTATTTTATTTTGTATATAGTGACTATTTTAGTAGTACTTTTTAAAAAATTACAAACTGTATTGAAGTTCTTTATTATAATATTCAAATTATACTAATTATTGTATTGAACAATATTAACTACTTGTTATTAGGGATGACATATTCATTGCAAACCCCTATATGGAAATACATTTTGAGGGGCTACTAGGAAAAATGAAAGGTACTAATGTCTTTATTCTACAAAGTTTTCAAGTGATGGATTACCTTAGGTAAGTGTTATTATATATCAATTTTTTAGAAATTTTATGATGAATCCAACTAATCTATTAACAAAAATATAATTTTTAAGTTGTATGCATGATAATCTTGAATTTATGAAATAATATGAAAATAATTATTAGAAATATTAACTTTTATTCTTTTTTTTATTATTTTGAATATCAATGACTATATTTTTTTAACTTCATTACATTTTTTGATGTTTCATATTTCAAATATATATTGTTATTTTTGAGTAATACAAATATATATTATGATAAAATTTGTGACTTAACATAATTTTTTTAATGTTCAATATGGCTGTTTCACCAGTGAAAAGATTAAAATGTAGTAACTTAAATTTTTAATCATTTATTATTTTATGATGATTGAAATATAGTCATCAAATACACTGCAGTCTGTGTATATATTAATGTGATTTTATTATAGTGATAAATATAAATGTTATGTAAAATTTTAGTCATTTTTAAATTTTGTATT
Organism: Epiperipatus broadwayi; assembly: GCA_028023455.1. Classification (NCBI taxonomy): domain Eukaryota; kingdom Metazoa; phylum Onychophora; class Udeonychophora; order Euonychophora; family Peripatidae; genus Epiperipatus; species Epiperipatus broadwayi. The sequence continues at coordinate 3,712,549 of JAQFVV010006257.1, read as the reverse complement.
AAAATGTTTTTATTGTTTATTATAAAATGCATGTCTGTGTATGTATATATGTATGCATTTATAGAAACCTATTAAGAAGTAATGCAATCAATGTAATAACTTGAAATTTCTATATTAATCTTGTGAATCATAATGTGATAACTTTTATTATTATGTAGACTTTAATTTCAATTTATGTTAAAAATTGTTTCCAACATCTCTTGGTCACAAATAATAATAGAGGTTTTGTTCTGAACTAGATTCAAGCATGGGCTGAATATATAAATGGGTGATGTTTTAGTGCTTTATGAACATTCCAGTATGATATTGTCCTGGTTTTGGCATGAGGATTATATTCTTTAAAATCCATGCACTACCTTTTATTTTAGTTTAGTCTTAGAAATGAAGTTTATAGTTGGCCAGTACACTAATGCTACTACATAGCCAGAGCATTGATGATGATCAGCATGTTTTAATGTCCCAGCATTAATTTATTTTTATTTTTTTGGAATTCTGATGGATGAGCATTAGTTTGTGCTTCCAAATTAATGGTTAAATAATTATCCCAAGTTGCAAAGACTCAATAGTTAGCCTGGTCTACAGAAATCCCATTTCCAGTCCAGTCACCAGATTCACTGTTGATTTATTGTATTGATGTATTTTCATTGATCATTCATGATGATGAATGGTATTTTGAGTATTACACATTACTAGTAATTATTTTGACTTATTATAATGCTGGTTGATGGTTAATTATTATAATTGCTCTGAGGAGTGACTGGCTGATCTCAGAGGTCTTATGATCTCATGCTCTCTTCTAATATATAAGATTTCTTATATATTTTGAAAATTAAACATTACTTTAACATGTTAATAACATCTTACTATTATATTACTTTATACTTTTAATAACTTTTTAATAATATTTTATTTAAATATACTTTTTGTAAATTTTAATGTTTTGGAACTGGGATGATGTTGTTCTTTCACTCACATATGACAACAAATGGCACCCAGCATGGGGCTGATGATGATTACATACTGGTGATCATCACTTCAAAATTATTAACCTGATCTCAAATCACAATTGAGAAGAAAAAAGTATGTGTTTCATGCAGAATTGTTTAAAAATTAATGTGAAATATGTAACAAGAATATTGATGATGATTATAAATTATAAAATAGTAGTTTTCATGTATGCTTAAAGAGATTCATTTGGAGTTAAATAGAAAATCGATGATTTTGGAGATTGAATTGGGTGTTTGATTGTTGAAGTGTGTTTAGCTATATTTTCAGTTTTGATGATGGATGGAGATTTTTGTCATTTGCTTGAGAATGCAATGTTTTCATGCAATTCCATGAGGTGTTCTATCTTGGCTATTTGCTTTAATCCATTTTTTGTATTTCATATTGTTAATCACAGAGCAGTTAATGTAATCCTGCCATGATCCCAGCCTCTAAGTCTCCAAAGAAAAGGAGCAAGACATAGCTTATATTTCCCAGCCTATATAGCTCAAAGAAGCAGGGCATAGTTTGTATTTTTCAGTTGCTCCATGGGAGAGGGCTTTGCAAAGATGTTTGTATTTTCTTTATCAAGGGTTACATTAGCTTATAGTGTCTCAATTGAGGTAGTCCTCTTGGTGTTCATGATGCATTGTGTACTTACAATCCAATGGCTGACTTTTTTATCTATCTCAAAATTGTAAACCACTATGGAAGATCTCTAAAAAAATTGATGAGTACATAGTTTTAGGTATGAACTTTGTTTTATTATACATGTGGATTATGTAAAATATTGTTAGAAAGGTGTTTCATTTCTATTTTCCTTTTCTCCCAGGAGGAGAATTATATAACAAGTCTGTTATATGGCATACAATAATATAGTGTGTATGTGCACAAATGTATATAAAATTGAAAGGAAAAGTAGAAATAAACAGACATAAATTTGTAGATATTTTTCTACACAATCCTGGAATAATAAAGGGTTAAATAATTATGAATTTAAAATAAAATTCTATTATGAAATAAAGATTTTAAAAGATCTAATAAAAATTAATATTTTTCTGATTTTGAAATTTAAAAAAAAGTGTGTTTTATGTTTAAAATAGAACTGATAATTGTAAATATTTCTATTGTCTATTCTTTTTGAAAAATCTTTTAGTTATTACTTGTATAAAATATCTTTTTTAATTAATTCTTTTATGCATTTCACTATCTAAGTAAAAACATGTACATCACACCTTTGGCAAAGTTTTAAGAGTAGCTTTTAATTAAAAGGGATTTGAATGGATTAGTGATCCTTTTGAGAGGATAAGGATAAGAAAAAAACTTTAATTAAATGTGTTGTTATCACCCAAACCAATTCTATAAATGGGCTGATAAAAAATATTAGTTTAGTTTGACTTGTAGCTTTTGTAAGAGCTTGTCAGAAGAGTCTGATTTTAATATTTTGAGCAGATGGCCAAATTGGACAGCTGCAAAGTTTGGATATTATTTTTTTCAAAGACAGTTCTTGTCTTAATATTTTTGTGGAGCAGTTGGCTAATGGCTAGCTATAAAGTGTGGCTAATATTTTTGTAAGAGTTAGCTGCAGTTGATTATAATTATAAATTTATTTAAATACACATTTATTACGTAAGTAATATTTACTAAGGCATAAAACCTTTAAGCATGTGTGCTTGAAAATATGAAGGTAGGGACCTCTACAGGTCTTAACCACAAGCTTACTCTTTGAGTTTCCCTCTTTTCTTCCAAAGAGTAAGCTTGTGGTTAAGACCTGTAGAGGTCCCTACCTTTGTATTTTCAAGCGCACATGCTGCAGTTGGTTAGTAACTGTAGCAAAGAGTGGCTACAGTAAAGCTAGATGCAGTGATGGCTAACAGAATTATACAGAGGACTGCCATGAAAATATAAGAATGCAAGGAAGCAGCTGCCCTAATTTACTACTGAAGATTTGAATCATGAAGTGGATCCAATTTTATATTCACTAGTCTGCTTAAATATGGAGAAGACAGTTTTCTGAGCTGAAGTCTGCAAGTCCCAGATGGAAGGGAGCCTAATTCAAGACCAACTTATTTGTATTATAACTTCCTGATTATGATTTTTCTGAACTGGTCTCCATCAAGAGAAATCATCAATTGATGAAGTAGTTATACATATGCTGATGTGTTTATATCTAGAGAAGCACAGATAAACATATATATAGTGAGTTGTATTTTTATTAATATTCATTAAAAAAGTCATTTTAACTTAGTAATTTAAAGAAAAACAAATAATTTGCTTGTGTCAAACATCTAAAAGAGAGACAATTTGCTATATATAATTTGTAAAGAAATAATTTTGATATTCCTTAAAAAATGACATTCTAAAAGTGAGATATATAATATAGAATAATTTTGTTTAAGCTCATTTGTTGAGAGAAGAAAAAAGACCTTTTGAAATCTATATTTTAAAACAATTATAAAAAAAACCCACTATAATAATCTGTTAAAGACTGATTTTTTTTTTAAAAAGTAGAAGTCAGAAAAAAAAAATCTTTTAGATTAATTTAAAATGTGTTGATAATCAACTGTCAAAAATTTGATAGTACTTATTTTAAACAAAAAAAAAAGGAAACTAAACTATACACAGCAAAGTAAAACTTACCATAAAAATATGTGATTGTTATAATTTCAACAAAGAATTTAATTGTAAAATGTATATTTTAATAACTATTATTTTGACAAGTTAAAAGATATGGTATAAACAATAGCATGGACATACATTTCCATGTGCATACACATATATGTTAATAGATATCTGTATCATTAAAATGTAATAACTTAAATTTTAATCATTTATTATTTTATGAAGATTGAAATATAGTCATCAAATATACTGCCTGTGTGTGCATATATATATCACATTTAGGTAAAAATTAATGTGATTTTATTATTGTGATAAATACAACTATTGTATAAAATTTTAGTCATTTTTAAATTTTATTAAATGTCAATTGAAATGTGTGCAGATATATGTATGCATTTATAGAAATCTATTAAGAAGTAATGTAATCAGTGTAATAACTTGCAGTTTGTATATTAACTTGTGAATCACAATGTGATAACTTATTATTGTATATATTAATCAAAATCAGAAGAGTTAATTTCATGTATAGTCATGTAGACCTTAATCTCAATTTTTTTATTGTTATTCAATTATTAAAAATTTTTTCCATCGTCTCTTGGTCACAAACTATAATAGAGCTTGTGTTCTTCTGAGCTAGATTTGAGCATGGGCTGACTATATAAATGGGGGTGTTTTAGTGCTTTAGGAGCATTCCAGTATAATATTGGCGTGAGGATTATATTCTTCAAAGCCCATGCACTACCATTTATTTTAGTTTAGTCTTAGAAATGAAATTTATAATTGGCCAGTACATTAATGGTACTATGTAGCCAGAGCATTGATGATGATTAGCATGTTTTAATGTCCCAGCATTATTTTTCTTTTATTATGTACTCTGATGGATGAGCATTAGTTTGTGCTTCCAAATTAATACTTAAATAATTGTCCCAAGCTGGCAAAGGCTCAATAGTTAGCCTGGCCTACAGAAAACCCATTTCCAATCCAGTCACCAAATTAACTATTGATTTATTGTATTGATGTATTTTCATTGATCATTCATGATGGTGAATGGTATTTTTGAGTATTACTTATTACTTTGACTTATTATAATGCTGGTTGATGGTTAATTATTATGGTTGGTCTGAGGAGTGACTAGCTGATCTCAGAGATCTTATGATCTCATGCTCTCTTCTAATATATAATATTTCTTATATATTTTGTAATGTTAAACATTACTTTAACATTTTTTAAATAACATCTTAGTATTATATTACTTTATACTTTTAGTAAATTTTTAAAATAATATCTTACTTAAATATTATACTTTTTGTAAATTTTAATATTTTTTTGAACTGGGAATGATGTTGTTCCATCACCCCAGGTATGACCACCTTAAAAAATACCCATCCCATTACAGGATAGTCATAAAAAGAGTATTTGTAAAATCTGTAAAGCTTTGCATATATATTAATATGTGTAAGTTATCAAAATAAAAAAGTAATTAAAAGATAATTATAAAGTTTGATTAAAGCTAAATTAAAATAAACAACATATAGTTAAGGGTAATTAAACGATTCAATTAGAAATGAGAAAAAGATAAAAAACAGCAGATTAGTGACAAATCAGTAAAGAGAGTGAAAACAAACTAAGGCTTTTTGGAAGAGTTGTCCTTGAGCAGGCAAAAGCTATAAAAGAGAAAAAAGAAATGGAAAAAGACAACATCCATGAAGAGGCAAAATGTACATTGCCAGCATAGCTTAATCAGTCTTTAATTCTAGCTTCTGAAGCATTATCATCTAAGAAGATAGCTGTTATAATACTTTTCATTACTGTCACAAAAACCACTAAAATGTCAAAATTCTATGAAGCATAAATAATAAACATAATTTTCTAAGCCCATCCAACGTACCAGTCAGATTCTGAATGACATAACTATACCCACTTTAAAAATGCTTAGGAGTTCAAAGATGAGAGTTGAAATATATCTTTTTGCCCTTGTGTGAACTTTCTCATCACCTCCTACATTTGTATAGATTGCATATTTAAATAGCAGACTATCCAACAGAAACAGCCAACAGAGCCTATGGCAGAATTTATCCATCACTGTAGAGAACCATGCAATAAGATGGTAAAGTTATGTGCATATAAACTTCATACATATATTTTAATATTTAAATAATAAGTGTAATAATGCTCAAGGCTAGATGGATTTGTAAATAATCATTAAAAACCAGTCAATACTTAGACAATCCCAATATCAAAAACAATTAACAATTTCAAACTGTTGTCAAGGTAATAAATTCCTTTCAACAATAAAAGTGGAATTCCACCTTTATTAATGGTCTAATATACTTATGTAGACATTAAAGATTGTAACTTGACTATAGAGATTGAAATTATTGATACAAAAAAGTTTAAATAATCCTTTAAACTTTTTTGTGGTTTCCTGAAGGTTTGTAATGATGGTATTCTAGTTGTATTTTTATATTGGATTATTTCCATCATCTAATATGTGTATTGGAATGTCTTTTAAAAAAATTAACTTTATTTAAATATTCAAAATACATGCAACTGTAGTAATAGCACATCAAACAGGTTAGTATATATATAACGTTTTGAGAGGTATTATTCTCACTTTTTCTAAAGACATTCAATACACAGATGATGAAAATAGCCCATATAAAATATAACTTTAAACTTCTTTGTATCAATAATTTGGAATCCCGCCTTTATTAATGGTCTAATATATTTATGTAGACACTAAAGATTGCAACTTGACTACATAGATTGATATTATTGATACAAAGAACTTTCAATTTTTTTGTATCAATAATTTCAATCTCTGTAATCAAGTTACAATCTTTACTATCTACAAAGTATATTAGACCATTAATAAAGGTGAGATTCCACATTTATTGTTAAAAGGAGATTGTTTTGACAACAGTTTGAAATTATTGATTGATATTGTCTAGGTGTTGACTGTTTTTTAATGATTTTAATATTTGTCTGTAAACTTTTTTTTAAAAATTATTATTGACAAGTTTTTATTAGTGTAGTGTAAGCTGATATATGCTCTTTAAATGTTTATGCACATTTAATAACTATGACATTTATAATTAATCTTTGATATTTTTTCTTGATAATAATTATTGAATTATTATTTAAATCATTAGGTATTAATGCCTATAGGTATTTTCAATATCAACTGAGATTATATAAAATAATGTTTGTTTTTATTTAATACTTAGTTGTCTGTGCATTCTTTTGTCAGCAATCTCATTTCCAATGTATGTGTAGATATCCTCCACTGATCCTGAATATTCGCTAAGAAAATGAAGGTTATTGTTGTGATAACTGTGATGATGATACCAAAGGGTAATAAATTCATATCAAGCCTTTTTTGGAAAAAACTGTCACCCTGAATTATATTAATAGAGTTCAAACTCTGTACAATCAAATAAATCCTTATGTATAAATGTTGAGACCTTCTAAGATAGATTTGAAGGATGAAGACTAGGAAATATAACCAGGACACCCTATATAAGCAATTATCTAAGAACAAAAGGTTTGAACATCATCATCAATATCCATTTTTAATTAATTGAAATTTAAATATCAATTAATCTTTTATGAAATGTACATTGTTTAGAATAATTTGATTATATACCAGAAATATTATCTGGGCATTAGTGCATGAAGACATATATAAATTGTTAGTATAAAGTCCAACATCATCATCAGGAAAGCGATTAACTGCTTCAATATGCATTAAATATTTTATAAAATCAATATATCAGAGACAATCAAGTCATATGAAGTTTTGTATTAACATATATCATTTTTTTATCAAAAGGTCAAACTTGCCTACAATTTGGACATCAGTCGTAATGGTACAGAAATGGGAGGACATGGAAAGATGAGATAACATCATCATCCCCATTGAATCCATAAAATGAATGCAATGAATGGCATAGAACAATAAGTAAGTAGTTATACTAATGACAAGTTATAAACTACAAATTATACTTATAAGCTACAAGCTGCATCACCAGCATTACAAAAGAATAATCCACTCATTAAAAGTCACCTTATGACAGGATTAAAAAGAGATTCAATAGTCAATGCTAAACTTAGGGCATGATATAACACATCATCTAGATACTCATTTGAGTACTAATCTATCGCTCATAATAAAAAATAATGCTGGGATACTGATAGATGCTGATTACCAATGTTCTGCCAATTGATATTTTCAAAGAGTATCTGCGATCTAGAGCAATTTTAAATGCCTATGAATGATGGTACAATATTCTCACCAGTAAACTATCATATTCTAGACTATAGATCTAATGGCATCCAGTGTTCAAATGTTTAATGCCATTAGCTCAAATAGCTACAATGCAAATCTATGCCTTCTACCAAAAAAAAGAGGTAAAAACAATTGGAAAATAATAATGGATAACTGGTTGTGGTGGCAGGGTCATATCACAATATAATTAAAGTATAGAGTTATGTGATGCTTAATTTTAATAAATAATTTTATCATTTTGTAATAATTATCATTTAGGTAATGCTTCTTATGGTTTTTTAAAAAATGTTATATATAAAACCTCTAAACATTTGTCTTGATACTATCACATGATATTCAAGTAAAACATTTCTTTGTTAAAGGGTGTATTTTTCAAAGAAAAAAATTCTTATTTGTTCCACCATTAATATACCATATTTTTTTTTACAAAGCATTTTATGCAAAGGAAGTAATTCATTCCTTCCATAGGCTGGGTATATTTGCCAGCAAGTAATTCTGCAAAGCAAAAAAAAGAGAAACAATTGTTAAGACAACGAATTAAAAAAACTCTTACAAAAATGATAGCCTTTCCATAGGCCAGGTACATTTCTGGATTCTAAAAAGATATATTTTATAAAAGACACATGGACTAAAACTTTTTGAAGGAAAAGGGTATATGGTATTTATATCATGAAGAAAATGCTATCACAGTACATAAAGTCATGTTTGAAATATGATATTTAGTGAGAGAAAAAAAAATCAATGCTAAAGTATCATATTTCTATTTAATTTTGCTTAGTGTATAAATGAAGTTGTGTAGTTTGCTATCACATGGTTCCTGGCTCCATAGTAATAAATACTATGAATGATTGAAATTTGTTAAAGCAACCGATTAAAAAAAAATATTTCAAAAACTATGGCCTTTCCATAGGCTGGGTACATTTCTGGTATATATATATAAACTTCAAAATTACATCTGTAGAGACTTCACCATATAGTGTGAAAGAATGAAGAGTCTTTGATATATAGAATCATTTTTATGAAATAATAATAATCAATAAAAATAAAAGAATATATTCATAAAATAGTATGATCCAACACTGGTGCAATAACAAAAAAGTCATTATAGTCATTGATAGTGACTCCTGATGACTCTAACATAAAAGCTTTCTATTCCTCATGATGAAATTCAGCTGCATTTCTAAAGTTTTTATCCATCTATCTATGATTACTTTCAAGCCAAAAATTTATGAAACAAAACTATAATTCAGAAATTTATTTATCAAGTGCATAGTACTATGTAATTAAATAGAAAGGATGTTCACCTTTTCGTATATGCGCTGTACTATAAGCTCAACGATGTTGTGTGGAGTACAGGAAGACTCAAACCAAGATGCTTCAGATTGGCCTATATAAATCAGAATTTAGGTTAAAGATAAGACCGCTCTTTATAAGGTCTCCATTTTGTATTTGGTTATTGAGAGTTTTCCTGCACTCAAAGTACAACGTATATGTGAAAAGGTGAAAATCCGTTCTATTTAATTAGAATTAAAACTATGAAGAAAAAAAAAGTAGAAATTCAAAAATTATAAAAGAAACTTTAAGAAGAAATCTGTTCCTATAAAAACGTGAAGTAAAGAAAGTTTAATCGAGACCAAGCAGATAGATTAGATAGAAAAAGATTATACTATATAAGGATTAAATTGAATCTATATATTTGTTTTTACATTATATGGATGAAAAGCCTTAACAATAGAAAAATCCTATAATAATAGCATAACAGTTTTTTTTTTCTTTAATAATAAAAATTATGATTAATGGAGTGCAGCCAATGATATAACTACTGCGAGCTTAAGAGTCAGTTGTCCTTCGGTTTACTAACAAAGAGGAATCGTCGACTTTAAAACAGACAAAAATATAGAACAATGATAAATTAAGACATTTTTAACATATGCGTATAAAAAAATTATAAAAAAGGCTTTTATTAAAAAGTTGCATACTTAATTTAAAACTTTCGCAAAAATAATCCTGGAAATTATAAACAATAAGAGCTCTTATCAAATACAATAATCTAAAAAGAACTTAACGATCTTAAGAAATTTATGAATTGTATATGTCTATCTAATCTTTAAATAATTGGGTTTTATTGTTGTAAAAATAAATTTGTTTATGTTTAAGTTTAAATAATAAGTATGCTGCATCTGTTAGTCTTCACTCATAAAGATTGTTTGTTCTTGGTTATTTCAGTAACTAAAACTTTAATTTAAAAAGAAACAAAAATATTTCAGTGATGTCAAGTATACTTACAGCTGCAGAAAAGAGTGTAGGCATCGTTATAATAAAAAGACCACTGCTCCCCATCAGCCACGAAGATGATGCTAAATTTAATCCTGCAGCTATGACTGCAAAAAGAGATTCCTTAAACAAAAAGAAAAAAAAGTAATTAACGATTTATAACTGATATGAATTAATAAAATTGAAATAAATTGTAAATTTGAATATTTTTAATACTTTATAAATTCATGTGTTATATCCATGTGCAACACTTACGCACTTTTAAAGATTTGCTTTGTTTCAATTTCCACTATCTGGAGTTTAAACCCAGACTGGATAAAATTTGAATTTTTTTTTTTAAAGATTTCAGTCAGGTGCAGAATTTTTTCTAGATAGCCAATCTACAGTTATTTAGTTAGATATTTACTATCAGTCAGTAAATGTGTTGCTAACTTTATATGGTTAGAAAATCTTCCAACCCTCACTTCTTGGCAATCAGCAACTTGATATTTTTTTATTCACTGTTTTTTATTTTTATGAGGGATTTTTGGCCGGATTTTTCTCTTCAATAGATTATTTAAAGTCTACTTTTTAATGTACATATATTTAAATATTTGTACTCACAAGTATTATTTAAATGTATTTTTAAACTATAGTCTAATATACTCATCTTTACTTCCAGAAACAATGAATGATGACAAAAATGTTAGTCGCTGTCATGAAGTCTTATGATTGAAGCCATCTCATTCACATGACCATGACTCTCTAAATCACTCAATGTTCTAATACTATTGCTCTTATATAGCTAAATAAATTGTTGTCAATTAAATTATTGATTACACCTTCAAACAATCCAAATCTTTAAATGTCAATATAATTATATTACTATTTACAAACATTAAAAATTGATGAAGAACAAGATTGGATTAATCAAAACACTTTGAGGTAGCTATTTGCATTATTTGATATTTTTCATGAATTATTTCTGGAACTTAAAATTAGTTTATTATATATAATTTAAAAATACCTCTGTTTAAGAATACTCTTGAATAAAAAAAAGTGAAAATTTATAGTACTTTAAATTGTGATTATATGATACATTTAATCTTTAAATTTAATTTAAAATCTGTATCATAAATTAAGAAGCTTAATAATTTTATATTTAAATAATAACTTTGATTTTTATGAATAATAACACAATTATGTTAATATCTATAGATTTTATTGCTTTAAAGATGAAGCCAGTAATTTAAATTAGTATGCACTAACTATTGTAGATTATATTTAACTTATAAAAATTTACTTTAGTTTTGATTTTAATATTTTATGTTTAAAACATACCTTTAATTAAAATCTGACTCTTGCTAGTGATCATTTTTTTAATTTTATTTTTTTCTGTTTTAGCTGCTATTTTAAGATTTTTTTATCATTTTGTATATTTATCTGGCTTTATGTTCATTAAATTTTTTTCCAACTCCTCATTAATTTTTCAACCATTTAATCTCTCCTTCAATGCTTTCTTTGCATCTTTGTACTTTGTTCTATATTACGTCACTGTAATTTCTGAGTTATCTATTTCACAACATTATCTTTTTCTGTATCAGTTACAATGTTTCTTGTTTGATTCATATATTTTCTGACATAACATTATTAATAATTATAGTTTTAAAAGAACAAGTTAATTTAAAATAAATATAGGACTCATGAAATGATGCTAGAGCTAAAAAAGTGACAATTTATTTCAAAAAATTTGCAGATTATATAATATTGCATCACAAAAAGGGATAACACCCAAAAAGCTGACCTTGGGCCATTATCAAAATAGTTGCATGATAGTTTAATAGATCAAAAATTCTGATTCTGTTCCAAATGTAAAATAGTGTTTATTTTTAATTTTGAAACTTTTTAAATACTTTTAATGTGCAATTAGTATTGGCATTCTCCAAAATTAAAAAGCAAGATAGTGTATTAAAATTGTAGAATAATCATATTAACAAATATTTAAAATAAAGTCTTGATAAACATTTAAATAAAAGATTTCTCTAGGTAAATGAACAAATTGGATTTAAAAGAACAAAAGTGACATATAACATTATTCAGCTGAGAATGTATCCATTCTACCACTATGATAAATCACATACAGCAACTTTATGTTTAAATAATATCAGAATATTTGGTGCTGTTCTATTAGCTCATGTCAGTCGCTTGATGGCATTGATGTTATGCAAAAACAAATATAATGTTGCCAGCATAAAAATTAATTTTTAATATCTTTATATATTCATGTATGTTAGCATATCTACAAAATCAACAAGTTTGTTGATTTTTTATTTAGTTGATGATGTGGAATATATGTATATAAATGAGAAAAATTTGGTTGATAGAAATTAAAATAAGTTCAAAACAATTTTTCTTCAAATTTTACTCTCAGCCTGCTATGTAAGGTGGAACTCATTTGTAAATAAATTAACAATTAATATTTATTATATATGTATACTTAATCAAACCAGATATGTATTAATTAATTACACATTAAAAGGCCAATAGTTATATACACATTTGCTAATTTAATCTTTGGAATAGACGGTATCATGCGATCTTTTTCATACATTTAGATATTCAATAATCAGATCTTTGTTGCATAAATAGTTCAATGACAATAGCTATTAATAATTATACTAAGAATAAAATGCTGGTATAATACCTGCATCTAAATTAATTAAATGACTTTAACGAAAAAGAGTTTTTTATTCATTTCATAATGAATTGTTGTTTTTTTGTAGTGTAGTATCATATGGGATGATATACTTAAATTATTTTTTTCCCCCCCCCCCCTTTTTTATTTTATAAAATTATTAATATTTTTTATTAATTTAATAAAAAAAAGAAAACATCCTGAAAAATTTTTATAAATTAATGCACAAATTTCCTACATATTTTTATTATATATTATATTATTATTTTTTTATTTTATTTATTTTTTATTTTTTTTTTATTATTTTTTTTTTTTTTAATTTATATATTTTTTTTATTAAGAGAGAGTCTTTTTTCCTCCCTCCCCCCCCCCCCCCAACAAACAAAACCCCAACAAAAGATAAAGAACAGAAAGGAAAGAGACACTTCTTTTCTTAAACCCCCCCCCCCCCCCCCTTCCTACAAAAAAACCAAAACAAAAAAATTTTGGATTATTTTTTTTTCTTTTTCTTTCTTTTTTTTTTAAAAATAATAATTGGAAATTATTTTCCTTAATTTCTTTTTAATTTTATTAATAAAAATAAATGTGTGGGAAGGGGGCGTCACGGGGGGGCACAATACCTATATATTAATGTTAATAAGGTTTGACTGTATCTGCAATACTGTGTAGTACTTGGTATTGTGTGTCTACCTACATTCTTTTATTGCTTTCTGAAATACTTCATTGGCCAATCCTTAAATACTGGAGATACCCGGAGTAAACTCCTTCTAAATAGGCAAACCAAAGAAATGGACATAAGCTATGGAAGCATGCTCCATTCCTGGACATGGATTACACTAAGGCTTTCAAAATGAAGAGGATTCTGGAGCCATCAAAGCACGTCTTATTTTTAAGAGAACACTTTCACTGACAGGATGTGGACTTGCATCTGAACTGTGAGATGGTTTTGGACATTCTTCAGTCTCATTGTTTTACCATGCACACATCTCTTGGCATGTATTGTCCTGTAAAAACACCACTGCACCAGCTTTTGTGGATAGCAGTTGGGACAATTTGAACAGCTCAGTTTTGCAGTCAGCCATTTTATTTGTCACAGACTTGTTCTTGTGTAAACATGATCTGGTTAAAATCTTGCTTGGATGAACTCTTTCTGAATTTTTTGAAAGCTCCACATTGAGTAGGGAAGCATGGTGATGGATTTACAATTGTTAGGAGGTAGTAGTAGGTCAGATGATTTGTAAGCTAATTACTTTGATGTGCATATTTGAAGAGTTGTGACTGGTTGAAGTCCAGACACCCTCACATGATACTGTATTGAACTTTAAACTGAGCGCATTGGGATAAAGTGCATAACATGAAGCAGCAGGCCGGCCACCAGAACAGCATGCAAAATGACCTCTTTCTGTGCTTTGCATAGAAATAAGGCCTGCTGTTGGCCATGTAAATGGTATATTTATGTGTTTTCACATATGAATAACACCATCAAGTGGCTGACATGAGCTAATAAAATAGTACCAAATATTTTTTTGTCAATACTGAATAGAAAATGATATGGACAGAAATTTAACCATTTGGAATAGGAAACAAACTATTTCATCTTCTGAGGAAATGTGATCCTAAAAATTAGTTTGAAAATTGAAAAAGACTTTAGACAAAAGATTTACTTTTATCAAGCATCTTTATTATATAGTTATCAGAACCTATGAACAAAGTTAAAGAAAAAAAATCATCAGTAACTAAAGTGAAACTCAATTATTTAAGATATATAAATGTATAGAAATTGCTGAAGAAGGTAAAAATGATGGAATCAGCATTAGAGATGCTAAACAGCAGAGAAAAGAAATAAGGGTTATACACAAACATGATCAATAAAAAAAACAATGCTGCCTGAGAAAGAAAAAAATAAAAAATTGATGAAACTGAAGTAGTTAATATAGAAAGCTTTATATATATTTTGGAAGTAATGTCACCAGGGGACCAGATTATAAAAAATAAAAATAAAAAATAGCTAGAACAAGATTATGTTTTAGGTTGTGAACAGCATTTTAGAAAAAAAAAAAATTCCATTATGCATCAAATTTGAGGAATTAAACATTCTTACTTATTTTATTAAAATATTGCATGGATGAAAAATATGAATGGCAACAAAATATTGCCGAGGTATCGCAGCTGCCATGAAAGCAAGTAGTTGGTTGCAGACGGTTGTGGGTTTGCGTCCCGGCCTATGCTATGACATATGAAAAAAACAACAAAAAAAAAAACAACAAAAGATTCTATAAAAAGTCACTTGAATTTTAAAAGATTTTGTGCAGGAAATTATAATTTTTAGTTTAAAATAATATATATATTTTATAATGAACAGTTTTATTTATTGGTCATTAAAAACTCCCAAATAATTATTTTCTTTAACGACAATTGAAGTTTTTATTTTTAACTTGAAATAAATGCATGGAGCATCCAGAAATTAATTAATTCAAATGATTGAATTAATTAATTTCTGGATGTCCCGTACTGATATATACATGCTTTATATTCACTTATCATTTCACTTTCTACTTTTACATATTGTGTGGAGTTACTAAAGATTTACTATAAAAACTAACTGATAAATTGAAGATTTAAGCATATTCTATAAATTGAAAAAAATTCAACTTCTCCCCATAACATTAGATAATTTTTTAATTTTTATAAAGTAATCTAAAAATAAATATACAAATAGTAGAATATAGATTTGTGCTCTTTCAGCATTTCCTGTATTTAAATAATAGTCAAAAAATTGAATGCTCACATTTATTTCATAATTGAAAAATAGAATATTTTCTCCAAGTTAAATAGTTTTATTTAATTTTTATAAAGTAATATAAAAATAAATATATGTGTACTTTTACAATAATAAAATATTGTTTTTATGATTTTTATAAGATAGTTTTAAAATAAATATAATGGTTTTCCATAGATATTATTGTCCAAAGATGGGGATGGTGGGAGTTATTTTTGTAAAATAGTCTCAAAATAAGTACATTTCAATGGAACATGTTGTTTTTTCACAAATATTATTATCTATCAATCAAGGGAAGGGGGGAAGAAAAGACTTCTAATTGAAAAAAAAAAAACACCTCATCTCAAAATGTTACCATTTTTATTCAAAATAAGTTTTCCCATTGGTAATTTCTACTTAGTTGCCTAATGTAACAATGTTTTTAGAGGATGTTTATGAATAAATAATTGTCAGTGAAGACATTGCATTGACATTTTTACAGCACAATGATCTGATGAATAAAATAGCATAACCAGATGATGGAAAGAATACTTGTATTCTCCTGCTATTATTATTTATTTTTTAATAATTCAAGTTTCTTTTTCTATTAGTATATAAGGGCAGTCAACCTCTCTATAATTATATAAGTCATAAGAACTGTAGCAATTATATTTTTATATTATAATAAAATATTTTGAAACTAATGATTCAAATAAAATCATGTATTCATTAACCATGTGGTATAACACTAGTCAGATTAGGAATGATAAAGCATCATAATATTGATGTACTTAATGCACATAATTTTGTATCTACTTGCATTGCAGTTTTATTTAGACAATATTTAATAAATTTTTTGGGCATGCTATTATTTAAGCACATATTTGTTCATATGTTGAAATTAAGTAAAAATATATAAACTGGATCTTCCAGATGTATAACCTTTAATTCTGAAAAAGACCTAACAACTATACAAGTATTTTACATTGATTTTACTATGTCTTGTTGAACCAAATGAGTGTTTATAATTTGTCACACGTAAATTACATATATACACAATGCTTGAATTTTTTAAAAACTCATTCAATTATTTGTTTATTTTATAGACTAAAAGTATATTTTGCCTTTATGGTAGTTAAATTTTATCCAACTTATGCATAATTAATTCACTATAATAGAAAAGTGAAATATACTGTATACTATGTGGAATGTAGATTCTATTAACATAGTGCAAATTTACTTTTCTATCATGAAAGTGAGAGAAGAAAATAAATATGGGTCATTGGTTTGGCCAAACATATCTAGTGCATGAACTATTCTGACATAATCCACAAACCACACAGACTTGTTCCCTATCTGCCAATAAGATTGTACTGCAGTGATGAAAATCATTTTCTATTGTTCATAGAATTTTATCTGGGCCTTTTATACTAGCTTGTTTGTTGCCATATACTATAGTTAGACTGAAATATTATTGTATAAATTATGTAAAGACAATTTATTGTATTTAATTTACTACTGATTTTGTACATATTTTGCCAATAACTAATTTTTATATTAAATAAAAAGCAAGATTTAACAAGTTGTAAAATAAAAATGCCAAAATAAATTGAATTAAAATAGTAGTAAGAAATGATAAACTGCCACCATGATCAAGTGTTATTGCTTGATTGTTATTTTGGCTATTTTCAGGTGAGGATTAAACTACACATCTAAATACCTGTATTTTGTACTCAAAATCAACATCAATTCAGTGAGTACCAACTGGTTTCTTTTATATAAGAGAAGCATTGTTAAAATTGATCCTATTTGTCCTCTCTGTCATAGGCATGAAGAAACATTTGAACATCTGATACACTCATGCCCTGGTCTCTGGATCACAAGAAGTACAATTGCCAAAAACCTCAACATTGACTATTACCTAATCATACCGCTCAATGACAGCATAAAAACAAGATCAATTGCCACAGTCAGGTTGTCATTATTTATAAGCTATGCAATTTGGACTGTAAGGTGCAGAAAAATATTCAACACCAATGCTTTCGATGAAGAGGCTTTTACCATTAGGAAACTACAAAAAATGAAGAATCGTGACAAACTGCTAACTTCCAACTCAAGATTTTATGAAACATGGAATCTCATTAAGAACATTCAATGATCACAACAGTCTGCTGAACTGAATCATTTGTCAGGCAGATTGGGTAAATACACACCGTTATTGATGGACTGCTTAGTTTGAACATTAGACAATGGTACCAGATATCACAGTTATTATCACACATTTATTTTTTCCCTTATTTTATTTGTATTAATCTATATGTCCTTATGAATTCATTAATGTATATAAAATATTCATCTTGCTTGATTATCATTTTTTTTACACATGTATTAGCTTATTTTTTATACTTGTTTCTTTTGTACAATATATAACATATTGATTTTGCATTCAATAAATTATAGAGAATTAAACTACACATATTTTCAAAATATCTAAATTTAATTAGGCAGAATATAATTTCTTATCAAATGAAATGTGGATATTTTACATATGACAAGTATATTCTCTACTCAAAAGCAATATAAGATAATTCAGCAATAAAATATTATAAGTAAGTGATAACAACTGATCAACATCAATTGTCTGATATATCTAAGAATAATACATTTAATTTTAGCATCTCAATGTTAAAATTACACCAAGAATTTTAATAAACTCCTTAAATCATGAGAATTAATTTACTTTAAAAAATTATAAACATATCTGAATTCTTTAAAAATACTTTTCAAGTCAGGGTATATGGATTCTGTATATTATCATGTCATCAATATTTTTAAGATGAATCTTTTTTACTTAATGAGATTTTATCTCCCGAGATTCTCCATAAAATATCCTATTTCAAATCAGATTTTGTCGGATAATAACTTTTATGGTTTGATAGCTAATTCTAACTTTTTTTCCATAAATTATTTGTTCATTGTGGAAAAAAATAGCAGAAGTTCCTGGCTGCCTACTATTATTTTACGAACTGATTGAGCAAGCCAATGTAAACACCTTGTATGGACTTTAAATGTTATCTGCAACAAAGAACTTAATAAATAGTGCACATTATTTATCTCTTCATCTTTCTTTCTTTTTTTTTTAAAAAAAAAAAAAAATAATTTTTATAAAATTTTTGTTTTGATTACTAAAAGATCCTGCGTCAATTCCCTGCTAAGGAAAATAAAAAGTCAGGCGAGTGGATGTCTGCACGTTACTGTTCAATCATCCCACAATCAGTCGAGCATTTCGATATAATTATTTTAATATTAGGGATGCTGACATACGTTTATAAATTCTTTTCCGTTTAATAAATTATTTTTTATGCCTTTATTTTTTATCTAGAAATTGTCCAGATGATTTTGTTTGAATTGTTTATATATATATATTTTAAAAAAGATTACTTTTAAATCGTTTTATCACTTTCCGTCAAATTTACATTTTTAAATTGGTTTTCTTTATTTAAACGTTAAAATAAAATAGTTGCATATCTATTAGTTTTATTAGAAAAAAATTATATATCAGTTTTAAGAAATCTTCTATATCACAAAATGCTATCGCTTGCAATAAACATACTCGCACGCACACACTTATGCTTATGATACATGTCTTGGTTATTAGTGTTTTCTATATATTGTATAAATAATTAAGTACTTATTTTATTATCTTGCTGAATATTCCCATTTTTCATTCTGTTTAAAAAAATCCGAGATCTAAGACTAAGGTAACTATTAGATTTCAGAATAAAAAGTGGTTGTCAAAATTTTTAGTAGACTTGTTATTTGGTAAAGAAATCATTAATAAGATGAAATAATATATCTATATACAACATTATCGTGTATAACTGTTTGTATTGCTGAAACATTTCGATTACTTAAAAATGAATTTAGCATAAAACAAATATAGTAACTATTCTGAGAACTAATCAAAAAAATATTAAAGAAAACGATTAAGATGGCTTCTAGCTGATCTGTAAGAAAAATATTTAACACTAGTTGATTCTAGAGACAATGACCTTTAATTAATAATCGATACTAAGTTTGTTTGCTTTTTCAACTTTTAAACTCCCTATAAATTTAGCTCTTAATTTTGCTATTAAATCAGTCGATAGGCAATGGTCATTAAAGATTTTAAAATTTTTATTCTCTGATTTATAAATACATATTAAATGTAGAAAAAATTCTAAATCATATGAATAGTAAACACATTTGTTATGCATACCTCTCAAGTCAGGAATATACTACTCTTATAAATATCCTCCTCTCTCTTTTTTTTTTTGAGGAAAATGAAACTTTGATTACAATCAATTATCAAAAATTTAAAATAGAAACAGACACTGGATTATTGCTTGAAAAAATTGTCCTTTTTGTCAGATCTGCTAAGGCCTAAAACCTATCCTTGTTTATTCAGTAATATGTGATTATATATATATACACGCTGCAACAAGAAGTTATCTGTCTTATATTCACGTTTATTAGTCAATCATCATATAACTATAATTTGATTAATTAATATAATTAGTAGATAAATTGATTAAACTTTAGCTTTGCCTGTACATATTTTTATAGATTAGCAGTAATTGTTGTAAATTAAAAAAGCTACTCAATTAATAACATGTAGTTATACTTTTCATATGCACAAATTATGATAATAAAAGCATTATTATTTGTTAATTAATATAAATCTGATTTTAAAATAAGTTAAATACCTACAATGGAGATATATATTTGTTTATGTACTTGTGCATAATAAAACATAGCACATTTAATAAATGTATGCATGATATCTTTCCCACTTTTAAGTAAGATAACTTTTTTCTGAAGTATAGGTAATGACTGGGGGGGGGGGGCGAGCCAACTGGAGAAGGAATATTGATTCATTTTACTTTTGTCATTTTTTAAAAAAAATAAAAAATAATAATTGCTCAGAAATTTCCAAGAAGCTCAAACAGAGATAGACATGATCTGTGAACCATCCACTTCAGATTCTGCCACTTTACAACTGCATCAAACCACGGACAATTATACAAATCGAAAAATATTTAGTTATACAAAAGATTCTTTAGTAATATTATATATATTTTTAGATTACTAAAAATATCAATTAATTAGATTAAGAAATTACAATTACAAATTGAGTGGTGTTAAACAATAATGAAAATAAAATATTTGACAAAAGCTCGATTTATTTATTGGTAGGCTGATGGCTAAGTGTAATTTTTCAATATCAAAATAGAATGGGAAGGGGGATTTTTTTTTTAGTTTACCACTACAACAAATTAAAAATATTCTTAATTCTAACAGAATATTTGTTTAATAATAATAATAAAAAAGAATACAAACATAATTAATTTGATATAGATATGGGAAGTGATTCTTCATCGACATGCTGCTTATTCAAAGAATATTTTTCTGATGAGCATATTTTCTGCAACTAATTCTGGTCTTAAAACTAGTCACAATATTGCTTTCATGGTTTCTGGACTTAATTTTGATTTCTCTTTTGGCTACAGCATATTTATTACAGAAAATATTTTCTTTGCAGAAGCAGTATTTCTAGGAAGACAAAGAATGAATTCCACTATATTATTACTATACTGAAAATTTAGATAATTTTCATTCATTTCAATGAATATTTGAATCCATCTATCTGATGCAGAAATGTTTTCAGTATTCTATTTTTTTTTTTTTTTAATGATTAACAGTATGCAAGCTGAATTTTGTTCTGTTTAGTAGTCTAATTTATTCTGAAATTTTTTCGTTCAGATACCTTATTCAATAATAATTTAATTTTTTCAGTATTTACCAGATGCTTTTCCTTATGTTTATACACTTTAAGCTGGTTTCACAGAAATTTTTGTAAAAATTGGCTTCATGACTTTCATCTTCATTTATCAATATATTTATTTAGTTTACTTTGTACATTCTTAATTATTATAAGTTTTTTTTATTCTGGCATCTAATATTTCAGCAAAATTTTCAATATGTGTAGTTATCTCTATAGCTGAAATACTGCCCCCCCCCCCAATGGTTTATATACATTTAATACATAGAAATTTTATCTTTTGTGAATAACAATCATGATTTATGATTTCAAACAAAGGTCTTACAAATAAATTTAGGCATTTTTTTTTTTTTTTGAGAAATAAAATATGAAGGAAGTCTTTCAAGCATATTTAATATTTTACTCATTGATGGATATAAGCTCAAAAATCTTGTATTTTCATGTTCTAATAATTTTGCATAATTTTTTTTTTTTGAACTGACAAAAAATTGTGACTTCTCCAATTCTAACTGTGCATATGAAGAAGTATTTTAAATGTAAATTTTCACTGTATTACAGTAGACAGTCAACAGCACACTGGAAATAACTATAAATAATATATGCTTTACCCCAACACTAAATGATTTTCATTCTTTTGTCAAACATTATTTTTATTAATTCTCTTTAAATGTCCAAAATTTGAATATTTGTTATTAGCATACAGAACATTTTTTTTTTATATAAGATGACTTTATTACTTTTTCAACATAGTATTTTTATTTGAGATGTTTAATCAGATAAGAAAGTATATTAAAACCAATATTAGGTAAATATCTCATTGGAATTAGTTTATGTTTATTATTTTATGTATCTAGAGATATAATGTTTTAAGTTTTATTCAAATTCATTATTTCTCCATCCATTATATAAAGGAACAATATGGTGGTAATAATCACTTCTAATTTTGTATATATGGAAAGAAAATATTGATTGGTAATTAATTTTACAAATAATCATTTGATGGAAAATTTTAATTGTTATATATAGTATGATAATCAAAAAGAGCTTGTTCACAGAAATGTTATCACTTCACTAATGTTTCTTACCTTAGGGAAGGTTATGTTGAGTTGAAATAATCATTTTTCAGTAATTTTATACTTCTGGATAAGATGTTGATGAATATCATTTCTATTTTTATGAGCAATGGAAAAAGGAACATTACAATATTGTCAAAGCACTTTTGTTTTATCATTATATGAAGCATTGAACTTAATGTTTGAATTCTTTTTGGAGTATGTCATTGCAATTTCATTTTTATTAAGTCTTAAAATTTTAGAGAATAAAATTTTTTGAAAAGTATTGTAAAATAAAAAGTTTGCATAGCAGCAATGAATGATATCAACGAATGACAGAATTAAAAAATAACAAATAATGCTCTATTTCTGTTTCTTCTTTAGATCCATTGATCAACATTGACTTGAAAAAGTGTTGAATCAACCTGATATCTCAAAATGTACTAACATTATAGTTTTAGTAAATTATAATAAATAATCATCATTGAACACTTTTCATGAACAGATTGTGTCAAAAATGAAACACACCTGGCATTTTGGTATAAAAGATGAATAATTGATACACAAAAAAAATGAAATGTTTAATTGAAAACAGAATGTAAGTGCAGCTTATACATTTGCAGTTATTCACATATGAGTTTGGTTACTTTATCTCAAAAGAGAAAGGGAGAGACAAAGAAGATAGGAAATAAAAAACAAAAAGTTAAAAATGAGTTTGATCACTGTACTAACTAATCACAAATATGTTTGTCCTTTAATGTATGGTGAAGTTTTTTTTTTTGAAAGACCTTCCCTGTTTAATGTATCTGTCCATTATTTACATCATTAGCTATTTACATGAAGACATTCAGTATTATGCCTTTGAAATAATCTTTATGTTTAAACTCATTCTAAAATACTATTTTTTTTTAGAAAGTTGATTACTTTTTATATACTTCACATGTCTAATTCAAAAAAGAATTACCCTCATACTTATCGATGCAGTATCATGATATCCATATCTTACTTTTATCACAATAAATCTATTGGAAAAACAATTTCATAGAGAAATAATTTAGTTGATATAATATCCTATGATGAAATATCCTATTCTTTAATTTGTTAAAAGGAGCAGCAGTATATTAATTCATTTTTTTTACCTAAAAACCTACCAAGATAATTACATTTATTTATACTCTTAGATTGATAACTACCCAAGTTATTAAAAATTTACTTTTTATTTCTGACTTATAAAGCACTTTACTTTTTAAGAATTAATTATTACACAAAAGATTTTATAGATTGCATTCAAAACAATAATATATCTATTCTGTAGAGTGTTCTTTGAATTGACAAGACTAGTACAGTCATCAGAATATGTATCTTTGATGCTTATTTTCATGAATCTGTTCTATAACAATTTCAAAAAACAACTATAAAAATGAAAAACCAAGTTGGAGCTACTATATATCCCTGTATAACACCAGTTTTATCTTACTTATCTTTGTTTACTCATCATCAATGATAATTTTTTCTCTTATACCAATGTGTAAAAGCTGTATAATATTAAAAAAAAACTCTCATGGATAACTAGATATTTTCAAATACTGCTACAAACCTTTTTGATTAACTTATAAAATATCTTGACCAAATTAATAAAAGTAATAGATATATCATAACTTTTCTCATAGCTTTTTTTTTGTATTTTTCTGATAGCAAAAATTATGGTAACCATTATACTTACATACTTGAAAACAAATTATTCATAATTTTTAAAGTCTTTTACTATGGTGGGTAGCAATGATATTTTATGATAATTACTGCAATCTTTTCTATCTTCTTTATTTTTATGACTTGACATAAACAAAAATATTTTTTAGATTAGTTAACATATCACTGTATTTTGAAATTGTTTTAACTTCATCAAAGTTGGATACTTATTCAAATCTAAATTAATAAGATAAATATAACATTGAAAGTAGTCATTATTATTCAAAAGATGATCAAAGTATTTCTTCCATCTTGATGGAGTATATTGATAATTTTTATTAGTCATTCATTAGATTAGAGATGATCTACTTAATGAATAATATTTTTGTAATGTAATTTTCATTACACCACTCTCACAAAAGGGAGGGACTGGTTTCTATCCATTTTTAACACCTTATGGAGGGGTACAGTCATAAACATATGACCAAAGACTTGTAAAAAAGATATATGATCCCCAAGATGCACATTTTGTGCTGAATCAGAACTCATTAGTTGACCCAGATCACATTCTTTTGTAAATATCTTTATTATCTTTATCATATGCTATTTATATATACTGAACCATGGTAAGAATGTGATCTGGGCCAACTGACTAATGCTGGTTCAGCACAAAATGTGTATCTTGGGGATCATTCATATTTTTTACATGTCTTTGGTGATATGTTTATGATTGCATCCTTCCACAAGGTTTTAAAAGTAGATAGAAAATAATCCTAACTTGCATAAGAGTGCAGTGAAAATTACACTACAGAAATATTATTCATTAGGTATTTTTTCCATCAGTTTTAATTTATTCATTATTCCTGAATCGCCTGACTTTTTATGTCAAACTATTAACAATTGGCAGAAAGACAATGAGGATTTTTTTTAAAGTATATTTTTTTCAAACCCACAATTTATTTCTAAAGAGAATTTGTAATAAGACAAATTTGAAAAACTAAATTTAATTTTTAATTGCTGGTAGCAATTATCAAATGTCATATTCAAGTGTTTGGAATTAATCAATTTTTAATATTACTATTATTTTAACTTTGGAATGATTTGCACCTGTATGTGATAATGTAATACAGGCTTATCTTATGACTCTTAAATATATCATATTATACATTTTAATCCATCAAATGCTATTATTTTGATTATGGACATATCCTAGTTTTGTTACAGTGATTTAAAGTCTATACAAAATATATGTGATAGTCAATTTAAGTATTTCACAAAAATATAACAACATCAAACTATTCAAATTTACTGGGCCAATGTCATTTTTTTCAGTAATTTTGGAACATAGGTGCTTCTGTGTTTACCAACACTTAGATTAAATTCTTTAATTAATTAAAAAAAACACAGTATCTTATTAGTCATTAATTCAATAACATTATTCAACAAAAAACGTGTATTTTTGAATCAGGCATTAAAATATAATTGATACAAGTATCATTGTATAAAATAAATTTTAATATTGTTAGCAATAGATTGTTTTATCTAGGAATTCATACCAAGTTAGAACTTACAATTAATTTGACAATATGCAGACTACAGGAGCCTATCTGTTGTTGGATTGCCCTTCCAAAAATATTATATGTTTGCCTATTTATGAAATTAAGTGTGCGTGATGACTTTCATAGCTATTTTACATTTTGACAACTCTTTAGATACAAATGCATTTTTTGTCATATTTTGACAAGAGGCTTTATCAAGCAATATCTATGAATATGATAAAAAATATATGTTTTAAAAAATTAATATGTTTAATCTTTTATTATCATCATTATTTCATATTTTTCTATCATTACCATGACTGAAATTATAATTATTTCTATGACTTTTTTTAAAAAAGTCTATTATATGCATGGTGACCTGGAAAGATTTTGAGAAACAAAACATTTTTTAAAATATCTTTTCTAAGTTTTTCCACATCTGTGGAGGAAGCCAAAACATTCCAAAGTAGAGTGGTTCAAACCTACAATTCTTTTTCAAAAAAAAGGATCCCCAATCTTCAAATTTGTTTCCATCACTGTTTTTGCATATTGAAGTTGCATACTCATAAATACTTGTATAAAAGGAGGGGGAATTTTTCAATTATAAAAAAATTATCACATATTTATTAGATTCTTTGCTCCTCAAATATTAACATAGTCAATAAATCAGAATCTGAATCTTATTTAATTTAGATCTCATGCTAATACAATATTTCATCCTTTCTTAGAAAGGTAAAATAATAATAATAACAAAACAAGTTGAATAGTTAGTTAATTTCCTTATCTAGTTTATTCTAAACTAATTACTTATATGTGAAAATAAATCACTATTTAAAAACTTTTTATTTTAGTTACATCTGTGCAAATCTAAAAAGTTGTGTTAAATTAATATTCCATGTTTAATATTCTTCAGACATCTTCAGTTTTATCATTTACAAATCTTAGCATCTTCTAATGTTTCTGAATGATTTTCTTACAGCTAGCAAACTTAATTTCTAAAATTTATTTAGCATATATACTAATATGTGGATGTATTCTTATAGTGATAAATAAAATCTCTAAATATTTAACATTTACTTACCATTATTGTTCTTGGCATCATTTTGGATGAATTTACAGATAAAAAGTAAGTCACAAAGATGGTACATGTGGTAGTCAGACAGGAAACTGCCACTCCAAAAGAGAAAAGACAAGCATAGCTCCATGCTGCAAAACTGGCCAAAAGGGAAACACAACAACTACCAAAAGCCTAAACAGTTTACAAAACAATTATTATAATAGTGAATTCTTAACAATTGATATATACAAAATAGCATTTTTTTCTCTCTATGTTCAATTTAATGGCATAACTATAAGTAAAATTTTAAAATTATATGTAATTAATATTTGAGAATTGTACTCATATTTGAAGCATTTCCAGGAAACATAAAAATATCAATTGATTTATAATTGTTAACCAAATCAATGTTTTAGTAAATAAGTAGCAACTATTGTATACTTTATTGTTATAGCATATCTGCTTGTTATTGTTCATATTTTGGTGTTAAAGGCTTAGTCTGGTAAAACTTTAAAATTAATTCAGATTTTAAATATTTAGGATTATTTCCTCCAAAAAAAAAACAATAATAAAAAAATATTTAAAAACCATACATTTTGATAATTGTCAAGCCTGTTAAATAATATCTCTTTATTATTTCTCTATTAGAGGTATTAGTCCTGCCGTGATTTAGTCCTGCAGTGATTTATTTGAAGACTTATCTGTATTGTAGCATTCAGACTTGAATTTAAACTTGGTGAGATTATCTACATAAAAATTTTATTAGCTTATTTTATTTTAATTCTAAGATTATCTAAATTAATTTAAAAGTACTTAAAATAGTTTATTTTGTTATTATATGGTTTTAATAATTGAATGCTTGCTAGACTTTCACATGCGCTACAGTTGTTTCTCAGACAGCCAATCAGATTTTTAAACAGCTGTCTTTTAAGAACAATCAGGCTTTTGACACATAACAGAGATTTTGATAAGAAAAGGATGATACCAACCTTCTCTCAATTTAACTTTTATATATATAAGCCAGTCTTAAGCATCTTGGCCTGAAAGCTTGAAATATAAACATTCATTTATTACTCACTGAGTTTTTAATTTACGATATTACAGTGCGAAATCTTAGATTTACTACACCGCAATTTTCTAGATGTTAATATAATTTATCAGCAACATATGTAAATAACATTTGTCTAAATCACATGTTGTTATTAAATTAGTAATAATTGAAAGCTTGCTAGACTTTCACATGCGCTACAGTTATTTCTCAGACAACCAATCAGATTTCTAAACAGCAGGCTTTTGACACACGACAGAGATTTTGATAAGAAAAGGATGATACCAACCTTCTCTCAATTTAACTTTCAATTATTACTAATTTAATAATAACATGCGATTTAGACAAATGTTATTTACATATGTTGCTGATAAATTATATTAACATCTAGAAAATTGCGGTGTAATAAATCTAAGATTTCGCGCTGTTATATCGTAAATTAAAAACTCAGTGAGTAATAAATGAATATGTTTATATTTCAAGCTTTCAGGACAAGATTCTTAAGACTGGCTTTTATATATATATAAAAGTTAAGTTGAGAGAAGGTTGGTATCATCCTTTACTTATCAAAATCTCTGCCATGTGTCAAAAGCCTGATCATTCTTAAAAGACAGCTGTTTAAAAATCTGATTGGCTGTCTGAGAAACAACTGTAGTGCATGTGAAAGTCTAGCATGCTTTCAATTATTAATAATTTAATAACAACATGCAATTTAGACAAATATTATTTACATGGTTTTAAATAACACATCATAATGTAAAATGGCAGTAGATATTTTTTTAACAAGTGATGTGTCAAAATGACAGAGTATTAAGATTAATATTTTTATTCTTAGAATGTTATAATAAAGTTAATAACATATATGAATTATGTTAGACATATACACCTGGGTCTCGTTTTATGCAGTAGATAGGTTCCTCAGAAAACACACAAAAGAAATCACACAAAAATAGACTTAACTTACTTTGAAAAATGGAGGATACATACTGTAATTTTCCAAAATCGTATAAAAGCAAAGCAACAATGTAAAATTACTTTAAAATTCACATAAAAAAACAGGAAATAAAATATGATTAGTAAAAAATTTCAAATTTGAAAAAAATTGATACAAGACAAACTTTTTTTATAGTATTTTACATTTTTTCATACATGTACAGTATTTTAATCATTATCGCTATTTGAAGATATGCAAGTTTGTTTTTCAACTAGTAAGACATCAGATTCATCACAAGATGAAATACAACTAGCTCCAAGTTCATTTTTTTTAATTGCTCTTATAGTACACTCACCCAAACTAAAATGTTTTCCACATGCTGTTGATCCTTCCCATTTTGCTAAGTGATCTAAAATTGAAATTTTTGTTACCAAAGAAATTCATTTTGTTGAGTGCTTTTGTCTCTCCATTAGAGTAAACTAAAAGTTTAAAATAAAAATAAGACTTATGATAATAAAAAGACACCTACTCATCACTATTGGGAAAAATTTAATTAAAACTAACAATTAAAAATTAAATTCTTATTTTTGAATTTAATTTTTTAATTTTCAATTCCGTTTAAAAATCATTTTTTATCGTTTCACATCACATTAATTTCAGATCATTTTACGTAATTTTTAAATTGTTAATTATAATTAAAAATCAGATTTTAACTTTTAATTGTCAAATTTAATTGTACTCACTGCCGCTATTCACTTTTTAAAAATAAACTTGCAGATATTAAATGATTAATTGATTACAGACTTTTTTTTAAAAAGCAAAAATAGAATGTGATTTAAAATGCAAAAAAAAACCCCATCATGCATAATTATGCATCTATAATGTTTGAACAGATTTACATTATAATCTTGTAAAATTTATTACTTATGGACACTAAATGATGAATTGATTATGTACTTTTTTTAAAAAAAGCAAAAATAGAATGTGATTTAAAATGCAAAAAAAAAAGCATCATGTATAGTATATGCATCTATAACGTTTGAACAGATTTACATTATAATCTTGTATAATTTATTACTTGCGGAGACTAAATGATTAATTGATTACATACTCTTTTTAAAAAGCAAAAATAGAATGTGATTTAAAATGCAAAAACAACAACATGCATAGTATAGACATCTATAATGTTTGAACAGATTTACATTATAATCGTGTAAAATTTAATGTGAGTATATAAAATGGGGAAATCCTGATTTTAAGTGAATTATGAACTTCTTTATTACATAAAATCTATTACAGTACTATTATAAAGTGCTGAAAATATTGAAATTATTAGATGGAAGTCAAACTCTGATTATGTACTATTACTTTAAATATGATGTGTGAGTGTGCAAAATTTATAATATTTATAGTAATAGTGCATTATCAGAGCTCGACATTTGATCTAATAATTTTTATTGCATAAAAGAAAACTGCATACAAAGATATTAAGAAGAAACATGAATTGCATAACTTCAAAATTGCATTAAAAAATCCGCATAAAACAAGATCCGGGTGTATTAATAAAAATATATAAATAATTGTATATAATAGCAATAATAAAATAAAATATGTATTAATAAAATTATTTTTGACATTTTATTTACTGCATACATTTCAAAAGTAAGATTTAAACATAAACAAGTAGGGTATTAAATTATTATTTAAAGTATGTATATGCATGTATATGTATTTGTGTGATGGTATAATAACACATTTAAAAAACATTGTTTTAAAATATTTAGATTGTTTAAAAAGGGTCTTTAAAATATTGATTATAATATATAAAATAGATTAATAGAAAGGATTACCTATTTATGTTGTTTTAAATATATTTTGTGTTTTAATTTGTAAAATTATATATTTTTTATTATTTTTTAAAAGACATTGTAATATTTATTTTTATAAATTTTTAAAAATGTATTTTAATGTCATGAACACTGGTTTGTTAGAAAAGAACTCTTACTAAATGAATATATAGACAAATTTGATTCTTAATAATAAAAACCTTGGAAAGAAGTTAAAATAGAGTTTGCAAAATGAAATGCCATAGAAACAATATTTAGGATAGTGACATAAGTTTGACATCACCAGGAGAAAACTATTTAAGCTCCTGATCTTAGATTAGACTCATTTTTGTCACAATAGCTAAACTACATAAAAGTATGTACATATATCAACGATTTTATTTAAAGTTTAAAATGAATAATATGGAATAAAAATATTACAAATATTGAAAATCTAAACATTGGATTAAAAATCATCTCATTGTGATAAATATTAGAGTTACATGCTGCAATGTTAAACAAGGCAAAACTCTCCATACAGTAATGCCACACTGTGCCAACCAGAGTAATCAATGGATGCCAGAAGGCTTGTGCATAAAATCCCTATCTAGTGCATACTCATCCAATATCCCCAGATTAGTTTCTGGCTTATGGCCTTTGTCAGTGAGGAGCCTTGGATCTGAGAGTACTGCACCTAGATCTTAGGATCTAATGCAACTCTCCAGCAGCCACCTTTTATCTCTACTTAACTACAAAACTATGAGAATGAAATTGAAAACACAATATTTTCAATCTTAAGCTCAATAGCTTATATAGCCATATGGATCTGAACTCAATTCAGCATCCATACATTTTGGTGTCT
Source organism: Epiperipatus broadwayi (assembly GCA_028023455.1). Lineage (NCBI taxonomy): Eukaryota > Metazoa > Onychophora > Udeonychophora > Euonychophora > Peripatidae > Epiperipatus > Epiperipatus broadwayi. The sequence continues at coordinate 3,681,122 of JAQFVV010006257.1, read as the reverse complement.
TTAGCCCTTTAACAACCATAGCCACCACTATCCTATTAGGCAGAATTAGTGTTAATCCACTAAACATCACATGATCACCATCTTTTATACTAGCACATAATTATTATTAAACAAGGCAAAAGTCTCCATACAGTAGTGCCACCCTGTGCCAACCAGAGTAATCAATGGATGCCAGAAGGCTTGTGCATAAAATCCCTATCTAATGCTTACTCATCCAATATCCCCAGACTAGTTTCTGGCTTGTGACCTTCATAAAAATATTTGGAAGAAATTGACAACTGCTGTTAGTTACTATTATAAAACAAAGCAGTATTAAATGCTCTAAAGGTTAACTGTGGAATATTTTATTAAAAATAACAATTCATCAAAATGAATAATTTTATGTAATGCTAATAAGTTGGAATAAAACTGGATTAAATATAGCATCTATATATGCAACAGAACGCATCATGGATTTCAGCAGAATATATAGAAAATTTTAAACTCTAAATTTTTTTGTGAGTGCATTTTTATAAAATGTATAAGTAGCTCATAAAATATTGTTCTACATAAGAAATATTTTGTTTTTCCATGGAGTTGCAATTTGATGAACATTCCTTGTAAGTAGAGAAGAAAAGTTTACCAGATAATATATATTTTTGAATAAATTCTTTATGTTTTAAGAATGCTTTACTAAAAAGAAAAAGTAAATAATAAACAAAAATAAAAACTATATTTTTTGAATAATAATTTTAATTTGTTTAAATAAAAGTATGTTTATTTGTTTTCTTCATTTATATATTTAAAAAAATAGTTTTTTGTGTATAAATATTTATGGGTGATATTAATGAAAATGGTATATTTATATAATATAATATTTTTATGAATGTAAATTAATAAACTTTTGCTTATTATAAGAAAAATAATAAAATTAAACATACTAATTATATTTTGCAAAATACATCTTTATGTATTTATTTAGCTATTTGTACTAATATATAAACTTTTTTTTTCTTAATGTTTTGTTCACAACATATGACAAATACATTTATAAAATAATATAATAAGTATAATATATAAATAGTAATCAATTCAATTGTAAATTATTTAACAAGAAATATTTTATTTGCTTTTCAATTTTACACATATATATATAATGTAACAATGTGTATATATACACATTGCGCGTGTGTATATATACGAGTTACATGATTTATTTATTTTAAAACTAAAGTAGAAAAATAAAATTATATTTCAATATTTAATTGGTTGGGGAAAAAAGTTAAAATAAAAAGAAAACGTACAAATACTGGGAAATAAGTTAAAATATTAATTATAACTTATCTTCCTTTTCTTTTTCTTTTTGTATTCTATTTTAACATATAACTCTTTCAAAATTACTTTTAATTGGAAGCAGTTTTAATTAAAAGTTTATAAATAATTGGAAACAAATTTTGACAGTACGTAATTAGCTTCTGGAAATCAAGATTCCAGACTGATTAAATAAACAGTAGATAACTAATTTCAATGTAATTAAAATTGAAAAATAAGGGAATGAAAAATATTACTAATTAAAAATAAAGATCAAATGAATTGATAGCATGGGTGACAACTCAAGAAGAGAGTCAGAGAGTATAAAAGCTGAAATCACCTATTATTATTATTATCCAGATAATTTTATAGAAGAGAGTTTAAAAAAGAGATAATTGACCAGAGAGTTAATTAAAGTTAGCTAGCAGTACTGAAAAAAAAATCTACAAGCAGCTAAAACAAAGAAATCCAGCACAATGAAGCAATCTTTCTATGATCATGTTGAGAGAGAAATGCATTGCTAGATTACTGAAGTGGAGTGTTTGTTCATTTTTTCTTTGCTCTCTCCTGTCTGCCAATATCCAGATGCAGTAGTATTTACTCTGACTTGCTTTTTGCCAATGTTTTAGCCTGCCTTACCAAATCAATGGAAACAGCCCAAAAGTAGTATGCAGAGTAAGAAAGAAATGTCCAGATACTAAAAACATGCCTACCATGAATCTAACCTGATCAGAAGATAGGGATGATCACCATATAAAAACCCAGAGTCTGTTTACACCTAGGTAAATATGTACATTGACATCATTAATGGAACTTTTGAATTCTTATTTCAAGTATTGAACTTTTAAATTTTTATCCTTAAATAGAACTTTAGATATCATCCATAAGTATTAATTATAACTACATAGGATTGCTCTAAATTATAGTAATTCATATGAGTGCTCATATTTTGTTTTATGTTTTGAATATTTCTTATTATTTATGTTGCATTATTTAATAAATATATATCTCTCAATTTATTTATGAATAAATAGACAACTTTATTTAATTATTCTGTGATGCTGATCTCGTTTTTTTGTAGCTAATCATGGGTCAAGCACTTGAAGTGATTTAAGGTCATCTTTTGGTGTCTAGTCTTAGCTGGATGGTGCCCATAGAGTTTAAACCCATTATGAATAACCCCATGAGATGTTTCACATTGCTGGAAGCCAGAAAGAGTTATCTCGGTCTGGAAAAGTGACCATCATTTTTAATATTTTTATTAAATCTCGGTCTGATCCAGGGTATGATTAATATGTAAGTATTAATCATATTTACTCCTCTCTTGAGTAATGGGATTGTGAAGTCAAATAATTAATGATTAATTATGAGCTAATAACTTAAAATATAAATGTATGTAAAAAAAATAGGAATAATAAACCGGTCTTAAACTCATAAATTCGGTTACAAACTTTACTTTAAAATTTACAAACTCTTCAAAATATCAAATCCCATTACAAATGTCATCCAATGTGAGAGCTCAAACATTCATTCTAATTTTTAAAAAAATGCATAATATTAATAATCGGCTCACAGAAATAAAAAAATATAATTAAAGTGAATAAATTTATGAGAGAAAACAGACAACACTAATAAGAATTTTATATGCAAAAAAAAAAAAAGATAAATGGGATTAATTTTATTGAAATATTGTACTTTGTGTTAAAGAAAGAAAAATATGTAGTAGATATAAATAAATAAGTGCAGGTAGGCAATGATAAAGGTCAGAAAGCTGCAGGTAAATGGTATTGGGGGGAATGTAATGAGGAAAATCAAATGAACTCTCATATTTAATTTTAAAAAAGAATATAGTAAAGTGATTCAATTAAATTATTAAGTTGAATAAGTTAGTAAACCTATTGCCTGTGAATAAAATACAGTATTAAAAGCAAAAATAAAAAGTTATTGATTACAAGAAAGAGCTAAAATGGAGGCTCAGAATAAGGAATTAGAGAATGTTCTCAGCGAAGAACAGCAAACTAAAAAATAAGAATAATGAAGTAGAAAATATTCCTAGTGAGGAACAACAAAGTAAAAATGAAAAGTAAGTCATGAACAAACAGGAAAATAGTGATATCATAGCACTAATAATCAGCATTATTGAAAAACAAAAAGAAGCAGCTGAAGAAAGTAAAAGAATGGCTGAAGAATTAAAAATCAATAAAAAGAAGCGGTTGAAGAAAGTAAAAGAATGATTGAAGAATTTAAAAACCAACAAAAAGAAGCAGTTGAAGAAAGTAAAAGAATAGCCAAAGAGATTAAAAACCAGTGTAGAGAAATGGCCAAAGACCTTTAAAAAACACTAAAGAAATGGCTGAAAAACTAAAACAGTATAATGAGACAAACAGGAAATTAGAAGAGCAAGCTTGAAAAATTAAAAAATCAAATCAGACTGAGTTAGAAATGGTAATGTTCTGATCTATCATGTCAGTTGCTTGATTGCATTGATGCTAAGCCAAAATACATTGATATAATGTTTCCGGGTCAGCCATTCTATAAAATTACAATGTCCATAAGATTAAAAAAATTCAAACAAAATATAAAAATGTAAGCAGACTTTTTGGGACAGTAATTATTCAGAGACTGGCTCGTGTGTGTGTGTGTAATGATAAAAAATTTTGAATAGCAAATCATAATACATTGGAATCTTTTTTGAATAGTAATTCCAACAAATTTTTACAGCAAAAGCCGACTTTGACCTTTTTGGGATAGTAATTAATCAGAGAACGCTTCTTACGTTTTTTTTTTTAGTTTGTGTATCGGGAAAAGTTACGGTACTTTTTTAATAGAAAATTAAATTAATTTTTACCCTTTTTTGGACAGTAATTAATCAGATACCGTGTTTTGGGAGGGGGGGGTATATTAGATTGCACTCTTTTTGTGTGTGTGTGTATGTAAAATTACGTTACTTTTTTAATAACAAATAAGAGTAAATAGCAGAGATTTATTTGGACAGTAATTAATCAGAGATGGGCTTGTTTGGGTTTTTTTTTCCATATCAGGAAAGTTACAGTAGTTTTTTAATAAAAAATTAAATTACATTTTATACTTTTTTGGACAGCAATTAATCAGACACTGCATTTTGGAAGGGGGGGGGGAAGTAAATTCGATTGCAATTTATCCAATAAAGTTATTAATAATTATAACATATTATTACAATGAAATCCGACTCCGGTGTCTGACAATTTTGAGAGTTCGAAACAGCCATCTTCCCTGTCTCAGATGATTTCTCATGATACGTTATTTTCATCATGATTTTTGAAATAGTTCTGTGCCCGATCCTAAAATCCAATTTGTGATGCTAACACAGTCCTGATGGAACAGTGTCAACACTGTTAAAACTGTTAGAAGTTACCAGTAGGTCAGTTCACAGGAAACAAAAAAAGGTGGACCTGAAATGTTAAATTATTTATACATGATGTAGTCAACACACCCTCAGATGATACTGTAGTGAAAATATACAATCCAGCATTATGATAAAGTGCGTAACAGCCAACTATGGCAGCCAATGAAGGCATTTTTCTGTGTTTTTAGCATAGAAAAAAGCCACAGTAGTAGCTGGCAGCTGAGTAAAGGACTCTTTCTGTGCTTTATAGATAGAAAGAAAGCTATCTGCTTGACTTCGAACATAGAAACAGCATATTTCTAGCAAATTAGCTAGAAATAGTGCCATCAAGTGACTGACATGATAGAGAACATTACCCAATAAAATGAAAGAGGAAATTATGAGAGAGATAAATGAAAATAAGATGTAAGTCAAGAATCAAATTGAGGTGACTTACCAAATAATAGAAAAAACTAAAATAGAAAATGAGATAAATATAGAGCTAGTGCAAGAGGTCATAGCAGAAAATAAAGTAGAAAACAGCAAAGTAATTTAAGCTATGAAAGTTGAAATTATTAGTTTGACAAAAAAATAGAGAAAATAAGTATTAGCAAAAGCAGCAGGCAAAATGAGGCATTAGTTAAAAGAAAGATGTCCATAGATGTAAAAAAGTCTGACCAGCTGAGTACAAATACAAACATGCACATTGTAAATAACCCAGCAATCAAAAAATCAGTTTTTAAAAATCTGGATATTTTTTGGCCACCTAGGTGAACCATGGAACATTTAAATAACTTGGAGCAGTATTTATCTTTAAATCAGCTAGACAAAGAGGCCATCATAACAATTGCATGCAGCCATTTGCAAGGGGGTCTCTATATCATACACCAGTCATGTTCACTGAATATAAAAAAAGCTTTATTAGCTAGTCATTGCAGTAAAGATTATCAGGAAAATGTTCATCATCAGGTGTTGCAGGAAAAATGATTACCTGATGAACCTTTTTTTTTCAGATGGCAGGTGGGCCAACCCACTATCCAAACAAATTATTCAGATAGTTCATCCCAATTTTCCTGACAATGTCAAACAAGTGCTCATACATACCAAGAGGAAACAGTGAAGCAACTGGCAGAATTGTTGAGTGCTTTTGACAGCACCAGACCTACATATGATATTAAAGATAAAGGATTTAAACCCCAACCTAGAGAGCCATCTATAAATGCCATAAGATATAGTCACAGAACAAATTTGGGAATGGAGCCTGAAAAAAAACAGTTTTCTAATAGCCCCCTGAAAGAGCAAAAATGTTTTGGAGAACCGGGAGTGATTCCTATATCACTCATACAAGGCAGAATGAAAGGCCAAGGGGTGATTCACAATCCCCCAACACAAGTGGTTATTCAAAAAAACAGTTCTAAAATGTCAAAGGGTCAGAGAGAGAGAAATGAGAAAGGATCTCTGTAAAGTGTCTCTCATTATGAGGTCCAGATATGAGGGGGGTAGTATAAAAAATCCTAATAATAAGCAAAATAACTGGAATGAAATAGAGCTTAAGCTATCCCCTCAGCATTGTTCAAAAGTAAAAATAGTGGTAGAAGGAATGCTAACAAGCATGTTACTTGATTCAGGTAGTCAAGTGTCTGTACATTTGAACCCTAGTATTAATATATTGCTGTTAAAGACAGTACATGTTACTTTAGCTAATAATTGAAAAGCTAAGTTAGGATCAAAACAAATCTGGGCAGATATTTGGATGGAAAAAAAGTGCAGTCATGTTCTGCTTATTCTAGAAGGTTTAATACATGAAATGATACTTGGATCAGATTTCATGCACAGAACAAGCTGTGTTATAAACTATAATTTAAATCAAATAGTATTTGATGAAGAAGTATTGCCTTCCATGCCTTAAAGAATGTGTAAATCTGCCACTGCCTGCTGCATAGAAAATGTTAACCAGAGTCTGAAACACAAAGTGAGATGAATTACAAATCATAAATAAAGACTAGGAAAATGTGATAGAATGAATAGTGAAAGAGTACATGAAGGACCAATCTTACCAAGTTTATTCATATCCCATTTCTTACCAATACAGGGAGGAAGTAGAAAAACAGCTACAGAAAATGATGGACTGGGGAGTGATATCAAAATGCTTGTCGCCATAAAAAAGGACAGATCAATTCACTTGTGTTTAGATGCAAGGCAGCTAAATAACATAACTATCTTCAATAGTAATACATCTCCACCCATTCATGAATTACTAGTTAACATGTTTTCTACTTTTGATCTAACTGCCAGTTACTGGCAAATAAAATTGCATCACTTGGATCGGAAATATACCACTTTTAAAAACAATGGACATTTATATCATTTCAATCTACAATGCACATTTATATCATTTCAATTGAATACTATTTGGCCTAAAAAATAGCAGGGTGCTAATTCATTGTCAAGATCAAGTGTTATCCAATGAGATCAAACAGTTAATAGATATGTATGTTGATGACATAGTGTTGGTGTCATCTAACATAGATGAACACATTACACATTTAAAACTTTTCTTCAATGAATGTCAAAAGAAATACACTGGCTGTAACAGAGGTAACATTTCTAGGTCATATAATAGTGGAGAAGGCACTCACCCATATCCTGATAAATAAAAAACACATCCGATCATTTTTAGGTTTGTGCAACTTCTATAATAGGTTTTATAAAAAAACTTTTATACAATATGGAGCCTCTGCTTCAATTATTAAAAAAAGATACCACGTGGAAATGGACTGCCCAGAATAACAATAGTTTTCAGATGATTAAAAAGATTTTTTAAAAGAAGTCATGTTATCATATCCTAATTTTAATAGACCTTTTTATGTATAAACTGACAGTAGCAGATCTGGATTGGGAACTTCTCTGTTCCAAGTATGAGAGAATGACCATTCTTTTTTTCATAAGTCAGTTGTTGAAGGGTTTGGAAGTGAATTATATGGTGACAAAAAAAGAAGCCTTAGCAATAGTTTGGGCTTTTCAAAAATTTCATCAATTTTTAATAAGATCAAAGATAATTGTGATAACCAATCACACAAGCTTACAATTTCTAAATCATAGTTACTTGACCAATAGCAGGTTAATAAGGTTGGAGACTATTTTTGCAAGAGTCCAATTATATGGTGCAATATTACAAAGGCAATGATAATATAGTTGCAGACATGTTAAACCACTACCCAGCTCCACCTCTGTGGCAGTATTTAAGCACTGACAATATACATATTGCGCTATTGGAAATGGATATAGTTGAATCTATGGAGAATACTGACAATATACATATTGGGTTATTGGAAATGGATATAGTTGAATCTATGGAGAATAATCTGTGACAGTCAAAAAAAACACAGCAAGAAGATCCGGATTATAACCAGATAATCAGACACATTATGAGGCAACATATGATTACAAGTGATAATAATCCCATGTGGAAAGAGAGGAAAAGATATATCAAAGATGGATTATTGCAGTATATAAAAAATAAAACTGGTAATGAACAGAAATATATTGTAATTCCTGTTGCATTATGTGGGTGTTTAATTAAATATATTCATAAATTGTATGGGCACTATGGATCTAGAAAAATGGAAAAACTATTGAATAATTAATTGTTTTTACTGGCCAAAAATGTATGCCAGTATGGTGGCCATGGTAAATAATTGTGAAATGTGTCTAAGGATAAAACCGTTCAATTATGTATGATGCAATTGAAGCCTATCATTTCTCAAAACCTAATTCAATAGTAGCAATTGATTACTATAGACCACTTCTTCAATTTAAGAGAATGAGGTACTTGGTGATGGTTTATGACTTGTTTTCAAAATTAGTCACTGCATATCCAATATCACAAGCGAACACGAAACAATTTGTGCGTTAGAGCAGGAATTGGAATGGATTTTTAGAGTATATATAAATATTAATCACTGAGGTTGTGTTAAGCAAATTAATCAAGTAGTCAACTTTATCAATTTGTCTGTAAATGAATCAAGCAGGTTTGAAAATATTTATCTCCATTTTGGAAAAACATTATCATATCTGTTAAAAACTAAGTTTCCCATTTCTATTCTGCACATAAATATAAAAAATGATACTATAAGAACCTGGGATAGTCTTATAAAATCAGGGAACTTAAGGGGAAAAAAACAAAATAAAAACAGTTAGATGTTTCAGTTGGGTGATCAAATCATGGTTAGAATTAACCCTGTGAGTCATCCTGAGAAACGTATTTATAAAACATTTCAGCTGATTTATGAAGGCCCATATACTTTAATTCATCAATATGACAACAATGCCTTTATGATAGCTAAAGACAACATAAAAAAGGGAACGTATAATGCTCAGTCATTAAAGTTAATTGGAGGGCAGAAAAATAAAGAACCACCAGATAAAAATTAAATATGTAATCTGATGGATTCACTAGCTTCATGACCAAGCAGTGTGAATAATAATAAAAAAATCTAAATAAACAATAGAAATGATAAAAATAGATTCTTAAAGAATTTAGTTATGAAAATGTCAAAACAAGTTAAAACCAATGACAACCCCCACGATTTCTGTCTATCTTATGGTTGTGACAAGCCCAACTCATAAGTCTGTAACCACAGTAGAGCATGACAAAAACAAATATGTAAAAATAAAATATTTTGAAAAAAAAAAAAAAAAAGTAAAATAGATTAAAGTAATGCGTTCAGAATAAAAGTAAAATAAATAAATGTGAAATTAATAATGATAAAAATAATAATGAAAATACACTATTATCAAATATCATAAATGTTAATTTAAGATTGAGGTGTGCGCATGTGTAGATTGGGCAAAGATATGAATTTCAGATCAGATTTTGGGTTGGATTAAGCCTTTTCTTGTGGTGACTTTGTTCTACAGATGGGTATGTGCATAGATTAAATAATATTGATGCATCAGTATAAAAAATCCTGGCCAGGTGATAATAAATGATAATAAATCTGGAAAAAAGTTCCCAGTAACTAAATAAAATAAATATTTTCTTAAGTCAAATGTGCAGTAGAAGTAATCCTGCCATTTGCAGCTTTAAAGTCTGTATTTATGATCCATTATGCACAAAATTGGCCCATGCTGTAGTCACAATTCTCACAAGAGATTAAAAAATTGGTTTAATCAACACAAAATTGATCTGTGTGGTGAAATACCTACTACTTTACTGGATACCTCTCTTATATTACTATTTAATAGCAATGAAAGAAAAACCTACATACACTTTGGAAAATTTATTAAAGTGTATTTTATTAAGAATTTAAAGTGGTCAATACTTAAGTAAAGGGATTGACGCATTTAAATCCTCAATTGGGGATGGATATAGTGTAACAACATCGTAAGTGTGTGTATATATATTAGTTACATGATTTTTAAAAAAAATAAAATAGAAAAATAAAATTATATTTCAATATTTAATTGGTTGAAAAAAAGTTAAGAGAAAAAGTACAAATATTGAGAAATAAGTTAAAATATTAATTATAACTTATCTTTTTTTTTTTTTTTTGTATTCTATTTTAACATATAATTGTTTCAAAAGTACTTTTAATTGGAAGCACTTTTAGTTAAAAGTTTATAATTAATTGGAAACAAATTTTGTACAGTACATAATCAGTTTTTGAAATCAAAATTCCAGACTCATTGAATAAATAATAGATAACTAATTTTGATGTAATTAAAATTGAAAAATAAGGAAATGAAAAATATTACTAATTAAAAATAAAGATCAAATGAATTGATAGTATGGGTGAAAACTTGAGCAGGGACGAAGTCAGAGAGTATGAAAAGTGAAATCACCTATTGTTATTATTATCTAGAGAATTTTATACAAGAGAGTTAAAAAAAGATAGTTGATCAGAGAGTTAACTGAGATCAGTTAGCAGCAGTGAAAAAATATACAAGCAGCTAAAACAAAAAAGTCCAGCACAATGAAGCAATTTTTCTACGATCATGTTGAGAGAGAAATGCATTGCTAGACCACTGAAGTGGGGTGTTTGTTCATTTTTTCCTCTGCTAATCTATTGTATGCCAATATCCAGATGCAGTAGTATTACTCTGACTTGCCTTTTGGCAATTTCTTTAACCTGCCTGACCAAATCAATGGAAACAGCTCATGTAGTAGTAATATGCTGAGCAAGAAAGAAGTATCCAGATACTAAAAATGTATGCCTACCATGAATCTGACCAGATCAGAAGATAGGGGTGGTTGCTATATAAAAACTCAGAGACTGTGTTTAAACCTAGATAAATATGTACATTGACATCATCAATAAAACTTTTGAATTTTTATTTCAAATATTGATTTAAAATATTTTTTTTTCCAAGTGCCAAAGCATTGACCAGGAAGCAAACCCGCAAACCCGTGACAACTGTTTGTAAGGCAGCTGTGCTGATTACTCAGACACCAACGCTTGACTAAATTTTATCTTTAAATAGAACTTTAGATATCATCCATAAGTGTTAATTATAACTATATTTAAATAAACTTAGGATTGCTATAAATTATAGTAATTCATATAAGTGTTCATATTTTATTTTGTTTTGAATATTTCTTATTATTTATGTTGTATTATTTAATAAATGTGTTGTAAATTATTAGTGTCATTTACTCTCTTTCTCTCAATTTACTTATGAGTAAATAGACAAATTTATTTAATTATTCTGTTATGCCAACCTCATATTTTTTTATAGCTAGTGATGGGTCAAGCGCTTGAAGCATGTTAAGGTTGTCTCTTGGTGCTGGATGGCACCCATATGGTTTAAACCCATTATAAATATCCCCACGAGATGTTTTTTCTGGCAGTCAGAGAGAATTACCTCGGTATGGAAAGTGATCGTCTTTTTAATATTTTTATTAAATATCGGTCTGACTGAGGGCATGAAATATTTTTATTAAATATCGGTCTGACTAAGGGCATGATTAATATGTAAGTATTAATCATATTTACTCCTCTGCTCCAGTAACGGGGTCTTAAAGTCAAATAATTAACAATTAATTATGAGCTAATAACTTAAAATATAAGTGTATACATATATATAAAAAATAGTAATAATAAACTGGTCTCAAAGTCATAAATTCAGTTACAAACTTTACTTCAAATTTTACAAACTCCTCAAAACATCACTTCCCGTTACATATATAAAAATTATTATTATTGTTTACATTAATAAATTTTCATTTTAGTTAATTAAACTGATTTTTTTTCCATGATCATTATTACACTTCATATTAATCTAAATCTTGAGACTCTCTTTTTTTTTTTTTTATATTCATGTATTATTATATTAGCTAACCAGAATATTAGATAAGCATTCTACATAGTCAAAATAAGAGTCATAGATCCAATTCATAGATCACATCACCCTATCTCTTAAGCTTGTAAGTTATAAACAATGAGGTTTGCCAATTCCTCTACAAGCTTTATGATAAATGCTTAGCCAGAGCCAGCACTTAAAATATCTCTGTCAGGAATCCCTCCCCAAACCCCTGACCATGGTTTTGTGCTTTGGCACTCCTTAGAGAGGTGTCAGGGTAGGTTCAGACACTAGATCTAAAAATACCAACCCAAAGCCAAGTACTTATCTAAAAGTTATCTATTGAGTGGAAAATCTGAAATTTTCAGACATCTACATGTCTTCAAACCCAGCTATCCAACTCAAATAGCTATATGGGGCTGATAGATATATAAAATTGCATAAGACTTTTGGCAGGACTATAAATAGTCAAAATAAGAGTCATAGATCCAATTCATAGATCACATGACCCTATCTCTTAAGCTTGTAAGTTATAAACAGTGAGGTTTGCCAATTCCTCTACAAGCTTTATGATAAATGCTTAGCCAGATCCAGCACTTAAAATAACTCTGTCAGGAACCCCTCCCCAAACCCCTGACCATGGTTTTGTGCTTTGGCATTCCTCAGAGAGGTGTCAGGGTAAGTTCAGACACAAGATCTAAAAATACCAACCCAAAGCCAAGCACTTATCTAAAATTTATCTATTGAGTAGAAAATCTGAAATTTTCAGTCATCTACATGTCTTCAAACCCAGCTATCCAACTCAAATAGCTATATGGGGCTGATAGATCTTCATCCATACCATATATTAGTAGTCATAGCAATATAAAATTGCATAAGACTTTTGGCAGGGACTATCAATAGTCAAAATAAGAGTCATAGATCCAAATCATAGATCACTTGACCCTATCTCTTAAGCTTGTAAGTTATAAACAGTGAGGTTTGCCAATTCCTCTATAAGATTTATGATAAATGCTTAGCCAGAGCCAGCACTTAAAATATCTCTGTCAGGAACCCCTCCCCAAACCCCTGACCATGGTTTCATGCTTTGGCACTCCTCAGAGAGGTGTGAGGATAGGTATTTTTAGATCTAGTGTCTGAACCTACCCTGACACCTCTTTGAGAAGTGCCAAAGCACAAAACCATGATCAGAGGTTTGGGGAGGGGTTCCTGACAGAGATATTTTAAGTGCTGGCTCTGGCTAAGCATTTATCATAAAGTTTGTAGAGGAATTGGCAAACCTCACTGTTTATAACTTACAAGCTTAAGAGATAGGGTCATGTGATCTATGAATTGGATTATGACTATTATTTTGACTATTTATAGTCCCTGCCAAAAGTCTTATGCAATTTTATATTGCTATGACTACTAATATATGGTATGGCTGAAGATCTATCAGCCCCATGTAGCTATTTGAGTTGGATAGCTGGGTTTGAAGACATGTAGATGTCTTGAAAATTTCAGATTTTCCAGTCAATAAATAACTTTTAGATAAGTGTTTGGCTTTGGGTTGGTATTTTTAGATCTTGTGTCTGAACCTACCCTGACACCTCTCTGAGGAATGCCAAAGCACAAAACCATGGTCATGGGATTGGGGAGGGGTTCCTGACAGAGTTATTTTAAGTGCTGGATCTGGCTAAGCATTTATCATAAAGCTTGTAGAGGAATTGGCAAACCTCACTGTTTATAACTTACAAGCTTAAGAGATAGGGTCATGTGATCTATGAATTGGATCTATGACTCTTATTTTGACTATTTATAGTCCCTGCCAAAAGTCTTGTGCAATTTTATATGGCTATGATGACTAATATATGGTATGGCTGAAGATCTATCAGCCACATATAGCTATTTGAGTTGGATAGCTGGGTTTGAAGACATGTAGATGTCTGAAAATTTCAGATTTTCCACTCAATAGATAACTTTTAGATAAGTGCTTGGCTTTGGGTTGGTATTTTTAGATCTAGTGTCTGAACCTAACCTGACACCTCTCTGAGGAGTGCCAAAGCATGAAACCATGGTCAGGAGTTTGGGGAGGGGTTCCAGACAGAGATATTTTAAGTGCTGGCTCTGGCTAAGCATTTATTATAATGCTTGTAGAGGAATTGGCAAACCTCACTGTTTATAAGCATTCTACATGTTTCATTTTAATACCTTACATTTGACAATTCAAGTAGAGCCTGAATAAGTTCTTTTACCTGAGGGGAGTACTATAAAATTTGGCATCCTTAAACATGAGGTTTGATTTTAATTTTTGAAAAATATTATTACAGTATGCATATAGAAATACTATTATCATTGATGTAATTATAATTATTGTATAGAAAAAATGTAAATTGATTACTATAAAAGTTAATATTTGTGTCTTTTGTTTATTAAATAATAAAATAATTGTATGTTTAATTATTAAAGAGATCATATAATATTTGCATGATTGCATGAACACACAAATGATGAAACTAAGTTTTATGTATTTTTTCAAGCAGGAATTTATCTAGAAAGTTTTAGCTTTAGAATTCGCCAATTTCTGTGCTAAACGAGACATGACTTTAGCTTTATTGCTTCCATTTTATTAGATATAAATGAATATTTAAAAATAGTATTCATGCATAAGTTTGTATATATTTTGTATATATGCGCAAATGTGGATGAAGTTATGCTGAATTATTTAAACACGTTATTTATAACTCGGAATTTTAAAAATTGTACATAAGAATATAATTCAAACTAGTATCTTTGTACTAAATAGTTGTACTCTTATATACTTGTATGTAAACAATCATAAAGACATACATATAAACATCACTTTGTCCTCCTATTCAACATATTTGAATAGCTATTGGTAGAATCTCAATATAGAAGTAACTCATCTCTGTCATGTCTATGATATGTGATTTGAATTCATAACTGGTAAGTTTTAACATTTTTTTCAGGTTTCAATTAGCCTTAGAATTTTTATTTTTTCAAGTAATCTATTTGTAAAAAAAATCTAGTTAATCATCTAATATTAATAATCAATGAATATGATTTAGCTATTCGTAGCTTGAAAGTAAAGCAAGTATGAAAAATTTTCGAAACCTCATTCCTGGCAATTGTTAATAATAAATGAATAATGCTTTCCTTACTATTTCCCTATAAGTTGTTGTTGGAGAGATCATTATCCAAAGCAGTCTTTTTTAAAAATATTTCATTTATCTACCATCCTTGTATTTAAAAGAAAAAAAAAAAAGAATTTTCATCAACCAGCTTCTTATTTGTCTGGCGAGTAATACCTTCTTTTGACTTTTGTCTATATTTGACTCACCTATCTATCTATATATATAGTATTTAAAAAGTTATTGACTGACTGAAAATTAAAATTTACTTGTGTTTGTTTAAATAGAGAACAATATATATATATCCAAATACTGATAATATTAAATTTTTACATTCTGAGATTAAAGCTTTTTTTTAAACTGGTATTATTATTGAACCTCAATATATAGCAAACAAGAATATAAATTTTATCAATTCACTACTCCAATAGTGTTTTTTTTTTTATTCTTTCATCTACAGTCATTACTTCTAATGATTAATCTTCGATAAAAATTGCTTTTCTGGAAAGATATTATTTATACTAATTTTGCACCAGAACTTCATCTTTTATGATAAAGTTGATTATTTATTATTAAAAGAAACTATAAAAAGTATTTCTCTATTATCTAGTGATATTTTTTGTAAACTATGGGTATCAGTAGGTTTATTGGATGATAGAGTAAATTAATCTTCATTCCTAGATTGGGTTTTACATTTTGCCTTTATCTGTGAGAATTTGAGATTTCAATTCTAAATATTAAGACCTCATCAATAAAGACAAAATTCAAAACTAGTCTGAAGGATGAAGATTAAATTGTCTATCATCTGATAACTTCTGAAAAATGGAGCTTGTAATAGATGGTGCTAGAACATAGGGAGGAAAATTGTATTGTTGATATAAGTTTTGATAATAAAGTGACGTTGTGTTGATATAAACTATTTACTTAATTAATTGCTAATTGCATCTCTTCAAAGTATTTCTGCAATAATAGTACTATCCTTATTTCATTTAACGTCATTTATTACTGGTAAACTTGATTTATGTATTGCTAAAAGAAACTGCTAAATTACTTTTCCATTAAATACTTCTTGCTACTATCACTTTTGTACAGACTTTCATTTTAGAATAACTAAATTTGATAATGAATAAATATTTTTAACATTGCTACAAGAGGATAGATTACACAGAAAATAGTAAAAATAAATTTGATAAACAACTTATCTTCTGGTACAATATCAATATAAGAAAGTTACAATAGAAAGAAGTCAATAATTGCGCGAAGATAATTCAATATACTGATGTAAAAGACAATCATTATTTTGATGATAACATCAAAATATTAGCCATGTTTTAGAATTATAGAATTAATCTTTCTTGTTTTTTTTTATATTTTCCAATGTAAAATGAGCTTTACTACATCTTGGCTCAATGGGATGACTACTTTTCTTAAATTTTTGCAGTGGTTTAATATATTAATCTTCTTAAACTTTCTTTTACTCTGTCACATTTTTGTACCATTCATTTCAATGTGCTATATTATGATCTTTATTCTTATTCTTTATCTTTATTCTTGTTTTTTTATTAGCTATGCTAGTCTACTTGTCATACATATTCTCTTTGCATAAAGAATTTTTATATAAGTGAACCATGAATAAAAGGGGGAAGGGATAAAAATTAAATCAGGAGAATATGACTTATTTCTGATTGATTTTCAGGATTGCTTGTATTTTTTTTCCATATGTCAAAGCATCGGTCGGGAAGTGAACCCGCCACAACAGTCTGCAAGCAACTGCTTGCTTGCAAGGCATTTTATACATCGATGTTTAGAATAAACGAAACCTTTTTTAGATAAATAAAACGAGAAAGCTCTATAAAGAAAATAATATTTGTTTACACTTTCTAACGATTTACTCTGAAAGTTCATAATGATTTATTTTCTGATATTTATATAACTTTAATTATATCCTTATTACTATAGAAATGTGAAAGTTTGTTTTGTTAGTTAATAATCAAATATTGCACCAATGATGATGAAACTTGCATAATTTTCTTTCTTTTTTTTTTTTTTTTTATTTAGGAGAATAGGCTATAAATTTTTGTTTTATGATACTTAATTGTTTTTTTTACAACTTTGGTTAATTGGCAACATAAAAATGCATCAAAATCATAATCATTTTCAAATGACTTCATAAAATTTACACAAAAAAGAGAACAATACTGATTAAAGATCATAGATATTGAAATTTCTTTTAAATAAAGGGAGAGAATTATAGTTTTTAGTGAAGTGAAACAAAATTTGATTTCATTTATATATTTTTTAAAAATTTTCATTGGAACAAAATACCATTTATATTAAAATTTCGTAGCCATTTTTAAAATTTAATGTATCACAATCATCATCATTTTCAAGTATTGTCAGTCCACTACAGAATGAAGGTCTCCCCAAGTTTAAATCCATCTTTTTTGATGTCTAGCCTCTCTTCTCCATATCACCTCAGCACATTTTCTTATTTCAACTGTCCATCTATTATCATCTCTTCTAGCAATATGTCAGCCCAACTCCACTTCAATATCTTAATTCTTTCAATGATCTCAGTAATACCTGTTTGTTGTCTCACCCATGCATTTACTCTTTGATCTCTTCTTGTTACTCCTAATACACATCTCTCCATACTTTATTGAGTGGTCTGAAATCTCTATATTGCTCTTCTGTTAAGTGTCCAGCTCTCAGATTCATAAGTAAAAACTGGTAAAACACATTTATTGAAAACCTTCCTTTTCAAATACATAGACATATTTCCTTTTAATATTAAGTTATTTCTATCAAAAGCAATCCAACCAAGTTTAATTCTATGACTAATTTCATCAATTATGTTTCCATCTGTAGTAATAATATGACTAAAGTATTTGTAATCATTATCAATCTTTATTTTCTTTTTCTGAGAAAATCCATTAAACATTACTTTAGTCTTGTTAACATTTATTTTAATCCTACTTTCTTACTTTCATCTGATAACTCTTGCAACATTTCCTGAAACTCTAAAACATTATTTGCAAAAACAACTACATCATCTGCAAAATCTTGATATCTTAAATAATCTCCAGTTACTGTTTCCAATTAGTTTTCGACTTTAATCCACACAATACTTCTTGCAAAATTGGTGTAAAAAGTTTGGGAAATTTGTATTTTTATAAATATTCTTCAGAATATGACAATATTCTGGATCTATATCTTGATGATTCAATGCTTTAGTCACTAAAGAAATACTTATAATTAATATGTCTTTTCATAATCTACAAATCCAAAGCATAATGACAACTCATATTTATTGATTCTTTCTATAACTTCTCTCAATACTTGGATATGATCCACTGTACTAAAATACTTTTAAATTCATCTTATTCTTTTAGTTGCCAAAATCCAAAGTTTACTATAGATGAGTTTTAATTATTTTGGCAAAAATTTTGTTTGAACTGATAAAAGACTGATAGATCTTTAGTTTCTAATATCTTCTTTATCTCCTTTTTTAAATATTAATATTAATATTACATTCTTCTAATCATCTGGTACATCTTTAACATTTAGATATTTGATATATAACTTTGCTAAAAAAATTTCATTTATTCAACTGCTTCTTATAAGATATCAATTATAATTCCATCATTACATGGAGCTTTTCCCTTCTTCATAAATTTAATTGTATGTCTCACTTTTTCATTTAAAATCCTTGGCAATTCAGAAGATATTGTAGTTGTAGGAAGCATTTCCTTATTCTTTATTGCTATATAATTCCTTATTCTTTATTGCTATATAATTCTTGATAGAATTTCTTTTTAGTAATAGTTCCATCTTTTTTCTTATTGCAGGAATAAGTTTCCTACCAATACCAAGATCTTGTTTTACATTCCTTAGACTTTTATTCTCTTCTATAACTTTTCTTGCTAGTTCATAATTTTACTTTCTTATATCACTGTCAACTCTTTCCCACACCATTTTACAAAATTATAGTTATTCAATTCTTCTTAATGCATTGTTTTTATATATTTTCATATTCCTTTTTTTCTTCATAAATTATCATCTTGGTAGAAGTGACAAATTGAGTTTTGGTTTTAGACTTTTGTCTTTTTAGGAATCATTCTATTACTATGTTTAGCCATTAAACTATTATGTTCACATATATTAATGCTAATTTAATAATCTATTTGGATGATATAATTTCAAATAGATAACTATATTTATCATGCTATTTCTAGCCAAGATAATTATAAATATCCTATATGTAAAGTTATAAGGAATTTATACTAAAACATGGTCAATCATAAAAACCAGATAATAATTACATAAATATGAAAACAATATAATATAAGAGAGGTGAGAAATATATATATATTGCTAGTGGAGTCTTTCAAAAGAGACCTTCTGCAAGCATTTTAACTTAGTACTCACAGATAGCAAACTTAATAGCTTAGTAGCTTAATAGGGAAGCCTGTAGTATAAGTAAGTGGATTTGGCTTCATAACTCAAAATATATAAGAAATTATCATTGTCATATAAGTGCTGAATAAAGCTCTAATTCACTGAGAATTCAATGCTTTCAAGGAAGACATTTAATTAAACAAAAAGTGAATATCACTCAGAAATACAATCAAGCAGTTAAATAATGAACAAATAGTAATAGTATTTTATTATAGTCTTAGATATTGGTGAACATCAATCATAATTCAAAATAAAGTTTATAATTAATTCATATTTCAGGAATTTGTCCAGTTATATTTGTTTATACATTGTATACACTTGCAATTTTTAAACTGACAGTAGATGTATTTTGATTTTTTTTTTTACATATAAACCCATTATGTATAAGTTACTTTTTATAAAATCATATTCATTGGTTGAATTTTACCTATTATTAGCCTTATCATTATATACTTATGTAATCATAATTAATCAACACCAACTACTTAACTCAAACTTGTACTCAAATTTATAAATAGTATCAACTATCAATTGAAAAATTTGTATAAAACATAAAAACAATTGATAGTTGATACTAATTAAAATTTAGCTGGTAGTTTAAGTTAAGAAGTTGATGTATTATTTAATTATTATTATTTTCTAGTTTAGCCTTTGACATTTAATGTTAAGCTTAAAAAATCATGGACATTAGAACATCACAATAATAAGCTAAGCACAACAGTTCTGCTCATTTAATCAAACTGTGATTTTCTTTTTTGTAATTTATCAGCTGAGAATCGATCGATAAAGCTTTTGAGTATGCCACTCTATCATTGTATGTTAAACTACACATGGTGCTTTTTCATCAAAATATTGACTAAGCATTTTTCTTAAGGCCACAATTAAAAAGGGTCAATTCAGAACAACAAGACTGGCCACTTTCATTAACTTCTCAATTTGGACTGCCAGATGTTACATGATATTTGATCATGGCTATGATGATTCAATGGTTAATCGATTTTTCAAGTCCCTCTACAAGATAAAAGATGAGGATAAATGAACTGGTCAGCCTTGGAACTGACTAAACCTGGAGCCAGATGAGGTTATAGACTTAATTCATGTAATTCTTAGGCCTAAGACTTGAACTTTCTCCCATCCACTGAATGAATAATATATCCCATCTTTCATCTAATAATAATTTAAACTTTAATTATGTTGATCTTTAATACACCCTATATATTTAATACATAAACTTTGCATTAGTTCCATACTGTGTAATTAATTTACCTATATATTCCAATTAATGATTCTCAATAGTCCCTTTTATATATCAACTTGTAAATATTGTTATGGTCCTCATTGGCCTTTGGGCCAAGATAGTCATTAATCAATGGAATTTCTAAACCTTATATATAGGTTTGACTTACTTTATATCCCTAGCAAATTATGGATATGACACACTGCCTTAAAGCATTAGTGTAATCTTTGATTTTATTTATATTTATTTATTTCTGTTTTTTTCATACTTGCATTAATTTGGTTATTATAATTTTTTTGTGCAGCTTTTGAGACTATGTTATTGATCTAATACAACTTTTGATTTTTCTATATACATGGTTTGCATACCACATTTATATGTATTCACTGAAACTTTCTTATTGACTTAATTTTATGCTATCATTGATTTCTCTTGTATCTACTCTAAGGTGTAAATAAAGTTTTAATTTTGAAAGTAAAATATAATAAATATTTTAAAAACAATATTTATCAAACTTTTACAGACTTATATATTGATGGAAGATAACAATGAGTTAGCTTTAAAAGATAAAGGTTTCTTAATTTGATAAAAAGCAGAATAACAGTGACAATTTTTTTCGTGAAGTTAGAGAAAAATATATATATTATAAAATAAATTTTCAATATAATCGCTAAATTATATTTTACTATTATCAAGTGACAACAGTCGTGATTTTTTAAACAATTAAATTTATTAATTGAGATATTCAAATGTTTACACACATTTCTCTTGTGAAATAAGAATTCTCACAGATTAAATGGATTACTAGGATAGATTATTATAAGAATGAAAAAGAAATTTCAAGCTTTTTTTTGATGTTGGATTCACCATATATATATATATAAAAGTAAAGAAAGAAGAAATATGAATATTTTATTTAAAAATCTACTCTGCAAAATTATTATCACAAGAATTTAATATAAAAAAAAGGGAAGAGGAATAGTTAAAATTATTTTCTTATTAGCAATTATAAATATGGATGCAGGATATTAGTGGAAGATTGTTTAGAATTTATTAAAGATAATTAAAATCTAAAATAAAATCATTCTTTCAGTAAAATAATCACAAAGTTTGCATGAGGTCTTTGATGATAAACTTCTTTAAAAAAAAGAGCAAAATGTTGTAAAAAAAATTGCACAAAATTTAAGGTTAGTGTTAATATATTTAGAGATATTTTACTTAATAAAAAAAATATTGCTCAATTTTACTTAAAGTGTCAGTTAAAAAATGGTATACTCATTTTTGCATCATTCAAATATTAGATATTATTTAAGCTAAGAAGGGTTACAGAACTGGTCACAAAGATATAAAACAGGCGATGCAGTATAAAATGTATAAAAAGCCCAATTGTGGTTGAAGAAACAATTATTTTGTATGTTTTTAGTCCAAAGTAAATAAATAAAAGTGTTTATTATAAATATTTTTTTTATGTCTATTATTTTTTAGATTTTAGCATTAAGGTTGAAAGTAAAATTATACATATTAAATAAAGTTGTTTTAACAAAATAGTTTTTTTTTCCTCATGTGTCATGGCTTCAGCCGGGAAGCGAACCCGCTAACCCGGGAAAACTGCTTGTAAAGCAGCTGTCGCTGATTCTCGACCACCAATGCTTGACAACAAAATAGTTTTGCTTTTATTTCAATTTTAAAAAAATTGTTAATATATCTTTTAAAGAATTTTTTTAAAAATATATTGTCCATTAGGGTTAGTCAATGTTTTTCTTAATCTTCATCACACTATATGATGACAATATTTTTTAATAATTATAAATATAAATGTAGAAAATAATAATTGTTTAGTATGATTTTATCATCTTAGAAAAACATAGATTACGTATTGAATATTTTTGTTTTCAAAACATGACTCAATTTTTAAGAAAATAAGTTTCACTGCAATAGAAATTAAAATGACATTTCACTTTCAAGAGTAAAGTTATAATTCAAATCTATTTCATAAAATTATTTTTTTACACATACATATTTCAGTAGGACCTAATAAATTATACTTAGATGTGTATGAATTTGTTTTGTATGTATGTATTTGTAAATGACATTAAAATAAATTTAATTGTAACAATAATTGTTTATTAAAATTTATAAGGCAATGCCTCGAGTGAATCACATATATAACAATGGTGAACCTTTATGTCACTAGGAAACAAAGGAGTCAACAAGAAGGTCATTAAAAGAGAAAGACCTTGTTTTCATTTGTATGTTCTTTTCATACTAAAAAATGCTTATTTCCAAAAAAAAAAAAAGTTTTGCAATGATAAAGATTTTTCTTATTATAATGAACAAGGAGAGATGTACTTACTTAAGAATTTATGCACTGAGGAAACACCTGTCATGAATAGTTAAAGAGAAAGTTAACTTCTACTTTAAAAGGGCAAGTGTATATTCAAATTAAGACTCAATAATAACCAAAATGTAATTAATACTATCCTATAAAAGATTTATTTGCTTTTAACAGAGATTACAAGTATATGCATTTAAATTTGAATAATATATACATACGACGTTCTTCAAAAATAGAATACAAAAGCCTATGGGTAATGGATAATAATGTCATCAAGGAAACTAAAATAATACTAACAATTAACATTGGATATATTTTGTATCATAGAAAATTAAATTTTGATTTCTCATACTTTTATTACTACACATAGAGGATATATGTAAATATTAAAATCATTTTCTTACTCATTATCAATATCTTTAATAAACTGGTGTAATGTTTACGTATGTTCCAATACTTTAGTATAGTGGTGGACCATGTTATTATTTTAGAAATAATATACATTGACAAAAATTGAACAAATGTCTTGAAAGAAATGTTTAATAGCTCTGGATATTATATATATATATGTTGCTAAAAGAACTAAATGATAAAACACTGTGTTGTGAGAAACAGCTAAATAGGATTAAAACAATAAATACTGGCAAACAAAATTATATTAGCAATTTATTACAAAGGGATTTTAGACTGTGTTGGGATCATTAACCTTCGACCCATGTGTCATAGCCCAGAAAATATTGAATTTTAAAATACACATGCATGTTATGTATATTATGGGTCTCATTACTTCATCAACTTTTCAATTCCATTTAAAGTTTCATTAGCTGTTTATTTAGAAGGATATTTAATGTATATATGTATAAGAAAAAATATTTTAAATCTATATATGACCAAAGGAAAATCAGAACAATTATTCGAAATTGCAATTAATCAATAACTTAATATTTTGGATAACTTATTTAGATTTTATATTATTATAATTTCAAATCATAATAAGTCCTCAAATTTTATAAATTGTATGCACTTGGTAGATGAATATAAGTGTAGATTTTTCTCTGGTTATCAGTTTATGTCTATCATTTAACATCACAATGAGTTTTAATCATTAGATAATCATTGCATATTGAGTTTATTCATTGGTGTTTTATCAACTCTATTTATGAGTTATTACTACTTGATGTAAATAAATTATTATTATTATTATTAGAAAATTAAAAGTTCTAAATCTTACTTATTTTAGGTAATTAAGGGATATAAATAAATAAGACTGCTGATATATAGTTCAAATAGTATTATTCTATATACATTTTAGTTGATTAATAATAAAGTTAATACCTTTTATAATCTTATCACATCCATCAGAGCTAGCATTCCTCTTATTTCATGTTCATTTTAGGATTATAGTAATATAGATTAAGGACTTAAGGAAACAGATGATCAAAATCTTTCATTAAACTTATTTTAATATTTTTAGATCTGGATTTAATTAATACTTATTAGAATCTCTGTCTTTTGGGCATCATACCCATAACCTGTTCCATTTATACCATTTCAATATATTTGCATACCATCCTTTCATGTGCATAATATTTTAAATTTCATTTACCAACTTCTTTGGATTTAAGAAACTAGGAAACCTACATAAAATATTTTAGTGTTATATTGCATTGCCAATGATTTATAATAAATGTACAAAATTTGAACAAATTATATTGAATATAAATATATTAAATCTCAATTTCAAAATATTTACTAAACAAACAAAGTTCATAACTTAAATAAAAGCATTTAATAAAATAAAAATTTTGTTGTAAATTAATTATAATTTTAAGTTAATCCATACTTAGTTTTATCAGTATGATATCTGAACAAAATTTTTGATATCTAAGATATTTTAATAAAAAAAATGATTCTTTGAAATTATAAAATCTTTTCCAAAATTCAAAAAGTGAGCAGAGTGTAATCAATTTTTTTTTTCATTAATTAGATGTAGATTTTATTTAATCATATACTCATTGCTCTAGAAATCACACTAAAACATAGGCTGAAATTTGGTTTTATTCTTTTTATTTTTTTAAAAATCTTTTTCTGAGTTGATAATCAAGGAATCTTTTACTTTCTGAGTATGTTTTCCTCATATCTGATCTGAACAGTTCAGAGCATCAGATTATCTGTAAAAGTAGGATTTCTCTACTTTTAAAATATATTGATCTATATTTTTTGCTTTGCTCCTAGAAGTATATATGCCAAGTTAAGTAATATTTTATCTATCTGAATTCATACATTTATTTTAAGTTTATAAATTTTAATTTTATACATAAGCACATAAAAAGGTAAATATTTTAGTTACCTGCATTTTAATATTAAATCAGTATTGAATAAAGATTATAAATATCTTAAGAATACTATGATATTTAAAAATTTGTTAAAGTTTTCAAACCTGAGGCTGTAAATTGTTGATATTGTACATCAAAATTTTAATATATCTAAATAATATTTAAATAAATTAAAAAGCAAAAAAAAAAAAAAGCAAGAAAAAAAGGACTTACTATTTCTAATATTTTAATTATTCCCGGTTTTGTTTTGATGTAATCTGTATTTATAAGAATTTGTAAAGGCATCGCAGATTTTGTTAGAAAGAACTAATGTAAAGATCTGATTCTGTAAATATAAAAAGACAATATTTTTATTAAAGTATGCTATTTTTTCTTTCCTCTTTATATATGGTTATCTATATCTATCTTCTTAATAATTAACTACTGAAGTATAATATAAAATAATGTTTGATATGTAGCATTTCATATTTAGCTGCGTATTTTAAAAAATATCTGTGTAGTGGTATTTTTTTTCTTTAAATCCAATTAAAATATAGTAGCTAATGTGTATGTCCAATTTGGTATCCTTCTACCTTTTTGATTTTAACATTAGTACTATCTAATAACACTATATATTTAAGTTCTCTTCCCAATAACAAATGAAGAAAATTAAACAATAAGAAATTGTAAGCAACTGATATCATGTGATCATCATCAGTGCTTCTGATTCTTTTAACACAATTTTTCAAGCATCCTAATGTCTAGAATTATACCATAAACTTTAATAAGCTCATTATAGCTTTAAGAACCAGTATAAAAAATATTAAATATTTTTTGCAGATTACTATTATTATTATTATTTTAATCTTTACACTGATCAGAAATTTCAATCATTAGTGATAGTTTTATTAATAATATGACCTAAAATATTCATTTAAAATATCAAGAGACTATTTATAGTAAGATGGTACATCCATTTATGATTCTAATGTATAATTATAGCTTATAAATTGCAAAAGAATAAGGTCAAGAGGTAGTTCATAATGAGAATTTAATATCAAAAAATTGTCAAAATGTATAAATTATTTTAAGACAATAATTTTAAATATCTGCAAAATATGAATTAAAAATATAATTAAAAAAAATCATTGGTTTAAGTAAAAATAATATTAGTTTAGAACAAAGTGAATGAGTCATAATCAGGATGCTTTTCATTCAAATAAGTTTATTGTGGTTTGCAAATATATATATATATTAATGAAAACAAATATGAGAAAAATTCAAAACAAATAAATTCAAAGAGTATAAGTGAAGTCAAACAAAAAAAAATCCACTTTGGAAGATGACTGTTATGTGAAGATCATAGTTATTTTTTAAAAAAATTGAATATTCTTGATAGTGTGATGGATTCACATAACCTATCCAAAATGAATGTTGAAAATTATAAAATATTTAAAAGATCCAGTTCTGATATTGATTTTAGGGGAAATGATTTTTATTAAAATTGCTGATAGGTCTGCAAAAAATTTAAAAATGAAATAATTATGGTTGGTGATAAATCTGTGAAAAAAAATCAAAAAATAAACTTTTTATCTATATTTTTAAAAGCACAATTACATAAAATTAGGAACTATTAAATAGAGTTCAATATTTTTTTCATATGCTGCAATTTAGTTCTGTGGCTTAGTGTGGATATTGAAATTCACAATGAACCAAATTATAATTTGCATTTTAACACACACACATATATATAAGTATGCAGGTGCTGTATATACATAATATAAACATATATTATACACATGTATATAGGTTGAGTGTGTACATACTGTACGTGTATTGTGAATAAAAAATTAAAAGATTGGGATCGCCGCTACTGTAAATGAAAAAAAATCTAGACAAAAAATAATTAATTAAACTATTAAACATCACATGATAAACATTTCTTATGCTTGCTCAAGCTGTTAAAACAGGCAAAACTCTCCATACAGTAGTGCCACTCAGTGTAATCCAGAGTAATCAATGGATGCAAGAAGGTTTCTGCATAAAATTCCCATCTAATACCTACTCATCTAATATCCTTAGACTAGTTTCTAGCTTGTAGCTTTCATCAGTGAGGATCATTGGATCTGAGAACTCTGCACCTAGATCTTAGGATCTAATGTAACTCTCCAACAGCCATCTTTTATCTTGACTCAACTACAAAACAGTCTAAAATTGCAAACATAATAATATTTTCAATCCAAGATCATTAGCTTATATAATCATATAGGTCTGAATTCAGTTCAGTATCCATACATTTTGTTGTCTTTGGTTCTTTACTAACCATATCCACCATTATCAAGGCTCCTCATGATGAAAATCACAAGCTAGAAACTAGTCTGGAGATATTGGATGGGGATTTTATGCACAAACCTTCTTGCATTTCATTGATTACTCTGGCTTGCACTGAGTAGTACTACCATATGGAGAGCTTTGCCTGTTTTAACAGCCTGAGCAAGCATAAGGTGATGTTCAATGGTTTAATACCAATCCTGTCTAATAGGATAGTGATGGCCATGGTTATTAAAGAACCAAAGACACCAAAAATGTATGGGTACTGAACAATGTTCAGAGCTATATGACTATATAAGTTAATGAGCTTGGATTGAAAATATTATTATGTTTGCAATTTTAGACTCATAGTTTTGTAGTTCAGTAGAGATAAAAGGTGGCTGCTGGAGAGTTGCATTAGATTTTAAGATTTAGGTTCAGTGCTCTCAGATTCAAGCCTCCTCACTGATGAAAGCCACAAGCTAAAAACTAGTCTGGGGATATTGGGTGAGTAGGAACAAGATGGGAATTTTATGTACAAACCTTCCTGCATCACATGAGTGGTACTAAATTATGAAGAGTTTTGCCTGTTTTAAATAATTATTTTATTCATTTACTATACAGGCATGTAAGGAAATTATACAAAGCAACACTATGAGTTATAGATAATTTCATCTAACAGAAGATATATAGATGGATCAAAATACTTATTATGTTCTTTTATCCACCCCCATGTATTACCTGTACATTTTAATGTAAAAGTGACTGTAATTTGTACATATATAAAATATTATGCATTACTAGTAAGAGTTAAATGGTTTTTAAAGAAGAAATTGTGAAGAGTATAATATATATATATATGATTTTAATAAATTTAAAGTGAAAATGATTAGAATTTAAAAAAATACAAAAAGTAATCTAATAAAAATGATTAAACATCAATTATGTGTTTTATTAAATGGTATACATTATGAATAAGTGATTGCTAGATTTAGGGTACTTGTAAGATAAATTTTTCATCATCAGCCACTAACAAATAAGGCCATTTTAAATCCAAAAAAAAAAAAAATAGATAAAGTAATAACAATAATAGTGCACACAAGAGGTGACTTTTGCAATGGCTATACAACCAATCTGTGAACCACAAATATATCCAAGTGGAGAATATACTGGTTCATTGATATGTTGAAATGCTGTCTTGTAACTTCTATAGAAAACTTTCCTTTTATAAATACTTCAACACTATGTCCAATTCTTTCTGATAAAAACTGTGCTCAATTTCATCATAAAATACCCCTTTAGGAAGTTTAATATTGAAGATATGATTTTACAATAGTAGACTTTATAGTCTTACATTTAGAAAGCTAATCTTGTCATTATGATTTTTAAATTATTCAGAGCATTCTTAAATGAAACTTTTCTAATGACTTTGTTTTGGCATTAGAAGTGTCCAAATTTTATTTTCATACAATAAATTAAGTAAAATAACAGCTCTTTGTACATCTAACTTAGTTGCAGTAATTATTTTACTGTGATGAAATGCCATATCTTTTCATTTATTAAAAACATTAGAAGTGCATTTGGGATCTGTGCTGCATCTCAAGTCTAGTACACTTTTCTCTTAAAAACTATCAAGATATTTAAATTGATGTACATTCTAAAATTAATAATTATTTAAGTTAAATGTTGCTGATTATTTTTCTTCTATCACAGACTGATAAAAAGCTTGAGCTTTTGAGCATTAATTAATAAATCAAAATCTTTAAATATTATATTCAAAACATTAAGTACACTTTGTAAATTGGTTCTTTGAACTGACAAAAATAGCACAATCATCAGCATACTGTAAATTCAAAATCCAAGAAGATTAAATTTTTGTTTTTACTTTTAATAAATTCAGTTTAAAAATTGCATCATTAAAGCTGTATTGAAACTTGATTCCTAATCTATTAAGCTGCCTATAAACAATTCCAAAACATATATTGGCATAATTACATATACTTGTTTAATATCAGCTTTTATTTCAAATACCACAGATTTCTTAACTGTAATAAAAGTTGTATAATATAAATAAATTTTGGTGGACAAGTACTTGATTAATTGTGGATAAGCATTTGATTAATTGAATCAAATAACTTGATCAAATCAATAAAGACAATATATAAATCACTGTATTTTAAATATTTTTCTTGCATTTACTGGCAACTAAAATTAAACCATGTTTATAGAGCTTCTTGATTCCCTTAAACCACATTTAATCTTTGGTAAATATTAATCTATAACTGGAAGCAATCTGATCAATAAAATTCTTGAAAGTATTTTTGCTTTAATGAATAATATAATGATATCTCTTGATAATTACTGCTATCTTTTCTATTGATTCTGTTTTTTAAAAATGTATCATTAAAAACATTTTAAAGAATAGGTGGCATAACCTCATGAGTTATAAGTTATTTGTAACCTCATGAGTTATTTAGTTCTAAAAAATTCCAATCTTGATGTTAACTTATCATCACTACATTTTAAAAGTTTTCCAAGTGTTTCATTCAGGAATTGTAGTTTTTCAATTTTTAAGATAGTAAAAAGCTGTTTTGATTGTATTATGCTGGATAACTTTGTCTAAATCTAAGTGAGTAAAAGAAAAGGATAAATCATTAAAAGTTGCTATCTCAATTCTTCAAAATGCTCCTTTTATCTGTTCAAAATATCATTACCATCATATGAGAGACTGTCATTATAAGATTTAATAGGTAGAAGAAATCATTTCTCAGCCTTATATATTGTTTTTTAAAAAAAGAATTCAGAATGATCATGATCAGTAATGTTTTATATATATATATAATTTTAATCTAGCAACTATTTTTAAATCTTTGTGTTAGTCATTGAATTTTTTCTTTTAAATCTCTACATTTATTATGAAGACCCATAATTAATTTATTACAAGTTTCCTTTCAATCAAATCACTGTCAATATAACTGCAAGAAAGCCAGTCACGATACATCTTTTTAGTGAATCTAAGAATAGATTTGTGACCATAACCTACCCATAAAAAAATTTCATGCCTGTTATATGACAATTCTGAAAGATCAAATTGCAATTTTATTGTTTAATAGCTGTTGAAATTTAGCACATGTAGGAGGTACTTAAAAAAAGAGCATTAATTTTCTTGCATATATGGGGTTGGAATAAAAAAACATTTTTTAATGTAAGTATAATTTTAATCCTAGAATCATCAAAAATGAAAATAATGAAATCCACAATGCTGCTCTTTTATATAAATTATAACAAATAATAAAAATCATACATAACAGCTACTATAAATATATATTAAGCATATATAAAAAGATCCTTTCAGCACATGGTTTATTGCCTTTTCAAATGTTAATGATTTAGTTTAAAGTTAGTCAATTATTACAAATATAACATCAACTTGAGTTCCTTAATAGAAGTAAAATAACAACAATAACAAAATAAAACATTAGTAAATTAGAATAAAATCTTTATATATATATCCAATAAACCCTTCAAAATTGACTATATAACATAACAATATATTAAAAAATAATACATATATTATACAACTTTATATATATATATATATTGTCTTATATAATTTTCCATTCATTTCAAATTGACCAGTTTTTAACTAAATTTATTGAAGTTTTGCAAAATATACAATTATTTTAAGTTATTTTTTAATGTAATATGTTTCATATATTTCTCTTTTGATCTTTAATATAATTTACTATTGTCAGTCAGGGAAATAATTAGAGGTAAAAGTCAAAGAACATAGGAATGCAATTAATAGATGAGATGACAAATCTGCTTCACACATTTATTACTTAACATATGGACATTAAATAGATGCTACAAAAAAAAATTAAACATTTAAATTACATTAAAGATCAAAAAAGACAAATATATGAAACATTTTACAGTAAAAATAGCTTAAAATAATTGTATGAATATTTACAAAACTTCAATAAATTTAGTTAACGAATGGTCAATTAGAAAGATAATATATATATAAAGGTATATAATATTGTAATGGTCATAAAGTATAGTTGCCTTAACTGGACCCAGAGACATAGGTAAAGAGGTTTTGAATCTCACTCACCTTCTTAAATCATATCTAAGTGACTTACTTCCTTAATCTCATAAGAGTTAATTTTTTTTATAGATAGACAACGTCAATATTTCTCCATTCTTTTTATTTCATAAATAATTTCATATAAATAAAGATACAATAAAAGACAAATAACCCCCAAGATGCATTTTGTGCTGAACCAGCACTCATCAGTTGGGCCAGGTCATCATCTCTCATATACATCTTTATTATATGAAGAGTATTTATGTAGAGCAAATTGTCTCGTTTTTATTTTCAAGTTTTATTCCTTTCCCAACTTTTATGTTATCAACTTTTTGATAAACACTTAACGATTATTGCTAATCATTTATTAAACTAGAGATAGAAAGAGTTAATTTTTTTAATGCAGCCCAGTGATCAGGTAAAAATAAGATTCTTAGGAATCCTAGTTAATGTGATGATCTGGTTTTAAAAATAATGATGGACAATGACATCATATTTCTGTTACATATATTTTATTATGGTATAAGAAACTTAATGAAACTTAATGAAACTATTTGCAAATAATATAAGAGAGTATATGTGTGAATACATCAGATGCAATTATTTCTTGCAATTTTGAAATAAAACAAAATATTTGATGTACATTATTTAAAGGGGTGAATTTGATTATGTAGAGGAGGAGGTGCAGAAATCAATCTATGATATATGAACATTGTAGTATATGAACATGGTAATGTTAATATTCTTTAATTAGCTGAACAAACTGAAGGCTGACTTTAAACATAGTCTCATTTAATCTAAATATATATATAATCCTTAATGGATACTGAACAATAAATCTGCATAGCAATGCACATAGAACATTTATCCACCGACATAATTATTAAAAAAGGGTAAGATTAAGCATGGTATGTAATGAACATATAGATATTTAAATGCATGTCTCTAATATAGTAATGTCTTCATCATATTGCCAATTTGATTTTAAGCCAATAAACATCACATGATTACCATTTCACTTCTACTTAATAATTAGAAAAAGGAACCCACTCACCTAAGCGTGACTGGATTCAGGAATGAAGTGTCTTTGGTAGCTTATGTTCATTGGATCTGTTTGCCCATTTAAAAAACAAAGAGTAGAAAAACTTAGAGACATGATATTATCATTAAGTACACAGTATGGGAATATGGTCAAACAATCATAAATATTAAAGCCTTATTAACTTTAATTATAAAGATATATGATCCTCATATGTTATTATACTAAAATCCATTATAAAATCAATAAAATCCTCTTCTTTAAAGTCCCTAAATTAATAAGATGTGAGTATTATACCAGCATCTTATTCTTAGCATGATTAATTAATAACTATCATTGTTTAACTATTTATCACACACATATAAATATATGTATGAAAACAATAGCACTATATTTCTCTGTTACAAAGGATTAAATTATCAGACACACATATATAACTAGCGTCTTATTATGCGTAATCAATTAAGCATTTAGTTTAATTAAGTTTATATGTATAAAATAATTATGAGATTCTTTTCTAAAAAATCAATAAATTAAATAGATGCGTATATATGTACATGAGTATCTTTCTCATAATGTAATTAGCTAATGAATCTAGGGTTTAACTACATATAATAAATAAATGACAATGTATTCTCTTTCTCTCTTTCAAAAAAGCATTTAATTAACAAAATGTGGGAGAAGGTCATGTTTTCTTTAGAGTCAAAATGACTTTTATAACTTATTTACTGCCTTACATAGTGAAATGAGGGTAAAATTAAAAAAAAATGTTTTAATTTTTTTAAACTCTATCATCCAACTTCTCACTTATATACATATAATCCACATCATCACTGAAATAATAATAATAAAAAAAACTTGTTGATTTTGTAGGTACGCTAACAATACATCAATATTTAACAAGAGAAAAGAAAAAACTATTTGATTGTTAGAGTACATATCTCAACTTTATATATATATATGAGATAAAATTAATTAATATAGTCAAACGTTAGTGGTCAGCACAGCTGCCTTACAAGCAGTTGTCCAGGTTCACTTCCTGGTCAATGCTTTGACACATGATAAAAAAAATAGTTAATATATTGTACCAGATCGAACCGCTGAAACCACTTACTTAAGCATATATAAGTTTTGTCTGGTTTCAAACTTCTCCATAATACATTTACAATTTTGTTTACTTATAAATGTTACGTGAACGAACCGGCACGTTCGAGCAAAATGGGAGATATTATTGATAGCTTTAACTATCAACAATGGCCCACCTCGGCTGCTAGATTCAAACCCCTACTATCCAAACACTTTATTTGTTTCGGAGTAAACTCCGGGCACCAGCTATCTATTCAGAAGAATAAACAATGTATTTGGTCAGTAGGCTCATAATTCAGCGCTCGAAACCTTCCCATAAACTAGCCCAGTCTAATTTTAATCAGTAATAAAATATAGAAAAAGAATTGATAAAAAGAATTGATCGACGAATAAAGTTTAATTTTAAAGACAATTTATTAACTAACACGAATTATAAACATTTTTATAAATCTATAAATAACACACATATTTTAAGTTAACATACTATGATATATTTTATAAAAGAGCAAAAATAATCTTTGACATTTAAGTTATCTAACATTCACAAACACGCACATCAATAGTTCATTTTATGCATGCTTATAGAGTTTATATAATTTCAATCTTGAATTTTTACAAATTACAGCGGTGGCTACTACATATAAATGAAAATAATAAAATGTTTTACCTAGGCTTTTTGGAACGTGGATATTGCTTGTTGTTGGCTGCTTCTGACAGAGTATATCTAATAAAGGATATCTAACCGGTTAGATTTGACGTTTCTTGAGGAGATTTGATGCTAATCTGTTGGTTTTATTCTTGGAGACAGTGGAATATTGACGGAGGATTTCTGAGCTGTTAAGTAGACATTATTTTAGACATTATTTTATGTGCAGGTCTTGCTGATCTTGTTGGACTAAGGGCTGAAAGAGGAGCATATATTTCTATAAGTTGCTCAACAAGACTGATACTGAAAACTAGGCTGAAACTGAACTCCGATAAAAATCTGGCTATTTATATATGTGAATTGTTTTCATTTTAATATCCTCCGGCAATAGGTGCAATAGGTGTTGTCGAAATTCCTTTAGTAATTAATCCTATGATGACGTGTTTTTGAAGATTGTTTAATTAGTAGTAGCTTTTATAAACGTGTTGTTTTAATATCCTTAATTAGTAGCTCACCACTGTGTTTTTAAATACATTTCATTTCAATATTTATTTTCATGTGTTTTTCAATATGATTTTAACACGCATTTATTATATCTCTTATTAACAAGCTTACATTTATTTTTATTTACCATCGCACATATATACGCATTTATTCTAATAAACTGGAATGAAAAGAGATTTATATTTTAATTTTTAATTTATAATAATAACACTCTTTAACTTTTATGAACTCTTAGTTTTATCTTCTCCCCTTTTAATCAATTATTTTCTTTTTTTTTTCAAACTCTTTTACGAAAGATTTTAATAATAATTTTTTTTTTTAGACAAAATTATTTTATATACATGTGCCAATTTGGCCTTGGCACAATATATAATGATGGCTTAAATGCTGTATTATGGATAAAAATAACAAGAACAATAAAAAATGACAAATATAAAATGTTACCAGTAACTAAGAAGCGCTTATATCAATTATGGTTTATATAGGTGGTGTATTAAGAGTTCATGCTGGAGGCTTTATGAGGACTGGAAGTCTTTCTTGATGACTGTAAAGATCTACATCACAGTTGTTAGGTGCTTCATGTTTCAATATAGATAGGTTGTTTGTGTTCTGATCTATCATGTCAGCCACTTGATGGTGTTGATATTAACCAAAAACACATTAATATAACGTTCCTGGGCTAGCAACTCTATTAATATTGACTTCTTTTTTTTTTTTTTTTTTTTTACAAATTTTACTTTATTTCGTTTATAAATTATTTTTCCCCAATAATATTTTTGACAATGGGACAATAATAGGTGTTTTTTAATTTTTATTGACAAGAGGGTCTTTTTTAGTGTATATTCAAATAGTAATTTGGTTTTTTTTAAATAGTATTACTGTTTTTTAAAATTTGATTGACAAAATTCAAAAGAGAACAGGTTTTTTTTTTATATATCTTTAAATAATAATTTATGTTACTTTTATTGGTTTACATTTGATTGACAACAATTAGTGGGAGGGGATGTTTTTGTGTATGATTAAATAATAATTTACATTATTTTTATTTTATATTTGATTGACAACCAATTTTATTTTCTTTGTTTATAAATTATTTTTCCCAAATAATATTTTTGACAATAGGATAATAGTAGTTGTTTCTTAATTTTTATTGACAGGAGGGTCTTCTTTGGTATATGTTCAAATAGTAATTTGGGTTATGTTTAAATAATAATTTATGTTACTTTTATTAGTTTACATTTGATTTACAATAATTAGTAGGAGGGGTGGATTGTTTTTATGTATGTTTAAATAATAATTTACGTTACTTTTATTTTACATTTGATTGACATCAATTATTGGGAGAAGAGGTGTATGTTTAAACAAAAATTTAAGTTACTTTTATTTTACATTTGATGAAGGCCATTTAGAATCCCTCAAACAAGCTGCCTTTATGAAGTGAACATTTCCATTGGCAAGAACGAGACTTACAAATGAAAGTTCGAAGATGTTTATGGATCTCAAGTCACATATATCTGCCACACAAACATCTCTTTTCTTTCAGCAGGATATTTTTCTGCTGTAGAAATGTTACAGTGCTGGCTTCCATGTCTGGCAATTCCCATATCTTCAAGTTTTCTGTGTTCAAATTAGCCATATTCTTGGTCTCGGAAAATTACTTGCTAAAACATGACTTAAACCATGATCGTCAAAATATTGCCCCATCCTAATAGAGAATTTAGGAGGCTTACAGCTTTATGAGGAACAATCATGACACTGCTAGAACTGTTAAAATGTAACAGTACATCAATTCATATGAAAAAAAGGCCTTAATGAAAATTTAAATAATTTTGACATAATCAACTTAACACACCCTCGTACGATAACTATTACATAAAATATATAATACAGCATTATGATAAGTGCATAACACAAATAACTACAGCATTTTCCTCTGCTTTTAGCATAGGAAAAAGCCATAGCATTAGCTTCCAGCCGAGTTAACACTCTTTCTAGGTTTTATTATAGAAAGAAGGCTTAACTCCGAGCTAACACTCTTTCTACATTTTATTGTAGAAAGAAGGCTTAACTCTGAGCTAACACTCTTTCTAGGATTTATTGTAGAAAAAAGGCTTAAATGCTTGGGTGCGGCCATGGAAACAGCATATTTCTAGAAATTAAACTAGAAATAGCGTGATCCTGCAGCTGACATGATAGATCAGAACACAACTCTTCCAGGCAGCAAAGATAGGCAGTTAACAGGCATGATTCTTAGGTATTCTGTTGGACTTCATCTCTTGGAAACCCTCTGAAAATGGACTCTTGGAAGGGTGGAGGCAAACTTCTCGACTCAAACATCACTTACACAGAGATTTACATATTTATTATATCACGATTAAGATTTTTAGAACAAGAAGCCAGAACAAAAAGAAAAACTTGAGTATTTATACCTTTTTTACCCCTTCTTTACATTCCAGGAGTGCTTCTCAGCCTTGTCTTTATATCAATTAATTAATGAAAGATTAATAATGCTTCCATTGTTTATAACTTCTTAAGAACATCCCATGATTTTACATTGTTTTGATAACAAACAATGGATTTTATATTTCTTCATTTTCTCTTTAATGGATCTAAAGTTAAAATTAATAGGGAAGGAACTTTTTTCCTATTATCAATTTTCATAATCTATTTTGTATTATATAAAATGCATTAGCTAATTTGTCTATTTGCTGATGCAACAATTTTTTATTTATTTATTTTAATTTAAAACTTTTTTCTTAATTACCCCAACCTTTATATACATATATCCATTCACTATGTTTGAGTTTAGGGTTAGTGGTTAAATAAACAGTGAAGGATGAAGCACACACATATATATGGCTATATATGTGCAGCTTCATATTCCCACAGTCACTTGAATAAGTAAAAATGATTGTACTTACTTTGCTTTGAGGTGAACAGAGTGTTTGGTTGAGAGAGCAATATACTTAATTGGTATTAGTAGTTAATATTTGCTACATACAAAAATATAGATATAAGTAATCTCAGTGGATTATTTTAATGTAGTGTGTGTGTACCTAAACTGGACTATCCTATTACCCTTTCTTTTTTCTATATGATTCTTTGTCAGGTGAATCTTCCTCTCTGAGGTTAATCATTAGCTATTTGGGTCATCCTAACAAAATGATTTAAATCCCTCCTGAGCCTTTTTCTGGGTTTTAGCTGGGAATTCCATATTGATACTAAGACATGTTTTATGCCATGTTTTTGCCTCTCTTCTTTCCATTCTTTTGATGCAAGAGCTGACCCATGGTCAGACAAAATGGTCTTTAGATTTTTTTATGTTACAAATTATTTTCTGTATTAAGCCCTAATTGCACTCCATGAGTCTGTTTGTCATACCACATATGCAGAAACATATTTTGAAGATATATTATAAGTGATGAATAAGAATCTAAAATGATTAAAAGCAGAGACTACATCTCTAAATCCTTTGACTTGGATAAACTGTTCTACTAAGGGGTTGTCCTTTTCTATGCACTTTACCTTATTCATGGTATAGAAATGTGGGGTTGGGTAGGGTCTTTGATGAGGGTCTGGAGGTTACTATCTCTTGGCTTATTTGCCATTTTCTTTTGTGTTTGATTTGTCCTTTCAATAAATTCTTGGACTTCTCTTTTTTTACTGTTGTTTAATTTTTCTTGATAGTATCTTTTGACCATTTTCTCCATGGCCTCCATTTCTACCCATTCTCTTTTGCTACTCTCTTCTTCTTCTGCCCATTTTCTTTCCTCTCCTCTACTTCTTCTGCCCATTTCTTTTTCCTATTCCCTGCTTCTCTCAAGAAATATGACTCAAATACTTCCATCCTTATATTATTGCTTATTGGGCCTTGCATTTCTAGTGTGCTATCTGAAAATCTTACACTGGTATATGCCTCCATCCCATTATTCATTTCTTCATCATTGCTGTCCATGGTCAGACTTTTTTCTCTATCATATAAGATTTTTTCAGTAATCTGCAATGGAAAATAACAAAATCTTTTTTTGTTTCTATGTCATTGATCACTCCCCCCTTCCCTATCATCCTCCTGAATGGTAGTCCTTCCTTGAACTCCAGCTTGTTTGTTGATAATATTTTTGCTTATGTCTGAATTCTATCTGTGCTTGTTACCTACATAATTTAACAACACTTATTGTTTTATATATATATATCAGCCTTCAATAATAAAACTGTATAATAAAACTATAAATTTTTACAAAAATTTTCACAATACAGCTCCATTTTTTCACTTTGTTCCTTGTTTAATTATTCTGTTCCCCTGTAAAAAAAAAAAAAAAAAGAAAAAAAATAGTATCCAATCTTATTTCATTTCTTATCGATCAGTTTCACATGACTTATTATGTGGAATATGTTTACAACAAAACCAAGAAAAAGAAATAATAATAAAAAAACAACAACTACATTTTCATCTTTCACCACTTTAAAAAAAATAATTTTCTCTTCATCCTAAAAATTTCTATGTACATAAAACATCTTCAAGGTCTGTATTTTATCAGTAAGGCCACACATTAGTACACCAGATTATACAAACAAACTAATGGTCAGAAGGTATAGTTACTTTAATCTGATCCAGAGGCATAGGTAAAGGGAGTTCAAACCTTATCCACCCCTCTAATCATATCTAAGTGACTCACTCCTTTAACCTCACAAGGGGTAATTTTCTTAATGCATCCTGGTCATCAGGTAGAGATAGGATACTTAGGAATTCTAGTTAATGTAATGATCAGGTTTTAAAAATAATGATGGGCAATGACACCTTATTACTGTTACATACATCTTATTATGGTATAATAAAGTCTATATTTAACTTAATGAAACTATTTATAAATAATATAAGATAGTACCTGCATGTGTATATCAGATGCAATTATTTCTTACAATCTTGAAAGAAAACAAAACATTTGATCTATATTATTAAAAGGGGTGAAATTTGATTATGTAGAGAGTGGTGCAGAAGTCAATCTATGTTAGTAATATTAATGATCTTTAATTAGTTAAACAAACTGAAGGCTGACTTAAACATAGTCTCATTTATGCTAAATATATATATATAATCCCTAACATATACTGAACAATAAATCTGCATAGCAATGCACATAGAGCATAATATATCCACTGGCCTTATTAAAAAAGGATAAGATTAAGCATGGTAGATAATGTACACACATATATATATATATATATTTGAATGTGTGTCTCTAATATAGTAACATCTTCATTATATTGCCATTATGATTGATTGCTGGATAGCTTTTTCACCTTTAATTAATTGTTAGAGAAAGAAACCCATTCACCTAAGCATGACATGGATTCAGGAATGAAGTTTCTTTGGAAGCTTATGTCCATTGGTTCTGTTTGCCATTTAAAAAAACAAAGGGTTTATACTCCAGGTGAGTGGTATCTTCAATATTTGAGGAATGACTGATGAAGCAATACAGGAAGCCAATAAAGTAGAAAAACTTAGAGACACAATATTATTATTAAATACACAGTATGAGAATACCATCAAATGACCATAAATATTAAAGCTTGGTTAACATTAATTATAATAATATACAAACCCCATATGTTACTATGCTGAAATTCATGTGGATGTTATACTAACAGGGGTACTCAACCTTTTTGCACTTAAGAGCACATTCTATAATACCGGCCAGGTGGCGGGCACCATTTATTTTTTTCAACCAGATGGTGGGCACCATTTATTTTTCCATGTAAATTTATAGTTGGATATTGTTAATAATATACATAATGTACAAAAAAATATTTATTTCAAAAATAAAATTTTAACATATAATTAATGTTTATATTTTTACGCTGTAAAAGTATAGTATGCCCTACAATTTGATTACAATATAATACAATAATTTATAAGAAATTTTAAAAATTAAATTTATTTGTATCAGATAAATAAATTTTTATTCTGTTTTGATAGCGGCGGGCACACGTAAAATGGTCTGTGGGCACCATGATGCCCACGAGCATAGGGTTGGGAACCCCTGTACTAGCATCTTATTCTTAGCATGATTAATTAATAACTATCATTATTTAATTATTTATCACATGTAGATTTGAGTAATATATAAATATATGTATGAAAACAATCACACTGTATTTTTCTATGACAAAATATTAAATTATCAGACATATAAATAACTAGCATCTTATAATGCATAATCAAATAAGCATTTAGTTTAATTAAGTGTACATTTATAAAATAACAATTGCAAGGTCTTTTTCTAAAAAATCTGTTGAATCTAGGGTTTAACTACATATAAATGTATTCTCTTTCTTTCTCTTTCAAAAACATTTAATTAGAAAAATGTTGGAGAAAGTGGATATAAGTTTTTTTTTTAAGTCAAAATAACTTTTACTTATTTACAAATGAGTTCTGCCTTATATAACAGGGTGAATGTAAAATTTAAAAAATGTTATTTTAAACTCCATCATCCAACTTCTCACTTATATACATTAATTACACATCATCACAAACTTGTTAATTTTGGAGATACGCTAACAATACATCAATATATAACGAGAAAAGAAAAAAAACTATCTGATTGTTAGAGTACATATGTCAACTTTATATATATATATAAGAAATAAAATTAGTTAATATATATAATGCTGGCTTAAATGCTGCATTATGTATAGAAATAACAACAACAATAAAAAAATGATAAAGATAAAATGTTACTGGTAACTAAGAAGTGCTTATATAGATTAGGGTTTACATGGATGATGTATTAAAAGTTGATGCTGGAGGTTTTATGATAACTGGTAGTCTTTTTTGATGACTGTAAAGGTCTACATCACAGTTTTTAGAGGCTTCATGTTTCCATTTAGATAGAATTTTTGATCTTCCAGGCAGCAAACATAGGCAGTTAGCAGGCATAATTCTTAGGTCTTCTGCTGGACTTCATTTCTCAGAGATGAACTTCTCCACTCAGAAATAACTTACACAGGGATTTATGTATTTCTTATATCATGGTTAAGATTTTTAGAACAAAATCCAGAACAAAAAGTAAAACTTGAGTATGTATAACTTTTTTTATCCCTTCTTTACATTCCTGGAAATACTTAAATGTTTCTCAGCCCTATCTTTTCATTAATCAATTAATAGAAGTCTACTGTTTTTATTGTTTACAACTTCTTAAGAGCACCCCATGGTTTTACATTGTTTTGATGATAAACAATGGAATATATTTCATCATTTTCTCTTTAATGGATCTAAAATTAAATTTAGTAGAAAAGGTACTATTTCCCTATTATCAATTTGGTTAATCTATTTTGTATTATATAAAATGGATTAGCTAATTTGTCTATTTGCTGAAGCAACAATTTTTTATTTATTTATTTTACCTTAAAACTTTTCTTAATTGTCTCCATAAACCATTATGTGGTTGATCTTAGGGCCAGTGGTTAAATAAACAGTGAATGATGAACTTGTATTTTTATATTGGACTATTTCCATCATCTACTATGAATATTAAATGTCCTTAGAAAAATTTAACTTTATTTAAATATTCCAAATACTCTCAACTGTTAATAATAGTATATCAAACAGATTAATATATGCACATTTCCAAAGGTATTATTCTTCCCTCTTCTTCCGGTGTTTCTGGCCTGATCAGTGACAGTACTAGAATGGGATTTGAACTGAGAGCCTTAGATTCTTCAGTATGGAATTTTAAGGTAATGCTCTAACTAACTGAGCCAAGCTAAAGGCAACAGTTAGAAGAAATCTCATATACTTATCTATGAGGTTCCTGCTGATTTCTCCACTTTTTCCTGAAAAAAGATGATTAGTGGTTTTCATACATTATATATAATCACACTAGGTTGGCTTAAGGGATTTTTTGCCATTGTCATGTGAGCATCTTCTTTAAATTTTCTTCTTTATACTTTTTCTTCTCTATCCAATATTTTTGTGTTCTCCCAATTGAAAATAAACATACATGGTCTGCTACCTTAGACACATCTGTTTTCTCTCTTTTGATGAGCAGTTTTTATTGTTGCAATTGTTTTTCAATAGGATGAATGGTCTCACCAATATGTATTCTTCCACATTCACGTGGTATTTCACTGATACAGTTTTTTTCTTTTTCAGCATTTCAAGTGTAGGCTTTGTAGATATTAGAATCCCTTTTAGTGTGGTATGGCTCTGGAAAACTGTTCT
The DNA here is from genome assembly GCA_028023455.1 of Epiperipatus broadwayi. Taxonomy (NCBI): domain Eukaryota; kingdom Metazoa; phylum Onychophora; class Udeonychophora; order Euonychophora; family Peripatidae; genus Epiperipatus; species Epiperipatus broadwayi. The sequence continues at coordinate 3,637,794 of JAQFVV010006257.1, read as the reverse complement.
ATGTTATATTGATTGCACATTTCCCTTAATTTGTCAGCTATTTTTGAAATGTATAGGTACACTACAACACCAATAATTGTTTTTTTTCTTGATGGTTCTTTTTGTTGTCTATTTAACATTTTCTTAATAACAGCTGATGGATAACCATTTTTCATAAGAGTTTGTTCTATATAGATCTTTTCTTTTTCCAAATCATTGGTTTCTGAACAAATGCCTTTTGTTCTGTTCCATAGTGATAGAATAACTCCATGTTTAGTGTTTCTGGTATGATTGGGTGTATAGGTTAGGTATTTTCCTGTATGTGTAGGTTTTCAATAAACTGTAGTTTTGATTTTGCCATGAAGGAGTCTTGTCAAAAGTATATCTAAGAATGCCAATTTTTGTTCTTGTTCTGATTCTATTATGAATTTAATTGAAGGGGATATGTTCTTGATGTGTTTCCAGAAAGTTTGCAGCAATGCTTTACCATGTGGCCACACAACAAATGTATCATCTATATAGAAAATCCAAACATTAGGTGAATATGGAATTTATTTATTTCTAAGGTTTGTTTCATCAGGGATATTGAAAGTAGGTTGTTTTTATGCAGAATGTTAATAGTTTCATTATACTATCAAAAGGAAGAGCTGTCCTGTTTGTAAGCTATTGTCACTATTTAATATTTTTCTTACAATTGTGCCGGGTTCACTCCACAGAAGATCTGACTTACACTGCAAAGGTTTTGAGTGGTTTCAAACGTCTTTATAACACATTTATAATCTTATATAATTATAAATGTTACATGAATGAATCGGCACGTTCGAGCAAAGTGGAAAATATTATTGATAGCTTTAACTATCAACAATACCCACAATCAGATCGTGGCCCACCTCGGCTGCAAGATTTAAACCCCTACTATCCAAACACTTTATTTGTTTTGGAGTAAACCCCAGGTGCCAGCTAGTCTACGACTAATGTATTCAGACAGTAGGTTCATAATTCAGTGCTCAAAACATTCTCTAAAACTAGCTCAGTCAAATTTTAATTCAATAACAAAATATTATTTAATTAGTGGTGAAAGAATTGATAAAAGATTGGTAAAAGAATTGGTAAAAAGAATTGATCAACAAAATAAGGTTTAAATTTAAAGACAATTTATTTTAATTAACATTTACTAATTTTAAACATTTTATAAATCTAATATAACACATGCACATTTTTTAAATTAACACACTATAGTATATATCTTATGAGAAAGCATAAATAATATTTAACATTTATAAAATTATATAGCATTCATAAACACGCACATCAATAGTTCATTTTATGCATGCTTATAGAGTTCAAATTACTTGTCTCTGGAGGCTTTACGAATTAATGTGATAACTACTATAGAAATAAGAATATGAAATATTATTACCTAGGATTTTGAATGTGGATGTAGAACTTCGTTTTCTTTGGTTACTGCTTTAGGTGAGAATATTTCCAGCTGGCTGGGACGTTTTCTTGAAGAGTTTCATTATTATTTACTTTTATTATTATTGGAGACAATTAGATATTGACGGAGATTCTTCGAGCTGTTATGCAGACATTATTTTCACAGGCAGGTTTTGCTGTTTTACTGGGCTAAGGGCTGAAGTAAGATCATATGTTTCCAAAAGCTGCTCAGCACTGCATTTTTGTTTCTGGATACATAATAAACTGAACTGTTATCTGAACTGAAACAATTAACTAGACTTAATGATTGTCCTTACTGACTGTCCAATAAAAAATTGGCTATTTATACCTGCGACATGTTGTCCTTTTAATATCCTCTGGCAATATCTGTTGTTGAAATTCCTTTGATAATCTCATGTTTTTGAAGATCGTTTAATTAGTAGTAGCCATCACACGTGTTGTTTTTTATATTTTAATTAATAGCCATCGCGGAGTGTTTTTTTTAATTTTTAACTTTCATTTATTATTTTTTATTTCTTTAATATGGATATATTTATTTTACATTTGCACACACATATATAATTTAATACAATTTACTATTTAGTTTTTTAAGATGACTTTTTCTTTTACTTAAACTCAAATGAAAAGAGATTTATATTTTGAAACTTTTAACTATTTATTTTTATGAATACTAATAAGAAAAACTCTTTACTTCCTTTTATAAAACTTTTAGTTTAACTTTCTAAAGAAAACCCCTTCCCACTTTTAATCAATTATTATCTAAGTTTTATTTCAAACTCTTTTACCGAAAGATTTTTATTTTAATTTTTTTAGACAAAATTATTTTATATACATGTGTCAATTCAGCCTTGGCACACAATAGACAATGCTTCTTCAAACGGTACATTTGTGAATAATCTTTCCACATCAAAGTTTACCAGTAAGTCAGTTCTTTCAATTTTCATGTTCTTGATTAACTATACAAAGTGTCTAGAATCCCTGACAAGGGACTAGGTCTTGTATACCAAATGACTTAGAATTTTGAGAATGGAACACATTCCTTATGAAATTTAGGTAGACCATAAAAATGAGGAATTGTGCTGATATATGATGTTATTTTACTTTTTTTTCCAAAATCAGTGTAGTATCTGCGATGCTTTTTGAGTAATGCTTGTAATCTGGTTTCTGTACTCAGTATCAAATTTTTTGCCACTTTTCTATATTGGCCTACTGTGAGGAGTTCTTGTATTTTGTTATCACAATCAGTTGTATCCATTACAACTGTTGCATTGCCTTTGTCAGCAGGGAAAATAATGATAGATTTATCTACTTTGAAAGATTTAATTGATTTCCTCTCACCATAAGATATATTTGATTTCAATTTTTGTTGCTTGTCAAGTGTTCTTTTTATTCTCCAGTGTAACACTGCTGCTTTTTCTAAAGGCAATTTTTGACTGACTTTTTCAATGACTGCCATTATATCTAATAAAGGGATATTAGAAGGTGTCATGGCAAAGTATAATCCTTTTTCATGAACAGAAATTTCAATATTTATTAAATGTTTAGAACTGAGATTTTTAACAGATGAAGTTGGTACATTACTTGGTACATTATGATTTTTGATATGCCCATGTAGGTTAGCAAGTTTCTTTTTTTTGGCCTTCTTTTATTTTTGCATGTAATGTAAAATATGATTTTTTTACTGATTGAGAAACTCTCATGAAGTCTTCATCAGTAAGTTTATTTTTAGAAAAAATTCTACCTTATTAATGGAATGTATTGCATGATACTTAGAAAACCTTTGAGAATTTATTCTTTCCCTTAATAGAGCTTCACTTGCTCTCTGAGTAATTTTCTTAGCTCTCTGAGAATGAATTGGAGGTTTTAGTTGCAAACCTTTAGGAATTATCCCTTCAGATTTTACATTTACATAAGAAAGTTAAATGATTTTTTTACTTTGGCCAGCTTTAGACATAAATTTCATAATATCTAAAGTTTGATATAGTAACAGGTCCATACTGAATACTTAATGTTTTCCTGAAAGTTTGTGATGATAATGTTTTACTTGTATTTTTATATTGGATGAATGTGTTTAGAAAAATTTAACTTTATTTAAATATTCCAAATATATTCAACTGTTAGTAATAGCACATCAAACAGCTTAGTATATGCACAATGTTTTGAGAGATATTATTTTTTCGATCTTCTTCAGGTGTTGCAGGCCTGATCAGTGACAGTACTAGCATGGGATATGAACCTGAATCCTTATATTATTGAGTATTGCATTTTAAGGTAATGCTCTAACCAACTGGACCAGCTCATTAAAGGCAACAGTTAGTAGAAATCTCATATACTTATCTATGAGATTCCTCCTGATTTCTCTACTTTTTTTTAAGAGCAAAGTTGATTAGTATTTTCCATACATTATGTATAGTCACACTAAATATGGAATTTTTTGCCATTGTCATGTGAGCAGCTTCTTTACATTTTCTTCTTTGTACTTTTTTTTTCTATCCAAATTTTTTTTAATTTCCCAATTGGACATATTTTAATTAACACATACATGGTCTGCTATCTTAGACACATCTGTTTTCTCTCTTTTAATCATCAGTTCATGTTCTTGCAAGTGCTTTTCATAGGGATGACTGGTCTCATCAATATATGTTCTTCAACAATCACATGGTATTTATTAGATGCAGTTTTTTTTTCAGCATTTCCTTTTGTCTTAACAGTTCACAAATGAACCACATATTGTCAAATAGCAATAATGATTGAAATATGTATGAAAAAATGTAAAATAAATTACATAAAAGCATATTAGTTTTAATTAAGGCTGTAAATCTTAGCAAAAAGCATATTGTTTTGAATAAAATTAAGTACTTAATAAAAAAAGTTTGTCTTATATCATTTTTTTCCAAATATTTGAAAATTTTTATTAGTCATACTTTATTTCCCTTTTTTTATGTGAATTTTAGAGTAATTTTATCTTGTTTTGGTTTTATGTGATTTTTGAAAATTACAGTATGTATCCCACATTTTTCAAGGTAAGTTAAGTCTATTTTTGTGTGATTTTTTTAATGTGGGTTTTCTGTGGAACCTATCTACCACATAAAAAGAGACCCAGGTACAATATTCTATATGTTTTGTATATTGGGGCCACTTGGAAGAACTATTAACATCAAATTCACCAATACCTAGCTGTGTTGTAGCCATCTTCCTTGGTAACTAACCAGTAACACATTTTCTCATTCTATCTAAGTTTAATCTGCTTTGTCCTGCCTTCAACTGTCAACTGCACCAATTGTATGCTATGTTCAGGCTCTAATTTATTGTGACCATTTATTTTATTACGAACATGAACTAGCATATATAATTTAAAAAATGAAATCTCAGAATGACAGATTAGAAAAGGTTACAGTGAATAATTATTTATAATTCTTATAATAAAATATAATACAAAAAAAAATACACTAGTATTTTTACTATACATTAATATATGCTTTGAGGCTTACTAACAAACAATAATATAGACTGAGTTGACCTTTAATTTTACCTAGATCCCTCCTTTGAACCTTCAGTGGGGAATCACCGGGTAAGAAAGCCAGCCCAGGTCCTTCTTTTTAGTAGTGCACAATCTTCAGTACCAAATACTTTTTATAGGTAGTTCCCCTTCCAGACTGTGAGCATTAGAATCCAGTGGACCTATGCTTATTGATTTGCAGTGACACATGCTCAATTCAGTTTAAATCATGCTCGATCTGAGAAAGTCTATAGAAAACTTGTGTGCACATTTTTTAATTCACACAGCACACAACAACAATTAATTATAATATATTTAAATAACAGAATCAAAGCAGTTTAAACTAACCATATATTCACCATCCATAGGGGTATAATATAATCTTCCTAAGTGGTGAAAGTCATTCATATATACAATTATATATATTTTTTCTCAATACTCATATAAAGCAATCCAGATTAACCTGATTCATTTATCCCCTAATTGAATGACTAACTATCTGGTTTGAGTGTGGACTAACTAACAGAAGAAAAAAATCCTAAGCCTGCTTATGATCTGAAAAAAATAAAGACTTACTGGCATAGTCTTAACTTCAGATTATTTGCATAATAGTCAATATTCTAATGACTATATCCTTAAAAAATTAAGAACTTCATATACACATATTATAATGAACTTTGTGTATATTTGTCAATGAAACTATTTATTACAGCCATGGTGGGAATTTGAATCCAGTCTGGAAAATTTTATCAGGTTTTAAACAGGGTTAATTTTTATTCAAATAATCTGCCTATAATTATTATAGCTAACACCAATTACTATGATTAATTATTCTTTCACAAAAGAATAAAACAAGAAAAGAAATAATAGCTAAAACCATGGCTAATTAATAATTGACCAAGTCAATGAAATGATTTTTTTTCTTCACTGTTTTTTTATGGAGAATTGGGGATGGGAGTGGAGAGACCTTTACTCTACATGAATTAATAAAGACTGATAGATATAGGTAATAAGAGCCATGATTGTGGTGATCTGCACCAAAAATGTATTAGGTTAAATAGAATTTGTATGGTATTTTATATTTCTCGGATAATAATGTAAAAGGCTAAAACCTTCAACAGAAGCCCCTTAAAAATGCTTATGTGACAGCCAATTAGATGTAATAATGACTGCACATGGAACTCTCAATTCAAGAACACAAGCCAGAACTATGAAAAAAAGATGGGAACCCATTTTCTTCCCTACCTAAATTTATATATAAGTCAGACTCAAGCATTTCAAATTAAGAGTGTGAAGCACAAAACATCTTCACATTTAATTCACTAAATATTATATATAAATAAACAATGCAAAATCTTTCGATTTACAATGAAGCAATTTTTAAATCTAATGAAATGATAGTAACAAATATAAATATATAAAATTTATTAAGTGCTAGCAGATGATCTAATAATAACATGAAAAGCTAAGACCTTCTATAGAAGTGCCTTAAAATGCTTATGTGACAGCCAATCAGATGAAATAATGATTGCACGTGGAACTCTCAATTTCAGAATACAAGCCAGAACTATGAAAAAAAGATGGAAATCCACCTTCTTTTCTATCTAAATTTATATATAAATCAGACTCAAGCATTCTGAACTAAGAGCATGAAGCGTAAAACATCTTCACATTTAATTCACTAAATATTATATATAAATAAACAACATGAAATCTTTCGATTTACAACAAAGCAATTTTCAAATCTAATGAAATGATAGTAACAAATGTAAATATATAAAATTTATTAAGCGCTAGCAGATGATCTAATAATAACGTGAAAGGCTGTGCCTTAAAAATGCTTATATGAGAGCGCTTAATAAATTTTATATATTTACATTTGTTATTATCATTTCATTAGATTTGAAAATTACTTCGTTATAAATCGAAAGATTTCGTGTTGTTTATTTATATATAATATTTAATGAATTAAATGTGAAGATGTTTTAAGCTTCACTCTCTTAGTTCGGAATGCTTGAGTCTGAATTATTTATATATAAATTTAGGTAGAGAAGAAGGTGGGTTCCCATCTTTTTCTCATAGTTCTAGCTTGTGTTCTTGAATTGAGAGTTCCCCGTGCAGTCATTATTACATCTGGTTGGCTGTCACATGAGCATTTTTAAGGTGCTTCTGTCGAAGGTTTTAGCCTTTCACGTTATTATTAGATCATCAGCTAGCGCTTAATAAAATTTATATATTTACATTTATCGGATAGTAAACGTATATTTATATGCATATATTTCGTTAACGAAAATTATCCTAAATTATTATATATAAAATATTGTTTAAGTTCTTTTACCAAAACCAAGTTTATATCTTACTAATTAGTTTGCAAACAGATTATGAAAAGTGGTACAAAGAGTTTGAATCGTTGTTTATATCAATTTATCTATCCATATATCTGTATTTCAGTATGTTTACACATTACATACGAATTTTAGAAATGTTTATAATGTAATTCCACCGTCACCATTAATTATATTTTTATTTTGATAAAAAAAAGATTAAAAAAAACTCTAAAGGGATGGTATCTATATTCAAAAATAGCTATTAAAAAAATTTCATTTATTTAAGAGAAATGATCAAAATTAACAACAAAAGAAATGTTAATTATTTACAATATGAATTTTGATAAAACCTATATTAAATTTAAAATATCGTCTTTTAAGACAACAATATTCAGCAATGATTTTAAAGTTTTCTTCTTTCTTACCTTTTCATCCTCCACCTTCTGTGTAATAAAGTATGTTTACAAATCCCGGGGTGATTTAATTGAATAGATCAAATGTGTTTAATCACATAAGTTTTCTTCGGCGCAATCATTTAGTTCTACAATATTTCTCTAAGAGTAAAAAACGAATTTAAAAACATGTATTTAGTGCATGCTTATTATACCCATGATTTGGATTCAACTCGAGATTTAAGATTTACTTTTTTTTTTTCAAATAGCTTAGAATTCCTCAAACAAGCTTAGACTTGTTATAAGCAATCTAGTTCGTCATCCAATGTTTGAGACATAAATGGATATCTAGCTATTCTTAGCTAGAGAATAAAGACCCCAAATTAATCTGGATTTGATCAAATGATTGTCATTTCAGTGACCATAAAACAAAAACACAATTGTATTATGATGTATTTATCATCTCTAATATGAAAGACGTTATATTCCTAAGGAAAGTAAAACCACGGTCTATATTTCGTCTTTTTTTTTTTTTTTTTGAAGAAGTAAAATATGATAATACAGTAAATGAGTGGTTAATAACTACTATACTAATCACTCATTCACTATCTCAGATTAATCGTATTTGCAAAAAACTTTTAACAAGTCATTTAAAGTATCAGTTTATATATTGATAAGAAATAGTGTGATCTATGTATCATATATACAAATATATTTAAAATTAATTATATATATATACAGTCCTACTTAAGCAATGTCGTGGATAATGGTAGTGCATCCGACTGCCATGCTTATTTCCTAGATTCAAATTCAGGTAAAGTATACTTTAATTATTTTAAATAGTATATTATTATTATTTCACTAATTCGATGAAATATTCAATATTGGTCAGTTGATTCCCGACTTTCTTTTTCACTGTTCCTTTATTACTGGAGATTTCCATCTTTTCCATCCGCAGTTGTCCATTTAAAGGTTCTATTTGCATTCTATAATTATATACGTATGTTGTGTGTGTTTGTATTAAAATATTTTAAATTTTATATTGAGTCACCTGAAATATAATGAACTTATTTAAATCATTTTAAATTGTTATCTAAAATTGTTTAGTCGTTGGGGTTTATTTAACGAAGGTTGTCCTCCGAATAATGAGATGATTAAGCTATAAAAGTCAATGATAAAATTGACATTATTTGCTGTTCTTTTAAAACAATTCATTTCAGAATTTTTATCTTTATAACTCTTTAATTAAAGTTTATGATATTATTTTGATATCGAGTTCTAGCGATATCGCTTAGTAGTAATTTTCTCCTGTCAAAAACTTAACACATATGATTTTCATTTTTGAAGTTTTTTTTTTTTTTTTAAAGTTGTCTAATCTCTGTAAATAACTTTGTTCCGTTTAAAAAACAATTACATATCAACAATATAAACTACTATAATGTATTGTAAATTAGCTTAAAGAAGATTAGCCAACTTTTCACATTAATAATTAAAGATCGGAACTTACCGCAGTTCAATTAATATTGCTTAAGATTTCTTCAAACCCTTTTGTCTTTAGTTAGGATAAAACTAAGAACTGCCAACTTATTAAAATATGAGTTGCTCTCTCAGTTGGCCTACAACAGACGAGTGGGGTAAATAGGGAGGTAAGGATAAATTTGACTTCAAAAAAATATTACAGCATCCTTTATAAAATGTTAAGATTACAAATTTATTTTTAGAAACTTTGTTTTAGTTATCCATTAAGAATTTTAAATCATTATTTAGATTTGGGGATAAATCCATGTATAAAAAATGTTATTTAAACAATAAAATTCATATTTTCAAATTTTTAATTTTTTTTTAAATTTTTTTATCAGCTCATCTCTCTTCTGAAGCTTCAGCATAACGTAACCATCTTCCTTCGAATTTGTTTAAAAGAAAAAAAAGTCTGATAAATTCCTATCATATTATTAAAGCCAATTGGGGATAAATGGTTGAATGTAGCAGAAGATGAATGATTGGATGACGTCATACTCAATGACTGTTAGTTGGAAAGTCAGAGGAAAATACTTTTGTGCTTCTTCTGAATCATATTTTGACTGTTTATATATAAATAACAGTATAAGATTCATACCGAGTTCGAATCCGTTATTTAATTTTATCATTTAATTAAATGCTTATTTTTTTAAAAATTATTATTGATGTTACAGCAAAATGACTACAATTTATTTTAGTAATCCTAACGTTCTTTATTTATAGCAATGTTTTAAATAATAATAATAAAATGCTTTGACATATGAAAAAATAATAATAATAATAATAATAATAAAATGCTTTCTAAATCTAATATTAAAAAAAAGAAGATTAATAATTAAAATTCTTAGAGGCATCTTTAGTTTTCCACTTTTTCTGACTCTTTGACCGCAAATAGAAAAAAATTAATGGATGTCCCATTTTCCCACATTCTTTTGATTATTTTTGTGTATATAATTGTATTCACGATGACGAGACAATCTCTTTTTCTTGAAGAGATGTTTTTATTTTTTTCAGAGTACTTTTCTTTTTAGAAATGCAAAACTAATTACATTTCTAGTAAATACTTAAACTCTGATTATCCAACATAAAAGTTCAATTCTTGCAGTTCTATTTAAATTTTACAATTTTAACTTTTTCTTCTTACTTTATATAATTTTTATTTCTATATTTAATACTGAAAGTAAGTATCTATTGTTGATAAGTTATATCTTTAAATGAGAAAAGGCACTAAAAACTAAAACTAGTTTTGTAGCAGGTTCAACAGGTTTTTGTTAGGTGAGTTTTAAAAGTTTTCCATCTAGGCAAGTTTCAACAAACTTGTTAAGTCTAGTGCTCCATTTTTAAATTTTTTACTAACATAGTGAAGTTCTTGCATAATGCTATGATTTTGTGATCAATAACTTTTTCAGAGTCTAGAAATTCACTCAGAGAATAAAGGTTAGCTTGCATTACATTGGTCTGTCACAGACTACTTGTGTGGAGTTAATAATCCAACTGCTTTCTTCCAAATTACCAACTTGATCTGCTTTTTTGAAATTATGGTTTAAATACTTTTCTCAGCTTGTGATGCAATAATAATATCACACAACAATTATCTATTTTTTTAAAACATCCAATTTTACTGCAAACTAGTTGTTTTTCAATAGTTAATCTCTTAATTGACTTATTAAGTTAACTATCATGTATTACATTACAAATCTAAAAATATATATTTATAAATAAGATAACCCTATTACATAAGAAAATTTGACTTTTTCCCCCACTTCTAAGTATTATACTACTTAGCATTTATTTTATTTTAAGAAAGAAAATACTCATTTATATTGTAGGCTGCACAGTTTGATTTTAAATAATTTACAATATTGTCAAACTATTGGATTAATAATACAGTGGAGCTACAAACTAAGTTACTGTTTACTCCAAGTCTTCCTTGCATAGAATGTATTTAACAACCTTTTATTTATAAACATTGATTAAAATAGAATAAGTATTGTTTATTGAACTGTATATACAACTTTTCACCATATGTATATATATCAATCACATAAGCTTTTTAATATATGTGTATAAATAAAATAATCAAAAATAATTATTAATAAAAAATTGAATGTGGATACATTTACATATTCTTTCCTACATGTGTATTCATTCATGCAATTACTGAAACAAAAAATAAAACTTCACTAATAATGCCTAGGCAATTTTCTTCTTTTTTTCAATAACTTATATATATATATAAACATAATATTCTGATCTTTTAATGAGGAATTATGATATTTTTTATTTATTTTTTTAAAGTCAGTATTATCTTTATGTATTTTTCTTAGAAAATCATTTATTATGCAAAGTACTGCACATCAAATTTGAAAAGAATAGTAAAGCAAAAATAAAATATGTTTTTCAATATAAAGCAAAGAAATGTTATTAATACATTGTAAGCAGTTGACTACATATCTGCATTAAAAATAATTAGACAAATTGGCAGCATGTATCTCCGGTTTGGGTTAGGGTTATTTAATTAAAGGGAAAAATAGTATTTAATTTTCTCATGCATATTTTTTGAATAATAATAATGAGTCTGAAATTAATTAAATATTTTATTTTCATTTCTCCATGATAGTAGAATCATTCTAGACAATTTTTTTTAAAAATAATTGTCAACCCTTTTATTTTTGTTATAATATGCATATTTTAAAATGTATTGTAAATTGTAAATGTTGGTAGAAGAAAGAAAAGTATAAAATTATATAAATAATTTCTTTTGTTCTTTCTCTTCAATAATTTTATTTAATTACCACTTGCTTTTACTTTTTAAAAAATGTGCCAAGAGGGAAAAAAAAACTTTCTTTTTAGTAAGTTGTTTAATATTTAATTTTAACCTTTTATGAGAGATAAAGTTTTATATTTAAGAATTTTTAAAAACAAAAAACAAAAACAAAATAAGATTTTTAATATTTTGGTAAATTTTATTTTAATTAGAATTATTGTTTTTTTTCTTTTTATCTCTTTTTTATAACAAAAAAATTAATCAGTGTAATTAACTGATTATCTTGTTTTTTTTTTCAAGAACATTTTTTTAATTAGAAAGAAATGCCAAGAATATTATGATGTTAATTTAAGTTCTTCACTTGTTTTTCAATATCTATGATTAAGGAGGGAAATAGCTGAACAATTGTATGTGTAAAAAATTACCTAATTGGTTGTTATAAAAATTATCAGGTTAGAGATAGATTATGATTGGCTTGTAGGCAAGATTGTTCTTAAAAAAATAATGGATGTGTAAATAAGTCAGAAAACCCAAGTGTCTGGTAAAAAGAGATATTGTTAACTCAGCTGTTGAGGAGAGAGCAGTCAAGTCTTACTCCAGCTGATAAAAAAGCAGAAAGTCTTCACCAAGTTGTTGCATAGCACATCAGGAATCTTAACCAAGCTGCATAGAATAACAGAAGTTTTGATTAAGCTTTTAGCATACTATGAGTTTAGTCATAAAATGTTTTCTACTATGAAAACCATATGCTAATTCATCTAAAGGCTAGTCATTATCTTCCTGCATGTAACCTGCCTTCACCAGAATAAAAAGCATGAATCTCTTACTGTGTTAGTCTTATCTAGAAATTTTAGTGGAAAGAAATGGATAAAATTTGCAATTTTTTAACCTGGAATTACTCTAAACCAAGAAGAGAACAAATCAATCATGTATTCATCTAGAAGCCTTCAAGGAAAAATTCAATTGGAAAAAAACTAGAAATTGTAACTAGAAAGAAGGACATTGGTTAAATATATTTTTTGTGTGTGTGCACATTAAATTTTCATGTTTAGTAAAAAAAAAAACGATTTTTTTATTTTGTTGTAAGAATTCATAATTTTAAATATTTTCATTAAGTTAATATTTTTAAGTTGTGAAACTTTTTTTTTTAAATCCAGTGAATTTTCTTTTCAAAATTATGAAATAGTTTTTAGAAAATTTAATTTCTTTAAACATGTTTTTCTTTTTTAATCCATTTGCCTTCCTAAAAATGTAGCAAAAAGTTAATTAAGCTAAATCAAAGATTGTTATTTTTGATTTTGAAGATGTGGTTTTTACAATTCTTAGTTATTTAAAAAAAATAATTTAATTAATTAAAAGTTATTTTATAAATAGAAATCAACAGATTTGTTATAATTTTTATGAAAATGTATTTTTTGATTAAATAAATGTTTAAAATTTCATAGGATGTCATTTTGTTTGGTTATTCTTAATCAATTAATTATTAAATAATTGTTTTAATATATTTTTCAGTCTTAATTTCTTTATTCTATTCAAGTCCTGTTTTATAAATTGTAGTGGGTGTGACTTTATTTGGTGATAGCTTAGTGTTATAGGATTTTTTTAATGACCCCAATAAAACTATTTTGTTACAATAGGTTAAATCTAGGAATTATTTGAAGTTATTTGTAATAGGTTGCTTTATATATTTATTTATCTTTTTTTTGTAGGAATAGGGATTAGGAATTTATGTTTAGTGTTATAGACATCAAATTGATGATAATTTAATTACTTCTTTAATGCTGATTGGTGCAAGAAGATAGCCTTTAAAATCCATGCACTACATTTCATTTTATTTATTATTTCTTTAAACATTTAATTTATAGTTGGCCAGTAAGTGGTCAGAGCATTGATGATGGTCAGGATGTTTTTATTCTCTCAGCATTATCTATTTTATTGTTGTATTTTGATGGAGTAGTACCTAGATATGTACATCTAGATATTTATTGTTTGTATTTTTGCCCTAGATTTTGCAGTGGCTAAATAATTAGCTTGGTCTATAGTGGACCACTTAAATACCATCACAAGATTGACTGTTAATTTATTTTTATTGTTATAATTCATGATAATGAATGATTATTACTTTTATGTAATTTTGGTAAACTTATATTTACATGTTGATCTCTCATGCTCATTTCTTTTATATTTAATTTTATATTTCATTTATTTGAGAATGATGATTATTTGCATCTCCTCATAATTCAGCCTTAATTTTTCATACTGTTACAATTGTCACCCAATTATGGGAAATTGTAGCCTCAGATCCTCTCTTATTAACCCCTATTTTCTGGGTTGTTGCAATATATAATTGTGTGTGATGCTCAGAGAGAGAGAAAAAAGACTGCTTGAATATCAAATTTACAAATTTTAATTACTTTTTTATTTGTTTATTTATATTTTTGTTTATTTGTTTAAATTTTTCTTTGGATAGTGTATAATTGAAGTCATCAGCAAAGTAATTTATGGCTCCACTATAAATTTTAATTTTTATTTATAAATAATTATATACATGCATTTTGTCTGTGTAATTTCTACTTTTCTTTTTAAGCCTTAAATATATATGCATATACATACTATATTGTGTGTCATGCGACCAATCCATCCCAATATATATTGTATATATATTATATGTATGAACAAATTAGCTAGAGTTCAAAACCTCATCATATTTTTAAATCTCAGATTATTAATTTGGATAATATAAATGAAATAAAGATTAAACACTTTAATATAAAACATGTATCTTCCTTAAGATAACAGTAGAAAAAAATTCTGGTAAAGTGAGTATATCAATTCTGTATCATCATCATCATCAACCATTGTCAATCCACTGCAGGATGAAGATCTCTCCAAGTTCAGTCCATCTTCTCTGATCTTTAGCTTCTCTTTTCCACATCACCCTGCACACTTCCTTATTTCATCCATCCATCTCATATGTTGTATCTTTCTGAGTTTTTTTTATAATCTCTTGGAATCCAGTTTAAAATTTTAATTGTCCATCTATTATTATCTCTTCTAGCAATATGTCCAGCCCAACTCCAATTTAGTCTTTTAATTTTTTTCAATGAGGTCAGTAACACCTGTTTGTTCAATACTGTATAATGTTCATTATTTAGTTAATCTCAGAAAAAATAGTTTTGTAATAAAATAAATAGAAGTTGTCTCTAGTAAAAATAATTAAGTTATTTTTCATGTTGATTGATGGTTTTTGGTGAAGCTTAGTTTTTTATATACATATAAAAATATAGAATATTTTATTCTGAAATTTGGTTACAGTTCATATGATAAAATTAGAAATAGGATACATTAAATGGTATTCAGAGAGTAAGAAGTTCAATATTGACACATCTTGCATGGCACAACCTAGAAAGATTAGTATGATGCATAGAGGCAAAGGAACAAGCCTGGGATTTGGTGTCTTGGAAAGGCAATTACTATCTAGCTTATCGTAGTCATTTTCTGAATTGATTTGGAAAATTATTAAGTTTATGGTTATTAAATGGATTTTAAAATATTATAGCAAAAAGACATTCAATCAGTTCTGTTTTTTCTGCTTTTCAATATAATATACTAAACTGCATTACTAATAAAAACCAAAATTTGTATTTTAAAAAACTTAAAAATATTAACAGGAAGTTCTTAATTCTTTTTCACAACATGTATTCTGAAATATTAATGAGTAACACATCTTCATGAAGATTATCAAAAACTTAAAAGTGTAAGAGAGATTCTTTGTCTATAAATTATTTTATTTCAATTAAAAATTGAAATTTGGAAATATTTTTTTTTGTTGTTGAAATGTAGTCTGTATACTTAAGCTAAATCTAATTAGAGGGGATTTGAACTCAGGCTATCAAACTCCCATCAGTCATCCAAAGCCCCTCTAATTGCATATTTATTTATAATTTGCAAATTTTGATAAATAAATTTGAAAATGGAATTTTTGATAGCAGTTTTGTTATATTTTTCACAAAATTGTATAAAAACTCTTACCAATAGTAACTTCATGCCATTAGTAATCAAAAAGTAAAATATATCCTCTACTACTTTGTTTTAAAAAGATGTTTAAAATACATTTCTCATCTGGAAAACCCAAAAAATTATTTAAGGATAAATTATTGTATGTTTAACAAAAATAACATTGATAAATTACAATTCTTAAGAGTAAATTTGTGCAGTATATACATTTACACACTCATATGGAAATACCATGCACAGACTGCTATCAAGTTTGCATTTTATTTTTTACAATATCAATATATAAAAGTCAAATACAGAATAAATTTTCAGTGTAAAATTTATTAATTGTGTGCTATTTAGCTTCTCATGGTAATATATTTTCTCCAATTTTTATGTTTATATTTCAGAATTCACTTATTATGGCAAGGAACAGATAACAGATATTTTCTCTCTCTCACTCACACAAGCACACAAGGATCTTTGACTAAATTATTCTAGCTGAATATCTAACTTTCTGCAAGAATCATATTTTGAGAGGAACTGACAATTCAATGATGACAATACATTTATAGATGTTTTTGTTAAGAAGCATAGTAAAAATTATTACTTCCCTATGCTAGGCTGATATTTTTCATGATCAAATGGAATGATGATTACAATTGTTCTTAATATTTGCTATTATTATAGAAGTATAAAAGGTTGAATCCAAAAATGTTTCTAGGAATAAAAAAATAAAAAACTGGATCTCAGACTTTTTATATCTTTTTTGCTTTAATCATAATTCCTCATATACATCCATAAATCAATAGTTGTTTTCCAAAGTGCTGTTTTTTTAATAGCTAAAAATTATGAAGTGTTTTAATCCAATTAAACTATTTATTGGTAAATTACCTTAATTAATATTTTGTAGAATTCAGTTATTTTTGTTTCAAATTTATGAAAGTTGGTTTTATAGCATATTTTATTACTTTATTTCATAACCAAATGTTTGGTACAATCTTATCAAATTCAAATAATAAATTGTGAATTATGGCTTTAACAAATTAATTTCAGCCATGATTTTCTATTTCAAAATTTCTCTTACCCATTTTAAATTATATTTTTGGTAATTATACCATTAATAAATGAACTAAGTACTCAATAATATAACTATGTCTCTCCACAAAGAATAACATTTTTTCTTTCTATACTTGGCTTCTAAAATGAGTAATTTAGCATCCTTTATGAACATAAATTACAAAATTATATAGCAACAAATTTTTAATCATTCAGTATATTTAAATAAATTTTATATCCAACTATGTAATTTCAATAATTATATATTCATCTATTTTGAATTAAGTAGTCAAAATGTTTTGAGTTATAAATGCTTATTCAAATACACAGTCCACAAAACCATTTATCACTAGATGTCTGTTTCTATACTCTTATTTTGTCCATTAGTTTAAGTTATATTATTTTAATTTGTTCACCTTTACAAATTTAAAGAGATCAATAGCAGATTTAACATCTCCCCCTTTTTACTAACAATATTGTTTTATTTTCTATTAATTATTCTTTATAATTTTCTTTTAATTAGTATATAATATTAGTTGTTTAAAATATACTATTATTGCCATTTTATAATGCACAGCACTTATATATACAACTTTATCCCAGTTACTGATGGACTTTTATGCAAGCATTTACCATAATAATCATCAATTGCTCACTATTTTGATTTACAATCAATTATTTGCTATTATAATCTTTAAAAGAAATTTTGAAATTTATTTTTTAAAAACTACCACTGTTGTTTTTAAAATGAGGCAAATTTTTTTTAAAATAATGATAATGTCATAGGATATTGACTTCACAAAGCTACAATATCTGAAAATAAAGTGGAGATATTGATGCTCAAAATATATAATCCAATAAAGAATTTATTCATTGTACAGTATACAATATTATGTGTTTATTATGGAGTTAAAAATATAATTAATTTATTTTATCTGATTTTCATTTAATGTCTTTGCAAGATAATCAGTGCTTTAAATTTAATGACATATCCAAGGTCAATTGTAAATGATTACAAAAGCAAAAAAATGCCAGTTTCATGCAGTACGATAAATAATCAAAAAGATATTTGGATCCGGTATAATAATAAAGAATATTAATATTAAATTTTAAAATGTTTACATTAGTTAAAATATATTCACTCATTCAACATTACAGTCTAAAATTTTTATGAATGGTATTTTGCTTGCAAAAAAAATATGTTAAACATAATTGTAAATAAAATAGTACAGTTATTGTAACTGTAAATTATTTTGAGAGAAAAAAGAGAAAAAATGAGTTTGTGCATTATGCAGTTAACAATCAACTTAACATGAACAAAGATTACTAAACATATGTTGCTCATTTTAAAATCAATAATATTGTATTTGTTTCTGGTATTCAAGATAATGGTGGTCGTTTAAAGGATACACCATTTAGTGTCAGTAAAAAAATGATTTAATCATTTAAATTATTAAAACTTCAGAAACCAATTGTGCATAATATTTTTTTTATCAAGTTTTTATTTAATTTTACTGCATTTATATAAAACAAATACAATTCACAAAGTGAAGTTAAAAAAAAATTATAGCAGTGCTATTAATTACAAAAATAAAATAAAACAAAATTTTAATAGTAAAACATAAAGTACATCAAAAATAAATTTTAAAATATACAATGTATTTAGTTAATTATTTTTTTTTTATGCTTTATTTTAATTTTATGAATCGTAAATTAGAAAATATTCTCATGCTATGTAAAAAACAAAATAGTGGACGGTCAATGAAAAAAAATTATAGTTTTTTAAATTATAGCTACCAAAATATTTTTATACAATATATTTATCCATAGGTTAATCATTTTTCAATAATATTCATTAATTAACACTTTTTCAATTTAAGCTTTATTTTTTGTAATAAAATTTTTATATATTTTGATTTTAAATTAACAAATTAATTTTTTCCCCATAGAAACTCTTCATAGTTGTTTATTTTTTGTGCGGAGTCTTTGATTTATGCTGCATTTGAGGAACCAATTGTCCTTGTTAGCCAAGATAAAGGTATATATTATTTAGAGATAATGTTTTATTTTGAACCTTTTTAGTTATGTAAATTATATCATCGATTTTCATGATATATTTTATTAATTATTTTCTCTAATCTATTTTAGATTGCATCTTTGCTAGTCTATGTGGCACTATTATCATAATATATATAAATTATGGTGATTGTGAATCATGTCATAATGCCAATAGAAATTTAAACCTAAATTAATATAAAAATTCAGAAATGTAAATTAGAAAGTGACTTAAAATTAAAAGTTTTGATATTATGGCATCAGTCACAATAGGTTGAATAAAATATCCATTTGTTACATATTTAAGATATATAACAATAATATATACTTGTAAGAAACAAATGTACAATGTTGAATAATCTATGTTATTCATTTATTTATTATTTAGAGCAATTTGACTGTATAAGTAAGAGTGAAAGGAGGATGATGTAAGTGATGTTTGGATTTATTTTGGCTGAAAATATTTTGTATATTTAATATTTGTACATGAATTATAAGCTATATAAATTTAATAATGTATATTTGCATAGACTACAGAGCTGGCATTTCACTATTTATTACAGTGATATAAGATTTGGCCTTCATGAATATACACAGCCTTATATTATAAAGATAGGTTTTGTAAGTTAAAAAATATAATTGCTAAATATATATGTTTAAATATATTTGATTAACAGTAAAATAATTTATGACTCAAATTAATTGCAGAGAATTTAGTTTGTTAAAGCCATAGTATAAAAATGAATAGCTTTAATTTTAAATTTTTAATTGGTAAAATTAAAAACATTAAAAGCTACAGTCTGGAAAGTAATCTATTACCTATGAAATGCATAAATAATTAAGAATTTGGAAGGTATTTTTGAAAAAAAAAAACACTCAATGCAGATTGGTGTATTAGCTTTTGAGCTTTGGAAAGCTTGTTTTTTGGTTGATGGATGGATACCAATATAGAAGAAGTATAAAAGGTAATTCAAAGAAGATATTTTAGAGAAAATTTACTATTTATTTTATTCAGTTGCATCACAGTTAGAGCAGTCAGTATTTGCTGCAGATAGCAAAGTTGTTCAAATAAGAGATTATCAGAAATGTTTATTCTCTGGTTTAAATCCTGATTACATTAATAAGAAAAAAATCTTGCTCAGAAGAAATCTATCAGTATAAAAAATACTTTTCAACATATTCCCCATTGCAGTGATGATAAATCATGATTATACATACAGCTTTCTAAAGAAAAGGTCTACCAGATGTATATCAATCCCATCATTTCCAGCTATCTATGGCCTAGAATAAATTAATAACCCACCAACATCTAGTAAAAGCCTAAGTTGTAGCTTGTTGTCTATTGTATTAAAGTATATGGATAATTGTTTCCAGAGGTAAATTGTTTTAATATCTTGATATCTATTGATCATTATTATAGTCATGACCAGTGACTATAAATGGATTAGTAAAACTGATCTGCAATGATACTGATGGGTTTTGAGCAAACCATGGTAGAAAAGTGAACCTATTATAAATTAAAAGTGGATTTTCTGATTCAAGAAAAAAGTTAATCTACAACAAGTGCTAGAAAACAGTTTTAAGATTCAACATATACATATACAATTTTGAAAAGTTATCAGATATTTATTTAATATTTTAATAGATGTAATATAGTTTTTTTTCCCTTTCTCTCCATATTTTGAGATTTTAAAGACACGATTTGTGTTTCTTAAAAAGATAAATTTGAGATTTTCTGCATTTTTGTTTTTTTATATGTAACATGGATAAATCCAAAGCATTTGACAAATACCGTGAAGTCTGCAATTTAATGAAAAGTAATTCTTCAAATATATATGGGTAATAATTAAGTTGAATAAGAGTAAAATATAATCAGTATTCTAAATAAGACAGTATGATGAAATAATTCTTACTATTGCAGAGTTTCTAATTTGCTCATTATTGATAGCTTGAAAGTTACATATTGTGGGTCTGTTTTATTTTGATTAAATATTTTTAAATGAGCAAAATGTTAATACAGCATATTCTATATTCTATTATAAATGATAATATAGCAGTAACCATATAAAGTCAACATTTTGTTACTATATACATTATAATTAACAGAGCTTATTCATTACATAGTCCATGAATGATTGATTACAGGAAGAATATCAGCTTAAACTTCTAGTTTATAAATAAGCCAAAAAAGCTTCGTCATCAGTTAGTTGATCTTGAATGGATTTTTATTCCTACAAGTTCTATTCTTTTCCATTTTACATTGGTGTAAATTCCTATTTTCAAAGAAAATGAAAAAATAACTCATTTTCTGAATATCATTTTGTAATCATAATTTTTAATTACTTTATCATTATAAATATTTTCATGTCTTATATATATATTCTTTATAAAGTATCTAATGAATAAAAAAACCCCTACCACTTCTATTTAGTTTAAACGCCTTTTTTCCGGTGCCGAGTACCATAATTATAGCTACTCTTATTAACACTGAAAGACTGCTTTAAAAAAACAAATTATAATATTAATGTTATAAAAAAATCCTGCTAATATAACAAGTAGAATTAGGCAGCATAAATATTTACATAGGAGAGTAATATATAGGGTATATGAGATGAGCACAGACTTTCACACGACTCACCACTCTCCACACTATCTCATAACATTGATACACTTGAACACATACATGTCGAAAAGATAAATAATCATCAATATATGTATTTCATGCTAAACCAGCAATCATCAGTTGGTCCAGACTATCATCTCTACACATATATACTATAAGTGCTCAGATATATATTAAGATAGACGATCTTCTTACTTTAATGGACAGGCTTCAATCCACTCCACACTCCAACTCTTCAACCATCCATCCAATTGAAAATCCGATGATGGAATACTCAAAGGCCTCCCTGAGGCCAAGATTCTGGTCACATCCATGTTGACCTAAGGTCAATCTGACCCCTCATGTACAGGACATAATCCATTTAATACATATACAAGGGATGGGCAGACATCTCTATTATGTAATAACTAAAACAGACTTATTATATACTTATTATGTCTATATATGTAATATATAGGGTATATGAGCACAGACTTTCACATGACCCACCACTCTCCACACTATCTCATAACATTGATACACTTGAACACATGTCGAAAAGACAAATAATCACCAATATACGTATTTCATGCTAAACCAGCAATCATCAGTTGGTCCAGATTACCATCTCTACACATAAGAGCTTAGATGTATGTTAAGATAGCCAAACCTCATACTTTAATGGACAGGCTTCAATCTACTCCACCCTCTAACTCTTCAACTATCCATCCAATTGAAAATCTGATGATGGAATGCTCAAAGGCCACAGACATGGGTATATAATAAGCCTGTGTTTCAGTTATTACATAATAGAGATATCTGATCATGAGTGTCAGATTGACCTTAAGTCAACATGGGTGTGACCAGAATCTCGGCCTCAGGGTGGCCTTTGAGCATTCCATCATCAGATTTTCAATTGGATGGATGGTTGAAGAGTTGGAGTGTGGAGTAGATTGAAGCCTGTCCATTAAAATATGAGGTCTGGCTATCTTAATATATATCTGAGCACTTATAGCAGATATGTGTAGAGATGGTAATCTGGACCAACTGATGATTGCTGGTTTATCATGAAATACGTATATTGGTGATTATTTATATTTTCGACATATATGTGTTCAAATGTATCAATGTTATGAGATAGTGTGGAGAGTGGTGGGTCGTGTGAAAGTCTGTGCTCATATACCCTATATATATAGACACAGGTATATAATAAGCATATATTTCAGTTTATAAGAGAAATAAAAATTCAGCACGTGACTGTTTTTCTTAGACCATGAAAAGGAATATGGACACAGTTTTGATCTGCAAAAAATTAAACTTGCTACTAAAGAATGAGACAACCGAAAAAAAATAAAATAAAATAAAAGAGGCGCGATACATTGTTAACAACAACAATGTTATCAACAAGAAGATCGAATAGTATCTAATTATACAATTATTGGAATAATTCAATTAAGGAGTTTTTTTAAAAATATATATAAAAAAATAACACTAATGTTATAGTATTAATTTTTAAAATAATATTTGGGTATTAGTAAGAATAACTATGATTATGGTGCCCGACGCTGAAAACACGTTAGGCTAAATAAAACTGGTAGTTTTTTTGGTACTTAAGGTTTAGTCCGGTCACCAATGTTTATTTTAAAGAACTTAAAAGTTTAGATACTTAAATCGTTTAAATTTAATATTTGTTTTAATATAATTGTTTTTTTTTTCCTTATGGATCTCTTCTGTTTTAAGCCAATAAACATCACATGATTTTATGCACAGTCTTCTGGCATCCATTGATTATTCTGCTTGCACTGAGTAGCAGCAATACGTATAGAGAGTTTTGCCTGATATAATAACAGTAAAAAGCAAGCATAAGAAATGGTGATCATGGGTTGTTTATTGGATTAAAAACCAATTCTGCCTAATAGGATACGGTGGCTATGGTTATTAAAGAACCAAAGGCACCAAAATATTATAGTGTTTTTAATAGTTTTGTAGTTAAGTAGAGATAAAAGGTGGCTGCTGGGGGGGGGTTTGCATTATATCCTAAGATCTAGGTGCAGTGCTCTCAGATACAAGGCACCTCACTGACGAAGGCCACAAGCCAGAAATAGTCTGGGGATATATGGGGATTTTATGCACAAACCTTCTGGCATCCATTGATTACTCTAGCTTGTACTGAGTGGCAATACGTATAGAGAGTTTTGTCTGTTTTTCTCTTCTGTTAATTACATGCTTCCATTTTTCACTTCATCTATTTTTAAAAATCTATTTAAAACATGTTTTTAAAAAACTTTGAAAACTCTGAATATGTTAATGCATTAATTATTTCATTTTTCCAAACTTAGAATTTCAATTTTATGCACAAGCTTTTCTTTAAAAAAAATATTTATTATATTACAAGCTTGCCTTTTTTTTTTGTTAATAATTTTGGCTTAAAGGATAAGGATTACTCCGAATATCAATGTTCGTTTCAAAAACTTAAAAGTTTAAAATCTCATATTAAAACTTATACTAATGATTATCGTTAGACATTTCAAAACTGTGACTTTGTTTTTATCGTACTAAAGATTATCTTTTGAAGGATATGTCGATTCATGCTGAGAAGAGATCATTTAAATGTTATTTTTTCTTTTTGAGTTTCTTCAATAACTGTGTGGAACTAATCATAATCAATTAATAAAAAGGTCATGCTGACAAAAAAAGTAAGAATTAAAACTGATAACAGTGTTACATTAGTTATAAAAATGAAAAGCATAATAATAGTATCATTTATCACATGTGCACATTTTTTGAGCCTGAAATTTAAATGATTATTTCTTTCCTTAATATAATTTAATATAAGCTAAAGAAATCAATTCTTTACTGAAAATAAACAGAAGAGTTCCATAAGAAATAGTAATAATAATTAAAAAAAAATTTTGTTATTAAAACAACTATTAAAATTAAACGATTTAAGCACTTAAACTTTTAAGTATTTTAAAACGAATATTGGTGTACGGACTAATCCTTTGGGTACCGTTTTTTTTTTTAATCATTCATTCATTGGATATTTCGTAAAATATATCTATATATATTAACGAAGGTTTTCATAATTATTAAATACGCGTATATACATTCACACATTTGTAGTTGTGTGACTAATGTTCTTGTCCTTTTATTATGTATATTTATTCCAAAATGTTCTCTGAATATAATATTGTTAATTATTGTTTTTTAAAAATATTTTATCATATATTTTTGCATCTTTTATATATATGCATACCCACATCCCATTAGATGGCGAAAAAAGTAAAGAGACTATTAAAACTTAATGTAATCAAATAAATTAATAACTGAATAATAATCCCAAATATTAAAATATATGAATATAAATAAGCAAGAATTTACAACAAAGTCTGACTTTATATATATGTGTAAATTATAAATGTTCATGGTTAGTTCAAATCTAGAATAGTAAGAAAATGTCAAACTAAGCCAAAATATACATGAATTAATTTCATAATTAATCAGTATTATCCTGGTTTGAAATATCCCATTCTAAATATTACATAAATAGATATATTGACTATATAAATCAATATTCCGTTTACATATATTTACATGCACTACATGCAAAATGTTACTTCCTGACATGACTAAAGTTCATTGCCAAATTATTTTTATTTAATTATAAACAAATTTAAATTGGTGATACAAGCAAAATATTCTTATTCGATTTTTCATCCTTTAGCAAGAAATTTAATTGCCTTTTTATTGATTGATTGCAATTAAAATTGAACTCTTTTCATAGATGTAAAGAAATAAAAATATCCGAGTTATTTTTCTTACAATCAAATATTTCAAAAGTAAGTTGTTGCAAAATATATAATTTTTTTTATTATAAATTATTAAATATATAGAGTATATGAGCACAGACTTTCACATGACCCACCCCTCTCCACTCCATCTCATAACACTGATACACTTGAACACATATATGTCGAAAAGATAAATAATCACCAATATATATATATTTCATGCTAAACCAGCAATCAATCATCAGTTGATCCAAATCATCATCTCTACACATGTATGCAATAAGTGCTCATATATATATATATTGTAATGATATATAAATATGTCGTTATGTTAAATTGAAATAAAAACTTTTAAGTTCGCATATAAAAATAAGTGTATTAAAAAGAAAAAAAACTAAATGCTAAAATTAAAATGTTTGTTAAACGTATATATTCGCACAGATGCTAAACTTTAATAATATTTTTTTCATAAACAAAAAAAAAAGTATTTGAACGTATTTTAATAAAAAAATACAAGATTGAAATATAAAAATATTTTAATAAAAAAATAACGTAAGTTAAAATAAAAACAGGTATTAATTAATTCCTGTAATCTATAAATGGAAATGATTGTTTATTAATTATCTAAAAGCTGTTTAATTAAAAAGTCAGATGAAAAGTTAGATAAGAGAAGAAAGAGATTTTAGCTTGACCAATGGAAGCAAATAAAGGCCCGGACCATAACGAAAAAACAGAACAGTGACGTTTTTGTTCATGGAATCCATAGGAGGACTATAAAAAGAAAAAATATTGAGTTCCAGTCAGTTTTTTCCAACTTGATTTTGGTGAGTCGAGCGACAAGACGCACTTGTCGTCCTCACTCACTTATTTTAAAAATGCAAAGACTGTGATACCAGAACAGAACCAGCTAATGCTACCTCCAAAATATCAGACTGGTCTTCCAGGAAAGTCTCCGTGAGAATTGCCAACGGGAACAGGGACTCTTCTACCGTAAGCAATAGAACTGAACAATTGTTAAAATCGTAATATTAATTAAGAACTTTAAAGATTGATAAGTTAATTTAAATTTTATAAAAAGAACTTTTCTCTGACTTATGTGTCAACTCAATTGATAATGTGTAATTTTATATATGTTTGCGTTTGATAAAAAAATCATTTCCATTTATTATTTATTTGTATTAATATTTATTGTTTAAATTTTAAATGAGGAAATTTAAGGTTGGGTATAGACGTTGCATATATTCGTTAGCGGTTGATAATGTTGTGGTTTTCACATTTGATTAGAATATACGTCAACGATATCACTGCAAGCATCTTACGATGAATGCTAATGGGATTTTTATATTCCCTATGCAAGTGACGTTTATCGATGAGTTTGTATTTTGATCGGTTGTGTTTAATTTGGAATGTTTTTGACCGTGGAATCTGTGCATCTGATCTGTACTCAACATTTTTAAAACAAATTTTATAAAATTCATTTGTGCGAACGTATTTAAATGTTAAATTTAAGTCGGGTGTGAATGGCTATATAGATTTGTAAAGTTATATTAGGGGAGGGTAATCTTAGGTTATTTGTGTCATTGTTGAATTGGGTCAATGGATTGGATGAGTTTCGCTACATGCAGAATCGCTGTATACACCGCACCAACCCTTTGCCTATGGATGGGATTGTAAGTCGGCAAAAAGGATCGCGGTCCCTTCCTATGGAGTTTTTATTTTATTGTTCTTCTTGCTATACAGACGTCATATTCCTGTATTGGACAAGAGTCAATGTTTTCTCTAACTATACTGTTCAGATGTCCATTCCTGACAGTATAGTATATTTGTGCTGTTGTATTTTCATGCTACATTGAATACATAAATGTATCAGATGGATTGATGCCAGTTTGACTGCGAATTTTAGCCTAGGGTTAAATAGGGATAGAATGTTTTATTTTCAGATGCAAATCTATGTAGTCTATTCATACTTGACCATCTAAATAAAATATTAAACCCATTGAAATTTATGTAAATGTACAATTAAAGAGTAATCTAAAAATCTAAAAAAATGTTAAACCTATTCCTCGAATTTAGAATGATTTTATATGTGCGTAAATAAATATTTTTTATGTGTTAATTTCTGGCAGTGGCTTTTATTCTCTTATATTTAAGATATAAAATTTATATTTTTATCTCTGCATCTCCGCTGAGCTAGTGACTTGGGCTAACGATCGGAATATTTAAATAAAGTGGAATCTTAACAGCGCGTATCTGCCTACTTTATAAATTTTTCTAGGCTCAAATGCCTAGATGGCGCCCTGGTAGTTGCAGATATTGTTTTTGTGGTTAGATTCGATCTTCACTTTCATTTCGATCATTGGGCGCCAATTATAACGATCGAAATGAAAGTGAAGATCGAATCTAACCGCAAAAACAATATCTGCAACTACCAGGGCTCCATCTAGGCATTTGAGCCTAGAAAAATTTATAAAGTAGGCAGATACACGTTGTTAAGATTCCACTTTATTTAAATATTCCGATCGTTAGCCCAAGTCACTAGCTCAGCGGAGACGCAGAGATAAAAATATAAATTTTATATCTTAAATATAAGAGAATAAAAGCCACTGCCAGAAATTAACACATAAAAAATATTTATTTACGCACATATAAAATCATTCTAAATTCGAGGAATAGGTTTAACATTTTTTAGATTTTTAGATTACTCTTTAATTGTACATTTACATAAATTTCAATGAGTTTAATATTTTATTTAGATGGTCAAGTATGAATAGACTACATAGATTTGCATCTGAAAATAAAACATTCTATCCCTATTTAACCTTAGGCTAAAATTCGCAGTCAAACTGGCATCAATCCATCTGATACATTTATGTATTCAATGTAGCATGAAAATACAACAGCACAAATATACTATACTGTCAGGAATGGACATCTGAACAGTATAGTTAGAGAAAACATTGACTCTTGTCCAATACAGGAATATGACGTCTGTATAGCAAGAAGAACAATAAAATAAAAACTCCATAGGAAGGGACCGCGATCCTTTTTGCCGACTTACAATCCCATCCATAGGCAAAGGGTTGGTGCGGTGTATACAGCAATTCTGCACGTAGCAAAACTCATACTACATCTACTAATTACACAAATATATCCAATCCATTGACCCAATTCAACAACGACACAAATAACCTAAGATTACCCTCCCCTAATATAACTTTACAAATCTATATAGCCATTCACGCCCGACTTAAATTTAACATTTAAATACGTTCGCACAAATGAATTTTATAAAATTTGTTTTAAAATGTTGAGTACAGATCAGCTGCACAGATTCCATGGTCAAAAACATTCCAAATTAAACACAACTGATCAAAATACAAAGTCATCGATAAACGTCACTTGCATAGGGAATATACAAATCCCATTAGCATTCATCGTAAGATGCTTGCAGTGATATCGTTGACATATATTCTAATCGAATGTGAAAACCACAACATTATCAACCGCTAACGAATCTATGCAACGTCTATACCCAACCTTAAATTTCCTCATTTAAAATTTAAACAATAAATATTAATACAAATAAATAATAAATGGAAATGATTTTTTTATCAAACGCAAACATATATAAAATTACACATTATCAATTGAGTTGACACATAAGTCAGAGAAAAGTTCTTTTTATAAAATTTAAATTAACTTATCAATCTTTAAAGTTCTTAATTAATATTATGATTTTAACAATTGTTCAGTTCTATTGCTTACGGTAGAAGAGTCCCTGTTCCCGTTGGCAATTCCCATGGAGACTTTCCTGGAAGACCGGTCTGATATTTTGGAGGTAGCATTAGCTGGTTCTGTTCTGGTATCACAGTCTTTGCATTTTTAAAATAAGTGAGTGAGGACGACAAGTGCGTCTTGTCGCTCGACTCACCAAAATCAAGTTGGAAAAAACTGACTGGAACTCAATATTTTTTCTTTTTATAGTCCTCCTATGGATTCCATGAACAAAAACGTCACTGTTCTGTTTTTTCGTTATGGTCCGGGCCTTTATTTGCTTCCATTGGTCAAGCTAAAATCTCTTTCTTCTCTTATCTAACTTTTCATCTGACTTTTTAATTAAACAGCTTTTAGATAATTAATAAACAATCATTTCCATTTATAGATTACAGGAATTAATTAATACCTGTTTTTATTTTAACTTACGTTATTTTTTTTATTAAAATATTTTTATATTTCAATCTTGTATTTTTTTATTAAAAAAAATACGTTCAAATACTTTTTTTTTTGTTTATGAAAAAAATATTTTTAAAGTTTAGCATCTGTGCGAATATATACGTTTAACAAACATTTTAATTTTAGCGTTTAGTTTTTTTCTTTTTAATACACTTATTTTTATATGCGAACTTAAAAGTTTTTATTTCAATTTAATGTAACGACATATTTATATATCGTTACAATATATATATATATATATATTAAGATAGCCATAATTCATACTTTAATGGACAGGCTTCAATTCACTCCACACTTTAGCTCTTCAACCGTCCATCCAATTGAAAATCTGATGATGGAATGCTTAAAGGCCACAAAAGCCGTGATTCTTGTCACATCCATGTTTACCTAAAGCCAATCTGACCCCTCTCATGTACAGGACATAATCCATATAATACATATACAAGGGATGGTCAGATATCTCTATTATGTAATAATTGAAATACAGGCTTATTATATACCTGTATCAATATATGTAATATATAGGGTATATGAGCACAGACATTCACATGACCTACCACTTTCCACTCCATCTCATAACACTGATACACTTGAATACATATATGTCATGATGGGTCATGTGAAAGTCTGTGCTCATATACCCTATATATTACATGTATTGATACATGTATATAATAAGCCTATATTTCAGTTATTACATATTAGAGATATCTGCCCATCCCTTGTATATGTATTAAATGGATTGTGTTCTGTGCATGAGGAGTCATATTGGCTTTAGGTCAACATGGGTGTGATGAGAATCATGGCCTCAGTGTGGCCTTTGAGTGTTCCATCATCAGATTTTCAATTGGATGGATCATTGAAGAGTTGGAGTGTGGAGTGGATTGAAGCCTGTCCATAAAGTATGAAGTATGGCTATCTTAACATATATCTGAGCATTTATTGCTTGTATCTGTAGAGATGATAATCCAGACCAATTTATGATTGCTGGTTTATCATGAAATACGGATATTGGTGATTATTTATCTTTTCTACATATATGTTGTAGTATCAGTGTTATGAGATGGAATGGAGAGTGGTGGGTCATGTGAAAGTTTGTGCTTATATACCCTATATATTACATATATTGATACAGGTACATAATTTA
The DNA here is from genome assembly GCA_028023455.1 of Epiperipatus broadwayi. Lineage (NCBI taxonomy): Eukaryota > Metazoa > Onychophora > Udeonychophora > Euonychophora > Peripatidae > Epiperipatus > Epiperipatus broadwayi. The sequence goes on along the minus strand of JAQFVV010006257.1, from coordinate 3,606,971 downwards.
AGTCTAATCATGATCTTATTCTAAGAATTTAAATGAGAACAGGTTATTAACCCATGCTTCGAGTAGGTATATTTATGAGCATTGGCATGTCCAACTTCAAGCACCAATCTTACCAATTAATAATAATTATACCCCTCAAAAACAAAAGAAAGGGTTCCAGTGGACCTTATCAGGTGCCTTATCTAGACTAGTTCAGTCTCAAGGTCTTGGAGACAATGTCTATTAGGAGAATGGAGTCCATGTTATCTTATAGAGAAATGTCATTTATACACTTTATAATTTTCTTATCTGCCCTAAGAATCTTATTATTTTTATTCTTTTAGAGACATGCAGCCATTAACACTAGTAAGCTTTTATAAATAATAACCCAGAAACTATAAAAATTTCATTATTGTATTATCAATTAATAAATTTTTATTATTTTTAGTTTCTACATTTCTTCTACTTCTTCCCAGCTTATCTTTATCACCAAAAATTACTTTCATAGTGCCCAAACTCCTTTCATATTTATTATTTTAAAAAATTAACTCTCCCTACCACCATTCGCATGAACATCTGATGGTAATATTAAAACTGAAGACCATCATGCATCCACATCACTATTCACAGGTTACTTTTCTGATATATCAGGTTAACAAATCTCAATGCTCTAATGCTACTTTCAAAAGTTCCCCACAATTGCAGAATTGCTGCCCTAGATATACAAGGTAGGATATATTCCAATTCATGGTAATGAGACTTATGCTCTTGCATATATCTCTTGAACTCTTGTTAAGGAAAATTTTTAATGTGATGTAATATGGTTACTCTTTTATCAAAATCAGGAATCTTTCAGCCAATATGACTAAGAAAAACCTGTTACACACCTTCCCTTCCCTTTCCATTCCCCACCCTAAATTTTTTCCATATTCTTCTCTATCCTGTTCTATCTCATTGTCACAACATCATCTTTGTCCAATTCATGGCCATTGAATCTAGTTCCTTCTTATCTTTTTGTGGCCCCAGCATAAAGATCAAGAATCCACTATTTATATAATCACTTGGTCTATATTTATTCCAGAATTTTATTATGTATATTCTCTCTACTTGCAGGCATTTACATTCAATTAACAGATGCTTAATATTTTCTTTGCCTTCCTTACATAAAACTGCAGACTAAATCACCCATATTTGTCCATTTGTGTGTATATTTTCCTTGTTGCAAGCAATCCCGTTTGAATCTTAAATATATACTATTTTCCTACTAATATCATAAATTAATTCACATCCAATATTCTCATTACTTTTATATATTGTGACCTTCTAAATGGATACAAGAAACAAATTTTAAGCAGATAGCCCTGTATCAGTAATAATTAATTGTGTTTAGCTTAAAAAAGTGAAATAACATGAAATTTTTAAAAAATTTTCATTAATAATCGATAACCTTGTTTAAAAAGCTATTTACAGATATTATGTAGAAGTTTTAAGACATTTAGAATTTTTTTGATGGGTATTTAATGATAGAAAGGGGGTGACTTAACACAGAAACTGTTAGGGTATAGGTAGAGTTGATACAGATTTGTCTTGTCTGTAAGACCGTGGTTGATATTTATTAATGATTTTCTAGTTTATTTGCTTATTGTTACTCCAGTCCATAGCATGGTCATATAGGCTTCTGTTTTGATCAGATTGATTTAGTAGTTATAATGCAGCATATGTGTGTGCATGTATGTTTGTGCCATCTTACAACTTCATCTTTCACTCATATATTTGGTTATGATACAGAATATTATCTTTTACAGTGAAATCTTTAAACTTATAATAAATATCTTTGATAATCAATTTAAACACATATTAAGCATCTTTCACTCATGTATTTGGTTACGATACAGAATATTATGTTTTACAGTGAAATATTTAAACTTAAATATCTTTGATAATCAATTTAAACACATTTTAAGTGATTAATCAGTAGTTGGATCGATGGATTGTTAGGCAGACCAAATACACTATCATTTACTTTATTTATTGGGTGATTGTTTTTTATTATTTCATTTTAGAACTGTAAAGAATATATTTATTCAATTTAATTTAATATTGTTTGAAGGTCAGAATAATTTTTTTTTCCAAGAGAGAAAAGATTTATTGAATACTTCCAGTTAATTATCTTAGTGCAAATGGTGGGCTTGACCTTTTTGAAGTTGACCTTTGAGGGGAGTAACCTCTTGATTAGTGGAAGAAATGAATATCTAAGCAATAATCAGTAATAAAAAAAGATATACAAGAAAGTAATCTGCTTTAACACAGTCCTTCCCCTCTCTCTCTCTATGTGGTTCTTCTTCCAAAATCAAGCTGTTAATGTTCAATTTAAATTCAAAAGTACAACTTTCTTTAAGTATTACTTTCTTATATGGAGCTCATTGAAAAAATATTCTTTGGAATATAAAGAAAAGGATGAGAATGTAATCAACTTTAAGTAAGGCATATCACCCTATGTTTTCAATTAACTAACTTTAGATTTAATATCATCATTTAAGTATGTGTGTCTAACTTAGTGTAACATGCCATAAATTATTATTGGATGATAATTATATCTAACCATTCATATCTTCTAGGATTAAGGAATAGAATACTAATGGATAACTAACCTCTATTAAATGTGCTTATAACTTAATGTGAATGGAAGAGCATGAATATTACATATGTACATTTTTTTATTGTTCTCCTCATTGATACTTAACATATCACTAAATATAGTCATTTAAAGAAATTATGTCGACTTAAGTGAATATCATAAATTAATTAACTATTCACCTAATGGATGGCTTTTGATAAAGTATTATGAATTCCATGATAAAGGTAATTATAGTCAATATTAATTGGTGGAAAACTAATACTCCTTTTGAAATTTTCAAAAATGATTGCTGAGTTATAAAACTGTGAAACTATTAGTTAATTAAATGATAAAATATTACTAGAAGTCTGCAGAAGTAAATGTAATTTGTCATTATGTAGAGAAAATATGTTGAATACTTCCATGCTATATTGTCAGCAATTTCAATTAGCTATTTGCTAAGAACTTTGGAAACTGCTCTTCAATTGGATCCAAAATGCATATTATTCATCCTGTAGGAATTTGTCTATATGTCTACTAACATCTATTCATTTGTAATTATTATCATTATCTTCATATATGTCTAAGAGGCATTATTTACAGACTGTATGAATGAACTTTTATTTTCCAGCTAAAGAAGATTTAATTACTTCTTTTGTTGTTAGTCTATGGTAGATAGGTAGATCAATTTATTTGTCTTAGGTTGTTTTCTTTTATTATTTTCCTTTGTTCCAAGATCATCTTGGATACAAATTGTAATGGTCATATTTGTGCATTCATACAACAAAATCTAGAATTTTAGTAAATCATCCCAAGGCTGATTAAAATGAGGTTGTTGAGACCCAAATCCAATATCACCTCAGTTACTTTACTAACGTTCAAAGATTTACTACCTTACGGATGACATATATGAGGCTTCATGTATTCTTTAATTCACATGCCAGCAGTAGCACATCGTTGGAACATGAGACTATGATTTAAACTGGCATATTAATAAAGTATAGCTATATAGACATGACTCAACTGATAGATATCATTTAATTTGAATAGTGATTCATAAATAACTAAGTAATAATCAATAATTAACTAATGAATAATGAGAAAAATTGAGACACTAAACAAGAAGCAAATTTAATATAAGCCAAAATTAAATAAAATAAAAGAAATAATTAAATGCAATACATGAAATTATCTCACATGCAGGTGAGGATGATTTTGTAGGTTTACAAGCTATTTAACTCAAATATTTGGTATTTTAGCTTATTTGCAGGTGATGATTTTATAGGTTACAAGTTATTAACTCAAATATTTGATATTTTATCTCACTCACAGGTGATGATAATTTTGTAGATTACAAGTTGTTAATTTTCATGAGATTTATTATTACAGGATTAGAAATTGATTCCAAGTTTAGCTCATGATTATCTATGCCTTATTTATGCTATGCTACTGAGTATTAGTTTTGCCTTAGTTAATTTGAAGAAGTGATTATCATTAATTACAATTAACTATTATACTTAACAAACAATACATTTCTCTATAGAGATTAAGGACTTATAAAATTAGATTCTGGTTCAGATCAAAGCTGAAACATTAATTATTATAGTGGAATGAACTGATGATGGGTAGTAAGACTTCAGATACCAAAGCATTTATAAAATACATAATCTAAGTCTTTGCATCTCAAATGTGTGCTTGCTCACAGAATTAATTACTGTGTAATCAGTTCCCTTCAACCATACTATTTGCTAAGAATGAGAGACATTTAGTCTGGGTGACCAAACAACTAACAATATATCTGGCTCCTTATGCTCCAGTCCTAAAAAATAATAATGGTATAGCCATCAAAACCAAAGCCCATTTTAAAAAAAATAGTTGTCTGAATTAAAGAAATGGGGTGGCTATTAAAACCAAAGCCCATTTAACACATAATATATAGCAAGGAGTATAGGCATATATGCATTTCCTAAGAACACATTTGCCCCACTGACTACATCATTATAAAAGAAATTAAGACACAAAACATTAGTTTCATTCCATGAAACAACCGTAAATCAGTTCATAGATTAGCATTTATCATTATGCTACTAAATAAATATAATGAATCTAATTTATTAAGATATCTGTATAGGTATTCATATAAATCTAAAGAGGGCTACAACATATTTTGGGAAAACTATAAGATTAAATTCTAACTTTATGCTGTATTTGATCACGTCTGATTTTAACCAACTAGTTTAATTATAGCAAATCTATCTTTAAACATTTATAATTGCTTAATTGTGTATATCAATAAATATTATTTTACTCATTTCAGAAAGGAGTTTTGTTTGTGTACTAATAAATACAAAATTATATAAGTGCGAGAACATCTAATCATTTCTCAATAATTAATTTAAATATTAATAAACTCTGATCTGAATAAAACATAACATAAATAAATAATTGAAAATAATATAGGCATAGACAACTTTAAAAGAATATAAAATTATAGATAAGATTTGGCTTTATTATGCTTAATTATAATGAAATAAAATTAAAATAACTTAAATTAAATTAAATTCAATTAAATTGGATTAATTGGGCAAGACCCACAAATTAAATAGTAAATCAAATTATATTTTAGTTTAGAAATTAATATTTGGGAAGTTTAAAATAAATTAGTTTAAACAATATTGGATATTTACAGTAATTTTAGCTAACTTTGAGAAGTTAGAAGATTTAGTTTAAATGTTCATTTAAAAGTTTTCAGAAATCGGTTACTACTTTAAGTTTTGTCAGCTGGCATGGTCATTTAATCTTGGGCATTTCTTTGTTCTTACTGCTACTGGGCTGTTGGTTCAGGTGTTTCTGCTTCTTGTAGATCATTCTCGGGATCAGTAAAGCAAGTTTATTGCCTTTCTACCCCATAAATTTCATCTTGAATGATTTGATTACTTTAACAATATTATAGTGCCTTCAAAATGGCTGAAATAAGTTTATATACTGACCTCCCCCCTTTTCTTTCATACTGACCACACTTGTTTACCAGTTTTAATTCAGATCTGTTTTTTTAATTCAGTTTGCTATATTCTTAGAAAATCCAGGGATTCCTGCTGAGTCATCAATTTTCTACAGGTGGGTCCCTCAATTTTGACCAGGTTAAATTATTCAAACTTATTTTAAAATCTATTTTTACTTTTAACTTTTTAAATAAATCAAAATGTAACAAGAAGGATTAATTTTATTAAATTATATTTTTATGAAAAACAAATCTAAAACTTGGTAAACATTTTACTCTATATATAACATATTTAAGCTTAATTTATCTCTATATGCAGAAATATTATAATTTCTATATTAACTTTAACAATAATATTTAAATAAAGAAAATCTATAATGCTTTAAATCTATAACATTATTTCTTCTCTGCATATATGTTGGTTTTGGTTACATATACATCAAGGATTATATTTATTTAGCAAATAATAATATATATGTGTGCATATGCTGATTTATTACACATATACATATACATTCTACAACATATGCTATAATATATACACACATAACTATAATTATTAACTTTAAAATTAGTCTAATATATGAGGATTTGGGTATATATGTACAGAAATAAAATACTACTATAGCTTTTAGTAGGTGAAACAGATGATAGAGAGATCTGACAGTTTCAGTATAATATGAAAAGTATTATACTAGGTAATTGATTGTTATTTTGATATATTTTTTTATGTACATGTATTCTATATGCTTATGTTAGCGGTAGAAGTATTTATTTGCTATTATGAAGCTAGCAGCTAATTTAAAGAGGGATAAATGCATAAAAATATTGTTTTATCTTTGCATTGTTAGAGATGATGAAATCTGATTAATAACAATTGTTGGTTATACCTAAAAATTTAAAGCATTTATAATTCATCATGAATTAAATATTTATTTTCAATTTATTGGTTAACGTTGGTGTAATATCTACATATTGAATACAATTTGAAATTATTTTGTGCATGTTATGTGTATGTGTACCTGTTTTGCATGATTCATTTATATAATTGTTAAATTTATAGTCGCTTGACTTATATTTTTTCAGCTGGTTTTGGATAATGTAATATGCGAAAAGAGATGAAAGAATTAGGAATTTATCTACCAACAAATTTTTTTTTATGTTTAGAATGAAATGTGTTAAGTAGCTATGAGGAAAGAAATTATTAAGGATATATATTATATTGTCAGGGATTGAGAGAACTCTTCCTTAGTTTATTTAAATATTTATCATGAGTGGATTATATTTCCTAGATTAAACATTTGTGCATTATGATGATTATAGTATATGAAGTGAAGTAGTGTATTTCCCTTGTTTTTGGTGATGAGACTAAGTCCACACCAATATTGAACCTCTGAGTAAGGTTAGGGAGTCACTAAATTTTGTCATTTAGATTAGTAGAATTAAGAAAGTCTTCTTGTCTCTCATGCGTCCATTTTGGAATGTTTTTCAATCATATAATCATAGCTATGTATAATATAGTATCTCAATTAAAATGAATGGTAGGATTAATTTCCTTTATAAAGCATCTAAAGCAGAAGTAGTACTAAAGTCATTGGTTGGTCTATTGCATTATCCATATTATATTTTATCTCTTAATTTCATAAGCAAACCAATGGGATGTAGCTATGTTGATTATATTATAACAGGTGGCATAATACAGAAGCACACACAAAATACTATTGATTCTGAAGCGATGGAAAAAATTTATCACTGGATTTGTAAGTCTTGGGTAAATATTTCAAATTGTATCATACTAATTTATTTTAACTTTTAAATCATCAAATCCTCAAAATAGTTCATCCTCATCTTGAATGAGTCAACAAAAAAAGGAGAAAAGAAAGTGTAGCCAGTTAATAGAATTGCTCAATTGACTCATAAAGGACAATGTGACCTCACTAACTCATATGTTGTTTAGATGCATATTGCATTGTTTAATTATCCCATTGTTTATTTGATTGACAAAGAATATTAGAATTAGATAATAGCATGTATATATGTGAAGTAAATATGTAAAGGTATTCCTTTGTTTTGTCAGTTCATTTTACAGGAGTGTAATAAAATAAAGTTATGAGTTCAGGAATATATAAAAAAAGAAAACGTGAAGAAAAATATAAATATTAAATATCAAGTCCTGCAAGATATATTTGTAAATTTATGAGTTATAATTGATAAATCTAGTCAATAGACTCTGAAACTCTGACCCTAATATAAACTGATCATATTTATTTTGGTCCCATAATGTAATAAATGTTTCATTTATTTTAAACTTTATTGAGAGTTGTTCTTTTACATACATTTATATTCTTAGTTTCCACATCTACATATCCAATATGATATAATTGCACTATTTCATGAATTTAATATTGAAAATGTTCAAATCTGACGATATTATTTTCTTGATCCAAATATTATATGAAATGCTTAATTATTTGATGAACTTCTGGGAAAGTTTATATACTTAGTTATTCTTTGGATAATGATTTGAAATAAAAAGGTACCCTATTTCCTTCATTGTCTAACTGCTATCTCATTAGAACAATACTCAATTTTATGTTGTTACCTTTTATGATAGTAATTAGTAGCTATTCTATAGTATAAATTTTTAAATAAGTTATGTAATAAAGCCCTGAGATATTTGGTTATTGTTTCAAAGTAGATATTAATTTACTCATTTGATTAAACTTATCATATAGTAAAAGTTGATTAGTGATATGTCTTTGTACATTTAATTTAAATTTATTATACTATAAAAGTTGTTTAGTGCTATATCTTTGTCTCATTTAATTTCAACTTATCATATAATAAAGCTGATTAGTGCCATATCTATATTTTGACCTATTAAAGTACTACTGTGGTTAGTCAGAAGTGCATTTAGATGATAGGAGAAGCTAAACTTGAACTGTAACTTATTAGTTTGGATGGATGGAACTTTATCAATTTTAACTACTTATTTATTGCAAAACCAATTAGATATTTTACTCTTATTGATTCATAATATATCCTCCTGTATTTTATTTGCATTTTACATATTATGGAACTCTATGCCCCCCCCCCCCCCACTGAGCTAAGCTATAATTGGACATTATTATAAGAGTCTCAATAGTGACTCAAAGTGGAATCAGATTATAAGTTTTTTCTTTTATCAATAGAATTGGCGCCCTGGGTATTTATTCATAAGAGATGTAGGATTGGTGTTGGGGGAGGGCTACATATATATATATATATATATATATTTATTTTACTCTCCATACTAGTTCTCCATCTCTCCAACTCACCTATTTTTTATTAATGCATCTATTCTTTCATCCCCATCTTTGTCATTATAACACTCAACAATATTCCTAACACAATCATTCCACTCTTTGTATAAGTATGCTAACATAACATCTTTATCCAAATCTTCTGCATACTGTACTATCTCTGTCACCTATCTTGTTACCTATCCTTTATTCATAACCCAATTAAATATTTTGGCTATTCTCTTACTATCCATAAATTACAATCTACTAAACATTTTCATTTTACTTTTTGCATCTCTCATATAAAAACTTTACTTTTCCATTTCTCCTTGAATTGCCACATTTGTAGGCCACATATCTGCATCTAATGCATGTCTTCCTACTTCTCTTTGTACATTTTCTAAGTAATCTAACATCCCTTTGCTGATGTGAAGTAATCTAACATCCCTTTGCTGATGTGATGTGATGCATTGTGACTTCTTTTTATATGGAGTCAGGAATCTCTCAGCAACTATGCCCAGAGAAACCTGTTAGTCACTTTGACTTCCCTTTTCCACCCCAAGTTTTCCCCTATTCTTCTCTATCCTGATCAATCCCATTTCCACAATGTAATCTTTGTCAACTTCATAGCCTTTATATCTAAAATTCCCTTATTTTTTTCCAAGCCCAGCATAAAAACCAATAAGCCACTTTTTGTATAATCAGTTTGTTCATATTTATTCTTCCACAACTTCATTATTTGTACCCTTTCTGATTTCAGGCATTTACATTCAATTAACAGATGCTTAATATTTTTTGTGCCTTCCTTACACAAATTGCAAACTAAATCACCCATATTTTTCCATTTATGTGTATATTCCCATCCGAGCCTTAAACAGTAAACTACTTCCTTGCTATTATCATAAATTAACTCATACACAACATTCTGTTTCTTCTATAAATATTGAAACTCTTTTTACTCTCCATCTCTCCAACTACCTATTCTTAATTAATACATCTATTCTTCTATCCCATTTCTTAATACTATAACACTCAACTATTAACAATCATCCCACCTTTTGTATAAGTATACTGACATAAATTCTTAATCTAAATCTTCTGCATATTGTATTATTTTTTGTGTGCCCATCTTGTTACTTGCTCTTTATTCATAACCCAATTAAATACTATTTCGGCTATTCTTTTATTATCCATAAACTGCAATCTACTGAACATTCTCATTTTTCTTTTTGCATCTCTCATATAAAAATGTGACCATTCCAGTTCTTCTTGAATTGCCTCCTTTACTTTCCACATTTCTGCATCTAATGCATGTCTTCCTACTTCTCTTTGTATTTTTTCTAAGTAATATAATACCCCTTTACTATGCATCATTACCATATGTTAACCCTGCTACTACCTCTTTCTTCCACACAATTCTAGCTATATCATATTTATTATATATGAACACTGTTAATTTCTTTATCAATCCCTTTCTTTTTTTTTTGCTTCATTTATCAATTTTTTCTCCCATTAATCCAAGCAATGTCTCTGATTACTTAAAGATGATTCCTAGTTATATCTATTCACTACACTTCTGATGTGATGTGATGCACTGTGACTTCTCCTTAAATGGAGTCAGGAATCTCTCAGCAGCTATGCTCAGAGAAACCTGTTAGCCACTTTACCTTTCTTTTACATTGTCCACCCTAAGTTTTCCCATAATCTGCTCCATCTTATTTCCACAACATAATCTTTGTCAACTCCATGACCTTCATATCTAAATCCCCCTTATCTTTTCCTAAATCTAGCATAAAAACCAATAACTCACTTTCTGTATAATCACTTTGTTCATATTTAATCTTCTGTACCCTTTCTGCTTCCAAGCATTTACATTGAAGTAACAAATGTCTAATATTTTCTATGCTTTTCTTACACAACTTGCAGACTAACCCACCCATATTTTTCCATGTACATGTATATTCCCTTGTTGCTAAAGATCCCATTCGAGCCTTAAACAATAAACTACTTTCCTTACTATTATCATAAATTAACTCACACCCAATGTTCTATTTACTTCTATATATATATTTAAACTCGTTTTACTCTCTGTACTAGTTCTCCATCTCTCCAACTCCCTATTCTTTATTAATGCATATATTCTTCTATCCCACTCCTTACCACTATAACACTCAACAATCCTCCTAACACAATCATCCCACCTTTTGTACAAGTATACTGACATAACTTCTTTATCCAAATCTTCTGCATACTGCATTACCTTTCTCACCCATCTTGTTGCCTGCCTTTTATTTCTAACCCAATTAAATACTATTTTGGCTATTCTTTTATTATCCATAAACTGCAATCTACCGAACATTTTCAATTTGCTTTTTGCATCCCTCATATAGAAACTTGACCATCTCATTTCTCCTTGAATTACCTTCTTTGCTGTCCACACCTTAGCATCTAATGCATGTCTTCCTACTTCCCTTTGTACTTTTTCTAAGAAATCTAATACCCCTTTACTAACACATAACACATCATTGCTGTATGTTAACCCTGCTACTGCCACTCCCTTCCATACAATTCTAGCTACATCATATTTATTATAAGAAAACACTGTTAATTTCTTTATCATTCCCTGTCTTTTCTTTGCTTCATTTATCAATTTTTTTTTCCCATTCATCCAAGCAATTTTTCTTATTACTCAAGATGATTCCCAAATAACTATATCTATTCACCACACTTAACTTTATATCCCCCAATAAGAAATCTTTGTATTCTCTTTCCCCAGTATTCACCATCATTATATTTGATTTTTCTTCACTAAATTTAATCCCCATATCTTTACCCACCATTGTGCATGTCCTCAGCATAACTTCCATATCTTCTCTTCTTTCTGCACACAAAAAAATATCATCCACAAAAAAAGACCCGACAATGTATATACTCTCTCTATCCCTCTTCCAAGACTTTCTATTGCTCTCTCCATTTTACTCAAATACAACACAAAGAAAATAGGTGACCTAGGGCATCCTTGCCTCAATCCCACCCCATTTTTAATTTTAACTGATTCTATATTCCCTAATTGATATGTATAGTAATTATTTTCATATAATTTCTTAATAACACCCACTAAAGCTTCATCCATTCCCAGATTTGCTACACTTATCTGTAATCTACTTTTATTCACTCTATCTTATGCCTTCTCTATATCTATAAAACTCATATATAACTGTCTACTCGAATTTCTACTCATATCTATAAGTTGTGTAACTACAAATAAACTATCTCCTATATGCCTATCTGATCTAAAGTCTCCTTGCATTTCCCCACTACATTATATTCTTCCATTTGCAACTCTTCCAGCCATCATATATGAAAAAACTTTATATAAAACTGATGTTACCACTATTGGTCTATAATTATTTAACTTTCTATGATCCTTACCTTTTCCTTTAAATAATAATGTTACTCTTGTATTACCTCAGCTACCCAGAAAAACTTTTTTCTGTGCCATCTTATTAAAACATGATAGTAACTTTACTTTTGCCCTACACCCTAAATTCATTACCATCTCTGCTGCCCATCCATCTAACCTCTTGCCTTACCACTTTTCAATTTCTTCCCTGCCTCATTCTGTTCATTTTCTGTAAACCTAATATTCCAATTACTATATGCTTTCATATTTTCTATCCCTCTGTCCTTCACATCTAACATCTTTTCTATATCCATTACATAACTATTCAATATTCTCTCTAATTCTTCTGAGTGGTCATCATTTAAAAGCACCCCTGAATGCAACTATTTACTGACAGCAGTTGTTTCTGCTAATACCGTCTATTAATATATAATTTGCATATTTATTTGAGGAAATAAATTTTCGTTTCATTTTTTGTCAAAATATATAGTAGCTACTTATTTAAAAAATATTGATATATGGTACCAAATTTTCATTTACCCAGCAAGCGATTTTTTCTTTCAGACATAACTGATAAGCATTTTTTTAAAAATGTAAATTGATAGAATAGAGACATTTGTATTTATTAACTTCAATTATAGTTAGTACATTACATTTATTATTAATTTATTATTTATTACTGAATATAATTTATTTTAAAAAACTTTAACATAATTTAAATATAGGCATTTATTACATTGATCATCATTTTCAACAATGCTCAATCCATTGCAGGATGAAGGTCTCCTAAGTTTTATTAATCCATGTTTTTGATTCCTAATTTCTTTTTTTTATATATATCACTTAAGCAAACTTTGTTATGTTGTTCATCCATCTCATTTTTTTTTTTGGTCTTTTATAATTTCTTGGGATCCAATTTAAGAGTTCTGTTGTTCATGCATCAACATCTCTTCTTCTAATAGATCTAGCCTAACTCCACTTTAATATGTTACTTTTCAATAATAGCTGTCCACTTCTAACACACATCTCTTCATATGTTTCTTTATTCCTCATGAAAATTGTCCAATTTTAAGAATCATAAATAACCAGTAAAACTTAATATATTAAAAATCTTTTTTCTTTCGAACATAGAATTATATTTGGATTTTAACACTGATATTTAATTTTTTGATAATTTTATCTCATATTTTTTTCTGCATTAATAATCTGACCAAGATATTTATAATAGTTATTTTCTTCTAATTCATGATTATTAAAAGCTGGAGAAATCTGTTTGAATGTATTCAACATTAGTTTCAGGACTTCCTTCCCTCTAATGTCAACCAAATTTTTAACAACATCAAAGTTACCTCTGAACCTGGATCTCCAAATAATTTATATAATTAACTGCAATGAACCAACTTGTAAAGCAATTTACTATGGCAAGTCTTGTGCCAACAATGCTACTAGATTAGTACAACACAAATACTTATACAAACTTGCCAAAACAGATACCAACATAAAATCAGTATTTTTTAGAGCATGAGTGTGATTTGGGTCACAATTTCAATCCACTCAATATCAAGTTGTTTGTGTTGAGTGCAATGATTGAAAGAGAAAATATAAAGGTGTGATTTGTCACAAATAATACTCATGAAATAAACAAAAAAGACTCATATACTGCATTATCACACATGTAGTATATTTAAATTTGCAAATTTGCATAGTAATTAACTTATGTTATTTCTATATACTCATATTAATAGTATGAATATGATTGGCCTGGTAAAAGCAGTGCTAAGCTGTAAATCTTTAATGGAATTATGAGTTTATAATTTTTCCAACATAGTGGACCTTCTTTATACCTTGAGTTACAAATCAATTAGGAAAGAAAGAAAAGACAAACCGAGTTACATTAAATATTATATTATTTTTTTCAACATTGTATTTAGCTCTACTGTCTTATGTTCAACAGATAATTCTTGCAACACTTCCTAAATCTCTGAAGCATTACTTGCAAAAGTAACTATATTACCTGCAAAATCTAAATGACTTAAATAATTCTCATGCACTTTTCTCCCTTAGTTTCTTATTTTAGTTCATCAAATTACTTTTTGTAAAACTATTTTGGAAAAATGGAATCACTCTATCATACATTCTTTTTAATGTTTATTTTTTTGATATTAACAGGTAATGTAATCATTTATGTTTCATTTGTATAAATATTGTTTAAAATACAGCAATATTCTGAATTTATATTGAAATAATTAAAGTCATTTATTTCAGGGTCAGCCATGTGGTCTTCCACATGGTTGTGAGAACGTTTTCAAGAGTTATGAGGGATGCTAATAAATATAGTATTCAGAAGTTTTCAAATATTATTATATAAAATAAAACATAATTTACAACAAATGGTTTAAAACAAGATATAACTGAAAGATTCTTGTTTTAAAATTAATCAAAATAAAATCTTGGGCACTTATAAATATTGTTTCCACTAAAAAAAATGAAAGATTAGAGAAATGGTTTATTTAAGGAAAAAAAAATATTTTTTCTGAAAATTATAAAACTCTGTAATAAATTATTGTTGTTATTGTTTTAAATAACGTGTTAATGCCTTTACATCTAATATTGTTTGATCTACATATATATTCTATGTACATTTCATTGGAAGTAACTTGTTCTATGGGATCTATACAAATAGTAGTCATCATCATATTAAATAAAATATTTTAAAATCTTATTTATATTTATATATATATATATGTGCCAGTCTATTTCCTGATCTTTAATGCCAGTTGGCATCTGAATCAATTAAAGAAATGTAAGTAATTTAAACATGTACAGTTTGATCATTAAAATATATCTAAATAATACAAAGTTTTAATCATAATAAAAATATTTTTAGAATCAAATGCCTTTTCATAATTTACAAATCCAAAGCATAATTCCAATTCATATTCATTGATACTTTCCATAACTTCTCTTAATACATGGATGTGATCCACTGTGCTAAAATCATTTTTAAATCCAGCTTATTCTTTTAGTTAGTTAGAATCCAAAGTTCATTGCAGACAAATTGAAATTATCTTGTAAAGATTTTGTATAGAAACAATAAATATCTAATATCTTCCTTAAATATCCATAGGTTTTCCCAATAATTTTTATCTTTCATCATCTCTTTTTTTTAATAATAGTTTAATCTTTTTTCATTGAGGAACCATTACTTTCCAATTCCCATTTCTATTTTATTATATCATTATTAACTCTTTTTCATACTAGATATTCAATGGTACTTTAAGGATCATTGATATAAATTATCATATTCTTTCTTCCTATTTAAGTAGAAATTTATTGGTAAATTGTTTATTAAAACTTTAAATAGAGTATCAGTCAGAACCATTATCAAAATCTATTAATATTTTAAAACAATTTGCAAGTTATAATTTAAATTCATTGGAATGTTTCTGAAGATGAGATTTCATCAACTGTTAGCATTGCTTTTCTTATTAATTTTTGTCTCTCTAGATTCACATTAACACATATTTTATATTTCACTAATTGGTGATCATTTCCTGTGTTGAATCTATTATAATCTTGAAATATATATTTTTTTGTTAGGCAAAATATAATCAACTTTGTTGCACCTTTATTTGGATATTTTCATGACGATTTCCATTTAATATTTTTCTTTAAAAAAGAATTCACAATATAGTTTTCTTGTTTCTGTGAACACATAATTTCTGTATCCTTTCACATTTCTATCATCATAGCCAAATTTAGGCACAGCAGTTTCACCTTTCAATTCTTTACCAATTCTAACATCAAAGTATTCCATGACAATATTAAATATTAAATAATTTCATTAAAAGCACTGTGTAGATCTATATGAAAGTCCTCTAGCTTTTTATCCCAAAGTGCATAACTCAGAACTCCTTACATTTGGTTTCTTCCATTAAGTTGTTTCATATTGCCACTTTGTCTAATATTCCAACAACCTCCACAATGTTTTTTGTTTACAATGAATGCCATTTCACTTATGCTTCAAATATTCGTACCTTTGTATTAAAATGTGTCCATTTTTTAAATTAATTGTCTCTTCACCTTTTCTTCTAATTTCACAAAGTATAACAATGTCCATTTAATACTAAACAGTACTTCCAATTTATGCAATCTTCCTTTTCTTGAAAGTGATCTATAGATGCAAGCACCCAAATAAAATATCATTATTAAATGGTAGATTGGGTTTTCAAATTGTTAGCACCTTCTGTCTTTGGCCACCAATAATAATATTTTAGTCAGTGAATTTGTGATCCCTTCTTGGAATAAAACTCATAGTTAAGTGTTGTCTGTCATGATTGTAAATATATATTTTTAAAAAAACATTCACACACATTCATTCTGTCTTTAACAAAACTCTATTAATATTTCAGTTAAAAACCTGTCAGGCAACTGAAAAGAAAGAATACCTGTTTTTAATCTTAAACTTAAGAACCAATAAACTGACAATACTGACTCATGCATATTTGGGAGATGTGGACTTTAAAAAAATTTCCACTCATTTTCTAAGACTTCAAAGTGTACTCAAAACATCCTGTTTCAATTAATAGCAATATCCTTTTCACAGCATTTATTATATTTAATTCAAAAGATAAAAAAATATTTAAAACTTTTATACATTCTATTTATTTTTGAATATAAATATTATAAATAAAATGTAAAAAAAAAAATACTATTTTAATGTATACATTAAATAACTAAGTCTTCAAGTCCATGTACAAACATACTAAATAAATATTTTATTTCAAAAGAGTGGTTTTTTTTTTTGGAACAGGATCACTCAATCAAAGACTTATTAATTGAATATCTCAGTAAGTAAATGAGAACTTTCCACTGCTCATAAATATTAGTGCATAATAGTATTATCTTTATGTACCAGTAATAAAAAAGCAAAATAAAAAATGGTACTCGTCCTTAAAACAAATATTTGTTTAATTATAATGGCAGTTGAATATAAAATTAAAATAAATATGCAAACAAAAGCCGGTTTCTAGTTAATAATTAAGCTAAAATTTCTTTACAATATTTTTAATTGCTATCTTTTAAAAAAAATATTTCTAATTATTTAAGTTTAAATTTGAATTGAAATTTAATTTTTATATCAAAAATATATTCCTATTATTTCAATATTTTTATTAAAGAGAAAAAATGTAATTAATTTCATGTGCACTAATATTTCAAACAATAAAAAAGAATGCAATAAATATTGCAGAAAAGCTTCCAAAATAAAGACTTGATTTAAAAGCAACATCACCATTAAGTGAATAGAAACTATTTAAAGATATTATTCTTATGATGTGATGCACTATAACTTCTCCTTATGCGGAGTCAGAAATCTCTCAGCAACTATGTCCAGAGAAACCTGTTAGCCACTTTACCTTCCCTTTCCATTCCCCATTCTAAGTTTTCCCATAATCTGCTCCATCCCATTTCCACAACATAATCTTTGTCAACTCCATGGTCTTCATATCTAAATCCCCCTTATCTTTTCTCAAACTCAGCATAAAAACCAATAACCCACTTTCTGTATAATCACTTTGTTCATATTTATCCTTCCATAACTTCATTATTTGTATCCTTTCTGCATTCAAGCATTTACATTGAATTAATAGATGCCTAATATTTTCTATGCCTTCCTTACACAACTTACAGACTAAATCACCCATATTTTATTATTTACGTGTATATTCTCTTGTTGCTAAAGATAACCATTCGAGTCTTAAACTAAAAACTACTTTCCTTGCTATTATCATAAATTAACTTGCACCAAAATTCCGTTTACTTCTATATATATTTAAACTCTTTTTACTCGTCATACTAGCGTCTATATGATGTGATGTGATGTACTGTAGCTACACCTTAAACGAAGTCAAGAATCTCTCAGCAATTATACCAAGAAAAACTTGTTAGCTACTTAATTTTACATTCCCCAGTCTAATTTTTCCCATATTCTGCTCCATCCCATTTCCACAACATAATCTTTGTCAACTCTACAGCCTTTATATCTAAATCCCCCTTATGTTTTTCCAAACCCAGCATAAAAACCAATAATCTACTTTCTGTATAATCACTTTTTTCATATTTATTTTTCCATAACTTCATTATATGTGCCCTTTCTGTTTTCAAGCATTTACATTCAGTTAACAAGTGCCTAATATTTTCTATTCCTGCCTTACATAATTTACAGACTAAATCACCCATATTTTTCTATTTATGTGTATATTCTCTTGTTGCTAAAGATCCTGTTCGAGCCTTGAACAATAAACTACTTTTCTTACTATTATCATAAATTAATTTTCTTTTATCTTAGGCGCGACCTCTTGTTTCAAAATAATGAATTAATTCTAAATATAGATCTAGAATATAATAATTTGATATCTCCAGAATCTCTAACTTTTCAATCGTAAGAATGAAATATATTTTTTGTTAAAACGATAATCATTTTGCTTCGAGATAGTGAAATATTAATAAATCAACGTTTACATCAGGGAAATAAAATACGCATTTTTTTAAAAGTCAAATGTCATTGATTCCTGATATTAAGTTTTATTTATTTTGAAATATATATAAAAATTGTATCTTGTTTAACAGGGAGATGTGTGTCATTTATTCTTATAACAATTTCTTCTGATAGAATAACGATATTTATTTGATATATATAAAATCTATTTTTTATTGGATTAGAGATTTGTAAACTAGTTATGTCGAAGACAGCAGGATTTTATGGGTGGATGAAACAATTAAGGAAATTATATAGACATTTTGTTATTATTAATATTGCTGTATGAACATTTTTGTTGTTCATATTTTTATGTATATAGAAATATTAGTATCACCTAACGTTAAATTACTTTAAGTAGATTACTTTTCATCTATATTGCTTTAGTCAGACTTTATGTTTGTTCATAGGTAGTGTTGCTGAAGTAATTTAATGTTAGGTGAAGTTGATATTTTTATTTCTATATTTAATTTCAGTTTGCAATATGTAACTGGTTGTGTTTTTTATATTATTATATATATGCCTTAAGAAATAAGTATTTAACTTCCAAAAAAAGACTTAAAAATAACTCATGATTATGTATAAGATAATGTATAAACCTTAAAAGTATAAAGCTAATCTAATCAATAAATAATCAAAATTACCCCAAATTCATAACTCAACCAGACTAGCCAGAAAATAAACTCTACCAATGGTTTCACTGCTACAAGCAGACTTCTCAAGTGTAAAGTTGTTCTTTACATTTGAGAAGCCTGCTTGCAGCAGTGAAACCATTGGTTGTGCTTTAGAGTTTATTTTTTTGGCTAGTCCGGTTGAGTTGTGAATTTGGAGTAATTTTGAAGATAATGTATACATATCCTTATGACTTTTTAATACTCCAAACCAAAGTTTAGCACTTTTCCTTTATCAGCATGATATCACCACATCCCTCCTTTCCAATCGATTAGTTTTATCCACTGTGTTAGGTACAAACCTGCAAAAACATTTAGCCACCTTTGCTCACACATATGAAATATTGCCTTTCACAACCATTTTTTTTTGTGGTATTACAAATAAAAACAATAAAATAATTTATTTAAAAAAAAACAGTACACAAAACAATAGATTTTATCTTAAAAAAATTAGGCATGAAATTTAAAAAAAAATATTCATATTTTTATATTTGCGAAGGTGTCAATTATAATGGCAATTTGTGATGAATGTATAACTTCAGATTCAATTGCAATGAAAGCTAAATTTGGCAGCCTTTCTTGTATCAATAACATTTTAAAATAGTTTTCGATAAGTTTTAATTTTTAAAATGATTGCTCACCTATAGCAACACTAATGGAATGCATATTCTTAATGCAATAGAAACATTAGGAAAAAATGATATTAAATTATTAAAAGTCATATATTAAAATAAATCAAATAGTGACGTTTAAAGATTCAATTTCTTCAAGTAATCTACACCATCAATATTTGATTCATTACTATCTATGAGTTTTGGGAGGCAATTCATTGGAATATTTTACAAGTTCTTGTTTCCCAATAAATTTCAAGTTGTAGAGAAACCCACAAGTGTTTCTGTGGTTTCTTAGAAAAAAATTTTTTTTTCTCAATGGAAGCAAGAGCTATATATTCATTAAAGTGTAATACTCTCTCATATGCATAATAAAATTATTTATTGATTTTGCATTAGTAAACTATCACATCTTGAGAAAAGACAGAATTAAAATTAAAAGACATGGTAAATTATTCAGCAGATAAAATTAGTTTATTAAAAGAGTTTTCACTATATACTTATTAAATCCTTCTATATTTTTATTGTTTTGTGAATTTATGATTTTGATTCTGAAGAAATTTACTTACTTTGTTGATTTTTAAAATAATTTCATATCAAATAATGATAAACTAAATAAATTTAAAAGAATTAATATTGAATGCCAAAGAAGGTGTTTGATATTTTGTATCTGCATCTCTTGATTTATCATTTGATAAATTAAACAGTGTATCATATGCCTTTCTTAAATAAAATTAAAATAGTTTTAGTGATTTAATTTCACTTTCCCAACAGATTTGACCACAAGTTGTGAAAATATTTTTAAAAAATGCTTCAATAATATATATATATATATATATTGTAACTACAGAAAATTGGGGTTTAAATCATGAGGGGAAATACAGGGTCAAACCTGGGCTGATGGAATATCATCATCAACCTCAGTTCCAAAATATATCTTTTATTAATGAAAATTTTATAACTAAATATTAAAGTATGAGATTTTATTAAAAAATATATAAGTATTATTGGTAAAGATATTACAGTGAGAAGATATTAAGTATTATTAATATCCAAAAAATATATAAACAATTTTATATATCAAAGAGAGCATGAGAAAATGAAATCTCTGAGATCAATGGATCTATGAGAGATCAGCCAAGAGATTAGTTAAGTATAATTAAATAAATTGACCAGCATTATCAATAAGTATAAGTAATACTCAGAAAGAAATAATCATTCATCATCATGAAGGATCAACGAATAAATCAGAATAAAATCAACAGTTCATCTTGTGGCTGAATATAAACAATAAAAATTACAAATCAACAATCAATCTGGTGATGGGATTGGAAATGGGTCTTCTGTAGACCAGGCTAATTATTGAACCATTACCAGTTTGGGGCAGTTATGTCACCATTAATTTAAAGGCACAGACTAAGAGCTCATTCATCAGAATACATAATAATAAAAATTAGAAAAACAATAATGCTGGGACTTTAAAACATACTGATAATCATCAATCCTCTGGCCATTTGCACTAGCCAACTATAAACTTAACTTGTAATAAGACTAAACTAAAATAAATGTAGTGCATGAGCCTTAAAGAATATACTCTTAATATCAACCAGCATATGTCAATCACCATCATCTGAGTGCCCAAAAGCACTAAATACATTCCCATTTATATATCAGCCATTATACATGAATCTAGCTTAGAAAAACACAAGCTCTATTACTGTTATGGTGATCAAGAGATAATGCAATACAATTTTTAACAATTGAATTCAAGTTTATTTATAACAATAAAAAAGTTAATGAAATTAAGGTCTCTAGAATATGGCTATAGATATAAATCTTCTGATTTTGATTAATATTTTACAAAAAAAAATTATTACATTGTGATTTACATATATATCATTGACAAAATTCAACTTATTACATTGATTTACAGATATGTTCCAATAAGTTTATTTAAAATCAGACAGCACACAAACATGTGACTTAATATAAAATGAACATGTTTGAATTTATCAAAATAATAAAATTATTAAAAACATATTTCATAATTAATTCCATTATATCTAAAATTCACATTTACATGTGTATCTATGAACATATAGATAATATGAATTAATATTAATTAGTCTCTTTTTCAGTCAATAAAAGTATTTCCTTTTTCCTTTTTAAAAAAATAGTCAATTTTTTTTAATAGGTAACTCAAATTTTTTTTATGACAGGTTATTCTCAATTAATTAATTACATATTTAAATTAATCTAAAAAAGATTTTTGAAGTCATCTTTTTCTTTTTTCAAAATAAATTGTCCATGAATTAATCATTACTTTTAGATTTTAATTCAATTCAAGCAAAATTATTTACTTGTTATCTTTTAAAATATATAGATTTTTAAATGTCATTTTTACCAAAGATATTATTTAAAATGTCATTATCACTATATATAATGCTATTCACCATTGTATATCTGTGCTTTTTTGTGAGTTGGTCTCAATGAGATATGCATAGTCCAAGATTGTCATAATCAGGGAGGTATAATCAGGTATGCTGGCATTATTCCTTCTGTTTAGGGCATGATGACCTTCAGGCCAGCAAACTATCTTTTAGAACACATTTGTACAGGCTAATTGATCCATTTTAAGTTGACCCAGTCTTCAAGTGAATCAAAACTCCAGTATGTAGAACTAGTAGACTGCTCACTGCTGGATCTACAGGCTTGATTTCAGATACATCTTTATGGGAGCTATTTTTATTTTCATAACTCTCCAAACACCAATTCTGCTAGACAATTGCTTCACAAAAATATTAAGATGAACTGTCTTCAAAAAATTACTATTCAAACTTTACAACTAGCCAATTTGGTCACTGTTTCTTAAAATACTAAAATCAGACTCTTCTGGCCAGCTCTTACAAAATATGCAAGCCAAAATTGAACTGATATTTTTTATCAGTCCTTTTATAGAATCATCTGAGGTGACAACAATACTCTTTAAAAACTTAATTTCCAAATGTTTTTCAATTAAAAGTGCTTTTGGAGGGATTAAAATTATTTCCAATCAAGAAAGATAAGAAAAAAACAGTTTTAATCCCTACAAAAGCACTTTTAATTGAAAAATTACATTTGGAAATCTTATCAAAGATTTTTAAAAATAGATAATATAAATGCATACAAGCATTAATTAAAAATAGATATTTTAGACAAGTTTTAATTAAAAGATTTTCAAAGATAGATCTTTTTACAATTATCAGTAGCCATACTTGTTTTTAAATTTCAAAATCAGAGTTACAAATAATATTTAGATTTTTTTAAATGTTTTAATTTATAATAAAATTTGGTTTTAAATTTAGAGTTATTTAATGTTTTATTTATTATTTTTATTTCAGGAAATGTAGAAAAATATCTACAAAAATTTATGTGTGTATTTATTTTTACTTTTACTTTACTTTATATATGTATACACACAACCATGTTGTTGTGTACCATGTAACCCAACTGGTTACAATATATATGATATTTCTTGAATAATGCTAAAACTTAACCAATTTATTTATTACTTTGTATCAACAACAATTGAATTTAAATTGTGTACTGCACTTGGAATAGATATTGCACAAGGATTCAAATTTATGATTCAGTGTTACAAAACAGCATTTTTACTTCTTATATTTAATCCATTGTAAGTTTTTGTAACTAATTTATCAAAAAATTAAATCAACTTTCTTTCCCCTGTAATATTATAAATAAGACAGAAAAATATATTTAAAAACCAATTAAGTGTTTTATGTGTGATGTGTCCAGGATACAATTCAATATTACTGAAAAATATTTACTTTTTTAAACTTTTTCTAAGATGAATTTTCATTCTTTTAAAAACACCAAAATGTTTATTTAATTTTGAATTTTGTCTCCAAAATAATAAACTCTTTTTGTATCATCAATTTTAAAATGCTGAATTTATGTATCATATAATATTGTCAACTTTAATAATCATTTTTATTATTTACAGACAATTACTATTATCAGAAACATAATACATTTGAGATATCATTGAATGCAAGTCCCTGTTTTGATACAAATTATACCATAGCTATAATTCTTTTGATGACAGCTTGCCATCTTTTTTTATTCTGCAGTTGCTGTGATTTATATATTGTAATTTCTTTAATAATATTCTTTTTCAATTCTACCTATTTTCTGTGATTATTAAATTGCTAATTACTGCCTTGGCATTTTTTTTCACTATTTTTAAGCACAAAATTTCCACCTATAGCATTTCTAGGAAAATTATAATTATTTATTTGCATACATCTTTTTCAGCCAAATATTCTATAACTCGAAGTGTAAAGTTTTCAGATCAGATTCTGGAATTACTTAGATTATCTCTAGTTAGTTTTTCCATTCATAGTCTCTATTTCATGATCACTTGGATTTTGAGTAGGAATTAATTAATTGAACAGTTTCTTTATCATCTGCGGTGTCTATTTTGTGTTCCTTCAAATTATCAGTTTGTCCTTCTCCTACTGTATCAAAAATGTCACTGCTATTGAGGTCTTTTCTTTTATTTTCTGAAAAAATTTCTTTTTTTTCTATCACTGCCTGATAGATTATCTGGCTCATGTATTATTTTAGAACAGGATGCTAGGTAGTTCAGGTTCAATTTCTTCCTCAAGAGGCAACATATGATTAGTAATGAATTTTATTAATAATCCCTTCTATTTTTCTGTTCTTTTTTTACTAAACTTCTTTTCCTGAACTGATATAATAGATGAATGGCATACAAAAAAAAATAAAATAAATATCTCATCTTTTTTTAATAAATAAACAAAATTTTTTGATAAATAAATTTTACTGCTAGAATACTGATAAAATAAACTTTATGAGAGACACACTTATCATTAGTTATCGCATTATAGTGGAGCCACAAACTAAGCTATATCTAACTATGTGACTTCAACTGTATGCTCTCCAAAGTAAAATGTAAATAAACAATATATATATAAATAAACAAACAAACAAAAAAATACTCCACTAAAATTAATCAATTTTATATTTGAGCAGCCTTTTCTCTCTCTCTCTGATTATATATACTAATAAAACTACTTGGATTTATGTTGAAAGCACTTACATTTTATTTTTCCTTCAGTTTTACAAAATTTTAAAACTTACTTAAAGATAATACTTTAAAAAAGTAAAAGTGATTGGATTTTTTTGTTAAAGAGACTAGTCTATTATGTTTTTATAAAAGAAAAAGTTATTGAAAAAAAAAATAAAGAAATTGTCTAAAATGTATTTAATAGCCAGAAAGTCAGCTAATTTACTATTTATTTTATTTTAAAAACAAAAATATGGTTATTATATTTTTCTTATACTTCTTGTTTTAGTGAATGCATAAGTGAACATACAACTTAATAAAGCTATAGTTAAATCACTCCAATGCAAAAACAGGGAAATAAAAGATTGTTGTCAGAACTTAATTACTAAACAGGCAAAACTCTCCATACAGTAGTGCCAACCTGTGCCAATCAGAGTAACCAATGAATGCCAGAAGGCTTGTGCATAAAATCCCCAGCTAGTGCCTACTCATCCAATATCCAGAAACTAGTCTGGGGATATTGGATGAGTAGGCACTAGCTGGGCTTTTTATGCACAAGCCTTCTGGCATCCATTGATTACTCTGGTCGACTCAGGATGGCACTACTGTATGGAGAGTTTTATCTGTTTAATAACAGTTATGTGCTAGCATAAGAGATGATGATCATGTGATGTTTAGTGGTTTAACTTAATTATTATTCCCAAAAATCAATAATTGTAATCCACAAGTCAATAGTCTTAACTCACTAACTTAGTCAAAAATTTTCCAAAAACCACTATTTTGTAATTATAATTATAAATTAAAATTGCCATTACTGGTTTTCATCCAATTATTTCATTGCAATACCTTTTATTTCCAACTTTTATTTAAATACATCTCTTTGTTTTATGGGTTTCAATTATAGTTTGGTTCCCATGCAACTGTTGAATGTGATGATCAGCAACTGAATCATAATCTAAATCAATATTAAATTATACTTAAGATTTATGAAGTTTTACTTTCAAGATGAAGATCTCTTGTTACAATATCTCTAAATATTTGATGCCTTCTTTGATCCCTACATAGGCAATAACTGAATAGCTATTAAATACAATAAATAAATAAGTAGTCTATGCCCAATGATAAAATATTTACTTCTTTTTAATCATTTGATGTCCTAGACTGTTTGATGTTTATGTGCCATATCACTATGGATCTGTTTCCAGTAATAATAATAAATTAAATAAACCATGGAAATTTTTAGAAAGGAAGACAGGATTAATGTTCACTGAACACTAAATGGAAACAATATCTCTGGGAATGAAAGATTTAAATGCTGATATTCATAAGTATTTCTATATTTTCTGTAAATTCTCCAACAATGCTATAAAATTTTTTAGTTAGATATCTAGATCAAGAATTTAATTTAGATAGATAACTGAAAGTAAAATAGTTAAAAAAAAATTCAAGCACATTTTCAATAAAGATGAAACCTGTCACTTTGCACTTATTAATTTTGTCATGATACATATAATGCTGAGAATCCCTAAAAAATTTAAAGCTTTAGGTATATTTGATCATTTAATGTTTATCAATTAAGCTAGATTATTTGATGTAAAAAAATGCTGGCAGAGGTAATGAGCACTCTATCTTTTTTTCTTTTAAAGTGCAGGTAGTTTTCTACACAAAGATTTTTTGCATTTTCTCTTTCACCTCATTTTCTATTACTTAAGTTAGTATTGAGCCTGAATGAGAGTTTCTCATATGATTCATTGAGTCATAGCCCTAACTGATTTCACATTTTTATTCTTTAGTTATAAATACAAAAATTTTGTTTCCAATTTTTTCAACATCTCTTCTTTTGAGTGTGCATTCTTTGTCTTTCTATCTTTGGATTTTTTTAATTCTAGAGTTAGAATAATCACTATATTTGTTAACAGTTAGCATAAAATGCTATGTGCTACATTACCAATATTCACCATTTTTTCCCATTCTCACCCAAAACAAAAAAATCAACAAATTTTTAATTTAAGATCAAACAACTTTTTTTATAATAATGCCACTTTCTGTAATTCTTTTATCTTCTACACTTTAATAAAGTGAGTTGTTATTGTTTTTTTTTTTAATGTACAAATGTAATGTGCATTTTTTTTAAAAAAAAATTATCAATGATTAGTCAACTTTATTCACTGAAATATTATCAAAAAAATAACTAAAGTAAGTTTATTTTAGGAAAACAAAAAAAAAGTTTGAAATTGTCAGGTTAATATAACATGTTGATTAATTTTCTATTTATTAAGCTGAGGGTTTTTACTTTGTTCAATCCTGTGCATTACCAGAGTGTTAGTCTTTAAAAGTTAAAAGTTTTTGAATAAATTATTAACTGTGTAAATAAAAAAAAAATCTAAGTTTGTTAGTTAAGTGAAACTCCTTAATGTGCTTCTTGGATTTCCTGAGCATCTAACAATACATTTATTCATTTTATTTTGCTTTTCTTAATCTAGGGACATGCTTTCAAGTAACTTACACAAAAATTTAAATATGTGACAGCAAAAATTTTATTTTCCCACTAGCTGAAGTCAACAGTTAGTCATTGATGTGACCTGAGTGGTGCACATTTTTGCATGGGCAAATTAAAGCAATCATCATTTTTTGATAACTTATAATTTTTTTATTTTCAATATTAATTTGTTTGGTTTTTTTAATAGAATTAAAGTAGACAAATAAAGAATTGGTATATATTATTTTATACATTTTATTGAATTTACAATAATTAAAATATGCGGGATTCAAACTTAGACCTCACACGACCCACCACTCCCAGTGCCATCTCATACTACTGACCCACCAGATCACACACATGTTGAAAAAATAAATAATCACCAATATACATATTTCATGCTAAACCAGCAATCATCAATTGGTCTAGATTACTATCCTCACACATATATATAATCAGTGTTCAACTTTATATTAAGATAGCTAATCTTCATACTTTAATGGACAGGCTTCAAACTATTCCAACTCACAACTCTTCAGCCTTCCATTTCATTAAAAATCTGATGATGGATAGATGCAAGTTTAAGCCCGTCAATGTATTAATTTATATAAATAGTGTGTAAAAGGTCTGCCCATCCCTCACATATGTATGTATAAATAGATTATTCTCCTGTACATGAGGGGTCAGAATGACTAATATGTCAACATGGGTAGGATGACAACCTTGGCACTAACAAGGGCTTTGAACGTTACATCATTAGATTTTCAATGAAATGGAAGGCTAAAGAGTTGTGAGTTGGAATAGTTTGAAGCCTGTCCATTAAAGTATGAAGATTAGCTATCTTAATATAAAGCTGAACACTGATTATATATATGTGTGAGGATAGTAATCTAGACCAACTGATGATTGCTGGTTTAGCATGAAATACGTATATTGGCAATTATTTATCTTTTCAACATGTGTGTGATCGGGTGGGTCAGCGGTATGAGATGGTGGTGGGAGTGGTGGGTTGTTTGAGGGTCTGAGTTTGAATCCGCATATATTACATATATAGGTGCAGGTTTAAGCCTGTCAATGTATTAATTTAATAATTAAAATAGCAACAAATATTATTATACTCAACTAAAATCTATTGATTCTAGTCATTAGCTGTGTTTCACAGTTGTACTAAAATTGGAAGAAATAAAATTAAACGTGGTGTCCGAATCAAAATACAATCGTATATTTTTCAGTAACTTTAAAAAAATATTATACTTGGAAATTATTATTTTAATAAATTGCAATGTTTTTATTATAAATATCGCAGTTCACCATCGCTACTTTAAAACGCACTTTACATAATGGAATGGTGTCTGAATTATATACAGTAGATATAGGCCGTTCAGATAAAAAAAGTGAGAAAGGTTATTTTAGTTATTTACAGCCAATGCTTGTTTATGAATATTAATAGATCAAAGAATAGAAAGTTGTCAAGAATTACGAAAAACAGTGAGAAAATGAACATCATTAGAGTATTAAATTATTGTAATAAATATCATTAAAAAGATCAGATAATTATATAGAGTAAACATTGAAATAGCAACTTGTTAAATTCAGAAGATAATTTAAATTAATTATGCTGATTCAATCATAATAGAATGATTTTGAGAATAAATAAGCATAAATGAATAACTGATGCATTTTTTTTAAACTAAGCCTTAAAAATAAATAAGTACGATAATTATAGTTTCATGGCGCAGCAGGCAGAGCATTTACCCAGAAAGTATAAGATCTGGGTTTTAAATTAGACTGAACGATAGAAATATTTTTAGATTGAAAGCAGGATTAGAATTTTTTCTTTAGGTAGCCAATGAACAGTCAATTCAGTGTTGATCAGTAAATCATTATCTATTATTAGTAAAAGTTTTTAATAAATTCAAACGTTTAAAAATAGACAAGACAACATGATATGATTTTCACTGATGAAAATAACATATTATTACAAGTGCTGAACCATAAGTTACTTTTACTTTTTCTTTGTATATCTTAATGATGTAAAGTGCTCATTAAAAATTATGATGTAGTTTTTAAGATTAAAATATTACAATAAAATATATTGAGAAGATGATAATCTGATAATAAACTAACATTAAAAATTACAAGGTTATGTGCTTAACCACAATACCCTTTTGACTAGTTACCTGCCATTGAGCAGAAAACTTAACATACATAGTATCTTCACAATAATTTATTAAACACTGTGTTTTTGAATTGATTTTTTGTTTCCCATATTTTAAATTTTCTGGACTAGAGCAAGAACAAAATAACTAGTCCAGAGGAGGTTCTACTTTTCTTGGTAGTATATCATTACACTATATTCACATAATATTCCAACAGTATTCTCTATGATTTGTGTATTTATATTTGGATTTTCACTAGCATTTACAACTGTTTTTCTTTACTTCATGTACATGTATATAACCACATATAAATCATATATATTTATAACTGATTACAAAAGTTATGTAATGAACCTTTGAAATGAAGTGCACATTTCACATCTGACCTATACTACAAACAGTCCTGATCAGGCCCATGATTAAGTTATAATTTTCTACATCACTATGTATTATTTAAAATTGAAGATAGTGAGATATGAAATATGTATTTGAAATTTATTAATTTATATTAAAATCATTACAATTCTACTTTATTTTAATTAATAAATGCTTAATTAAAGATAATTACTTCATTGTTTCTGAGATTTTTACATCTAAATACTTGTTTGTTATATAAAGTATAATAATATAGATGGGTATAAGACATATCCATAATGAAAATGAAATATCTTTATTCCCCTCCATTTTTATGTAACCAAATTCACATTATAAGAGAAGTAAATTAATGAAAACAAAAAAATCAAATTGTTTATTGCTTGGGAGTTCGTTAAAAGCCTGAGCATAGGAAATAACAGAACTCAAACAGATTTTATGGAGCTTGAGCTCTAGAGTCTGTCACAGACTACCACTGCATCAAATCATATAATGCAATAAATAAATAATAGGGATAAAGAAAAAGTTGTAAATCAAGATGAGATTAAAATGAACATTAAAGCAGTGCTAGATTTAGGCTGCAATATTTAATAAGAATAGTGAAATGAAACATTACAGCAATCTAGAAAAAACTTTGTATAAGTAAATAATCTAATTAGAATAATAATAATTCTATGAAAATACTTTCTAACGTTCTAAATTACCCATGCATTATTTAAGAGGAACAAAGTTCATTTGTAATTGTTTTAATATTAGGTGGCAAAAATTCAAACTTACCCCAACATATTATAACATTATATTTTTTTTGTTTATAAAAAAGTATTATATGCATTATTAATTATCCCTCTTGAGTTATTAAAACTCAGTTGAATTTACACTTAAATCCTAAGCTTCATGATCATGTAATTTGACTCAAGATAATAAAATTGATAGATTGATTAGATGAGAAAATGATATGGAAGATACTAAAAAATATCACATGAAAGAAAATGTAAAGTTAAATAAATATTTTATTACCTATAATTTAGTCATATAATCAATCATAGACATACAATAAACTGATTAATAAATAGAATAAGTCAAAAGCATTCTTCTGTTTGTAGCTAACCAAATAATTTAATTAGTATAAATTTATCAAGATATGTAAATGACCACTACTAACTTAATTATTTTTACATGCATACATAAATATAATTTTGAAATACAAAATAATTGTTACATATTTTTGCACAAAAAGGCATAATAAAAACTTTCTTGAGTTAATGTTATATTGAGTCGATAATACGAGAAAAAACAAACATAGGTATTTGACCTTTTCATAAAGATTTTTTATATAGAGAGAATATTTTATTGTTTAATGTTTTTAAAATTCTTTAAACAATAAATGATAAAAATGATTCATTACTGGATTCAAAACATACTGAAGGACTTGATTTTTTTTAAAAAAAATACATAACTTTTAAGAAATTATTTATTTTTTAAATATTAATCCTTAGATAATCTACATAATCAAAAATTATAAATTTTAGAAATAGACTACTATATTTAATTAATTGCAATTCCTTATAAATTATAAACATTTTTGTAAGCCAAAACATAAATAAATCATTTCGTCAATCGTTTAATTATTTGTGAAATGGTAGTAAATCTTGTGAGCATATAAATGTATATTTATGCATTGTAATGGTTACCAAATATGTTCTAAAGAGGGAGCACAATATATTAATGAAATATATTTGAAATGTTGTTTTGATATTATTTCTCTATTTTGTGTTTGGTTATACAATGGGAAAATGACATACTAAGGAGTTGTTATTTATACTGGTGAAATATCACATGACTCCCAATCGATTATCCATTTGATTATATTTTATAGTCTATTGAACCATCAATTTATTTATAATATTAACATTTCTCAGTAAAAATTTGTTTTCTTTTATTTGGTTTTAGCTTTCAAAGGACTTTATTCAATAAAACAATCTAGGTTACATAATTGACATGTTGCTCACAATGTTTTGAAAGTAAAAGAAAATTCACAATTGGATAAGCTGGTTTTCATTTTAGATATTGCAATGGTGACAAGTGATCCTTTTAGTTTCTGTTTTTTATTTCAGATTTATTAATCTTGAGTGTTGCAAGTGAGATCTGGTGTCAATGAAAGTTTTATGATTTGTTATTTATATATATATCTTTGGCATATACAATCCAGTTTGTTTTTAAAAATATTCATGTACCTTCTTGGGTTTGTACACCATAAGGCATAGAAAATGAATATTCTGATTCAGATGCCAGAGAGGATATTTATATTCATTTTTTTATTTTTCAAAAGTGTATTATAAAATGAATCTCATTGAGGCCTTGGCATGGAAAAAAGTGATCCTGTGTTTCTGAATCTTTGTGACAAAGGGTGCATAGATGGTTTACGTTTTGACATTTTTTTAAACCTTAGAAATTGTTGTGAGGATAGTGAATTGAGATTAATTTTAAATAATAAAAAAATTGAAATATTTTGTTTCAAGTGGCCAGAGTTTGAATTTATGGCACACTTATTTGTTGGTAATATTGAATATGGTTTTACCATTACAGAAATAAAACGAACTCCTTTTTAAAACTTGCTTTTTATATGACTATAATGATGATAAAGAAATCCAACGTTTTGACTATTTCATATAGTCTTTTTCAAGGTACACTAAAATAAAGTATATATAATAATAATATCACATATTCCAAAAAAAATAATAATAATAATAAAAAAAAAATATTAAATTAAAAATTACAAAATATATTTATAACCCAAAATTTACCTTATCTCCCACTCCCCTTTTTTTATTACAAATAATCACAACCCAAACATTTTATTTTATTTAAAAAAAATCTATATATATCCTTTAAAACATTTAATTAAAAACCCATTATTTTCTTTTCTCTTTTCCATTAACATCCTATTTAATTCTGGTTTTATTACATTAATGTATATACCTTCCTTTATCATCTTTTCATTGTATGACTTAATACATTCCAACGGCTTTATTTCAAAATCCCCATGCTTAAATTTATTCACGCGAATGTAAACAGCAGAATTTTTATCACCTAAATGCTGTTTTAATCTAGTTTTTAATTTATTCTTATTAGTCCTAACATATGTCATTACTACATTCTTTCTAAAACAATTCAAACATTTTATCAAATAAATTGAATTCATAATGTCTAAACTATTATAGTCCCCATTATTATTAATTTAAAAATTTAAACTTGCTTTCTTTTTTAAACTGGACAAATTGAAACATTATATTTCCTATTAATCATTTTAACTGATTTCCTAACTTTAATAAATAAATCTTTAGATATATTAAAACCAATATAAATAACCTTTTCTCTATTCCTATCTAATCCCATTCTATTTCTTATTTTATTTATATTTTTATTAGAAAATACATAAGCCTGGTATTCTAATGAAGCCAATTATTAGTAGTTGTAATATTTATTACAAGAAAATTTCGAAGTGGGTGTATAATAATATTTTTTAAAAATATATTACATTATTTGAAAGAAATTGTGTTAATAATTTTATACAGTTTATTAGTAAATTAAAAGTTTTTTTAGAAGGTAAGGTTTTTTAAAAATTTGATTTTTGTAAAGTTAGATATAGTTAGTATGTATATTGATCCGGATGTTGCTATTTGTTGTTTTATGGGTTTATATAATAAAGATAAAGGGGTAAAATTAAAAATTGAGGGTTTTCTTTTATATATATTAGTAATTTGCTGTAGGGACCTTATTTTTAAATATGGGGATGAATTTTATAAGCAAAAAAAGGGTTTAAGTATGGGTAATAGTCTAAGTGGTTTTTTGGCAGGAATATATATGTATAAGTTTGAAAAGCAATTTTTTAATAATAGTAGGAATAAACCAATTTTTTATGTTAGATATGTTGATGACTATTTTATGGTTTTCAATGGTAATAAAAGAAATGCAGATAATTTTTTGAATTATAATAATGGTAGACTTGAAAAAATAAAGTTTACTATGGAAAAAGAATATATTAATGTTATTGAATACATAAATGTTAAAATTTTTAAAACAATTGATAGGAATGGGTGTTATTATAGAAACATCTGTGTTTAGAAAACAAACATTTTTGGGATTATCAAATAATTGGTTTTCAGATATTGATAATCATAATAAAATTAATATTGTTAATAATAAAATTATTAGGGCAATTAAGTTATGTTCAAATAGTAATTTGTTTGAGAATGAGGTTGATATTATTAGGAATGAATGTCTTATGAATGATTATCCAAGGGGTGTAGTTGAACATTTATTTTCTAATAAAAATATAAATAAAATAAGAAATAGAATGGGATTAGATAGGAATAGAGAAAAGGTTATTTATGTTGGTTTTAATATATCTAAAGATTTATTTATTAAAGTTAAGAAATTAATTAAAATGATTAATAGGAAATATAATGTTTCAATTTGTCCACTTTATAAAAAGAAAGCAAGTTTAAATTTTTTAATTAATAATAATGGGGAATATAATAGGTTAGACATTATGAATTCAGTTTATTTGATAAAATGTTTGAATTGTTTTAGAAAGAATGTAGAAATGACATATGTTGGGACTAGTAAGAATAAATTAAAAACTAGATTAAAACAGCATTTAGGTGATAAAAATTCTGCTGTTTACATTCACAAGAATAAATTTAAGCATGGGGATTTTGAAATAAAGCCTTTGGAATGTATTAAGTCATACAATGAAAAGATGATAAAGGAAGGTAGTACATGAATAAAATAAAACCAGAATTAAATAGGATGTTAATGGAAAAAGAGAAAAGAAAATAATAGGTTTTTAATTAAATGTTTTAATGGATATATATAGATTTTTTTTTTTTTAAATAAAATAAAATGTTTGTGTTGTAATTATTTGTAATAAAAAAAGGGAAGTGGGAGATAAGGTAAATGTTTAGTTATAAATATATTTTGTAATTTTCAATTTAATATTTTTTTTAATTTTTTATTTTATTTTTTTGGAATATGTGATATTTATTATTATATATATTTTATTTTAGTGTACCTTGAAAAAGACTATATGAAATAGTCGAAATATTGGATTTCTTTATCATTATTATAGTCATATAAAAAGCAAGTTTTAAAAAGGAGTTTGTTTTATTTCTATATTGAATATTTATGAACTATTTGGAAAGAAGAACTGTGTGATTGATATATTAAATTATTTGGTTTACCATTATCTTATAGAGGTTATAAAAGTGAGTGAATTTTTAATTACTTGAATTTATTTTGAGGTGGTTTGAAAAGCACATTTTTTTTTTTTTGGCTAGGTGGTGATTTATCTGGGCAGTGATTTTACAGGCTGTTTCTAAATTTGGGATTTTTTTAATGTATATGCTGAGATTATATTAATATTTTTTTGGATATGAAGTCCAAGACCATTTTATGATAGTACATTCTTTAGATATCTTAGTGATATTCTAATTGTGTCCCTCCCCCCACAAGTGTTCCTGCATAGTGATTCTATTTGATTTGAGAATGCTTTGGTGCAAATGATTGCCAGAATATAATATGAAATTTTTGTCATGATTAACATGTTAAAAAGTAATAGGTAGGATTTTGATAGGGAGTTGACTGTAAGTTTTATTTCATTTTTACATCTATTTTGGATAAGTGACCACATTGGTGTATGGTGCAGGTAAAAATAGGTTAGGTTTGCCTTTAAAATGAACTATTATATTATTGCCTGTGTAAATGTGCCAAGCACAGATGTTTCCATATTGAAGGCTAACCAATATTTGTTTGTATAATCTGAAAGAATCTTTAGAAGTTTGGGAATGTTTTTTGAATGGCAAAAAGACAGGCATCTATGTAAACTATATGAGATGCTGGAGTTTAGTTAGAATATGTAGATTCCACATATTTCATTTTCTATGGCGTTAATTAGGGGATTTATGTAGGAAATGAATAGCAAGGCACTAAGTGGGAATTTTTGTGGGATGGATTGGTGTGGTATATTTAGAGTAAAGTATATTTCATGGTTTAATAGTAGCTTAGTAAGTAAATATAAATAGGTTTTTGGTATTTTATTTTGTTCCAGAATTTTAAGAAGTGTGTTTATTTGTATCATGTTGAAGGCTGCTTTCATGTCTAGCTCAATAATGTTTGGTCTATATTTTTTGTTGTTTCTGTTTCAATAGTTGCTTTGAATAGAAATGCTGCCTGTTCCAGTTGATGATTTTTTTTTTTGCAAATTGCATTTTAGATAATTTGGGTATAATATAGGGCTATTTTGTCTTTTATTACTGACTCTATTATTTTGATGCCAAGGGGACACATTGAAATAGGATGTAAGTTTCGGAAACTATTTCTTGTTTTTTTCTTCTTATAAATGGAACAAATGATGTTTGATAGATTTCTAATATTTTGTGTATGGCTTGAGATACAAAATTTGTGATGTCAGACATGTATTAAACTATAAATTTATTAAAATGTCCATATACAAACTTTGGGAACATATCCATTTCAGGATGGCATGAATCTGGTATTAACTCTGTCTTTAATATATAGTCTTTAAGAGTAAATTGAATTTATTCCGATTTTCCATATGGAAATTATGACAGATTGAAGAATACTTTTTTTTTTTTAATCCTGACTTTAAAGTGTATGTATATTTATTTGCTTTAGCATGAATTCTCTATAAATAGTATCAGATTGTATTTTATATAAGATTTTTCATAATGGTTTATGTGTAGGAAATTTAGCACTTATGGAAATCCATATCTCTTTTATTGTCATTCTTATCACTGTAATAAAATATTTAATTTAGAAGTACAATAAAGTAAATAAATGATTGAATGAAAGATGAGGGAATCTTTTTTTTTTTAATTCAATCATCATTATTCTTTTTTTCATTCTCTCTCCTTTAAAAAAAAAAATTAACAAGACTTCGGCATCTTGTGCTATTGGTTATCTCTCTAGACTAACTGTGACGATGATGATAAAAAAGATAAAAATAACCATAAACTCAGTGCCTACAAAAATATTACACCTCCACCATCAATAATGAGGCTCAGATTATATTCAAGATTTTTAATTTTTACAGTCATCATATCAACTCTCAACTAGTCAATTCAATTAATCCTGTGTCTATACTCATTAGATGAAAAGGCTATGGGTTGCCTATCAGAAGAAAAAGCCTATTTCTGATGTGGAAAAAAAGTAAGATTTACCTGCTTGAATTCAAACTCCAAGTAATGGGTACAACAAACAGGTATGTTAACTGGTATGCAATAAAGTACTTAATAAAATTACGACTGTTAAAATCTTTGTTCATCATTGTCATTTTACACTATTATTAATTTTTTTTGCAGGATGATGCTCTATACAAGTTTAATCCAGTTTTTTCAATTCCTAGCTTCTCTTCTCCACAACACACCAACAAACTTCCTTATTTCACCCATCCATCTCACATGTGGTTTGTTTCTTGGTCTTTTAGTTACTGTCTATTACTACCATCTCTTCTAGAAATATGTACAACCAGCCTACATACAATCACCTTTGAGTTATTCCTAACATACATATCTCCATACTTTATTGAATACTATAATCTCTGTATTGTTTTCTTGTTAAGTGACCAAGTCTCTGATTCATAAATCAGAACTAGTATAACACATTTATTACGTAATTTCTTTTTCAAACCTATAGAGATTTCCTTTTAATATTATTTCTATCAAAAGCACTCCATTCAAATTATGTTTTTATTTGCATTAGTAATCAGTCCAAAGTATTTGTAATTGTTAATTTCTAATATATGATTATTAATCTTTCTTTTCTTTTTTTTTTTACAAAAATCCATTAAATATTATTTTACCCTTTTTGTATTTATCTTTTAGTCCTACTTTCGTTTAATAACTTTTGTAACATCCCTTGAAACTCCGAAGCATTATTTGCATACTTAAGTATATCATCTGAAAAATCTAAATAACTTAAATAATCTCAATTAAGTTTTATTCCCTTAGCTTCTCATTTTAATCCATGATACTTTAAAATTACTGTAAAACGTTTTGGAGACATGGAATTACCACATTCAATCTTTTCAATGTTAATTTTTTTAATATCATGCAATCTGATCACTGATATTGTACATTGATGAATATTTTTCAGAATATGACAATATCCTAGATCTATATTTTCATAATTTAATCACTATGAAAATGCTCATAAAATGAAATGATTTTTCATAATCTACAAATGCAAAACATAATGGCAAAAACCCTATTTATTAATCCTTTCTATAACTTCTCTCCTGGATATAATCACTGTATTAAATCTATTCTTAAATCCATTTTTTTTTATATTTGATTAGAATTTAAAGTTAACTGTAGATAAATTATAATTATCTTGATCAAAATTTTGAACAGAACTAACAGGAGACCAATAGGTCAGTAATTTCAAAATCTTCTTTATCACCTTTTTTAAAATATCCATATAATTACTGCTGCATTCTTCTAATAATCTGATACATCTTTATCATTTAGACATTTGGTATATAAACTTTTCCAAATTTTTTTTTCTATTTCTTCACCTGCTTTTTTAAAAATGTTAATAATAATTCCATTATTTCCTAGAGTTCCTCCCTTCTTTATAGATTTAATTGCATGTTTCACTTCATTTAAAATGGTAGACAATTAAGATGCAATAACTGTAAAGGGTACTTTGGTTGTTTTTTTTACTATATAATTATTTACAGAACTCTTCAATACACTTCATATCACCCCTCTTTTTAGTAAAAATTCCATGTTGTTTTTTATTGCAGAAATAACTTTTATTTTTCCAATACCAATATATTTATATTTCTGAGACTTTTATTTTCTTCTACAGCTTTCCTTACCAATTCATAATTATAATTTTTTATATCATTATTAACTCTTTTGCATACCATCTTACAAAATTCTAAATATTCGATTCTTTTTAATGGATCATTTAAATTTTTTTTATATTCCTCATTTTCTTTATATATTGTCTTGTTAGGAAATTTAATGATAAATTGCTACTTTTTGTACCAGCTGCAGTTCTTAGTAACTTCTAATTGATGTTTTTTTTTTTTTGAGACTGAACCATCTTCAAAATCTGGTATTATTTTAAATAATTTGTAAGTTCTAATTTAAATTCATTATAATAATTCTAAGTTTTGCATTAACCATCTCATCTTTCACTAATCAATTGACCACTTCATGTGTTGAATCTATTAAGAACATTACAATCTTGAAATAAATATTTTCTGTTAAACAAAATAGGATCCAATTCTGCTATGCCTTCATATCCACTTCCATTAGCATTTTTCTTACAGAAAGAATTCATAGTTTTTTTTTTATGTAAACTCCATAAGATTGTTGCCTCTCTCACTTCTGCCTCCAAAAATTGTTTACCAATTCTAGCAATAAAATCTTTCATAATAATTTTTAAATGTTGTTTGGTCTGATCAAAGAATTTTGTACATCCATATAAAAATCCTCTACTTCTTCATCATAATAATTTGTTGGGATATAAATCTGAGTTATCTGCATTTGAATCTTGCCACTCTGTTTGATACACTCTTATGTTCACAATATGATTCTTCTATTTTTTATTTATAATGATTCCCACTCCATTTGTACTTTCATTATTTATGCTTTTGAAACAAAGTACATGTCTACTTTTTAAATCAATTGTCTCTTCATTTTTTTTGTAATTTCACAAAATCCCATTTAATATTAAACACTTCTAATGCATGCAATCTTTCTTTACTTGAAAGTGATCTGCAGTCATAAGAATCTAAATAAAAGGTCATCATTGAAGGGCAGCCTGGATCTGCACTCAGGGTCCTAGCATTCGCTGCCTTCAATCCTCAATTGCTACATACACTGAAAACTTTACAGCTTCTGGAAATAAGAGCCATAATTTAGTTTTATCTATCATGATTCTAAATACCTACCTATCTGCCTGCCTATCTATCTACCTACTAAGCTATATATATATATTATTATTATATTTACTGTTTTCATGGTTGTATGATGTAGATAAATTATTTTTTGGATAAAACCG
Source organism: Epiperipatus broadwayi (assembly GCA_028023455.1). Classification (NCBI taxonomy): domain Eukaryota; kingdom Metazoa; phylum Onychophora; class Udeonychophora; order Euonychophora; family Peripatidae; genus Epiperipatus; species Epiperipatus broadwayi. Next base: position 3,566,676 of record JAQFVV010006257.1, on the reverse strand, counting down.
TGTGTTATTTTATATTATATACCGATATTTCGATGAACTAGCATCCACCATTGTCAAGGTAAACCCTTGAAAGAAAATTTGTTCAATCTCAAACTGTAACATGACTGAGTGTGAGATGAAGTATGAAAATCAGTTTGAAATAGTTTAGTATTTAGAATATGAGGTTGATCAAAATGTATATTTCTTTTAATTTTACCACCCATTAATTTAAAGTTAATATTAGAAGACATAGATAAAATGAGAGGTTATCATATGGCTGGAATACGTTGTGCTTCATCAGCCCTATTTAAATCAGTAGATCTCTTTAATATTTCAATTGATTCTCTCATGGTTCTCAAATCATATGTCTCCAAATTAGCAAGCATTTTTGCATTGTCAAAGTCATGTTTGTTCAGCCATATGGAAACCTCTCATATTATCTATGTCTTCTAATATTGACTTTAAATTAATAGGTGGTAAAACTAAAAAAAAATATACATATTGATCAACCTCATATTCTGAATACTAAACTATTTTCAAACTAATTCTCATGCTTCATCTTGCACTCAGTCATATTACAGTTTGAGATCGAACAAATTTTCTTTCAAGAGTTTACCTTGATAATGGCGAATGCTAGTTCATTGAAATATTGGTATATTATAGAAAATAGCACATGGTTTTACCCAAAAAATCATTTACCTATATATATATATATATATTCATATAAATCAATCAACACTTAGATAGTCCCAATATCAATAATAATCAACAATCTCAATCCATTGCCATAGCAATTTCCTTTTAACAATAAGGTGGAATACAACATTTATTTATGGTCTAATATATTTATATAGATACTAAAGATTACAACTTGACCACAGAGACTGAAATTATTGATATTGGAATTGTCTAAATGTTGACTGATTTCTATGAATTTACTTATATTTATCTAGCTTTGAACATTATTACACTTATTATTAAGTAATAGTTTGTAAGAGTGCAATTTGAAAGTTATAATAGCAGCTTTGAATGCTATAATTGATTATTTGTTACATTTACTTGTTTAAGAGGTTTATTTACACTTCTTTGTATCAATAATCACAGTCTCTGTGATCACATTGCAATATTTAGTGTCTATATATTGGACCAAAAATAAAGATGGAATTCCATATTTATTGTTAAAAGGAGGTTACCTTGACAATGGATTTAGATTGTTGGTTGTTATTGATACTGGGACCATCTAAGTGTAAACTGATTTCTATAACTTTAATTACAAACTTATCTAGCATTGAGCATTATTAAACTTATGCATATATATAATGCACATGCAGTTCATTTATATAATCATTTATTCTGACTTCAAGGAACCTAATATTTTTGATATTCTTGAATTTAAAATCAAAGATAAAGTCATTAAACTTATAGTGTTTGTTAATGTATGTTGAAGAACAACCAACATTATGAATATACCCTTCTTGATTTCTTTAAGGTCTCCAAAAAGATTCAAAGTGTCTCCTTTCAATTAAAAGCAAATTTCTTTGTAATATAGGTTGAATTTTTTGATGCAAGACCAGATGAACTGGGCTTGAATTCCCAAGCTGAAATATCTGAGTTCTAGATTAGAGAGCAATATCAAAATAAATTCATTTCATTTTGATTATGAATGAGACATTAAAAAACTGCTAAGGTGATAATCATCAACTTGATGACATCTGTTAATTATAATAATAATAATAATTAAAAAAAATAATCACAGAACTTTCAATAAATAACTTTAGAGAAAAGTGAACAGTAATAATTCAAATTATATTAACACAAAAATTGTTTTAAATTTTAAAATTTATTATATAATTTAATTACAAACATTATCTTCTTAAGATTATGTTTACATTCATTAATAATTTAAGTTATAATTTTAAAAAAAGCAAAATTTTGTAAAAATTTTATTTATTTTATAATGGAATAGGAATACATTTTGATTACTTGTTTTATAGCATAATAAAAATACATCAATTGTAAATCAAAACTTTGGTTTTTTTTTTCTGGTTGTAAAACTTTTCACTAATTTTTAAAAATATCAAATATATATATATTTTATAATAGCACCAACTTTTCAGTTACAGAATAAAAAGGTACAGTGAATATATATAAAGTCACATATACAATTTTACATTTCAGCTAAGCCCAAACAAACTTTTGATATACAACACTGGCTATCTCAGAAATATATATTTAGTTTTTTAAAAAAATGTATAAAATGGACATGGTGAAATTCCTAAAGATGATTATCTAATTCCACCTAATGGCAAGATGAAGGTTTTCTAATGCACTCAATTGAAATATAAATAGTATATAAATATATCAAAAGTTATACAAAAAAACAAATATATATATAATTTTAAATACAAATAAAATTTTATGCTGACTAAGTATTTAAAGCAAACTCTAACATAGAATCTTTTTTTAGGCATAAAAAATTATAAATTTGAAAATGCAAATCTATGAAGACAGCCAGTAAAATAAAATAAAAACAAAAATGGCCATAATATTTTGTGGTCTCCGATTTTTAATGGAAGTCTTGCTGGGAGTTTCTGAACAAATAAATGAAAATAGTTTATATCTGAAATATTTTAGTTTGGTAATTTCTTTATCGAGATCGAGGCTTGTAATCTCTCCAAGCAAGAAAGGCACTTATAAAGTGAAGTAAAGCAGCAATTAAAGCTAGGGCCTACAATAGAATAAAAAAAAAGGAGAGATTAATAAAATAAACAAACAATTTAATTGCTATTGTGCAATAACATTAAAATATTCTTATTAAAGTAAATAAACCAGATATTAAGAAATACAATTATTTAACTTTGAAACACAGCACAAATGTTAGTATATATACATTTTTTGTCGCAAACTTAGTGAAATCCCAATATTGATAAAAACTATAGTTATTTATTATGTGTGTACTACATAGAATTTTAATCCAATTCTAGTTCATTTCTCATTTGTTTAAAATTTATCAAATTTAATTAAAGATAACATTCTATAGCATGAATAAACTAATATTATCATTCTATTGAAGATAGATTCACTAAATATCCCAAAAATATAATGTGATGTAAAATGATTTATCATTGACTAATGTGATATAAAATGGCTTTCTTTTAAGTAATATTTAATTATAAGTATAATATATATACTTTTAAGTTAGATATAATTAGAGGGGATTTGAGCCCAGACTTTTGAGCTCTCTTTTGTCATCAGCTTCATCTTATAAAACAGATAAACATGACCACATACATGTGAAAAAGATAAATGATTTCCAATATACATATTTTGTGCTGAACCAGCACTCACCAGTTGGTCCAGATCATCATCTCCCATATATATATATAATCATTGTTTGGCTTATATATAGGTTTATAAAGAGGGGCTTTGAACATGCCATCATCAAATTTTTAATGATATGGATAGCTGAAGAGTTGGAGAATGGAGAATATTGAAGCCTATCCATTAAAGTTTGAAGATTTGCTATCTTAATATAAACTGAGCATTGATTATATATGTGTGTGGGAGATGGGAGATGATGCTCTGGACCAACTGATGAGTGCTAGTTCAGTACAAAATAGATATATTGGAGATCATTTATCTTTTTTACATGTATGTGGTCATGTGTATCAGTTGTATAAGATGGAGTGGCTGACTAAAGAGAGCTTGAAAATCTGGATTCAAATCCCCTCTAATTACTTTCTTTAAAGTGAAATTAGAGGCTGTAACCTATATGTCCAGAAACCAGTTAGCCAAGTAAATATTTACTTTTCAAAACACTTATGCACTATTCTCTAACTCAACCTAGTCCGAGTTCATTTTTTTTCTTCCTGTTCCATTTTAATAAAAGCTGTTTTATTAATTCCACTATCCCATTCTTATATCCCCACTCTCCATTTAATTTTCAATAGCTTACATTCCAAAAATAAATGTTTTGATACTCTTTCTCACACAGTACTAATGCAAACTTTTGCAAGACTGGGTTCAAATATTTTGTGATATTAAAAAAAAAAATATATATATATATGTATTTTTAAATTTTTGCAATAAGAAATTCACATAATACTTTGTAGAAAAGAACAAGAAAAATTTACTAACTAATTTTTTCTTATTATTTTCACAGTTCTTGATTACATCATAATAATTTATAGAATTTTCAATTTTATATTTAGTGAAAGAACAGTTAATGAAGTGAAATAGCCTTGACTTATTATCAATCATAGATAGTTTTCAGTTGACTTTAATTAAAAAAAAAATTCTTTCAGTTATTACACAGTATTGCCAACTTAATTTGAAGGACTACTGATACATTTAGATGAGCTTCAAAAATATATTTTTTAATTATATATTTAACTTTAATTCATTAAGGTTAGATTTTTTTTTTTTTAAAATTATTAATCGAAATATTTTGATTTTTTCAAACATATCTGTACCAACTAAAATTCTCTTTCATATAAGGATTCAAATCCTGACATCTAAATAAATATTAGATGTTGGTCACCCAAAAATATAAAGCTCACGCTTGGTAGAATTTAATTTTTTTTATCATATTTCAAATAGTTTTATAATTTTTCTTCCAGGTAGTCAATTCAATTAGATGTTCAATAGTATTTACTAAATGTATCCAGCTATCGTTAATTACAGGATGAAAAATTGTTATAAAGTCTTCACTATCTTCAATTATCAAATCTGCTAATGATTTTTGTTTTTGCTCTTGTTGGAAAGGGCTATTGATTCTACTTTTAGAATTTGCAGATCAAATACTAGCTAAAAACCATTACATAAATTTATTAGGTGATCAAGTTGGTTGGTTATGATGAATCAATTACTTGTAAAAAAAAACTATGCTTAAATGTAATCTGAATTTTTTTTTTTAATATTAGTTTTATAAATGCATTAAAACTATTTGTAATAAATAATGTAAGTGCTCTCATATAGTACTATATTTAAAATATAGAATAAACACTTTTAATCCCTATAGTGACATAAAATAAACTATCTGAGATCTCACATTACATTTGTTCAAACAATAATAAATTACTCTTACTTAAATTCTTCTTTAGTTAATAATTAAAAAAAATTAAAATAATTAAAATTTTTATACATTCTTGCCAACAATATAACATCCAAAACTATATTTTTTAATTAAAAATACAATAACTCTATGATATCATATAAATATATTCTATTTATTACAAGATTTAATAGAAATGCAATTACAACATAAAAATATATATGAGAGATTGGTGACCTGAGCAAACTGATGAATGCTGGTTCATCATGGAACCATCTGTCTTTTATTGTATCTTTATTTATGTAATTTAAAAAAAATGTGTGATAGTGTGGAGCTTGTTTAATATATTCATAAAGATATTAATAAATAAAGCAAGTCATATATAGCATGACATTGCTTTTATAAGCTTGTATTTATATATATGTAATATAGGGAGCATACCAATAGCTCAGACAAACTCTTAATCGATAAGTGCAGTAAGAGAAAAATATTTAAAATCTCTATCTAGAATATTCCTATCCCCAGATGAATTGTTTTTGAGCTTTTGGCTCACCTCAGTGAGGAGCTAGATACTTAGACACTAGATCTAAAATATTAACCCAAAACCCAGCACTTATTTAATACATAACATTTAACTAAAAACTCTGAAATTTTCAAACATGAAAATGTTTTTAACTCCAGCTATCTAACATAAATAGCTATATGAGACTAAACCAAATTCAGATCTACCATGTATTAATAATCCCACATAGTTATTTAAGTTAGATAGCTGGGGTTAAAGACATTTTCATGTCCGAAAATTTCAGAGTTTCTACTTAAATGTTTCATATTAAGTAAGTGCTGGATTTTGAGTTGGTATTTTAGATCTAGTGTCTGAATATTATAGCCCCTCACTGAGGTGAGCCAAAAGCTCAAAACCAATTGGTCTGGGAATGGAAATGTTCTAGATAGAGATTTTAAATATTTTTCTCTTATCGCACTTTTCAATTAAGAGATTGTTTGAGCTATTGGTATGCTCTCTATATTACATAAAGATATTATACATAGGAAAGAGAAATGCCAATAACTTCATATTTATGTATTTAATTAAAAAACCAGATAGATTAATCTTTAACCGAAGTTTAAAATTTATATTTGGGAAGACAATCTCTAGTTTAATAAAGGATTAGTGAACTGTATTTATCTAGAGTTAAGAGTGTGAAAGTTGTGGATGGACTAAGGTTGACACTTGTAATTCAAAAAGTTGAAATCATGTAATATAAATAGCAGTGCATTATTACTAGTCAAACTTGCAACTGTAATTACATATATAATTTAAATTTAAGAACTTACCCCTGCAGCCATTTTATGTTCATACCATAAATTTCTTTTATAGTCTGGGTGAACAATTCCAATCATAACAGCTCCAGCAATCAAATATAACAGTCCAACAACAATATTGAAAAAAATTTCCTGAAATATGTTTAAAAAATATTTAATTTTATGAGACAAATATTAAAAATTATTACTATTAAAGTTTTGAAACAATGCATAAAAGAACAAAAAGCAGAAATAAATCATAATATTTGTACTAGTGAATTGTAAATGACTGACACTAATTTGAACAATAATGAACAAGCACATAAATATTATGCAATCAATCAAATGTGTTGATGGTGAACATTATCTTTAGAAGGCTGAAACATATACACTCTGGCAGAATAATTTTAAACTTTTTTTTTTTCAAATTTTGTCGTCCCCCCCCTGTAATTGTAAAATTAGTATTTTTACAATATCTGTAGTTGTAAACTTGGTACTATGACAACATTAATTGTACATATGCTATCGGGTGTTTGAAATTCATTCAGAGAACTTGTGTGAAAATCGCATTACCTCATGACTAACTACAATAAGGCTATTATAGGCATCTATCATGTAACATATATCATATCAGTAAATGAAATGTTAGATCTTCTGGCTATTTTCACAGAATCTTGGCATTCATGGTAGAAGAACTTTGAACTCTGGAATTGGCAATGAAGTAGTTAGTGAGGAGGCAGCTGCTAAAGGATAATGTCTTATGTTAGAATTGTTATGAACAGTGAGATATGCTGAAGGCACAGATGGTGTTAAATGGCAATTCAGATTATATCACCACCGAATATCCATCAGTCACAGCACTTTTTTTTTCCAGAAATGTCATCTGCCCCTGAAAATCCTTGCATTTATAGTCTTTTATTGGGCAAATAATTTGCCATAAGATTATATTGTTCATGAGATTGGTGTAAGTGCCTGAGTTATCATAGACTGGCCAAATTTTTGCAGAGACAAATGTACAAAATACTTTGAGTGAAATCCACCACAGGTTGGTGGATTTGATAATAATTATGGAGTGCCATTAATTGTAGAAGTTGTTGAGACTAAATATTTTCATAGAAAATATCATTGAGGAGGATAACAAGAAGGTCATTGGGTGTTCAGTGGCATAGAGAGAGGGTTGAGAAAGTGCTTCATGACAGAGATTCCAGACAGGATGGCTGCTACTCTTGAACCACTTATACAACAATACATTTTCCCAGGAACTTACATAATTACAGATGGATGAGTTGCATACAATAACGAAGGCAGAATTTATAATAGCACATATATGCAAAAATGTTGTTGTGAACCAGAAAAACTTCATGGTTCCAGACAACACAGATATCCACACACAAAATAGAGAACCTATGGATGCATGCAAAACATAAGCTAAAATGGAAATTTGGTATCAGCAATGCCTTATTTTCATTCAATCTGCATGAATTTTTATTCAGGACTCTTTGCAGTAATGATATTATTTTCGTGGAAATTATTATATGTATTGCTGTAAACTATGCATTGTAGTTCGAAATTATTCCACCAGAGCGTGTATATTTCAGCCCGCTAAAGGTAATGTTTACCATTCTGACAATCAATATTTTTCTATGATTTTAATATGGTTATCATATCTCAACTGATAAAAATGTTAATAAACTGGTTCCATAAAATCAGTCAGAACATCATAACCATTTAATATATAGAGTATATGAGCACAGACTTTCACATGACCCACCACTCTCCACTCTATCTCATAACACTGATACACTTAAACACATATATATGTTGAAAAGATAACTTTTCAACATATACTTTTCAACATATATGTTTTCAAGTGTATCAGTGTTATGAGATAGTGTGGAGAGTGGTGGGTCATGTGAAAGTCTGTGCTCATATACCCTATATATTATATATATAGACACAGGTATATAATAAGCCTGTGAGTTTCAGTTATAACCATTTAAATAAACATAAAACTAAACCATTCATTCAGATTTGCTACACACTAAAAGATGACAATTTGCATATATATATATAGTAGTACCATTATTTTTGGTATAACATGTGTTTGGCATTCTATCATGAAAGAAGATTGCCCAGAGAAAAATATATTACAATATAATAATATATTTAAATATATATATATTTTTCATTTTATCTAATAGACAAGATTTAATATTTTATTGTAACTACCATGATAATCAAAGAAAATGTACATGTAGATTTTTTTTGAAAAGAAAAAAATGTAATTTAACTGTAGCTAGATAAGAAGGAAGGTGTGATATTTCTTCTCCCTAATTAATTATGACTGACCAGAATGTCAATCGCCAATATAAACTTAGTAAATGAAAAAAAACAACAACAGAAATTGTATAAAATCAAACCTTGTTTAAATTTTATAAAGTACTCATTTATTTTATGATATGTTGGACTATTGCCATCATTTATGAGTGAATGTTGAATGTATAGAAAATTTTAAACTTTATTTAAACTTTCCAAATACAAACAACTTGTTAGTAGTAACACACAAATAGACAATACAGGTTAGTAATTACACAACATTTTGAGTAGTATTATTCTCCACTCTTCTTCAGGTGTTGCTGGCCGATATGCACAGTGACAATATTCACTTAGAAGTTGAACTCGCACCTTTAGATTCTTTAATATTGAATTTAAGGCAAATGATATTCAAGAATCTAAAGGTGCGAGTTCAACTTCTAAGCAAATATTGTCACTGTGCATATAGGCCAGCAACACCTGAAGAAGAGTGGAGAATAATACTACTCGAAACATTGTGTAATTACTAACCTGTATTGTCTATTTGTGTGTTATTACTAACAAGTTGTTTGTATTTGGAAAGTTTAAATAAAGTTTAAAATTTTCTATACATTCAACATTCACTCATAAATGATGGAAATAGTCCAACATATCACATCTTATAATATACCATCATTACAAATTTAATTAGACTCATTTATTTTGGTGGAGTAATTTATGTTAGTCTACAAACCAAAAATAAATGCTATATTAAAGATAATATAAAACCCTGTAAGTTATGATTAATATTGTAAATTAATTATAATAAAAATAAACTTTATGGGAGAATTAAATTCCTGAAGAGATAAAAAAAAGTGTGAATAGGTACTTGCATGATGGAATTAGACCAGTGAAATAAAAAGGTGTCCCTGAGAGCTTTGATTCATTCCTTCTTTGCTTCCTTAATATTATTTGTGAATTCTTCAAATTAGAGTGCTATATTCTTCATTGAGCTGCATATCATAAAGAAAGATCCAAAAAGCTATAGAAAAATGTTTTGCTATATATTTTGTTTTTACTTGCAATGATATTGCAAATCAGATACACAGGCAGATACGATCGCTGATGTCTTCTTCCTAGCCTAAAGTCAAGCGGATACTTTGATTCAAAGCACTGTGCTTACATATTACCAGGAGAATAAGAAAACAACACTTCAAACAGAACTAATGGATTCCATAGTTAGTAGAAATAAGAAACCCATGGCCATGGTATAAACTTATTATATCAGACCCATTCAAAGAAATAATAGGTAAGATTAATGAAAGCTCTATACCTAACTTTAATGTTTATCTGAACTAACAGTATAAACTGTTAATGAACTAATAAGAGATGAAATATAACTTTATTGCTAATAGAATACTGAATTAAATTTGTAATTGAAAACATGTTCTGCATTGATTCTATGTAATGTATCTATATGTTAGTGTAGTATTAATAACTAATTTTGTATTTATAGTATGTGCTTACTGATTTATTAAATTTAGGTGGGTAATTTGAATTCAGCAATTTTCATTATTTAGATTCCTCCAGGTATGCATTAATTAATTTACTAAATCTCCATAAATAGAAATCCGATAACAAAAAAAATACTGTAATTAGAAAGAAGAGGGAAAAATTCAGTCTTTATTAATTAACCTTGTGATAGTGTGTTCAGCTAATACAGACACCTGAAGCAAATAAAGTAAAGCTGTCACAAGCTATAGTTTCTCGTTTATATCATGTACAATATTACTCGGGGGGGGGGTAGATTGACCAGGAAATATAATTGCGTTTTCCCTAATGTTTATTTATTAAATTAAAAAAAAGGAGGATTTGACATATCATAAATGCTAATCTGTTCTACTTGTATGTATACTATAAATGATTCAAAACTTCTTTAGTAACCAGGATCTATATAAATATAATAAAAAAGTTACAACCTGGTACAATATATATATATTTGGTTTAAGGCTTTGTGATATAATGATAGCACAATATAACTAATGCGTATGTGCATTTCATCCACTGTCATTTGGAAACTGAATAGAAAACAAAAAAACATTTATGTTTTTTTAAAAAAACAAAACAAAAACAACAGCAATATATAAGCAAACTTGGTTAATATCTAATTATTGGATAGTAATAAGGTATCTAACTTCTGCACATATGACTTGGCACAATAATAGAATGATAGACTTTAAAGTTCGCAGTTCATGGATTGAAGCACAACTCTTATTATGAACTCTCAAGCAATAAAGTCATCCAATTATCATTTATATCATAACTGACTACTCTTAGATAGACAGAAAATGAAGGGGAAAAACTTAAGTATGTCTAGCTTGATAATGCTTCTCTTCTACAGTAGATTTTCTTTTAAAGTTGATTTTACCTTTTGCTGAGAACCAAAACCCAGATTGCTGCTTATCACTGCTCAAAGAATTTTTACTTTTATTAATATTAAACTTTCTTTGAAAAATGTTTATCCATTAGATTTATAAGTCAATTTTATATTCTTTTATTTTTACTATTGTACATTACATTATTACAATTTATTCTCCTATAAAACTGGTTATTTCTTCATGCTTCAAGCACAGTATAAGATCCTTCTTTCACTTAGGACAGTATTTTTGTGGAAAATGTCATACTTTATTTACAATGTTCTTTTGCAGATTCTTATTTGTAAACTTAGACAAATTTTTCTTACATTTCTCTAGCTACTGTATCCCCAAATTTTAATTCTTTTACCAATAGAAATAGTTTCTTATTTATCTCTTTTTTCAACATATATCTAGCAGCATACATCTTTATTCTAATTTTTTTCTGATCATAAATGTGTATATTTTACATTCTATGTCAAAGTCACACATGCATATATTTGCATATATGCTTATCACTACCTCATCACATAAAAATTCTGCTTCAAAGTTTTATATATTATATTTAAAGCTGCCAATTCATTTTGCTTGCAAAATATTTTTAAATATAATCTGCATAGACTTTGTATTTGAATAGATGTCAACAATCATACATGATTCCATCTAGTAAAGATCTGGTGCATCAGTTTATTTATTATAGTGACATAACTACCATGGTTCAAAAGGCCAATATATTTGGCTCATTGCCATAAAGTGCCCAATGATCATAAAATTAATATTGGCCATATTAAAAAAAATATAGTATATACAATTTTTGTTTCAAACTTCTGCCCCCCCCCCCCCCCAAAAAAAAAAAACCTCTATATAATTAAATTAATTATTGCTGTTATTATTAAAAATACTTTACAAATCAAGAATATACTGATAATGTGGATAATATATATTTAAAAAAATTTCTAATTTGTTTTTTTATGCAGTTATATGTAATATTACTAATGTTAAATTTTGAGTATAGCAATACATTAATTAAGATTCTCTATTGTGACATTAATTCTACATAATTATAAATCAACTACAATTCACTTCTATTAATAATATTTGTTACTTTGAGAGGGTAGTTCAAGTATTAATTAAATATAGTTGCTAATTATTACCTAACTTTATAATAGAATATATATGGACATACATAAGCCTGCATAGAATTTTAGGGTCATGTTCTTAAAGTTGAAGTTAGCAATTATATTGAAGGAAATAATGAAATTATGTAACACAGCACTTTCACTTTTTCGGCTGTAAATCATAAAATTAAAGTCGCAAACAATATTTGTTTTGACAAAATCAACACCAACAAAAAAACAATAAAAATGATGGTAGTAATGATAAAACTTACATAAATAGTCAGTCTTGGAATAACAATTGCAGATGGAGTTGATATAAAGTAGGTTATCAATAAAATCAGTGTTGTAGTAAATCCTATAGAGCAAGCGCAGATAAAGAAGCCTTCACCATTCAAGTATGGTATTTTATAATGCCATTTGGAGTAAATTGCCAAACTAAGAGCTGTTATTCCAATTAGCTACAAAAAAAATTATATGTATTAATTAAACAAAACTTGTGAATGTAATTAACAACTAAAAACAAAATTATTAATTAATAACAAAATACAAAATTTATTAATATGAAAAAAAGAGACAAAAATGAAGAAAATTTAAATCAATGCTTTAGTCAGAAAATGGTCTAGTTTCACAACACATACATTTACACACAAAGTATGAATAATAAACAATCTGAATAATGTTGCAATTTTAATATTAAAAAAAAAAGTTAATTATCAAAGCATATGTTGTAGGTGACAACATTTATTGAAAAATAATGTGAATTTGTTTTTATATTGAAGTAGCTTAATTCTCATTATTGATGAAATATTGAAACTTGATATTTTGACAATGCTTCAACATTGTTTTAAATTTTTATGGCAATGGTTTTTGCAATTGCTAATAGGTATCCTAATCAAACAGTGATAAAAAAAAACATAGGTTTGATGATGAATTTTTAATTTGAATTGATTAAAAGCAAAAACAAGAATTTTATTTTCTTGGATCTTGGATTTACAACACATTGATAACTGCATTATTTTTTCCAGTTCAAAAGACAATTTACATAATGTTTTTATTCCTTTGAATACAACTTATAAAAATCTTGGTTTATTAATTAATGTTCAAAAATTTCTGGTTCTTTATCTATCAGTGATGAAAGAAAAATCTTCAGCAGTATTTAGCTTGGAAAGTTATCAACTTGAGAATGTGAGATGTTGAGTTTCAACACAGATTTGAATGTCCTATTGCTGCCTTTAACAAATTAAAAGATACGATTATTTCATCACAGGGAAATAGCTACTGCAACCAAGTTAGCTGTGTAGAGAGTTGTTATTTTACTTAATTTTTTGTATAGAAGTGAAATTTGGACATCCTACTGGCATAACATAAAAGCATTAAATTAATATATTCTTCAGATTTCTTGATGTGATACTTACTGTTGAATCATTCAATGGACTGGATATAATAAAATAAAATAAAAAAAACAAAAACAATGGAACTTCTTAAAAGTGTTTTATGGTGAACTTGAGCATGAGTTTCTTAGGAGAGGTAGACTCCATCTATGTTATAAGATTATCTCCAAGATATTTTAAAGAAATGCAATGGCAATTGTTTCTATTGGAAAGATATGGCTGAGAACAGAAACACTAGAGTGCTACAGTTAGATATGGTGTTGAAGTACTTAAATTTTTTTTTCCAAACTAAAAGACATTATCATAAAATATCAAGTAAATAAAAAAGTAGTCCAGCATATTCTATATGTAGAAGTATTTGTGGATCACAGATTAGTTTGTATAATCATCATAAAACTCATTTTTATACTAGTTCTTTTCTTCTTCCTTTTCTTTTTCATTTTAGAGTTGGAATAGCCATACTCATATTTCAGTAGCTATTTACTATTATTTTATTATCTTTGAATTTGAAAGAAATATCTCCGAATTTAAAAGAAAATGTGTTAGAATTAGGATACAGGACATCTTTTCAAAACAACTATAATGTCTTAAAAACTTAAATTAGGCTACTAATATGAAAACAGATGATTTGTATAAATTTTTTAAGAACTTATTACTAAATATTTATAATAGACAGGGTATGAGCACATTCTTTCACATGAACCACCACTCTCCGCACTATCTCATATAACACTGATACACCTGAACACACATATGTCGAAAAGATAAATAATCACCAATATATGTATTTCATGCTAAACCAGCAATCATCAGTTGGTCCAGATTACCATCTCCACACATATATGCTACAAGTGCTCAGATATATATTAAGATAGCAACTCCTCCTACTTTAATGGACAGGCTTCAATGTACTCCACACTCCAACTCTTCAACTGTCCATCCAATTGAAAATCTGATGATGGAAAAAAGGCCACCCTTAGGCCGAGATTGTTGTCACACCCATGTTGACCTAAAGATCAATCTGACCCCCTCATGTACAGGACATAATCCATTAAATACATATACAAGAGATAGGCAGACATCTCTAGCATGTAATAGATGAAATACACAGGCTTATATATACATCAGATTTTCAATTGGATAGACAGTTGAAGAGTTGGAGTACATTGAAGCCTGTCCATTAAAGTAGGAGGATTTGCTATCTTAATATATATCTGAGCACTTGTAGCATATATATGTGGAGATGGTAATCTGGACCAACCGATGATTGCTGGTTTAGCATGAAATACGTATATTGGTGATTATTTATTTTTTAGACATATGTGTGTTCAGGTGTATCAGTGTTATGAGATAGTGTGGAGAGTGGTGGTTCATGTGAAAGTCTGTGCTCATACCCTGTCTATTACATATATAGACATAGGTATATATAAGCCTGTGTATTTCATCTATTACATACTAGAGATGTCTGCCTATCCCTTGTATATGTATTTAATGGATTTTGTCCTGTACATGAGGGGTCAGATTGACCTTTAGGTCAACATGGGTGTGACAACAATACTCGGCCTAAGGGTGGCCTTTGAGCGTTCCATCATCATATTTTCAATTGGATGGCAGTCGAAGAGTTGGAGTACATTGAAGTTTGTCCATTAAAGTAGGAGGATTTGCTACCTTAATATATATCTGAGCACTTGTAGCATACATGTGTGGAGATGATTGCTGGTTTAGCATGAAATACGTATATTGATGATTATTTATCTTTTTGACATATGTGTGTTCAGGTGTATCAGTGTTATGAGATAGTGTGGAGAATGGTGGTTCATGTGAAAGTCTGTGCTCATACCCTGTCTATTACATATATAGACACAGGTATATATAAGCCTGTGTATTTCATCTATTAAATATTTATAAGAAAACAAATATATTTCAAAGAATAATATATAGAAAAAGTATGCATGATTCTAAAATCTTAATATGCAACTGAAAGTGACATGTATAGTTTTCTTAAGCATATTAAAGATTTGGCAACAGAGACTATAGACAGATATGCAATCATCAGTCAGCTATTTGTCTGTCATTCAGGCATAATAAATTCTAAAATAAAGACTGCAGAATATATATCAAAAGGCCATATACTATCATAATATTATGCAAATAAATAACCTGAAGCATATACTTTCATAATATTACACAAATAAATAACTTGAAGCATGCTTCAGGTTATGTATTTGCATAATATTATGACAGTATATGACCTCTTGATATATATTCTGCAGTCTTTATTTTAGAATTTATTATGCCTGAATGACAGACAAATAGCTAACTGATGATTGCATATCTGTCTAGAGTCTCTGTTACCAAATTTTTAATATATTTAAAAAAGATCAATATATTATGTCACACAATCTTAAAAACCTGAGTAATGAGAAGCTAGTTTCCTGAATCTGGTGCTTAAACATCATATAATCAGAGTGACATCAATTTGATTATTTTATCTATAGCTTTAGTTTTATTTGTATTTATTTTCATCTTTAACTTTGAACAAATTCTGGCAATCTTATATAACATTTTATTAAGCTCATCACCACTACTTACAAGTATTGCCATAATAATCAGCAAATGACATTCCTTCTCTATGATAATTTCATTTTTATCAAGACAACAATCATTTAGCAACTTATTTAAATATATATATAGAACAAGAACTAAACCATATTCTGGTCATATTTTTTCATTAAGAATATCACAATTTAATCATATAAACACTATCTGATCTATATCTTCCTGTCCCCAAGATATTCAGTAATTGGAGTAACCCAATTTACCCTATTAAATGCCTTTTCAACATTAATAACTCATTTACTTATATGTAAAATAATTAAAAAGTAGCCCAGGATAAATAAACAGCATCTAACTTTTTTCACATTTAATTTTCTTTCTGCCCACACATAGTGAAATTTGGAGTTGTTCAACATTTTAATGTTTAAAACCTTTAATATTATGAATAAAAAAATTGGGCTTGATTTATTACAAATTTACACTTACAAATGGAAAAAGTTTTTAAAAATCATATTTAAACTTTAAGAAAATAAAAAATATATAAAAGTATGAAATAAGTCATGTGAATAATGACTTCACATTTACTGGTTCTTTGTCATAATACTATTGAAAAAGAAAATTAACAAAATATTTGTTGAATTAATTCCAATTTTTAAACAAGTGTGAATTATTATAAAGTCATAAAAATCCATGAAATGCTTATCTGAAATTGAAAATTGTATTTATTAAATTATTACAAAAATTCTGAATCACTGCTGTTAGACAGACATAATGTAATTGTAGCAGCTTCTGGAATAATCTTATTTCCAGTACTTTTAACTTGTATCTTTAAAAATGAAATATATTTCACAAAAACTAAGTGGAAACATAAGCATATTTATATTTAATAATTATAATGATAATATTTTGTAAAAATAATTACAAATAATTAAGTACATTACAAAATTAAGCATTTTCCCCTTATTGTTAAAAAAAATAAATTGGGAGGTTCTTAATATTAATATTCAAAAAATCAAATAGCCAGCAATGTCTAGTTTTATCATGCTCTTTTCATCTTATACTCAGTAGACTGCTTTTATTGATTTATTAGTTACAAAAAAATATGAAGACAACAGTCCACAGAGCAGTTTAATTTGAGTTTTTAGCACAAAATGACGATAAATAATGATAAAAAAGACTGTAAAAAAGCAATTTAAAGCTGTAGCATAAGAGCTCTATCAACAATACTTCATAAAAAAACCACACTAAAATCCCTTTAAATAAGTTTGAAAATAATAGCACTTTTAAAATTTTGAGACATAATTTGAATGATGAGAATGATTATTGATATATACCATATATAAAAAGAGAGAAACCAAATTTTGATATGCCTTTTATAGACAACCTAATTGACTTCTAGATAAACCTACTATAGGCTTTGCTCTAAAAGGGGCTCACTCTTAAAGGGTAGTTATATAGCAATAAAGTGTTGCACGGCAATTCATTTTTGCTGCCAATTCTTTCTACAATTAGCTTGCTTACAAATCCTATTATTTCACACCATTTCCACCTTCTTATACATTTAACAATCCTATTTTTTAACCAAAACTTTACTCTTATAGTTTCAACTGTCCTGTCCTTTGATGATGACTGCAGAATAGTCAAAATTGTAAAAAACAGTATTGTTAAGTGTATAAGAAGATGGAAATGGTATATGTAAATATAAAAATTAATACATAAAAAAAGGAGGAAGAAGAAAATTGTATTAAATCCTATTATACTTGTATATATTCATATGTATATAAGATAAAATTGTATGTTTACATATAAATTTTTAAAATATATTCCAAGTGTATTTACCTTTTTTTTTTTTTGGTTTTTATTTTGAATGAAAAGAATTATTCAAAATGTTTTGATATAATTCTGATAGTTATTTTCAAACACATTTTTTTTTAAAAAAAGAGAAAGTGATATCAAATACAAATATCGCATTTCAGTAAATAAATATACATGAACAATATATAAATATTGTATATGTGTATAAAAGTAAAATTGCCTTTAAAAGGCGTATTTTAGAGCAATTATCTTTCCGAAAATCATTCATAGAGGAACAACGAAAGAGATTTTATTTATTAGACTTTCCAATTAGTAGTTTAGTGACGGTTTGATTAGTTTTCCATCTTTGTTTAATCATCTTTTATATATCAGTTTGTAAACCAATATTGAATACCTAGTGCAATTGCGTTATTGCTGGCTGACCAAAAAAGAATCCTAATCTTGATTGAACTTAAAAATTTCAAAGTTTATTTGACTTGAATTTGGATGTAGGTTTTGAGCTTCGGCTAACTATTACAGTAGTATATTAAATGCATATATAAACACACACACAGCATACTTGTCCTATAGGATGGACTATTACACATATGCAGTAAATATACCAAATGTTTAAGTTTATATATATAAAATCCATTTATATTTAAAAAGTCAACGTTGTTGCTTCTAATCTACTAAGATAGATTAAATTAGTCCTTTTGACCATTTATTTAATCATAAATAATGAAGTTTTGCATGATAATAAATAGCCCATGAAAAACGAATTCTATAAGATAAATTGGCAAATAAAAATATAAAGTTAAAAACAAATCTATTCTTTTTAAAGCCCAAAGTAATAATGTGAATTCTCTTTAAGTCCATAATAATAATGTGAATTTAACAATAGTGTTTCTCTATTCATATCTCACAAGTCATTACTTTCGAAATGCTCATCTATTAATACGATACACATATTACCCCCTGAACAAACTATACCCTGTATATTATTTATAATACTGTATGTTAGCTGCCTTGAGGCGGGTAAGTAACTACAAACAAGCAATAATAATAATATTTTATTAGTCATTCATTAGAACAGAGATTATCCATTTAATGAATAATATTTCTGTAATGTAATTTTCACTACACCACTCTCATGCAAGATAGGGACTGATTTTTACCTACTTTTAATACCTTGTGGAGGAATATAATCATAAACACACATTTCATGCTGAAGTAGCACTCATCAGTTAGCCTAGATCACAATCTCTTACACATATCTTTATCATTGTTCAGTACATGTAGATAGCCAATAACTACAGTTTAATTGATGTGTCAAAATTATTGCCCTCGCAACCCTGACATAAACCATTTAATGGAAGTATATTATTGTTTTATTAATTATTCATTACACTAGAGATTATCCATTTAATAAATAATATTTCTGTAGTGTGATTTTTATTATTGATATGATTGTTTATCATTGTTGTCCCCCTCTCCCAATTCTTTTTTAAAAAAACAAAACAAAAAACACCCTATTTTAAGGTTCTCAGCTTTTCAACTTATCAAAAAGAAATGCATCCATAAGAGAGATTAGTTAAAATAACAATAGCACTTATCATATCTTTATTAATGTGATGTGAAGCCATTATATGCATCAAGAATTGATTAATCTATTTGAGATTGAATAGAATGCATTTTTCTAGCTGTTGAATATGTCCTTCTAAATATGATCATATTCAAAAACAGACATTGATCTATTAGTCAAGAATTACATTATTTTTAGAAATGACTAATCTTGTTAGTGTTTCTGTACACTTTAGTCTTAGCCAGGGTTGAATGACTCTAAATTCATGTTCAGATTGGTGAGGCATGGACAACTTTAAGGCCAAGTTGGCCAGTCTTTTAAAAATTGGAATATATTCCTAAAGCTTATGGATTTATTACTGAAAATTGGAATTTCTGCTGTAGCCATGGATTTTTTTTTCTGGAGGCAATGAACTCTTCTGAAAAATGCAGTTTTGCTGTTGTGATTGTAGAAATGGAAATGTTAACCATTTCACCAAATTTAGCATAATGAATGTGCTTTACATCACATTATCAAATGGCCAATGATATTTAAAATGTTTAAAAGCAATTAGTATAATAAAAATTAAAGAGTGATTATTTTGAGTTTAGTGTATTTTATTATTTAAAATTTACACATGCACCCTGACTGAGAGCCATCAGCAATAACTGAATTATCATTGGCAGCAGTAGAAATTTCTATGTAAAAGAAAAAAATTATATAAACTAGTTTCTTGAAGAGTTTTGTTGTTTTGCTGTACAAATTTTTGACATTTTGGACTTAAACTGTTACTGTTATGAATACAACAATGTTAAGTCATTTCTCATGAAAAAAGCTTCAAATTCTCTGAGAGGTTATTCTTTCACTATAGTTCAAGTATATTATATAAAATCTCAACATTTAAATTTGATAATAGGAATTACCTATAGGAATAGGTAATAATGCCCTCATATTTTCAAATTAATATTTACTTGTGTGGACAATGTTAATCAAAGATAACATCTATATCATACAATTAATTTAATCATTGAAATGTTCACCATCTTGTGTTTATCCAGTAACTGTGATATAGCTTTATAAATTATAAGTTCTACTACATAAGTGAAAGTAGGTAATATATTGAAAAGAAGATCAGACCTCTTTTTCATGTTTTTATTATAATTCAAACCATGTTCCTTGATAGATTTTCTATTTTAATTTATAATAAAAATTAGTTATATATTCTATAGTTTATAAATAGATATTAAAGTTTCCGTATATAAATTAAACCATAAATAATATTTGTTTTTTTAATTTATATATTTAATTTAAAGTTTCAGTGTGTATTTGTTTTAAATTTAAAAAATCTCTAAAAATACTGATCAAAAATCAATTCCTTTGATCAGTGTTTTTAATTAAATCTATTGCACAAATTTCAAGATTATTTATTCAAAATTAAAATTTTATATAATTAATTATTAAAATGAGATATTAAATTAAAATTAAAACAGATAATAGAGAAAAAAACAATCGAAGTGAAAATTAGAAAAACTAGACTAACTTTTTGAGGACAAAATTAATAATTAAATATTTTAAAATAGATTGAACACTCCAATTACTATCCTTAACTTAAAGAACCAAGCGGAGAAAGAGAATTAATTTAATTATATATTTTATATGATTATTTAACCTGTCAGTAAATTTTTTTTTTTTTAACCCTCTCTCTGTCTTTAGAAATCATTATAAAATTGTAATTATAGTAATAATATTTCAACTGAATCTTTATATTTCTGTTTTCATGAACAAACAATGCCAATAGTAATATTTCCAACTGTAAACTAGTGGTAATAATGATCAATTTAATTTAAAAGTAATTTATTTCTGAATTAAATATTCTTTCACAGTCCGAGTTAGTAAATGTTAAATCACTTTTTCTATGTTAAGTTGTTATAAAATTAACAATCTAAGTTCAATATTAAATATATATATAATAGTTTCAAAGTGTTATCTTAATTCATTCTGATCTGAGAAATAACTCCCTTATAATTTGATAATGTCTACCGCTGTTAACCTAAGGGTTAGGAGTCCCAGAGTAATATTAACTAATTATTGTTTTACCCAGTTTAATTTCGCTATGTTTTTATTGGGATAAGGATCTCAGCCTGTGCTAGAAACAGACAAATAGTTTCCAGGTTTTATATAATTTCTCTAAAAAATCCCTTCAAGTATTCTTTCACGCTTGAATGCGTCCCTTCCTGAAGTTAGCGTCTCGCATTCTACCATTGGGAATGAAAGCAGTTTTCTTCGGTAATCTTTGATCACCTTCAAATGATCCCTGGTTTCTTCCCGAACTACTTGGGGGCATTAAGCCTTGTCAAAGTACAAGCCGCCGGTATTCCGTTAATGCACCGCAATTGATTACTGTAGGGCTTTTGAATCCAGGCAACCACCAGTTCATCTATTTTCCAGGTCGTATTTATATAAAACCACCAGTTCATTTATCTTCCAGGTCGCATTTATATAAAACCACCAGTTCATCTATTTTCCAGGTCGTATTTATATAAAACCACCCGTTCATTTATCTTCCATGTCGCATTTATATAAAACCACCAGTTCATCTATCTTCCATGTCGTATTTATATAAAACCACCAGTTCATTTATCTTCCATGTCGTATTTATATGAAACCTCGTACATCTATCTCTTATGTCTATTTATATAAACCATCTCCACTGTTCGCTCTCGTTCCGGCTCGGCCTATTCTAATAAAATAGTTAATAAAAATCTTTAGAGAAATATTTTTCAGGCTCAAATACTCTGATTCTCTTAACCACCCGTCAATCATTTAATTACCAGCTATTGGCATAAGTTTGTTTATTAAATAAAACGTTCACTAAAGACTAGTAGCCAAATACAAGAGGATCTAGGAAGTCTTACCGTACTGTTAACTTTATATTTATATGCTTTGTATTTTCATGTTGAATACTATATTTAGCCGCTGTCTATTTGTCTTATTTAACACTATATTTATATGCTTTATATTTTGTTCATTAAACACTTTATTTAATCTAAATTTTTGTGTCCTCCACCTTATTACTCTCTAAGTCTATTTAGCCACTTACTGTCTGTATTGGCAACTTAAATATATACGTTACATGAATGACCGTTCCAATATCTAGAGTCTAATAAATATATTTATCATTAACTGTAAGAATTTAGTCCATGTTCTAAGCTGAGCTAGAAAAGGGATAACCCCGTGCTGTTATAAAGTCATCATCGGTTGGTCATACCGGGGTTTGGGTTTGAATTCAGTTGGCGTTTTGGAACTAATTCCTAAACGTGGGCTGGGTTTGAACTCGGGTACTGTGTATGAGTAAGCGTGGTGAATTTATACCGGTACAATATATATGTCTGCAAATGTATTTATTTATTGATAAAATAAACTAAATTTATATAAATTTCTGAATTTCATGATTGCAACTTGCACATATAGTAATTATATAATACTACAAAAATAATTTTTACATGATGAAGAGGAAATAATTACTCAACAACAAATGCTTGTGACCCATGTGGTGTTTGTTCAACAAAGACATGCATCTTGGACTGGCCTGGACTACACACTGTTTTCCCTTTCCACTTCCCATTCCCTTTTCACATGTATCCTTCCCTTTTTACCATATTGCTCCTGAAATTTCAATTTATCATATAATCACTCCCTTGAAAACCTTTTTCTAACTGTATTTGTATCTGTTGTTGTTTTTTTTTTTTTTTATGAATAAACTTTCATCACTGAGAAAAAAAATATTTGAAAATAAAATTTTTAACAAATTGTCATTTCATTTATGCACTATACTATTGATTATTTGCTTCATGATGTGATTAATAAAAGAATTCACGGGAATTAGCACTCAAAATAAATGGAATAAATTTAGCTACAGTAAATAAAGGTCAGGAAATGTTGGGTAACTGATATATTTCTGACTTTAAAAAACCCCAATAGGTTAATTGTTAATGTATATTTTATTTTTACTAGCTGACGAATATTGAATGAATCCCACCAACTTTCTTTTTAACAAAAACAAGGGTACACTGTATAATATTAAACCTAGTGAAAATATTTTGACTTTGAATTAGATTTTAGAAATAGATTCAGAATTAAAATAAATGATTCATTATCTTTTTAAACAGGTATAATTGATTTTTTTACATTGCTATAAGGGGAACTTCATAAATTATGATTTAAAATTATCTACAGTAAACTCAAAGAAGTATAGAGAGATGCATGTTGGGAGTAGCAAGAAGAGATTGAACACACAAAATATGAGTAAGAGAACAAACAGGTGTTACTGACCTCAATGAAAAAATTAAAAGATTGAAGTGGAGTTGGGCTGGACATATTGCTAGAAAAGATGATAATAGATGGACAATTGAAATCTTAAACTGGATTCCAAGAGATTGTAAAAGACCCAGAAAGAGACCACATGTGATATGAATGGATGAAATAAAAAAGTGTGCAGGGGTGATGTGGAGAAGAGAAGCTAAAGATCAGAGATGGATTGAACTTGGAGAGATCTTTATCCTGCAATGGATTGATAATGGTTGATGATGATGACTACAATGAAGTCTCTGTGAGTTAAAAAAAAAAACCTAACAATGGTATTTGGAAAATTGAATAAAAATAATTCTATTGAAAAATTTAAATGAGCAATTTCAAGATTCTGTTTCTAGCAACTGAAAAAGAATTGGCTAAATATACCCAGAATTCATAATGTGCAATCAAAATCTATTAGTATAGCATTGACAATTGGACTTTTACAATTTGGTATTATAGATATGATGAGAAAAAAATATTTTACTATATGAAACTTGTCTACTATTAATTGATTTAGGTGTTAGCTTATTTTAATTTTTGACATGTTGTGTTCTATAAAAAGAGTATAAGAGTGATATTAATTCATCAGTAATAATTCACCACAGAAAGAATTTAGCAAGTTGAAAAGATTATCTGGTTGTTTTGTAACATTTATTTAACAGAAAATAACTGTAAACATACTAAAGATGCTATAAACATAAAAACAGCCTTAAATTTTTTAGTCAGCAGACCAACTAGGATTTTAAATAAAAAAGATATAAGTAGAGCATTCTTATGGAAAGAATAATCTTATATAGTTTTTAATTTAATGATCAATTGTGTAAATATTTTCTTAGTAATGGATACGGAAATAAAGGTACTGAAGAATGAAGTAGTTCAATGAGTTTAACAATAATATCTACTAGCAATATCAAATGTGGCTAAGAAGTTTATATGGGTCACTAATAAATTTCGTGAATTTAATTTTAGTCATTAGTGCAAAAAAAGTTTGGTAAGTAAAAAGGTTCTGAGGATAATTCTGATGATTTTTTTTTGTTTCTGGTCTTAATAGAAGCAATTGAGCCCAGTTCATTTAGTTTTGGATTTAAGACTACACAATTTTTTTTTATGTTGAAAATAATGTTGGGTAATGAGGGATAGCAGTTTGATTTCCTTTAGGCATAAATGCTTGTAGATTTTATGAAACATTGACTCCATATAATGTAATGTCTTATAAATATTGGATGTGATTATACTTTACCATAAGCTATTGATCTCTACAAGTATTTATCTGAAAATAAAATTGAACTATAATCATTTTTTCCTTTAAAAGTATTTTTTCTTTCTAGATATGAGTTTCCATTAATATCTTTAATCTGAAGATATATATATTTACTAAGAGTTTTTATTTTGGCATAGTTTATTCTAAGCCAGGAATGGTTGTAAAAATATGAAAACTGCTTTAAAATTTATTATGAGTCTTGGTATTATTGTGCAAGTTTGAAAAACAGAACAAATTCTTAAATTTCTAGAGAATTTTTCAGAGCCTTTTAAAATGCACTGGATCTCAACAAAATGGAACAACACAACATGTTATCATTGTGTAGTTCGCTACTGTCTCAGGTTATAAACTGTGCCATTTAAGTTGTTTAAAATTCATTCACACAACACACGATAAAAAAATTGGATATTTTTGCACAAAAGTAGGATTTTATAAGAAGGTTTGACACTTTTGTGAATTACAATAAAAAAAAATTGTATTATTGGTATTAACAAAAGATACATTTGCAATCTGAAAATACATAGATGGGAACAAATAGTTACATTTTCTTGTATATCTGTGTTGATAAAACAAAAATATTGATCAGATTAGAATCATTAGCACTATTAAAGATGAAATAATTAGACTGAAATATAATGGAAACAAAGCTTTAGAATTAAATGGATTCTAGAGGACTATGGAAAGTTTAAAATTTCAAATAATGACTGTTTAGAAAGAATAATAGAAAATTATTATTCCTATTGAAATTAAAATTAATTCTTTTATATTATGTTTTATTCATAGAGTAGAGGATATTGTTCTTTCAATTTATTTAATAGTGCATTATATGACTTTTCTAAAAACTGCTTTTCGAAAAGAGTTTCTGCATTGAAAAGGTATTTAAAGCTTTAAATACTAAACATTTTTGAATTTTCAAACAAAAAGAATTTATATTAATGCATAAAACTATTAATTCTGCATTGTATACATATGTATGGTTTCTCATAGTTTTATTAAGAATATGTCATTTTTATTGTATTTAATTAAATCTATAACTTTAATGACTATTATTCCCATTGATTGATATTTTAAATCAATTCAGATAATTTGCCATAATTAAATGAATTTTTAAGATCACTTTTTTTTCTTCTGTAATTGCTTTTGAAGAACATATTTATTTCTGATAGCTTCATCAAATGAAGCAGAAAGCCATATATACAATGGAAGTATAATCTTACATGAGATCCGTACAATTAATTATGGTGTGGAGAAATTCATCAATATTTTTTTTCATTGCATTCAATCACCTGCAATGGTTACAATAAACGCTACAAACAGTATTTCATAATCCTCTTAAAAAGAGTACATTTTATATAAATATTTCAAATTTGATTTTTTTAAAATAATCATTAGATAGCTGTATATAAAAAAATTAAAATATAACTATAAAATAAAAAATGAAGAAATAAAATTACATTTGTTTAAGTGGATTCAATTGATCGCTTTCTGATAATGTTATAATAAAATAAATTTGCTTTTTATTATTGTTTCCATTAGTTACAATAAGTTTTATAATATTCACTTTAAAAAGTAGGGGAAAAATGATTATTTAAAAAAAATTACAACCATTTAGATTACAAGTGATATGGAAAACTAGTAAACCTGAAAAGGGAGGTATAAATTTTATACTACATGAGTTAAATTCAAACTAATTTTATTGACATTTGCCACTAATTCATTCTTTGTTAAATGTATCTAACCAATGATCTTTTAATTTAGAAATATATCTTTTGCAGATTTGTCAGAATATTATATAACATAAACAGTGAAGAATAGGCAATCCTCACTGTTTATAACTTACAAGCTTAAGAGAATAGGGTCATGTGATCTATGACTCCTATTTTGACTATTATATAACATATTTGAAAAAATCTCTTGTTTTATTTTCCACATTTTTGAAAAACAGCATATTTTTCTAAATAATGTTTGTGGTGAAATCTGATGAAAAGTATATAAGATTACCATTCTTGGTTTGAAATTTCCAAAACGTAGTAAATTTATTTCCCATTAATTTGCATTAATCATAGATTCAGTAAAATCTTTTTTTTTTCTTTGTGATATATTTGAATACAAAAATATATAAAAAGCGTTGTTTTGATGGTAGTATTATGAATAACAACAGAACTTTTAAAAAAGATTTTATGATGAGGTTGAGCATGGTTTTTGTAAGAAAGATAAAACTTACTTATGTTATAAATATTATCTCCAAAATAGTGCATTACTGTAAACTTTCACTGAAATAATAACAAAAAGCTATAATTAAGCAATGTTCAAAGTCCTTATAGAAAAAAAAATCACTACAAAATAATGTTACAGAAAGTCAAACACACTAAAGGTTAAGCATGTAGTATTTTTGTCTATTATGGTCAGTTGTAGTATTTACATTGTTTAAGATATCAAAGAGTTATTAATCATAGATGAAATATTTAATGCTACTAAACTCTTTAATAGAAAAATTAATTTAATAATTTCATTCACCCCCTTTACATATAGTATTTCAAAAACTTGTACTCATTATCATTCTCTTTCGTCTTTTGTCTTGACATTTTTCATTTTACTAATTAATTCTATATATTTACTTTTATGCATTGATATAGAATTGAACTTATTTGGAATCATAGATTTGTTTGTGTAATTATTGTAAAAGACATCTTTAATTTTTTATCATTCTTTGTTTTCTTTTTCTCCTGGGATGGAATATCTGTACTCATTTGAAAGTCGCTGTTAATGACACAGTGAAATTTTAATTCATTTACTTTGTTCAGGTAGTCATCCAAATCTAATACAGAGCTAATACTTAATAATTAAATGTTTTTTTTAACTCTAAACAGTGATATTGATGGTGACAGAGGGTTTAATTAAAAGGCTTTCTCCAGTAATTATTTAATTTGATGTAAATCTTTGGGTAATAATTATAAATCTGCTTAGATTCACATTATGACATTCATGATATGTATCACCTTTATACATTGAATTTTGCAATATTTTGTCAATTTGCATTATTTGAATTTAATAGGTTGAACTACAATGCCATTTTGTGTTTAAAATTTATTACAAACACTGATCTGGATATCAAACATATGTTAAAGTTATTATATTAATTAACTACAAATAGGAATGGAAAAAAAAACCTTCACTACCTTTTTATTGGGGGGGGGGTTATCAAGAAATGAGTGAGTGAAAACAAACAAGTTTTATTACTCGGAAGAGACTCATAATCATTAACTTAAAAAAATCATCTAAAATATACATAGTTAAAATAGGCAAAACTCTCTCCATACAGTAGTGCCACTCAAAGCAAGGCAGAGTAATCAATGGATGCCAGAAGGTTTGTGCATAAAATACCTATCTAGTGCCTATTCATCTAATATCCCCAAACTAGTTTTTGGCTTGTGGCCTTCATCAGTGAGGAGTCTTGGCACTGCACCTAGATCTTAAGATCTAATGCAGCCCTCCATCAGCCACCTTTTATCTCTAAATAACTATAAAACTATAAGAATAAAATTGAAAACAAAAATATTTTCAATCTAAGCTCAATAGCTTATATAACTCATATGGGTCTGAACTCAGTTCAGAACTCATATATTTTAGTGTCTTTGGTTCTTTTATAATCATAGCCACAATCTTTCTATTAGGCAGGATTGGTATTAAATCTTTAAATACCACATGATCACTATCTCCCATGCTTGCTCATAACTGTTGTTAAAATAGGCAAAACTTCCTCACTGATGAAGGCCACAAGCCAGAAATTAGTTTGGGGATATTGGATGAGTAGGCACTAGATAGGGATTTTATGCACAAGCCTTCTGGCATCCATTGATCACTCTGTTTTGCTTTGATTGGCACTACTGTATGGAGAGAGTTTTGCCTATTTTAACAACAGTTATGAGCAAGCATGAGAGATAGTGATCATGCGATGTTAAAATATACATCCTTCACATAGTATGCATATATATTATATAATTACATAATATTCTTTAAATAACATTAATTTACAATTTAACTTTTAAATAAAAGTTACTTATATCAAACTAATTTTCTTATTCACAAGAAATTTTTCAAGATGTCTGCCACTTAATACTAATTATTTTACAGCCAATTCTAAAAATAAAATAAATTGAATAAATACAATCTTACTATTTTTTCATTCTCGATCATACAAATGTCAAATCTATAGGAATAATATTTTATAAAATACAATTTTAAAATTTCAATTTATCTAACAATGCCCAATATAGATGGGAAAAGGTCATCCTTATATAATTGGAAACTTTAAACTATATAATGTAAAATATTACTCATATAGATTCAATTCACTACAGTAGAGAATGAACAAATAATATAATTGTATCTATTTTATTTTACTTTATTTTATTTCAGTGATAATCACTAGAAATGATTATAGAATAATTAAGCCATGTGAATATTAAGTAGTAGACATCTTGAAAAAGTTTTTGTGACATAAAATTAATTTGATATTGTAAATAAATTTTACTTAAAAATTAATTCTCATTTATCAATTTTAATTAAAATTGATGTATTATATAATTTTATGACGAATTCATCATCATTATTTACAATTATTATCAGCCCACTACAGGATGAAGATCTTTCCAAATTTAATTTAGTTTCTTTAATCTCTAACCTTTTTTCCACTGCACCCTAACAACTTTTCTCTTTTTATGTCTTTTACAATCTCTTGAAATCCAGTTTAAGATTTTGACTACATCCATCTATTACCATCTCTACTAACAATATGTCCAGATGAGTTCAAATTCAGTTTTTTAATTCATTTGGTGTCAGTGATACCTGTTTGTTTTCTCACCTATGTATTTTACTTTCAAACTTTTATTATTCCTAACAGACACCTCTTCATATTTCATTGAGTAGTCTGAAATCTCTGAATTTCTCTTCTGCTAAGTGTCCAAATGTCATGATACATAAATAAGAACTAGTAAAACATATCTATTTAACCTCTTTCTTTTCAAACATATAAGAATACTTCCTTTAATATTATTTCTATCAAAAGCATTCATTAAAATTTAATACTATGATTAATTTCATTTATTATATTTTTATAAGTATTAATAATATGATCAAGATATTTATAATTATTTGCTTCTGAGAAAATCCAACAAACATTAATATTTTTTTAGCATTTATCTTAATCATACTTTCTTACTTTAATCTGATAATTCTTGCAACATTTCCTGAAGCTCTGAAGCATTATTTTAAAAAATAAATATATTATCTCTAAATTCTAGATAACTCAAACAATTGCCTCTTTCTTTTATTCCCTTAGTTTTCTATTTTAATCCACAAAATACTTTTAAAACTGCTAAAAAATGATTTGAAGATATGGACACTTCTTAATGTTATTCTTCTTAATATATAATCTAAACACTCCCTTCCATTTTGATAAATATTTTTCAGAATACGATATCCTTTGTCTAGACATTGATTATTGTAGAAATGCTTGCAAGAATTAAATGCCTTTTCATAATCTACAAATCTAAAGCTTAATAGCACCTTATATTTATTGATCCTTTCTATAACTTCTCTAATTATTACTTGGATGTAATCCACTATACTAAAATCTCTTTTAAATCCAGGTTGTATTTTTGGTTGGTTAAAATACAATGTTTGCTGCAGATGTTATCTTAGTCAAGATTTTAAACAGAACTGACAAGAGATTCACAATTCTTTAATTTCCAATATCTTTATTAATACTATATTATTCCAATCATCTGGCACATTGTTATAATTTAAACATTTGGTATATAACTTTACCAATGATTTTGAAATTTCTTCACCTACTTCTTTTAAGATATTGTTTATAATTCCATTATTTATTGGAACTTCTCCTTTCTTTATAGATTTTACTGCATGTTTCACTTCTTCATTTAAAATGATGGTCAATTCAAAAAATAATTGTAAAATATATTCTTTTCTTGTTTTATAATACTGTATAATCCTTTATAAAATTTTTCAAAACATTTCATGACATCTCCTGAAGGTTTGTGATGATGGTGTTTTACTTGTATTTTTATATTGGACTATTTCCACCATCTAGCATGAGTACTGAATGTCTTTAGAAAAATTTAACTTTATTTAAATATTCCAAATACATTCAACTGCTAGTAATAGCACATCAAACAGGTTAATATATACACAATGTTTTGAGAAGTATTATTCTCTCCTCTTCTTCAGGTGTTGCTGGCCTGACCAGTGACAGTTGACAATACTAGCATGGGATTTGAATATGGACCCTTAGATTCTTGATTTATTGAATTTTAAGGTAATGCTCTAACCAACTGAGCCATCCTGCCAAAGACAACAGTCAGTAGAAATCTCATATACTTATCTACGAGGTTCCCCCTGATTTCTCCACTTTTTCCTAAGAGCAAAGTTGATTAGTGGTTTTCATACATTATGTATAGTCATACTAGGTTGGCTTATGGAATTTTTTGCCATTATCATGTGAACAGCTTCTTTAAATTTTCTTCTTTATACAATGGCAAAAACTCCCATAAGCCAACCTAGTGTGACTATACATAATATATGAAAATCACTAATTAACATTGCTCTTGGGAAAAAGTGGAGAAATCAAAGAGAATATTGTAGCTAAGTATATGAGATTTCTACTAACTGTTGCCTTTGGCAGGATGGCTCAGTTGGTTAGAGTGCGTTACCTTAAAATTCAATAATCAAGAATCTAAGGATCCAGGTTCAAATCCCATGCTAGTACCATCACTGGTCAGGCCAGCAACACCTGAAGAAGATGGGAGAATAATACCTCTTGTGCATATACTAATCTGTTTGATGTGCTATTACTAAAGATGAATGTATTTGGAATATTTAAATAAAGTTAATTTTTTCTAAATACATTCAATACTCTTATTAGATGATGGAAATAATCAATATAAAAATACAAATTTCATGACATCATTCTCTTTTTAGTAATGGTTCCATCTTTTCTTCTTTATTGCAGAAATAACTTTCCTTCCAATAACAAGATGTTGTATCACACTTTTGAAACCTTTCCTTTCTGTTGGTTTTCTTTTCCAATTCATAACTTTTTATTAATTTTTTTTTTTTTTTTTTACAATTTTATAAAACTCTAGATGTTCAATTCTTAATGGATCCTTTTTAAAAATGTTCATATTTTTTCTTTCGTTCATATGTTATTTTGCCTCAATAGAAAATTTATTGGTAAATTGTCATTTATTTGTATTAGCTGTATTCCTTACAGTTCTTAATATTATGCAAGTTATCTTCCTATTGATCTCATTCAAGTCTAAAATTTTAAAACAATTTGAAAGTTCTAATTTAAATTCATTGGAGTGTTTCTGAAAATTAGGGATATCAATTATTAATACTATTTTTCTTAATAATTTTTATTTTTATAGTTTTGTATTAACATGTATTTTAATTTCACTAATCAATGATCATTTTCTGTGTTGAATGTATTAAGAACATTACAAATCTTGAAATGGATATTTTCTGCTAGACAAAATAGAATCCAATTCTGCTGTACTTTCATTTGAATGCTTCCATATCCACTTCCATTCAACATTTTCTTTTCTGCAAACCTGACAAGTCTGTATGCTCTTTCATTTCTGTCATGATAACCAAATTTACCCACATCATTTTTTTTCCAATTATTTACTAATTCTAGCATTAAAGTCTCCCATGATAATTTTAAAATGCTCTTTGATTTAATCAAAAGCCCTTTGAACATCCATATAAAAATCATCTACATCTTTATTACAATGAAAACTTCTTGAGCATAAACCTGAATTATGTGCATTTGGTATCTTCTATTAATTTGAATAACTATCATTAGTCTCCACAGTGTTCTTTTTCCACTTCCATTTATAATAAATGCCATTTCATTTGTGCTTCCAATATTTGTTCCTTTGTAGTAAAGCACATGACCACCTTTAAAATCAATTGACTCCTCACTTTTTGTTTGAACTTCACAAATATCCAATAATATCCCATTTAATATTAGCCAATTTTTCCAATTCATGTAATTTTTCCTTGAAATTGATCTGCAGTTGTAAGTAAATAAAAAGATATCAAATATCAGCCTGTATCAACAATCTCAGGATTCTTAGTGTTTTCCTGAAGATTTGTGATGATGGTATTTTAATTGTATTTACATATTGGACTATTTCCATCATCTAATATAAGTACTGAATGTCTTTAGAAAAAATTTATTTAAATATTCCACATACATTCAACTGTTTATGTGCTATTACTAATAGTTGAATATATTTGAAAAATGTAAATAAAGTTAAATTTTTCTAAAGACATTCAATACTAATATTAGATGATGAAAATAGTCTAATATATAAATACAAAAGAATTCTAACTTTCTGTTTTTGACTGCTAACTATTGCTTTGGATGATGCCTTTATAGCTTCTTGGAAGTAAGGCCATATCTTTGTTTTGTCTGTCATGAGAGTAAATATTTTTTATATTTAAAAAAGCTTATTCATACCCACATTCATCTTGCCTTTAAGATAACTTAATAGATGTTTCAGTTAAAAACCATCAGGCAACTGGGAATAAAGGCCATGGTATTTTTTGATTTTAAACAGAGATAAAAAGCCAATAATTTCATCATGTAGACTGATGCATAATGGTAAGCTGCACACCTGTGATCATTTGCTATATAAATAATCATATAGTAATAACAGCTGCAATAACAAGAATATATGTTCAGTTTCTTAAGACCTCAAAAAGTTCAATCAAATGGATTTCTTTGAGTTAACAGCAAATTTCTTTCTGCAACCTGAAAATAGTATAATGAACAATTTAATGTATGAAATCAAGCAGTAAAATGATATATACAGTGGAGTTGTAAATTGTGCTAGCTTTTGTTCCAAGCCCTCTCACATTTAATGTATATAGGGTATAATAGCTCATGTATTATTGATAAATATTAATTAGAATAAAACCATATTATTTATTGAACTGCAAATGTACAGTACTTTTTAACAAAATTTTAAAAATAATAATAATTATAATAATAAATTTACATATGCTTTACTATGTGTTCACACATACATTCACTGAAACAATAAGAATATGAAAGACAAACTATGGTATTTTTAAAATAATGTAAATCTTGGCTTTCATAGTTATTAAATACACTCTAAGTAATTATTCTTTTTTTTTTTTTCAATAACTTTTTTCTTTTGTAGGAACATAGTGATCTTATTATTAAGGGAATTAAAATCTTGCTAATTATTTTGGCAACTTTAACAGTTTCATTTTTAGTATATTCTAAAAGTTATAAAACTTCTAGTATTATACTCAGAAAATATTTTATTATTAAAAAACAGTATATCAAATTTGGAAAGGATACTAAAGAAAGAATGAAATGTGTGTACTTTCAACATAAAGCAAAGTTTTTTTTTATAATTATGTATGACACTCAGAAAAGGAAAAATGGCAGACAAATATCATAAAATTTGCAAATGTTAATGTTTATTTGTTTGTATTTACATTTTTCTTGAGATGGTGTATAATTGACATTGTGTAGTTAGAAACATTATAATTCATGGCTCCACTATATACATATATCTGTAACATTATTTTCCTAAAACATACTAAGATTAATCAGTAAACCAGTCAATAATGCCAGATGTAATGAATAATTAGAACTAGTTTTTGGCTATTTAGTCGTTACTCAGGCAAGAGTGATATCACAAAAACAAACACTGCACCATACCTAGTGACTTTATCCTATCTAATTTAATATTTAGACTGTTTCTAAAAGCAATGTTAAAAAAAATCACTTTTGTTATTTAGAAAACAATGTTAAAAAATAAAATATTTATCTTACTTAAAAGAGAAAAGATGTTTGGTAATATTATTTTTTAAAGACTAAATACAGTGAGGTAAAGCATACCAAAGGCTTATAGAGCAACCACAATGCAATAAACACTTTTTCTCATTAAGATTTATACAATGAATGCAACTACATGTAATAGAGATTAGAATAATAAATATTGGTCAAGTTATCAATTTATTTATTTTTTTCTATCTAGCAATAAAAATATTACATATATAAATATATTTTAAAATAATGCATTGTAAGTGCCAAATTTAAAGGCTAATTAATGTTAATGAACAACTTCAAAATAAACTTGTACTTTTAAAAATGGCTAAAATTTAAGTAATAAATATAAAACTACTAAATCTTTAGTGGTGAAAATATTCTATATACTTCTTAATGTATTCACCTATGTGTATTACATTATAATAATTTTAGTTGTCAGTCATAAGCACAGAATTTGAAAACTGATTAATTCATAAAAAAAAAATATCAAAATGAGTTTTCAGAAAGAAAAGGACAGAAATCTAAAAACTAAACATAAAGTTACAAAATCTCTAGTGATGGACCTAAGTGCAGACATAATAGTAATTTTAGCTATATATGCAGAATTTGAAAGCTGATTAATATTAACATAATAAAATAATTTTGAAGCAAATTTATGATTTAAAAAATAGCAAAAAATACAAATGGTTATTAAATCAATGAATGTTATTGCTGAAATAAATATTACAACGAGTGTTACTGGTTGATATTGTAAACCAGATGTACAAGACTTTTAATTTCATTTCGGCTTTCAATAAAGTATCTGACAACTTTGTCATATTTTCACTACTGTTTAATTTTTCTTCTGCAATTTATTTATTTTTTTAGTTTTTTTTTAAAAATTCTTTTCATATGCATATAAATATTAATTTTAATGATGAGCCAGGAAAATAAAATTAAAAAATTGATCAATATTGACATGAAAAAATATCATTTGTAAAATAAAAAAAATGGTAAAATGATTCTATTAAATTAATGATTTGTACCATTTTAAAAAAATAAGTACAAGTGAAAAATTGCACAGATAGTAAATAGGATTTTCAGATTGAGAACATTACAGAATGAATTGGAAACTTTTTTACTAAGATTATTAAAGTAAATAATAGATGATAACAATAATGAGGCAATCATTTGTGAAAAAGCCAAGCAATCTTGGATTTGTTTTTGCTAAGATTTCTGATACAACTGCTATTCCTATCAGCAAAGTATGATTTACCAGATTTAAGAAATAGACAGGATAGCATAGATAGGGATGAGAATGCTAGCACAAATAGAACACCTGCTGAATGTTATCTTAAGAAATTTACAAAATAATAATTTCAATGCAAAAAGCCGAAATTCTGAAATTTTTATTCAGGAGTAATGGAGATGGGGGGGGAGGGGTGTGCTTGTTATATTTATATTTTTATGCTTTTAAATGGTAAATTTTAGTTTTCATTAAACTGTAGAGAATATATAGTGATTAATTTTATATGTAATATATAAAGAGCCTGCTAATAGCTCTAAACAAGCTTATTTATTTTATTTTTTATGATAAATGCTATAAGAGAAAATACATGCTTTTATCTATGATGGTCCCCATCCTCAGACCGGTTTCCAGCTATGGCTCTCATCAGTGAGAAGCTAGGCATATCTCCTCACTGATGAGAGCCATAGCTGAAAACCGGTCTGGGGATGGGGACCATCATAGATAAAAGCTTCATGTATATTCTCTTGTAGCATTTATCATAAAAAATAAAATAAATAAGCTTGTTTAGAGCTATTAGCAGGCTCTTTATATATTACATATTGGTAATACAAGCTATATAGGTCATGTGACATATGACTGATTTTTATTAATTTTATATGTAGTTTTACTTTTGTATTTTTGATTTTGTATATATCTTTATTTAAATAGTATTTTTAGATGGTAACTTTAATCTAGACTTTGAACGATATTTAACTGTAAGCTATAATAAATAGATGATGTAATAAATGAAATTCTGTAATTAATAGATTTGATGTACTAGACATCACTACACTATACAAAGATGGAGAGAAAAGATTTCCATATATACATATATAAATGAGGAAATAAAATTGAACACAATCTGGAATTATCAAGATAAATGTTTAAGTATAAAAGCTTCAAACACTCTAAAATTTTGAAACCATGACTTTTCACAATTCTTCTTGTTCAACATTAACAATATATCATGAAACATCCAGTAAAACAATATAAGATAAAAGCAATTCTCCATTTAGGATATAGATTTCATATGGATCTGGTAATAACAGTAAAATGTAGATCTGCTTTTCTAGTAGTTTGTTATGAGCTATTTCTAGGTAACAATTCTTTGTAAATAAATATTAACTAAAATGTATTACATACCCTTTTACTGACTTATGTACTGCAAAGAAGTGCTATTAATCTTAGTGATGATACAAGAGTTAATGGTTCCCAAATTGAAAATCAATCTTCACCTTTTCATGATGGATTTTTTGAGCAATCACTATTTAATTATTTAGGAATGCCATTTGTTTTAAGTTTTATTATCTCTGATAACGTATTGTACAATTATTAGAGAAAATCAAAGAAATCATATGAAAACTTTGTTTTGTATTTATATAATAACATATAAACAAAAAGATTCATTTTCATTTCTTTCCATATTTTTCATCATTAGGCTTTCCACAAACTTTCAGCATTTTCCATCAATGAAATTATTCTAGAATATTCCTCATTATTAAACTATTTTTCAATCCATATAAATTATTTTTTAAA
This sequence comes from Epiperipatus broadwayi, assembly GCA_028023455.1. NCBI lineage: Eukaryota > Metazoa > Onychophora > Udeonychophora > Euonychophora > Peripatidae > Epiperipatus > Epiperipatus broadwayi. The sequence continues at coordinate 3,528,907 of JAQFVV010006257.1, read as the reverse complement.
ATACTGAAAAAGACTAGAAATTAATCAAAATTGTGTCTTCTCCCTTTTAAAATATACATTATATATATAAATTCAGATACAACACATTGAATTTGAGTATTCTAATAATAATTTTAAATGCACTCTTTTACATAACATTCATGAATTATATCTATTCCAAATTTTCTCATTACTATTTTCATATTTAGTTAACATTTATTGATAATTATTTAATTCTTACTATGCATCTTAATGATATAAAGATCTTATTAAAAAATTTTGTAGTCCTATAATTTATATGTTAGAATAAATTATATCAAGAGGGTGGCAAGGAACAGATGATGATCCAAGGATATTGTTTGATTGTGATATTCTATCATAAAATTATTAATTTCCCTTTGATGAAGAACTTTTCTATAAATAATATAGGTATCTTAATAAATAATTAAATGAAAACTCTGATAAATTAGCTTAGCATAGATTATAATCTTATATTCAAATCTAGAATAGTTTAGAGATTTTCCAAATAGCTTAAGAATTCCCAAATGTGATAAATTTTTTCTTTTTAGGTGACCAGATTTAGCCTATTTAGCCAGTCAATATTGATTAGTAAATAAATATTTAACTATTCTTATTTAACAAGCAAAGACCACAAATCATTGTGACCTTGTCAGATGAAAATTGATGTCACTGGCCATAAAAAGCATGAATAATCCAACACAACATTCCCTACTTCTGTGAAAACTCCTATAACTGCAAAATTCATAGTTTATCAGTAACTTTCCAATTTTGAAATAATTAAAATTGCTGTGATTTAATAAAATAAAAATACTTTAAAAAAATTATAAGTCAATATTTACTATAATAAACTACCACCAGTATCTTGATTGCTGAAGCAGAAATTTGTCACACTACAAGCATAAACTTGTTACTCCAACTATAAGAATAACTTTAAAATACTCACACATAAGACTTTCATTCAGATACTAAACTTTTTTAAAAGGGGATATGCATACACTTTACATCTTGCAGACAGTCTTCAATCCATGATTTATACAATTTGGAATAGTAAAAATGGCATACTTTGAAATTCAAGAACTTAATAATATGGAAGATGAGATCTAGAATACTTTTGTAAGAAAAAAAAAACTGTAGCTAATCACAATGAAAAAGATATATCATCTATTTTTTTAAATTGCTATAAAAAGACAATAAGAACAAAAATACTATACCAGAATTATCACATCTTTTATCATTGGAAAAAAGTCGTCTGATCAATTAGTTCAGTGATAAAAATGGCTGGTTACATAATTAAAGATTTTAAATTGATTAAAAGAAGTAGTGATAATGGCAAGCTTCCAAAAAAGATGATCAAGAGTACTGTAATTGCTTATTAGTTTATCTCAATCTAATCTGGATAAAGAACTGTATATATATTAATTTTTGTAACATACCAAGATTACTTGTAATAAATAAAGGAAAAATATTTACATGTAAATATATGAGATAAAAATATATATGTCAATTTGACCATTTGCTTAAAGCTATCACATCCTGCATGCTATTTTATATATAGTTTAAAAAAGTGAAGTTAAAATAGGATTAAATATGGCACTATAGCTTAATAGACCTTTATAAAATAGACAATTATTAATTAACAAATATTTTTCATTTTATCTTTAAGCTAGAATAGTTATATCCTTATTTATCAATTAATAACTAGATTGCTAGATACCAGAAGTAAAAAATAATAAATTTGCTTGAAAATTCCAGGCTACTTAACAAAAGTTTCAAATTTCATATGTTAAAGTAAGATTAAAATGATCCCAATGATTTTAAAAAACACTTTTTGCCTTAAGAAATAAATTATATACTACTGAAGATTGTTTGTAATATAGACAAACTTATTATTACATATGGTTTCTTAAGTTATTTTCAAATGTAAAATAATCAAGCACTATACTTACTTTCTGTAGTCTCAATCTGAACTATGATTCTGAATAGAATGAAACTTTCATTTTTTTCCAAGTTATAAGGGGCTTAGAATATTTTTCTTTAAGACAGCAAAACAGCCCATCTAGTTGTCCAGTTATTGTTTATTACATAGTTAATATAGTATGTGTAATTATACAAATAAAAATAGCTTTCATAACTAAGAAGTGTGTGTGTGCGCACGCGCGCAATGTTCCTAACCTTATTATTTACTAACCAAGAAATTAGTTTAACTTAAATATTTAGATAACTCTTAATCATTGCGCGCAAAATATTTAGATAATATCCTTTAATTACGGTATTTCTAACAATTTGTAAATGAGGAAGGGAATTTTTAAAATTTCATAAGTAGAGTTTAGCTTATATAATTGTATATTACTAATTTATCAATTCTTTGGTTCTTTTTCCTATTAAGAGGAAACAGTCGCGCAAATTTCAAAGCGCAGAGAGACAGTTGAGGTATCGCATAAAAATAAAAGATTATCTGGAGACACATTATTTAATGTGTCTGCTCATGAAAGTGTAAACTTGCTATTGGCTAGCGATTAAAAAAAAAAAATACCATATAGTAAGAAATAAAAGTCTAGCAGCAAATGAATTAATTTTATAATGGTTTTAATTTCCTTTTGAAATTGAAAATTTATTTATTGTTATTTCGTTTAAATATCAATCAGTAAAATTAAAATACGATAATGGCTATTGAAGTGTTTCAGAAAAAATATAAATAAATAAAATATGATTTTTAAGAACAATAAATGATATAATAAATTTTGAGAAAGGATTAGCAATTAATAGCAAATTACCACTGACAATGATTATGTGTCTGTTATTATTTGGTTATAGTAATCTTTTGTTTAACCGCAAACTGCATTATGACAAAAGATTTAAACACACATACATAAAATTATCAAAAAAAAACACAAACACATCCTAAAAAAAATATGTCCAACACATCAATCGTAAATTTTTACTAAGACATTTTATCATTTGTTCTCCTTTTACACACCATTATAATTATTAGTATTATATCATCAGTTATTTTTTCTTTTTTTAGTTCTTTTCTTCTTACATTCCACACCTTTGATATTATGACACCCTATGGCTACTCATCATCCAATCTTGTAACTATACTTGATGTCCTGAAAGGTATTCCATGAATAAATCCAGCAATGTAAGCATTCCAAGTTCTAACATAGCTAATAACAAATTTTTTTAAAAAACATTTTACCAACAAATGAATCACAAGTGTGAGGCTAAAATGTATCAAACATAAACCTTTATATGAAAAAAAAAGAGTACAAATAGCTTACAGCAGATTCAATAACTAAATATTAAACTTAAACCTGATGATGATCACACACATTCAGTATTTCTAATTAATAAATACAAATTATATTTAAACATCAACTATGAAAAAAGTAATTTATAATAAAAAACACTTTGAATACATTATCTAACATTTAAATAAAAAGAATACTTCACATATTTTCCACCCTGTATTTTAATTCAATCTAGTACTCACAAATAAAGCTATTTGATAAATCATTATAGACAGGGATCAATCACTGGTTAAATTACAGTGATATAAAATTTGTGAGATTATCTTCTTGGTATTTAAATTCTAAGCCAATAAACATCACATTTTAATTATACAAATTTCTAAAAAAAATTATTTAATTTTCTAACCATTAGCAGATCATCAAAAATCTTTTATTCTAACAATGTTACCCTCTGCTCATAAAACTCTGATAGATTTTCACAGCTATTCTGTTAAAGTCATACACATTACATGCAGCAATGTATAAGTATTATAAACAAAAACAAGGCAGAAAAGACCACTTGGAAGTCATAGTACCAAATTCCCATTTTATATTGTAAAATGAAATGCTGAAGAATGTTCTGACAGACATCATCTTAATTACAATAATTTTCAAAAACATCAATTATCCCCTATGAATCTGTAGAATAAACTGCTGTTCCATTCGCATTGTTCATAAAAAAAGTAGACTATTATAACTAAAGAAAAAATATAGGCCTATCTCACTGTATTTTTCTAAATGGATCCTTGGATCAAACAATTGTACCTGACTGCCTATTGGGTATCCCCTATGAATCTGTAGAATAAACTGCTGTTCCATTCGCATTGTTCATAAAAAAAAGTAGACTATTATAACTAAAGAAAAAATATAGGCCTATCTCACTGTATTTTTCTAAATGGATCCTTGGATCAAACAATTGTACCTGACTGCCTATTGGGTATCCCCTATGAATCTGTAGAATAAACTGCTGTTCCATTCGCATTGTTCATAAAAAAAAGTAGACTATTATAACTAAAGAAAAAATATAGGCCTATCTCACTGTATTTTTCTAAATGGATCCTTGGATCAAACAATTGTACCTGACTGCCTATTGGGTATATACTATAATTTTAAATATATCAAATCTTATTAAATAATAACTGGTGAATCTGTATATATAAAAAAACTATTATTATTTTTCTGAAAAAAAAAAATCAATTATCTTTAAAATTTTGTGCAATCGAATCTTTTTAAATATATTAAAATAAATATTTAATACTCTCAAACTTCTAAAGAAGTGATAGATGATTAAATTACATAATATTCAAACTAATTCTATTATTTTATTTATCTTTCAGAATTAATTCATATTTTATCTACATTATAAATTTAATAAATTTTAATATATAAATTCCAAAAACAATATAAAAAAGTTTATTAAATCATGTCAAACCCCAATTTATTTTATTTGTCAATGTTTTTGTTGGTTTTAGTGACAATTTTAAACAAAGAGAAAATATGGAATACTTAATGTGACTTCATAGTTTCTTTAATAAATTGAAATAGCTTGTAAATCTGTATTTATAATTAATCAAATTTCTGAATAGATTATCAATCCATAACATGTACTGCTATTGTCTTATACAAATTGATGGGCCATTTCATTTCAAAACAATTGTTCAATAGAGATAATCAAGAAGTAAGTTGTCTAATGTTTTACTGTTTTTTTTTTTCTCCAAAATTATATTCAGACTATAAAAAAATAATCAGAATAATAGTAATTAAAAAATTTTAAGATTTAATATATTTCTTTATAGAAACAGGTTGATACCAAATCTATAGAATGTTTTCTATCAAAATTTGTTTAAAAATGCAATAATTTGTCATTGCTTAATTGGCCCTTTTAATGAATTATCCATTTAAATGTAGTAAACATGTCTGATTAATTATACACTTTTTATTAAAGCGTTCAATTAATTTTCAAATCCACTATTTTTTTAATGAAACTTTGTTGAACAAATACACAATCTATTTTGTTTTTTACTTTACAGGATTTTGTTGTTGTTGTATTTTTTTTTTAATAAAAAAAAACTTCATTTTCTATTTCATCTTTCAATTTTATAGCTTTCATTAAAAATATAAATGCAATAAATTAAAAAATAAAATATCTCTTTATAAATTTTAAAAAAAAGAGAGAGGGTAATAAACAGGAATAAGAAGCAAAAAACGCAAAACAAAAATTATGGTTTCAGTCTTCTCACTAAAAAAATGTATTTTAATAAAAAAACATCAGAAAAAAACAAGTTTATTATAATATATCTTTCATTAAAACATATCTTCAAATAAATAAAAATAACTTTAAAACATTAAAATTCAACTTACAGTTAGAAAATAATAATATGATTATTAGCAGAACATGTTTCCAGTTCATTTCCTGTTGGACATCAATAAATTTTCAATTGATTAATTTTCTGTTAAAAAACTATTACTGTATCCCCCCCCCCCCCAACAAGGCCTAACCAAAAAATAAACCCTAACATAATTTTTCAGGATGCTTATAATATAAGCCTATCATGAATATAAGCTCTAGTTAAGATTATCAGCTAGCTAGATGGCTTTTGTTTGTCCATTGAAAACACATGATGGATATATTAAATTATAAAATAATGAATATATAAATAAACAATATTATTGATATTAATGATTTAAATAAATTTTAATATAAATTATATGGTTCTTTTGTAGTTTCCCATCAACTATTTTTGACAAACATAATTCTAACTGTATAGAGAAACAAATTATTTATTACAAGTTAGTATATCAGATAAATTATACTTTCATTTATGTATTTTTAGGTACTTATTTTATTTATATTCAATACTTAGATTTAGAATGCTTGATTTAGTTTTAGAGTTCATCATCATAGCTTTTAATTATTTAAGATAAAAGAAAAATTAGTTTGATTTCTTAAACAATTTTTTTCCTCCTAAAAGATTTTATTAAAATAACAGAAGTGATTTTAATAATCAAAGTTTAGCTTAAGTTAAATCATCAATCTTTTTCCTAAAGAAAAGTTTTTAAAAATAATACCAAAACAGGGTTATGACAAATATTTTGCAAAATGTTTACAATGTGTGCACTTAATAATGCAATGATGGACATGGTTGTGCCACATATGAATTGCTATAATTCAATATGCCATTGCATGTGTGAAACACAAAAACCTTTTCTGCATTTTTGTGCTTGCACTTTTTTGTTGCTTTTATGTGAATAAACTGTTCTTAACTGTAATAATTTTTATTACCACTTCTGTCTTGCAAATCTTCAACTAACACTTAATTTAATGGTAAATTTAAATGGAATAATATTCTGATCATCAGATAAGATGAATGCAAAAAGAAAGAGCTATTCTGGTGAACACAAAAAAGGAATTGTCTCTGTGTGTGAGAGGGCTCCTGGTTGACACTCTTACAGCTTTCTGTAAAGAAAATGATATCTCTGAAAATAAGCCCTATAATGTCATTTGGAGAAAAATTAATATAAGACCTGATCTTATTTTCAAGGAAACATGGTATATTCAAACAAAATTCAAACAAATGTCACATACACTTTATCTCTATTATAAAACAGATTATTTTGTTTTTATAATGTAAACAAAAGATAATGCTATGTAAGTGCAGTAGCATATTTTTGCCTCTGCACAATATTAAAAGACTTTCTACTATTGTTTTTAATTGGCTGTAAACTCTAGTTTTTTTGATTCCTAGTAACTTCTACATCTAGATACTTTAATTAAAACTAATAAATCATACATATTCTTTCTTTAATTTAAATTTCTACCAACAAATATTCAAAATAATTTCTTGCCATTAAAAGAATTCACTGTTAACTGCATCATCTCTTTATTTTAAAAAACAGAATTTAATTTACAGAGGTTTTTAACATGACAAAAAATTACTCCATTTAAATTGTAGTACATAGTTTTAAAAAAAGTAAAAACACCCATTATATAATAAACTTTACAGTAGTCAACCTGAATCCATAAAATTTGGTTGCAAGCCTTGTCATAAACTAAAATTTACAATTAATAGAAAACAGTATATAATGAGTTATAAACACATAAATTTATAGTATAAACTTCTTTAATATATATAATAGGAATTACTGTATAATTAATAAATATTTCAACAACAACAACAAAAAGGCATCTACAAAACGTTTTTTTTTTTTTAAGACCTTAAAAAAAGTAGTAAAAATAGCTAACTAAGTAATTTTATTCTCTCTCACTCTTCATTTAACTCTTTTGGCTACGAATTATATTAGAGTTGTTCCTCATCTGTGCTATTTTTTAAATGATTCTGCATAAACTTTCAAATATAATTTATTAGCACATTTCTTTAAGAAATATATTTTTATCACAATATATATGATATATAATAACAGCTATGATTATGAAGCCATAGAGCTTTGAAAGCGCTAAGCTTTAAATAAATTTAATAACCTATAACTTCTTTAACGAGCGTTATAAGCGCATAAGTATTGATATTATATAATAACAATGAAAAACGAGACAAACATTTTTTAAAAGTATGTCAAATATTATTTTTATAAATATTGATTTAAAGCAATGCATTTGTGTGCCTTTGACTTTGAATTGTTATTTTTTAAAAATTAAAAAAAAACACCACTGATGCAGAGTTAAAACATTTAATTAAAAAAACAATTATTACATATTAATATTATTCTAGAAGTAAAAAAAAAAGAATTTGCTTGATCATAACAAATTTTATCCCAAAAGTAGCTCTAATACTGCTAGAGGTTTTTTCAGCAGTGCAGAATTAGAACTTTCATCTATTGAGAACTTCAATATATTAATTGTATTACTTTGTGGTGAAAACTGGTGAAAACAGGCAGAGCTATCAAAAATATGGGGTACATAGCTAATCTTAAAAAATAAAAAGTGGCTAACATGGAATACGAAGTGATTGAGAGAAAAAAACAAGATCAGTCTTTAAAAAAAAAAAATTGTGACAAAATGGCACAGGTAAATAATTGCATTAAATTAAGAAATTAAAGCTTTACTGGAAAAGATTATATTCATTATTTTACTTGTTAAGTTTACAAAGCATCCAGAAATTGCCCTGTGATATAAAAAATTAAAGTTTAGAAAATTAAAATCTCATTTTATATTCATTTTAAAATTTTTATTTAATTTTTTTTTTTTAATTTGTGGATAATTGAAATTTCAGATATGGAAATCACAGATATAGAGCAGTCTCTATACCTTCAAATATTTCAAATAAATTTCATCATGGATTTTATTTGAAATATTTAATATAATTTTAACTTTTTATCAGATAAATTTCTCACGAATATATATATATTAAAGCATAAAATAAATATAAACATAAAAAGCTAAACAATCTTCATATATATCCAATCAATTTTTCTTCCATTTCATAATGTTTTCAATAAATAATTTATTTTCTTTATTTTAAGTAATCATTTTTAAATCACATTTAATACTTCTATCTTTCACTTCCCTTTTTCTAAAGCTTAAAACTTGTTCTGAAGGAATTACTTTTAACAGAGAATTAGCTTGAAATCCCATTATGTAATAATTTGCTCAATTAATATTCAATTTATTAATGAACAAAACACCTTTCTCCATAATATTTTCATGTTTTTTTATAGTGTTCAATTTCAGTTAAAACAAAGCACTGATTTCCTCTCGGATATTTTGGGGACTAAATAATTTATAAAGTTTAAATACTAAAATTAATGAAGTAGTGGTTTTAAATGGTTAACAAAATAGCTTATGTTTGTTAATAAATGGATTTCTCTGAAAATCTTTTGCAGCATCACAGTCATGCACCAGGAATCTTTAAATGATTCCATTTGCAATTCAAACAAATTTTGTTTATGACTGCTGAAAATGTTTCTTTAAACATTATAATTTTCCTATATATGACATCTCTAATATTTTCATTTTTCTCCTTCAATAATGACATTAAACACTATTATAATAAAAGACAATACTTTTAAACTGATAACCTCGGTTTCTCAAGCCTTACTAGATTAATAATTTTTCCAGATTTATAATAATTCAATTATACATTTTTTAAAAATCCTTTTAAACACATATTTCTATAAATGCAAACTAATATTAATTGTAATATATACCAAGTTTAACATACAATATTGTTTACAATTATTTGATAAAAACTCCTTGTATATTTTGTAGTTTAAAACTATCTTGATTAGACCTACCAAATGCTTGAAAGAAATGTTGATTTGTTCTATTTTCCTGCTGTATCTTGTGAGCACGGTTAACATTTTTTCATTAAAGTATATGTTGCTAATCAAATGCAAAAGTTTTAAAAAAAACATTAAAATATAATTAATATTTCTATATATTGCAATACAACTTCTTCAGAATTTTTTTTTCTGAAATTGTTTTATTTGATGGAACAGTTTTTGACCAGATCCATATTACTCAGGAGAAAAACAGAATAGACAAACATTTTTTTCCAGCATTTGGTATTATACATGTAGAGTTTTTCCTCAAATAATTGTAAACAATCATCTTTTAATTATAAAAATATTTGAATAAACATATATTGTTATATAAACATTCTGTATATATTTATTTATATTTAATCAATGAAAGAATTACTGTTTAGTTCCCAATTTGTTTTTATCTAAAGATATACTAAAATAATTAAATGACATAATAAAAACATGAATTTAAGTCATTTATGTTTATTATTAATTTACAAATATAGAATTCATAGTAATGGTACTCAATGATTTGCTATAAAGCCACCATTTTTTAAATTGGCCAAGATATAATTTTCACAACTTCCATTTATATTATGCAAAGATGAAAATATTAAGATTAATAAAATTAACATGCCATAAAAACGAACCTAGAAAATATTACCTTATCATAAAAAAAAAAAAAAAAATAAGCATTTTTAAAATCGTTAATTTTATATTGATAAATTATGAAATTTTGATAGAAAAGTATTAAAATCAGATATTTTAAAAACATCTTTATCACATTTTTAATAAAAGTATAATTAAAATATAAATAAAAACTCTTATGTTAGTTTAAAATTTTTTTGTGAATTTTATTTTTAACATTACACCTGTAAGTTCATAAATACTTTGTGAGAAACATCACTTTTCCTCCTAACAAAGCAAATGAAATAAATATTATACAAAAATTAGATTGATGAACTGTAATTTGAAAAAAAATGTATATGCCATTAGTTGCATGTGCTTCCATTATATATGTGCACATTCACATATATAGACAATTATTTGGACAATTTGTTATTTTTTAAAAATAATAATATACTAATTTGACCTTTTGAAAAAATAACTTTAAAACAATAATTAATCAGACCTTTAATAAATCATTTATCCTTAATACAGAAAAGTTATTTTAAAAAGGGTCATAATTCATTTAATAACAAAAGTTCAGTCCATAATCTACCATTATTATAAGCAGTTAATGTACAGTATTTATTTAATGAATATGTTTTATTATTAGACTGTAGTTATTATATTTATTATTATTTTAATTAGATAAATTTAAAATTAAATTTAAAATGTTATATAAAAACATTGTTTCAGATTAAAATAATAAAATCTGGCAAACTAGAAACTGTAAAAAGTTTTCTCATAATTTTGTCAAGATTTTAGAAGTTTGTAAAGTTTAGGAAGCAAAAATTATGATATATAAAATATTAGATTTTTTTTTTTTTTTTATACAAATAACTTGATCATTTTCACACACATTCTCAAATAAATATGCATATGATTGTGTTTATATAAAAACTACAACTTTCTTTTATCTTTAAAAACTTATTTTATAAAAATATATATGGTAATCTGTTCATATTATAATCAGATCATCATAATCAATTTCAAAAAGTATGATTATATATTAAACCCATTTCACATATACAGTTTTACCCTGAATAGCAAGCTCAATTAGTTCTCCAAAATTTCTTGCAAATCAAAAATCTCATATAAAAAGCAAGTAATTATAATGCTTTACTATGGTAAAATATTTAACTCATTATTCCAAATGCAAAATATGTAATCATCATCATCAATAGTATTCTGTCAAATGGACAGGTTCAAAGAGCAGTCACATAGTCAATTCATTCATTTTTCCATTCCATTCCTTTCCTTGCCCATCTTTTCAATTCCATGTAACTCTTCCCAACTCTTATATCATCCAACAATATCAATCTCTTCCATCCTGTTTTCTTACTTCCACTTTCCTTTAAAACTTCTTTCATTAAATTATAATTTCTTCTTAACATATGTTCAATCCAGTTTCACTTTATCTCCCTGATTTCCTCAATCAATCTTCTTTTGTCATTTATTCTTTTCAAAACTTCATTTGTTACTTTATTCATCCAACTGATTTTTTTCCATTTTTCTCCATATTCACATCTCAAAGGCTTCTAATCGGTTCCTAATTTTATTACTCATTGTCCATGGTTCACAACCACACATTAGTACATTCCACCCATAGCACTTAATTAATCTTTTTCTTAATTCTATTTTCAAAGGTTCATAAAATATTTTTTCTTCTCTTTTGCCAATGCTATTTTTCTTTTAACTTCATCTTCACTTCTTCCATCTTCACTCAACCAACTACTTAAATATCTACTCTTTTACCTGATTAACTATGTTATCATGGATTTCATTTTGCAGTCTTTTCTCAATATTAATATTTATTCCATATCCCATACACCCTTCTTCCAATTTACTCAACATATTCTGAAGACACTTTTCACCCTCAGCCATAAAAGCCATATTATCTGCAAATCTTATACATTTTATTGCTCTATCTCCAACATTTGCTTCTACACAGTCTAAATAATTATTTACCATGTCTTCTAAATAAATATTAAAGAAAACAGGTGACATACTGCATCCTTGCCTAACTCCACTTTCTATGTTCACTTCATCAGTCTCATTACTGCCCAATTTAATTCTTATTCTTTGTCCAGTATAAATATTCCAAATCAATCTTTTCTCTTTCAAAAATATCTCTTTATCTTTTATTTTGTAATAAATGTTAAAAATTCAATTAAAAAAAAAAAATCAAAGTATAAATTTTTTTTTAAAAAATGTGAAAATTAATAAATAAACATTTTACTAATATATTAATAATAACAATAAATACTGATCTGTATGTAAACATAATGTACAATAAGTACATTTCAATTGTGATTTTTTTAAATGATAATCTTGCAATTAATATTCAGTATTTAAAATTTATTTTGTCAAATGAAGTTGATATTCAATTGAAAAATTAAAATGAAGCATGCATATAAAAAAATTAAACTGACTCAAAGTACATTTTAAAATTTAATTTTGGTGTACTTCATGCTCTGTTATCAATCTTTTTTGTTTTTGCAATTACCTAACCAACAAAATTTGGATTTTTTTTTCAATGCTGATAAAAAACATTTTAAATATCAATCATCCATTATTTATTTATTTATTTTATGAAAATGCAGTCTTAATAAAATAAAAAATGAAATCAAAAATGTAATGTAGAGTTGATTACTTTAATTTTAATTTTAAATAAAAATTTGTTAAATAAAAATTATTTTTTAGATGATATACATATTTTTTGACTTTTCAATTCTGTATATAATGAAAGTTCGGTTTTAACTATATGCTAAATAAAATTTGTATTATTTTGCAGTGATTATTTATAATTTAAGATTAAAAATGGTTTCTGCTGGGTTCCAGAAATCCTATCACAGACTGTATATGAGGATACTAAATCAAAATTATAAAAATAAGCCATATTTTCTACTTATTATAATTGCATGATAATTTTGTACAGTGCTTTTTTTAAGGATGAAATTTACCATTTTATTTTGTAAAGATGGTATTGCTTTTATAATATCAGTATTCTATGATGCCAATCATTCAAAACAAAGATGATTATTTTTTTTAAAAAGTGAAATTTTTTTGCAAATAGTTGATTGTAATTCAAAGAAGTTGTCAAATTAATAATAATCATTATAATGAATCCGTATATAAAACAACTCCTCATATACACGAGGCTTGATGTTCATCATTAAATAAAATTAGATACTGCAACTTCATTGTGCTGCAAACATTATTAACACTATAAGTATGAAAATTTGCCATGAATGGACACTTTGTCACAAATAATAGGATTCCTTTATATATAAATTTCATAGCTTCATATATTCTCTTCTAATGTTAGCTTTTAAATAATAATAATAATAATAATAATAATAATCATCATCATCATCATCATCATCTTATTTATGATTTATTTTATTCATTTATAAAAAAAAATTGGTTTACTACAATTTAGAAATTTATACTATTCAGGCAAAATTATAAGAAAATTCATTAAATTTTATGATCATCAGACATTATTATTTCCAAAAGTTATGATTTAACAAATACAATTTTTATTTAATTTTGAATACCCATACATACATATTAAAAAATAATAAATATAGTACTGTCTAAATTTTAAAAAAAATATTAAAAAAAACATTTGTAAATTAATAAGCCTAACTGATGTGAGCATTATATTTTTATTTTATCTTTTGAACAGTTTTATTTTTCTATCACAAACACAAAAAATAGTACTACAGTATGAAGCATGTGAAACAGAGAAATTAAAAAAAAAAAAAAAATCTTTAAATCAGCTGACATGAAATTTTCAATAGTTTTTAAAAACAGACTTGTTTTTTTTTTTTGCTAAAAAAAAATTAGGAAGAAACTAATATAAATAAAAGTTTGTTAATTGATTTTAAAATAAATGTACAGAATGTATTTATATGCAATATGCATTAAAATTAATATTATACATATTACATTTAATATTTTTTACATTTCCAGCAACATACAGATGCTCTAAAAATATGGGGAATTTAGTGGGGAGTGTATAAAAAATATGTCATTATATATAAAATTGCAAATACCCTTACAATATCATTAATCCTGGAGTAGCATCAGAAGTACATAATATATAAATATTACTTCAATTTTATTTAAGAAAGAAGTATAGAGAGTAAAAAAAAAAGGGTTAACATTTTTAAAAAAAATTTAAAAATCTAAATATGCACAATTTATTAATCGATGTTAATCATTTATATACACAGAAAAAAAAAAGTAGCATTAATTATTGCGAAAAAATATTTCAAGCATATTAACAACTAAGTTTGCGATATTGTTGAGGTTTTTTTTTAAGAATCATACTTGTTTACTATTAAACAAGATGCATCATTGTAAATCAATAATTTTATCCAAATAATCAAGCATATTAACAAATGTACATGTATTTTATACCACAGCAACAGCCTTTTATTTTGTACTAAACATTATAATATTAATATGTATGAAATGGCTTGGTAAATGTTTTAAATTATGTCTTTAGATGTGATTGATTTTAAATTCTTTCTATGTTAATAATGCTTTCAATTTTTATAAGTGTTTAAAATGCAGTTATAACTTTCTTAAAATCTCTTTAAAACTTTGCATGGATTGGATTATAAGTAAAGATAATAATAAAATTAAAAAAAAAAAAACACATGATAACTAAGTTTTAGAGATATTGCTTTTAAATCTTTAGGAATTTTAGTCTCATGACTAAATATCAACAAATATATAAGGTGAATATTAGCTTTAAATATAAGTAAAAAATTATTTTGAGTTCCAATGAAATTGAAATTAAAATGTTTTGTTTATAGGAAGCTTTGTATGGAACAGAAACTTGAAAGTTTTAAAAAAGAGATGATAAATTTTGGGGCTATGAATTTCGAGAATGGAAAAATAAATTAGAATACTAGTTTTGATTAAATAATATTTTAAAGATCAAAACAAATTATTTACTATATGCTTATGAAATTGAAGAAAAAATTAAGAATAAAATTAAAGATAGAGAAATTATGATAAATTATGTTTGACTATTAGAGAGAAAGGAAAAAAAAGAAGAAAACAAAAAGCAAATTAGTTATAAATGTTTGAAAGTTTAAGAAAGACTTGAGAGAATTGTAGTATTGAACAGAATAAGCATTTTTAATAAGATAGCAGAATGTAAAAAATTATTTAAAAAATGCAATGTTTATTGAACATTTGAAATAAAAAAATACTTTATGTGGCATTCTGATTAATTTATTATTCTAGTACCAGTAGCCTTGTATACACATATGTATACATTCTTATGTTAACAACCATTCATAAACACATATAGCTATCTTTAATTTCTGAAGAGAAAAAACATGTTAAATACATTTTTTTTTTCATGATATAAAAACATGTATGTGTATACAGCTGAAACAGTAAAAAATGAGACTAATCAACTGACAATTGATCAGAGTATTTTTTCTTTTCTTTTCCTCTTTCATCCTCTAATTAAGACACAAATACTAACTTGGTTGTGGTCTGGCAAGGTGAAAACATTTTCCAAGATTCACACATGAAATCCCAGATCATAAGAATGGTGGGAAAATGTATTAGACAATTTAGCAATGGGTCTTACTATAGAGTATTTGATAATTATATACTAAAAACCAGAAACAAAATAATGAGAGATAAAATAAAAAAGGGGTGAACAAAGAAATTAGTTTACTTAAAATGGTGTACTAATATCTAGCCATGGTAGGAAAAAACACTGGTAGACTGTTTTAACAGATTGTTTAAATTGATTTAATTAAGATAGTAGAATCTCATTAAAAGCAATAAATAATTTTAATTATATATGGAAATAAAAAACAAACAAACAAAAAAAGATATGAGAAAAGAGATAATAAAAAAGTATTTTTCTTTTGAGTCAAACATTCTTGTCTCATCACATGATCACTATTTCTTATGCTTGCTCTTAACTATTATTAAAACAGACATAACTCTTTATACATATTGCCACACAGTGCAAGCCAGAATAATCAATGGATGCCATAAGGCTTGTGCATGAAATCCCCATCTAGTGCCTACTCATCCAATATTCATTGATTACTCTGGCTGCACTGAGTGGCAATACATGTGGAGAGTTTTGCCTATTTTAATAACAGTTAAGGGCAAGCATAAGAAATAGTGATCATGTGATGTTTATTGGCTTAAAACCAATCCTGCCTAATAGGATAGTTATGGATATGGTTATTAAAGAACCAGACACCAAAATGTATGGATACTGAACTGAGTTTAGACCTATATGACTATATAAGCTGATGAGCTTGGATTGGAAATATTAGTGTTTTTAATTTAAGTCTCATAGTTTTGTAGTTAAGTAGAGATAAAAGGTGGCTGCTGGAGGGTTGCATTAGATCCTAAGATCTAGCTGCAATGCTCTTAGATCCAAGGCTCCTCACTGACAAAGACCGCAAGTCAAAAACTAGTCTGGGGATATTGGATGAGCAGGCACTAGGTGAGGATTTTATGCACAAGCCTTCTGGCATCCATTGATTACTCTAGCTTGCAATCTGTGACAATACGTATAGAAATTCTTGTCTCATCTGAAGTTTTTTTAAATATATAACAAAACTTCTATCCATCATTCAAACATACATTACTTCTCCCATAATTTTAATTTAATTTAAAAGACATTTGTATATATATTTTTAATCATTATTTTCTTTGAATTACGTGAACATTTAGAAACATTGTTATAATACATAAACAGGAATAATTACCATCGTTCATTTTATGGGTTTTAATTCATTATCATCATTTCAGCACATGTTTATGTGAATCACTTTTATCAATTACTTTGCTTTATTATATTTATTTCGGTTTTTCAGTGAGGATTTTTTTAAAAAAATGAAATGATCTACAACAATCTACTAACCTTTTATTTTTTTAGACTACGTTATGATTTTAAAATGCTATTTTCAAGGGTAATGCTTAATCAAAGAACAAGTAATTTCTGCATGTTGCGAATGATTACCCTTAAAAATGTTTGTTACAATTGAGTAAAATTATTCTTAGATAAAGTCAAAGAGCAGAATATAAAAGAAGAGTGGTGAAATAAATGGAGTTATTTTAGTTGTTCTTGTGAGTCTTCAAAGACAAATAAATTTGCATTCAGCAGGGCAGATATTGATTTAAGCCTCTCCAGTAAAATAGAAAGGTGGTCATCTTTAAAAAAGCAACTCTCTGAGCCAACTGTTAAAAAACTGAGCTGATAAAAAATGCTGCCTCTTGATTTCATCTACTTTAATTTCTAAGGCTAGATCTATGAATATCTTTCTTTATGCTGAAAAATTATTTGCACCAAAAGATAAATTGTCAAAATCATAACCTTAATAACTACATGAATATAATACTTTGGACATTAGTTCAAGAAAAAAGGATACATAAATAAATAATTATCGAGTTTTAACTTTTAAAGCAAACAGACAATAATTCAATTAAGAATTCCATGTCATAATTATTTTAAATGCTTTTTTTTTTCTCATTTATGAATTTTTATCTTTATTTGATTAATATAAAAAATTATTTTAAACTATATTTGTAATTTTCTTTTATTTAATCATAACCAAAAATTTTAATGCTAAATTGTATATTATATTTATATTATTGATTACAAGTCTAAAATATAGGGAAATTTTTTCTTCAATTAATCTGCTTTTGTGATTTAGTGAAGGCAATTATTAATTGATTTTTATTGCAAATGTACTTATTTAAAATTAATGGGTAAATTATAACTCTTGCATAAGTTTTACCAGGAAAAATGGACCTGCTTTTCTTTCTGCATGGCTTTTGTCAAGAATGCAGATTTTTTTTAATCATTATTTATATTTAATAACATTCAATGAATATTCATATTTCTGAATGTACATAGATTAACCAGGGTTATTGTTATTATTTAAATTTAATATTATTTTAATCTTTCATAAAAAGTTTATTGTTTTATTACTTACTTATATATCTTGAGTGATGGGCCAGAACTCTGGTAAATGTATACAAACAAATGTGTATGTACATAATTATGGTTTCTTTTTAGATCACTAACCACTGATGATTACTGTGGTACATAATTGTCAAATAAAAAAATGATACGATTCCAGTACCAGGCATAGTTCTGTAAATTATTTACACAGATTGCTATTACATAAAATGATGTGATTGTGAGGGCAAATGATAATTATACCCTGATGAAAATGTAGTTATATTAAATTACATACAGTATTTATAGAGAGAATGGATGAAAAATAGAAAATTGTGAACATTTTTATAAATAAAAATTGATCATCTACAAGTAAGATTTGTTACTAAAAATACAAACTTGCAGCTTCAGAAAAAGAAAAATATTTTGATGAATGGAAGGGATGAAAAGGATGGATTTATTTTCAACCAGGGCACTTCTATTAGGGTAACTTGACAGTTATCTAGTCTATACTATATAACTGACTTTCAAGGATTACAATTTTAAACAAATAAATTGCTTCTGTAAAAGATAATCGAAGATAGATTATCACTTATTTTTGCCACTTAAAATAAATTTAGCAATTTCAAGTTTTGTGCTTTTTTATTTTATAAAATATCAGTTCTTAAAAATATAAACTGGCAAGTTTTTTGAAGGGATAAGTAATTATGACTCGCACCATTACAACAGTGAGGAGCCAGGCTTGCATTCATTTAAAGACTATTCTCTTTCTTGATTGATAATTGAGATAAAAAAAAAAAAAGAAACATTTACTTTTCTTAGCTTGTAAAGAAGAGTTTATATACCTATAGATAGAACTTAAATTATTTGTGAAAAACAGATTTATAATTTGTTAAAATAGGGATAGATAAAGATAATGGCCCAAGATTAGATTAGCATAAATGGTATTTTTCTTGTTTGTTAAAATGGAGGTAATCATTAGAGTAATTATGTAATTAATCATTAGAGTAATCATAAATGCTTTCTGAGCAAATTATCCATGCAATTCAAATCTGTCATTTATCCAATTCTTTAATATGTAAAAATTTCTTTTTTAATAACAAACAAACAAACAAACATACAAATTATTTATTTTGGACGTTAAAAATATACACTTGTTTAAAGGACTTGTACTATTTAGTTATAGATAGACTGCAATATCTGATTAAAAATCATTTAATTAGATTTTTTTTCTATATGCATTGTTTTGTGTTTTTAATTTATAGAGTTCAATTGCCTGACAGTTCTCAACTGAACACCACTTGAGTTTTCTTGAAAACAGATTGAATGTGTGTGTGTGAAGTCTTTTTTTTTTTTTTTTAAAAAAATATATTTACAATATTCACATAAGAAAGAATCTGCCATTATAATAAGTAATGCTGAAGTCAAAGACATGAAGCTGAAAGAAAATGCATCAACGAAATATGCCTGGACAAAAAAAAAAGTCAAGATAAAACAATCCATAGTGGTACTATACAATTAATTTATAATCAAGAAGTCAATTAAAATAAAAATAATAAAAAATATATATATATGGGCACAAACTTCGATTTAAGATTTAATTTTCATCAAGAATTATAAATAACTTAGTGATCCATAAACATTTAGAATGTTTTACATTTGTAATTTTCTTTCATTTTATATATATATATAACTATTGTCATTTAGAAATAAATATATTTTCTTTGTATGCTATAAAAATGCAATGGACTTACTTACACATGAAGATAATTTTTATTAAATTAACTTAAACAGGAATTTTTTTTATTATTAAACTGAAACAATATATAGGCTGATGCACATGGATTTATATTTTTAAATAGATGTGATACTTAATAATGATATGTGTCAAATTGTGTCGTTCACATTGTTACCTATTAAATTCTCATTAACTTTTATGTCTGAGTGAATTCTTTATTCTCTTATAAGCATTCTATGTCTGTTGATATAATAATAATACAAAACAGATGATCTGATGAAATCTTGAATTATGCACCAGTGTTATAAAAGAAAGATTGAAGTTCATACGATTAAATTTCTTTATGAACTAGTCTATTTAGAAGGAGATAATCGCGGCCATTCTGGACCAAAATTTAAGCTGGTTGTCATGTATTAACTCTCTTTATACAATTATGCTCAAGATATTAACTGTGTGACATAAGAAAATACCACATTTCTGCTTCATAAACTGGAAATACAATGTTCAAATCAAAATGGTGTATGATGCATGCGTACAAGTTATTTTTAACATTAAATATGAACACGAAACTTAAACATTATTCTGAAGAGAGATCATTTGAGATTTATTACTTTTTTAATATTGCTATTATCTGGACATGCCAATCTGGTAACCCTGTTCCTCTCACAATCTTCTAAAACAATTCAAACATCAATAGCAATAACCAGACTGTTCAGCATTCTCATATCAGAATCAAGCAGTAATTGTATAACAGATAATGCCTCCTTGCTATTTTTCTACAGTTAGAATTTACTAATAATAGGTGGGGAATGGAAAAAATAATATTGATGATCTGAATCTTTTGCATATCCTATTTAATGCTGTAGCAATAGAGTGTTGGTAAAATATAAACCAATTCTATTGTAATTTCATCTGGATGTTATCGTAACAATTTTTATTTCAGATTTTTTTCAAAGAAATTATAACATGCAGTTTTCTTTTTATCTGCAAATTCCACAAGCCTATATCTTCTTTTATCTCCATAAATAAATTTATCCACAGTGCTTTATCAGATAGATATAAATATCCATAATGTTGTTTTCCATTTTTAATTTAGAATGAATCCCAGTTCATTTATGCTTCCATTAACTGTGTCTTTATAATAATAAAGTAAATTCAAATCAATTTTTATTTTATCTTCACAAAGTTTGATGTCTAATTTAAAATTAAATAATTCTAATTAATGCAATTTCTTTTATCTGAGAATCATTATCAAAAAGTGATTTAAGTCTACAATCAGAGGATTTTTAGCATCTTCTCTCTTCAGACATCAACCACTGCCTTAGCTAATGATCTCCAAAATTTGAGGGCCATAATTTATTTTTGCCTATAATATAAAAGAGAATAAGCATTTACACACTAATCTGTCCTTCAACGAAACCTGATGTTTTATCTGACAACTATCAGACATCGAAGATGGAAGTCCATGATATTTTATTTTTTTATTATTATCTCAAACTCAGCTATAATAACTGATGTATCTTAGTTTACAGCCTATTTATGTTTTTCTCTGTAACAAAAAATAGAGAGTAAATAAATGCCAGCTGAATTCAAAAATGAATTATAGTTTTTCCTTTAATTAATAGAAAACTTTTTTTTGTACATTTAATATTAACAGAAAATAAAATTGTGATGTATTTAATTATCTTTATATAGAATAGTATATATAGTGGTTTAATAATTATATATATATATATTATTTTAAAAAAAATGTTACAAAAATAACAGGATGTGATAGCATAATTTACTAACAGATGTATAACCAGTTAATTACTCTTATTATTTTTTATTACATATGAAATAACAAAAGGATGCATTACTTATGTAATCAGTCTAAGAATTTTTTTTTTTAGAAATTGTAATTCCACATATTTCAAAGATTATAATTTTTTAAAAAAAAATCATACACACATAATTTATATTAGAAAGCTGCAAAATATTATCTTGATGTTAAAGGTTATTTTTAAAATCACATTCTACTATAAACGAAAAAGAATGATGAATAGACATCTACAACTTTTTAATTCTTAGATCAATTATTCAGGAAAAATCCAGAGCAATAAGTAAAAATTCTGGAACAAACAATTTATATTCTACATTATCTATCTACATAATTGGAGGTTGATCTGTGCAATTTAGCTCAATAGTAGCAGCAAACTCTGACTCAAAGGTTTAGAAGTGATTCACATCTGAGTAATATAAAAGAAAAATTTAGTTAAGATTAAATGAATAGATCGTCGAATGTTCAATTTATCACTCGTTTGCATAAGCATCATATAATGTTTTAAGCAATTTGCTATCCAATTACTTTGCTTAGAAAGGAATTACTAGTAAACTATTATCTATTATTCAAAAACTTCTATTATCCAAACAAAATTTTAAAGGCAATCTTTAACCTTTTACAATAAATAAATTAATTTGTATACACATTTATACATAAAATTAGAAAAAAAAACTATTCAAAAAAATACCTACAGATTAATAAGCCTTATTTTAATGGGTAATTTTTTTTTCAGTTTTAATAAAAGTTGCGTTTATAATGAGGAGTAAAATATCTTTTCTTAAATCCAAAAAAAATTTACAAATTTGAAAAATTATTGTAATCATTGGTTTTGGATTTAATCTGTACTTTATATACTAATTTTTCAGATGAGTCTAAATTCACCCAAGCATTCATCACTCATCAAATTAAATTTCCCCAACATGCATTGCCTAAACTTCATACAAGCACATATACATAAATGAATAAAGAGAAATGCATAGATAGATTAGAGATATATATATAGAAAGAATATAATTAGTCTAAAAATCTGGGTTCAAAATTAATTCCAGATCTGGAAAATTTTCAGTAAGGTACAAAATCATTCAAATATAAATAACCTTAAAAAATTAATAAAAAATAAAGTAAATAAATTTAAATTCATTATTTAGATTTACCTGACTATTACACTGGCTAATAACACATTCAAATACTTTACTGAAATGAAAGTTGTACTATTTTTGTATACCATAAACTAATGGCAAAAAGAGAAACGTTTATAAAGTTTAATTTATTATTAAAATATCTGTATTGCTTTTAGAAAAACTAATAAAATAAAATAATAATAAAAAATCAATTACTTTCTTACATTTACTTAAAATTTTGCATTACTAAAGAGTAAAAAATTTCATTAAAAAGGTTTTAAAGTATGCTTTTTTCAAAAGTGATGTAACACAAAAATAGTTATTTCTGAAAATTGTTTATCTGTTTACATTTTGAAGATAATTGTTTAGCATAGAATTTTAAACCATTTTGGCTTTATATTTTCTATATTTGAGAATAGAATAAAATAACAGAACGTTTTAACAATTCAACTTTTTTATAAAGAAATGTATTTTGAGAACATACTTCTACAGCAAATCAGTTATGTAATTTTGTTAGATTGAAATTGTTAAAAAAAATTTTTAATAAACTTTTACTATAAAATTGCAAAAATATTGATTTTGGTTGTTAGAATTATGAATGAGTACTTACTTATATACTTCTGAATAAATTAAAATTAGTCATAAAAATGTTAGATATTATTTGTCAACATTGTATTACCTTATTGGCTGACATAAATTGCACAGGTACTGAAACTATATATATTGTCAATTTTTTTTCTTTTTAAATTAATTTTTAATAAAGAAAATCACTTTTTTTTTTTTGCTTTTAAAAATTGAAATTTTTCAGACAGTTTAAGTTTAATTTTTTTTTTACAAAATATGTTGCAGATATTAAAGTCAAATTTTTTTAATCTTGTTTAATGTAATAATTCAGTAATTAGATATAAGAAACTGCTATTACATAAAATGTTTTATTTATTATTGAAATAGATTTCCAGCATAAAATCACCATTTTTGTTTGTTTTTGGAAATTACTATATAGAAAACATATTATAAAAAATTGAGATTTTTTACATAGCTTAGGGATATTTAACTTATTTCAAAAAATGTGTTAAAGAAATATTGAACATTGACCATGTGTATTTTTTTGTTCTAATCATGAATGATGTAATAATTTAGTAACCTGATGTTATTAGAAACCTCCATCTTGTAAACTTTAACAGTTTCATGTACAGAATGATAATTTCTTTTATTTCTGTATTTTGCAGATAATTGGTAAATTTGTATAACTGATAATTGATCTAATTTCTTTATAAAATGAATTACATATAAAAAGCTGATATGATGATTGTTTTTTAATGTAAAAAATTAGCTTGTTTCTGGATTAAGTAGATAATTGGAAAATTTGATAAATAGTTTAATTTCTTTAGAAAAATATACTAGAGATAAAAAGTTGAGTACATGATTTTCAGTCTTTTTTAAATGTCTATTAAAGCAATAACAATTTGACATTAGATGATGCAGTATTTTTTTTTTTTTAATTAATGAAAAATTTTAACAAAGACTTGAAAGATTTTATTTTATATATCATGCACAAGTGAAAATGTATATATATATTCATTTAATAAATAATATTTGTGTAATGTAATTTTTATTACACCATTCTCATGCAAGATAGTGACTGGTTTCTATCCTCTCTTAATACCCTGAGGAAAGGTGTAATTACAAACAAAAGACCAAAGTTATATGAAAGGGATATATTATCCTCAAGATGCACATTTCAAGCTGAACCAGCACTCATCAGTTGGACCAGATCACAATCCTTTCCACATATCTTGGTCATTGTTTAATATACATTACTACAGTTTAATTAAGAAGTGTCAAACTTACTATCCTCACAACTTTGACACAAGCTACTTGATGGGAGTATAATAATAATTTTTATTAGCCATTCTTTAGACTTGAGATTAACCACTTAATTCTGTGTATGCAATGTAGATTGTAATTGTAAATTAAGATTATAAAAAAAATAATGTGATATATTTATTTTATTAATCATCCCTTTGATTAAAAATGTGTTAAATTTATTGAGATGCCCCAAAAAGATTTATAAAAATATAGTTAAGGTGTTGATATGTAAATCAAGTAGTCAATGAGATTTTTTTCTCATTCTCTCCCCCACTCTTCTTTGAAACAGAAAAAAAAAAGAAAGCAAAATAAATTATCTATCAAATAATCTTTTTATATACATAAAAAATGCAAATTATTTTTTTAATTTACTTAAAAAGATGGAAAGATTCTTTGTACTAAGGTTTTCATAAAAAATGAAGTGCTAAGTTAAAGTAAATATCTAATTTTTTATCCTGGTGACTGCTAGTGGTAAAAACAATTTTGTAAATGGATTAATAGAGAAGAAAGAAGAATATACATGCCTTATATAATTACTTTTAATGTTTCACTTAATGTTACAGAAAAAAACATTTAAAAAAAGAAAAGTCCTTTCAGATAGCAGTAAGATATTTTAAAATCAAAACTTTTAATGCTCTGATATTGCTTGCTATATGCATATTCAGGATAAATAAATTCAAATATTTACAAATTTTTAAAAAAAATTAAGGAATGAAAACTATTTTTGAACTTGTCAAAATAATACTATTTATTCATAAAGGAACTATAGAAATATAATATTTGGACATGAATTCTTTAGAGTACAAATTATATAATTATAATAATAATAATAATAAAATACTGGTTTTATACTTCACCTTTGAGTAGTAAGTAATTTACCTGCGCTTTATGCAAAAAAAGTGAAGCTTGCAAAGTATTATTAAAAGTTATATGGCTAAGTGCTTTTGGAGAACTTAAGTCTCCATATTCATGGCCTACATTAATTGAAGTTTAGTTGTGATTTAATATAGGCTATGAATATGGAGACTTAAGTTCTCCAAAAGCGCTTAGCCATATAACTTTTAATAATACTTTGCAAGCTTCACTTTTTTTGCTTAAAGCGCAAATAATAATAATATATTTAAAATTATTTCCAGAAAAGCTATCTAGAAATAAATGAAGACAATTCTTTTTTTTTTATGTGAAAAATTATCTGTAAAATTATAAAGCATTTGAACATTTATTTTAATCTTTGATGTGTAAAGTACTAAAGAAAGGAAATTCCCAAAGAAGATTCCAATGATTTATTCTATTACTTATTGATTGATTTATTATTTTATTTTTCTCATTAATAAATTATTTCTTTATTGACAAACTTAGCAATCATTATTTTATGCATTCATTGCAGTAATAGTGGAACAAAATATTTTATTTCCTGAAAAAAAAAACACAAATTAATTATATTAAGTTAGCTTACCACTTATTACTTTTAGTTTATATATAACACTTGCTAATAAAATAAAAGCAATAAATACTACATACATGACTCATAGAATAATCCTTCTTCCCTAGCTCTGAAAAGATGCTCTCTGTTATGTTACGTCTGGAATGTATAGTAGTTAAAGCAAAAATAAACCTCCATATGAAGAATGAATTCTAGATAAATAACTCTTAATCTCACATTATTTTACTTGTATAACCTACTGCTTCTGCTTATATTGACAAAGTTCCCATTACAATATTATTGCTGTTATATAAAGATATTTTATATTATACTGTTGATTTACTTAATAATAATATTTCTGCAGTGTAGTTTTCATTATACCATTTTCATGCAAGATAAGACTGGTTTTTATCTCCTTTAACACCTTGAGGAGGGGTGTATTCTCAAACATATGACCAAAGATATGAAAAAGATATATGATCTCCAAAATGCACATTTTGTGTTGAACTAGCACTCATCAGTTGGCCCAAATCACAATCCTTTATGCATATCTTTATTACTGTTCACTATATATATAGATAGGGAATTACTACAGTTTAATTGATGAATGTCAAATTAGACTAGAGATTATCTACTTCATAAATAATATTTCTGTAGTGTAATTTTCATTACACCATTCTCACATAAGGTAGGGACTGGTTTCTATCTGCTATTAACACCCTGTGGAGGGGTGTAATCACAAACATATAACCAAAGACATGTGCAAAAATATATGATTCCCATGATGCACATTCTATGCTGATCTAATGAAGTGGTTTGTGTCAAAGTTGTGAGGGCAGAAAGTTTGATGCTTATTCAATTAAACTAGTAATTTCCTATCTATATATATGAAACAATGATAAAGATATGAGTAAAAGATTGTGATCTGGGCCAACTGATAAGTGCTGGTTCAGCACAAATTGTGCATATCAGGGATTATATATCTTTTTCACATTTTTGCTCATACATTTGTGATTATAACGCTCCACAAGGTGTTAAAATTAGATAAAAACCAGTTCCTACCTTGCATGAGAGTGGAGCAATGAAAATGACACTACCTAAATATTATTTATTAAGTGGATAATCTTTAGACTAATGAATGACTAATAAAAATTAATATATATATATATTTGTTTAGCATTCTAATAATTTAATTTTTCCATTAACATATGCATGTGCATTGTGGAATTGTAGTATTTATACATTTTTCAATGACAACCATGTTAGATGTCATAAAGGTGTTTGGAGAAAAAAAAGGATGACAGTGTATTTGTATAGAAAAAATTTTTAAATAAAAGAAACAAATAAATAATTCAAATTAAGCTAAGATCTGGGTTTTCCAAAAGCCCTTTTTAAAGTTTAAAATCAAAATATGCAGATTTTTTTTTTTTTTTTTTACAAAAAACAAAGTGAATCTGTGTTTTTTCATATGAATATTTATATTTTTCTGTAATTATTATTATCTTATAGTTTTCTCCCAATAACTAATTTCAATAAATATATATTTAATATTAGCAGTGCATACATACTGTGTGTAATGCTATAAGGGTTCATTAAAGTTTATGATGTACCTCTAAAAGTGAATTGCTACAAAGGTAGCAAGCAAGCATTGACAATCAAGTGCTAATTTTTAATTATAGTACTCAAGTAGCTAATTATTTTAAAGTATATTATGCAAGGACCTCAACATACATATCAACTGAATGAACAAATCACATTAGTGACAAATGCTTCAAGTATAAATATTATGATGCAGAAAAAAAGATGTCACAAGCATAAGAACTAGATAGTGAATGATTAAAAACACTTCAATCAGATGTACACCATTATTTATGTTGTTTTTAAATCACTAAAAAGTATTTTCTGCCAATAATGAAATACTGAAGTGAAACATCTAATAATTTATGCCAATCTTTATACTGCAACTTGAATAACTAAAAGTCTGGATTCATCCTAAGTGCAAACAATATCTCTAGTTCATACAGATCTCACCCACTTCCCTGAAATCTTTATCTAAATATTTTTAGGCCTATGAATCATTCTTAAATTAATAAAATATTAATCTACAACAATATGTCTCTGAAAACTTATTTTTGTTCAACATCTACATATTGGATGAATGACATTTACTTATATAAATATCTTCACAAACATGTCAAAAACAGGTAAAACAAATAAATACTTTCATTTTTTATATTTTCTCCTGATGTATAGTCTATTAATAACATAAAAGCGGTATCTTTGTTGATGTTGTATCACTTGCTGCTAATAAGGCTAAATTGTTTTAAAGATAAAAATCATGATTAATACCTTTTGATATTCACCTTATATAAATTCTAGATCAGATAACAATGGCTGCCTATTAAATTCATTACTATAAAAATATTGATAGCAATCTAAAAAATTTCAAAACCCATTTCAAATTAAACTCAAGGTCATAGATATGGTTAAAAAAGCATTAGACTGATTAATGATTATTGGTGATGGTTTGTCATTATTTTTCACCTTTTTAATAATTTCCATTGAACAACATAAATATTGTTATTTTCCATATCACATTCCAAATTAAATACTGATAAATACTTTTTTACTTTAAAGAATTTGATGCAAACAAGTGCTAAACCATTATGCAATCATTCACAGAAGAGAAAATTTTGATAATTATGCATATTAAAAGTGAAAAGAATATATTAATGTTTTTGGTATAGTTTTAATTATAAAAATAGATTAAATTGTGGTTAACTTTCTGAGAAAAGTAACAAATTAAGTACAACTGCTTCATGTAAGGTCTCTTAAAGATTTTGACTATTAAGTGCTAATTATGATCAACAGAAAAGGTCAACATATAAAAGGGATATAAACATCTTTATCATATAAATTTTTGTACTATGATTATTTAATGGCAAGTTTATTTTGTTCCAAATAATCCAAATATAAAATTGAATATATATATATTTGACGAATAATATGAAAATAATGATTACCCCCAAATGTTATCATTTGGTCATAATAATTTGTTGAGTCATCCATCCATATTCTCACAGTACATAATAAAATATTTTTTAATTTTTTAAAAAAGTATTAAGAGAGTATTATAATCCATAGAAAATGAGATTTAAAAAAAACTAAATTTCAAAAACATATATAAAGGTATGATGAGTGCATTTGTTGTAATGCAAACAATGATTTTTCAAATCATGTAAAAAAAAAAAAAATTAATAAAAAATATTTTTGTAAGATGCCCTTTAATTAAGATTTAATATTTTCTGGTTTTGATATATATTTATAAAAGGAAATCCAAATGTCATTCTAAAAATTTAAAAGATATTTATTAACAAATTAAAACACTAATTATATTTGTACACAGAAAAAAAAACCAATTAATATTAAATCATTACAACGATAATCATAAAGTTTGTTGCTTGAAAGGTCATATGATGTTCAAGATTTAAGAAGACATATTGAGCACAACAGTTCTGTTCAACTAAACATTTTTTTTTTTAATTTTCTGAAAATTGACCCTTGAATCTTTAGCCCTAAGTCTGCCTAAGTCTCACTAACCTTTTAGTTCAAGAATTTGGAATTCTTTATGACAAATTAGTCAATTACATCTAATATCTAACATTTATGATATTTTTACTCTTCTTTTAAAATAATAATGTAAAAAAAAATCAAGATTTATACTAAATATATATGCAAATGCTTTACACTTTTCTCTTTATATAAATTGTTATAGTGTAGTGACTATTGCATTTGTCTACCAAGCTTATTACTGATATTCAATCACAGAGGGATATGACATTTTTTTAGGTAGTTAGACATTAAACTAAATAATATTCGAAAAAATGAGTACTTAGCTATTCTTAGATGGAAGAAAAAGTTTGATAATCAGATTGTTTATAAAACAAAAATGCAATTGCTATATAGTGGAGCTTTCATTTCTGGTAAGCTAAATGTGTATATATATATTATATTCTCTATCTGAAAGCAGTTTAAATTGGCAATAGAGAATTATGACCAAGTGAAAGCATTTGGATATGGAATTTGCAATTAGTTTTCTCAGCCTCTTAACATAATGTAAAAACTCAATTTTAGAGCTGCATTATGAATTTTAATGAGTCTCACATCATTAAGATGTATACAATGAGCAAAGTATCTACTATAATGAAATAATACAATTAGCAGTAGCAATCAGTAGTAACAGGTTTTAATCACAAGCTTTGTTTGTTAAATCATGAGAAAAAAATATGTTTGAAATAGGTTCTGACAATGGATTACTGTATAACATAGACATGAAAGAGAGCTACCTATGTTTTGTGATTCACAACATTCAGTGCTATTTATCAGACTAACTAATAATAATATTAAAAGATGTGTGATGTTATCATATAGAATTGTTTATATTAAACAGTAATAAATAAAATATTACAGTTCCCCAGTCCCATTAGAAAAAAAAGGTCCACTGATGGTAAATAATTGTATAGTCAATTGATAGGGAGTTGTGACATTTATTCTCCAAAATAATAAAGAACTAATTAAAATATCAGTCAATTGGCCAACTTGAAACTTATTTTGCTAATCTGAATTTCATGTAAAATACTCAGGACAAGAACAAACACTGATTTTAAAATCAATGTATCAAAGATTTAAAAGTATAAAAGAGGCGTGTCCAACCTTCAGCCCAAGGTCCACATATGGCCATGAATGGCTATGAATGTGGCTTTACACAACTCATAAACTTATTAAAAATATTATGGGATTTTTTTGTGATTACATGTTGCAATGTGATTAAGACAAATGTACATATACACACAAATACAAAGTCAAATATCCAGCTAGTTTGTTTCTCTCTTTTATTTTTATAATAATAAAAAAATATAGGAAATATCAATGATGCTTCAGTACATAGATATATAAAATCACTTTCTATATTTGTGATCACAATTTGGAACCTGCTTGATGATTTCAAAAGATTTTCTGAATGAGTCATTCCATAATTAGAACTATTATTTAAGAACTTTTTTGCTTAATTATGGTGGTGGATATCACAAAAATTAAGCACAAACCGTTTTTTGCTTATCAGCTTTCAGTAATGTATGTTTATTATATGGCCCAAACACTTTTTCTAATGTGGTTCAGAGATGCTAAGGTTTTGGACACCTCTGATATAAAAGATAAAAATAATTACTATATAAATTTATGAAAACTCTTGTATAATTTAGTCAAACTTTTTTTTCCTGTGTTATAGCATCGGCCGGGAAGTGAACCTGCTAACCCAGGACAACGTCTCGTAAGGCGGCTATGCTGACTTCTCGACCACCAATGTTTTGACATTACTCAACTGCATAATGTCAAAATTTAATTTTACTTCAAACTCATAACCAGTTTATAACTGCTGAAAAAGATTTCAGTAAAACGATTAGATTTTAAAAAATAATAATTGAATGGTTTATTGCTCAAGAATTCATATAAAATTAGAATACTATTGAAAGTGACAAGAGCTAGGCTGTGAGCCAAAACTTTGAGCTCCAGATTTCATCATTCAACCACTATTCCAAATTGTGTGGGATTTAAACTTATAGGAATTATACAGTGATTTCTATAACACATATCAGCTTAAGTAGTAAAAAAATTTTACTCCATTATTTACGATAAATAATTTGTAACTTAATAAAGTATATTTTGCTTAGTAATTAGTTTGACATCAATATCCTAAAGGAAATGTGTTGATAATGTTTCATTTTGAAACATGAATGAAGACATCTGAAAAAGACAGATGATCCCTAGATTATGCTTTTCATGTTAAAGCAGCACTGATCAGGTGATTTAGATTTGTATCTCATACATCTGGCTTTATCATTTGCTCAGTATATATCAATATCAAATAATTATAATTTGATTTACAAGATTCAAATTTTTTGCACTCACAACTTTGACACTAATTTGTAAATCAAATTGTAAGGAATTGAAATTGATAAATACTGGACATAAGATACAGACATATGTAAGAGATAGATAAGTAGAGATTTGGGGCAATTGTATCAAGAATGTGTGATAAAGTGACAATTTTAACTACATGCGGAAAAAAGAGAAATAAAATTGAATTACTCTATGTTTACATAAAACCAGCTACATTACATTAATCTTTAACTGAGAGTTAAAGTTATAGCTGGATTAGAGACAATCTTTAGTTTAATAAATGATTAGTAATAATCATTAATGTATTTAATGAAATGGCCAAGTCAAAATTATGAGTGCAGAAAATTTGATATTTGTAGATCAAATTACAAAGATGATTTGTTTACTGTATAACGATGAAGTTCCTTAATTTTTTTTTTAAATTTGATCTTACTGGACTAACTTATATAGATCAAATATACTTAATTAAATTCATAATTTATGCATACCTTATTTGCTCTTATTCCATTTTCTATTTCATTACAAATAGAAAAACAAAACTCCTTTTAATTAGGATTAATTAATAATTTGTTAAGCCATACTCATTATCTAAGTAATATATATTAAGGCTATATATAAGAGTATCTAGGCACATAGTCTTAAGGTTATAGTCTTAATATATATTACTTAATGACTAAACATCAACATGGGTAGAATGACAACCTTGGCACTAATGTGGGCTTTGAACGTTTCATCATCAGATTTTCAATGAAATGGATGGCTGAAGAGTTGTGGGTTGTAATAGTTTGAAGACTGTACATTAAAGTATGAAGATTGGCTACCTTAATATAAGGTTGAGCACTGATTGTATATATGTGTGGAGATAGTAATCTGGACCAACTGATGATTGCTGGTTTAGCATGAAATATGTATATTGGTGATTATTTATCTTTTCAACATGTGTGTGATCAGGTGGGTCAGCAATATGAGATGGTATGGAGAGTTGAGGGTCATGTAAAAGTCTGAGTTCAAATCCCTTATATATTAATTAGGTTTACTAATTTAAATATTGTAAATTATCTCTCCAAAAAAGTAAGCAAGCAAACTAACTGATAAAAGAATCTGACAGCATAATGATAAGCATATCAAATCCAGCTGATTGAATTTAAATTTTTTTCAGGTTGCAAAGGTAGAAATCCCACAGCCAACCCATCTAATTATTTAATAATTGTTGATAATAGAATGTATAGATATTTTCAGCTGGATAGCATATGAATAAGTTCCAAATTATTCTGAATTTGTCAAAGGTGAGGTATCATAAATAATATTGTTGTAGTATAATTTTTCATTATACCCCTCTCATTCAAGGTAGGAATCAGCCCCTACCTTATGTGAGAGAGGTGTAATGAAAATTACACTACAGAAATATTATTCATTATTAAATAATCTCTACTCTGATGAATGACTAATGAAAATTATTAATATACTTTTGAGAGATGTCATAATCTTACAGGATCAAAATCCATAATTACTTTTAAATTTCTATACATTAACAAAAATAAATAAATTATATAATCAGTTAATTAGAAGATCACGATATTGAAAGATTAGTGCCGTGAGGACAACACAATAGGTAATTGCATTTAATTGTTCATTTTTTAAAAAATACTTTCCTCAACTAGAAATCAAGTTATAATCTTCACATTAACAACTCAAAAACATCAATCTGGAAATTAAGCACAGGCACCGCTATCCCCTCCATATACACTTCAAAGCTTCAGAAGTTTTTGGGCTTCCCCATTGCTTCATCCAAGACCTTGATGAGGAAAGAAATACAGCAGTCCATTCTGGATAAAACTAGCAAAATGGTGAAGTCCCTTTCATCAATCTCACTGTCTCTCCCAGGTAAAGTGATATTATTTAACATGCTCATTTTCCCAAGGATAAACTACTATCTACCTATAATCAAACCTACAAAATCATTTTAAAATATTATAAACTGGCTATGTTCAAAACTGTTCTGGAAAGGCAAGTGTGTTGCAATTAGTATGGCCAAGATGCAGAGGTCCAGGAAGTTAAAATGAGTAATCAGTGTATTGCATGCAATTTACCTAATTCTGATTCAGACCAACATAAAATTCCCATTGCAGCCCATTGACACCCCCTCCCACTGTGTCCAAATAAATGGATCAGTGTTATGATTCAGCATGTCAATGGACTATTCATATCACTGCACAAACCTTTGGAAACAAAAAATCTTATTGGGATGTATACAAAATCATACATCCCAATCAAAACACACTACAATCTGAACTTGGTATCAATAATAAGCGAATAATCAAAAATTCCAAAGACTGGGTATTTGAACCCAAGTATGTGGACTTTCTCCTCAAGTTTAATCTCTCCTTCTTGTCCCAAATCATTTCTTGCTTTGGAGGAGGGGATTTGCAAGGCTTGATTCTAAGTATGCATTGTGCAAGACTAATGATGAAACACTTCATCATTTATTTTACTCTTGTCCCTTTCTTGGACTGCTCAGGTCCCTGATTGTAAACAGTGTTTCACCTGAGATTAATGATGTATTGTCTATCAAGAGAGCTATCGGCAATGGAACTTTTTCTATTCTCAGACTAGCCATCTTTATAATGTTTGCTGTTTGGCTGACAAGGTATAAGCTGCTTTTCACTCAGACAAACATAAAGTAGCTGTCAAGTCTATATTAAATAAATAAATAAAATCAAGGACAGAGATAGACTTTTGGCTCCTCATAAGCTACAACAGGCAACGTGGCACAAATATTCCTTTTTAGATAAATAAGTGAATACTCATGCCTTTCTTTTAATCTTTAATATTATGTACAAGATTAGGTATGTTTCTGTATTATTATGTCTATGCTAATCTAATTAAAACTAGAAATCAAGTTAATCACCCTAGTCATCAAAATAAATTACTATGAGTAAATATTTTACAAATTTATTAATATTCTGAAAGAATTTGCTACAGATTCCTTTATAATAGTTATAAAAATTTATGGGAAACCCCCGAAATATTAAATAAAGTAATGACGATTGTAATAAACAACTGTAAGGGGCTTCGTTAAGTTGAAATATTTTTTTCTTAAATATATAATAAATAGAGTAAAGTTAAAATATGGAAAACAGCAACGAAACTTCTTGTCTAAAACTTATACTTTGCAATTCGGATAGAAAACTTAATTTGCATATATAATACAAAACGAACAAAGAAATATATATTGTATGCAATTTTAAAAGCACTTTAAGACGAATATGGGCAAATAGATACCCTACTGCGTGTAAATACACCTCCCTCAATCTGTGCTTTAACAACTACCGGAAATAAATAGTTTTCATTGAATTTTTTAATAATGCCATTTCATTAAAGTTAACGGATGTATAAAACAAATTTTATGATCAATAGAGGTGTAAATCTTATACAATATATAATTAACAAAAACTGAAACAAAACTCCGATTGAACGGGAAAATGAAATTTAAAAACTAATGGATATAGACTTTACATACATGTAGAAAGACTATTAAATTTAAGACAAAATAATAATATACTGTATCTGATGCAATGCTCATTATCATTAATCTTAAAACTGATATATTACTTTATCTCAAGTCTAATGCGTACTTAAAACTAGCATCAAGATTACGTACACAAACACGTACATATACTTACATGACTAATTTTGAATTCTTAGTTTCAGTAATTATGTAAATCATTATATTGTATATATATACTAAATATAACTTCTACCCGGATAAGTGAAACATTAATTATTATCTAAAAACAGAACACAGCTGTGCATGACATCTGTATACACACTTTTTTAAAAAATATATATGCATACATACTATTTAGAACTGTAATAATATATTTTTTAAAAAACTTAAGTCTACAATACGAATTTTTTTTAGTCATAAGCAGTCAAGTTGTTGTTTTAAGTGTTGTTTTTTAAAAAAATTTCAATCCATCAACCACTCCCTAAACTGTTATAAAAATTTTGACCTTTCAAAACGCCTAGCAAACGACACAAATTTGAATAGAAACTAGAGTTTCAAGATACCGTATTATCGATACCAGAACGCAGATGTGTGGGGTGAGGGTTGAATGTAGGTGGAATATTTAAGTAAATATAACTTATTCAGAAGTATGAAATATGATTCAGTTAAGATTAATAAAAGAATTTTGCTGACATCAGTGAAAATGAAGTTAATATTAAAAAAAACGTTTATTTTAATAAATAAAGAAAACAAATTTAAATTCTTTTACTACAAATACTGTATATTTGATAAATTAAATTTAACCAGAAAAACGCAAGTCTAGCTTCGATCGCAATTTATTTCAATCATTCCTAAAGATTTTAGAGAAATTTTCGAATTTTTAAAATCATAACGAATGATGACATTTAAACTTCGTGCGTTTACAATCATTTTAAATGTTAATTTAAAACGGATGAGAATGACTTATTTCCGATGTTCAATCCGACAGATTATATTAGTCATATACTACACCCACCACGTGATCTGCGACTGTGTTTAGCGGGGGCAAACAATTTTTTTAAAAAAAATACTTCTGTTATTATTAATTTATATCCACTTTAATGATGTCAACAGCTCATCAGAGTTTAGGATATAGCTCTTAAAAACAGAGATGCTGTAATTAATATTATTTGGTCATAGCAATTCATTGCCTAATTAATCTATATGAGATCTGACAAAGAACTTAATGCATTTTAAATCATTGTAAAAATCATCATCATTATGTTAATCATTATTAACACATTGCAGGATGAAGGTTTGTCTCTCTTTGATCTATAGTTTCTCTTTTCCATATAATTCCGAATTTCCTTATCTCATTCATCCATGTAATCTCTTTTTAGATTTTTTACAATCTCTTGGGATCCAATTTAAACTTTAATTGTGGATCTATTATTTGTTTAGTAATATGCTCAACCCAGCTCCATTTCAGCCTCTTAATTTTTTCAATGATGTTAATAATATCTGTTTGTTCTTTCACCCATGTATTTTGTTTTCAATCCCTCCTTGTACAGTCCACCAAACATCTCTTATACTTCATTGTGGCATCGAACTTTGTATTATTTTTCTGTTTAATAAAACATCTACTAAAAATCTTTTTCAAGCACATAAGCATATTTCCTTTGAACCTTAAATTATTTCTACCAAAAGCATTTTATTTAGATTTAATTTTAAAACTAATTTCATTCATTATGTCTTAATATGGATTAATAATTCAATCAAGATATTTATAGTTGTTATAAATTGTAGTTCATTAGTATCAATATTTAATTTTCGTCTTTTTGAGAAAAGTCTCTGAAGATTACTTCTGCTTTTTAGAATTTATCTTTAATCCTACTTTCTTGTTTTCATCTGATAACTCTTCCTAACTATTTCTTGAAACTCTAAAGTCTTTGGCAGAAACAATCAATGTCAGTCATAAAATTTAATGCCTTAAATAACTTTTCACTTTAACTAACAAAATACTTTGAATGAAAATGTAATAAAAAGTTTTAGAGATACGGAATCCTTCTGTTTCATAACTTTATCAAATTAATCTTCTTTGTGTCACTGTGTAATTCAATCACTGCTGTTGCATTTTGGTAGATATTTTTCAAAATTTGAAAATATTGTGGATCTATATTTATCACAAAAATGTTTAAAAATTGAATGCCTTTCATAATCTACAAAACAAAACATACTCATTAATCCTTTCTATATCCTCTTAATACTTGAATGTATCTATTATGCTGAAACTACTTTCGAATACAATTTGTTACTTTGAATGGTTTGAGGTCAGAGTTCTTATAGATGAGCTATAATGACTTTAGTTAAAAGCTTGTTGTATAGAACTGATAGAAGACTTATAGTATTTTCTTTTTTCCTTTTCTTAAATATCAATATCATTAATTGCGTTCTTCTAATCATCATAGTGACCCGAGGGCCACATGTGGCCCGCTAAGAGTTTTTATGCAGCCCACCAAGACAATCAGAAAAATCCACCTTGAACTGAGATTTCCTCCCTGTGCATGATCGAAGATTCATCTCGTATTTTCCACTAGGCTGGCCACGTCAATACACATGTGCAGTATAGATACGATATGCAGTGCTTTTCCATTTGATCTGGTTAATTTCAATTTTGTCTTTGCATTAGCAAATATATACATTTCCAACTTTAGTGAAACCATATACCCTCCAAAAAAATGTAAAATCAGTGATGAATGTCGTGTGTTTAATGAAGAATGAACAAACAAATATTTCTTTGGTAATATAGGGAATAAAGCAATGTGTTTACTGTGTCATGAAAAAAGGTGTGGCCCTCTGTTAATCTTTGTTTCCACAAAGTGGCCCCCAATGTGGCCCCTAAGCCAAAATAATTGCCCACCCCTGATTTAGACATTTGTTATATAACTCTGACATCAATTTCTTCATCTGCTTCTTTTAAAATATCAATAATAATTCTATCATTTTCTAGAACTCTTACATTCTTCATAGATTTGATTGCATATATCATTTCTTTATTTAAAATACTTGGTATCTTAAAAGATGTTATAACTGTAGAGATTACTTTATTTTCTTGTATTTGATTACTCAATAATTCTTTATAGAATTCTTGCACACAATTTCATGACTTCTTTTTAATAATACTTTCATATTTTATGAAAATAAGAGAAGACATTATAAAGTATGTGCAAGAGTTTGACTTATACTTCCCAATTCCAGTTTTTATTAAGTGATTGGAATTATTGTGTTCAACTGCTACTTTGACGCTCAAATGTCACAACTTATAAAGAAATAAATCATCCAATTATAATTTTTAATAGTTTAATCTTAAAAAAGGTTGAATTTTAGAGATGGAAATCAATGACAAATTATCAATAATGGTCAAGTGATATTATAGTATTGTCTAAATCATAAATCTACCACCAAACAGAAAACTTGCATATATATATATATTAAGTTCATTATATGAATATAGATTGCATTAACTAGGTGACAAAGAACTATGACTAAGTGATAACATTAAATCATCAATGAAAGTTTGCTATTGCTTGCAGTTTCTCTTTATGTAGTTTATTCCAGCATTTTAATTTTAGAATTATATCATAAACTTTAAGGAGTTTCATATCTTCAACATAAAATAATAAAAATATTTTAAAATTAAATTAATATCTCAATGTTCAATGCTGTAGAAATAGTATTATTTTTTTTTCTGGGAATATGTAATAGAATGAGCACAAAAAAGTTCTGTTCCTTGCCTTTTTTCAGATTCCTGTAAGTTCCATCAATAATATTCACTGGTAACCTCAGTAATGTTTGAATCCTTCTAGAATCTAAGCTTCTGACAGCATAGCCATTTAAATTACAGGAGCATAATATAATATTTATAGACTGAGATATCTCTATTCTTTTTGCATGAACAACAACAATCCATTCTATTTTAGGAGAGTCATATAATGCTTTCCCATAAGTTTCTATCTTCCATCAAATGGTTCTATTTTCCCCCAAAAATTTAATTAGTTTCATTGTTTCTTCTATACATCTTAAAATATGAATCAATTGCTAAGGCAAGAAAGTTACTGTTTATCAAAAAAAAATCTTACCATATATTTTAAATAATTATAATATGAAATAAATAGATTAAAAAAACACCATATGCAATTTATTTGGACATATTTGAGATTCATGGATTAAGTTTGAGTAGTCAGTGCAAACCCATCTTTTTGTCCTTTCATTTCTTTTTTTTGTACTTGAAATGA
This sequence comes from Epiperipatus broadwayi, assembly GCA_028023455.1. Classification (NCBI taxonomy): domain Eukaryota; kingdom Metazoa; phylum Onychophora; class Udeonychophora; order Euonychophora; family Peripatidae; genus Epiperipatus; species Epiperipatus broadwayi. The sequence goes on along the minus strand of JAQFVV010006257.1, from coordinate 3,489,017 downwards.
CCTTATTTATAATTAGAGATAATGATATATCTAACATTTGCAAATTATAGAGACAATTCAGTTAATGACTTAAGTTGTATAAAAATTGAAGTCAGTTTTAACCTTTTGATAAAGATTTTCATATATCAATCAAAGCATCACCAATATAAATAAAAGTAAACTGAAAAAGGCACGTGATATATATATATAATCATTAAAACCAATCAACACTTAAACAATCCCAATATCAATAATAATCAACAATATCAAATTGTTGTCGTCAAAGCAGCCACCTTTTAACAATAAAGATAGAATCCCACTTTTATTTATAGACCAATATACTTATATAGACTGTAAAGATTGCAACTTGACTACAGAAATTGAAATTATTGATACAAAAAAAATTAAATAAACATCTTTAAACAAATAAATATAACCTGTTTTGAATACAGACTAATAAATAGTCAATTATAATATTACAAACTGCGATTGTAATTTTCAAATTATACCCAAAGTATTACTTAAATAATAAGTGTAATAATGCTCAAGGTTGAATGGGTTTATAAATAATTATTAAAATCAGTCAACACTTAAACAATCCACAATCTCAAACTGCTGTCAAAGCAACCTAACTTTTAACACTAAAGATTGCAACTTGACCACAGAGATTGAAATTATTGATACCAGTCTTGTCAAAGAGTTAAATGTGTCTTCAGTTAGTATATATGTAAAGGTTAAAAAAAGTTATTTTGCATAACATAATAATAAAATAATAATGCAAGCATCTTCATCCTTGCAATTATTAATAATACATGATAAAACACAAAAGATATGATCATCTCTAATGTATCATTTGTATCAGAGATATATTTCAATGTAGATGACATTGTTTATTAGAGAGAGTCAATACACATCAAATACATGGACTGCTTAAAAAAGTATAGCTTTTTTATTCTTACACCAGGCACCATGCAAGTATGCACTGAGAATTCCACACACACATACTATCCTGTTTATTATCCTATATATACCTTAAAAGCTAAATCAGACAATAAAAACATAAATCTGATAAATCAAATATTATTTTATAAAATTATTCTTTTATTCACTAACCAGATATCAAATCATAATTGTAAACAAATAATAAACCAATTGAATAAAATTGATTACTTTAAATCATACATTCATCTATTAACACAATTCTTATTCCTAAATTAATTCATATAATAAATAAAAAACAATTATGAAGGTTTATTAATAAAATTTAAGTGAAATAAGAGAAAAGAATAGTTATTGCCATGCATATTCTAATCATTACCAAATAACACTAACTCATGTTGGTGTTAAGGACAAATGTGCTTGTTAAACAATTACAAAACATATAAAAGACACAAGTGTTTAATATTCTTATTTATACATAAGTAAAAATCTAAATTAGTGTTACAATTTATTATTCATGCATGTTGTGGTTTATTTATGATAACTATTATATTAAATAACACTGATGTAACTATATAACATGATACTCTATTTTGATTACATTCATATGTGCAAAGAGTACATTTTTTCATAACATAGGTAATGAATTGTAATAGCAAAATACTACTGTATAAAATTCCAGTGGTCATTCAGAAAAATTCATCTGTAAAGATATCAGGGATAAAATGAATACAATTTTAGATAAACTTACATAAAATGCCCTTTTTATTATAAAAACTTACAAAAATAATATAACATATTCTCATCATATATATAAAGATTTACTTTATGTAGCAACAAAACTATTTTTATTCTCATGAATTATCCTCTTCATGGAAAATAAATCAAAGATAAAACTAATAAAATATCAGTGAGCATGAATACAAATACATTCAATGATGTTGAATTAGTTTAGTTTTCAAATTGATCTTAAGATAAAAGATGTTCACATTAATTAAATTCCATGTATATTATCTTATAAATAATTACTAGATAACATACAGCGAAGTTGTAAACCATACTGCATTAACATACATGACTTCAATTATACATTAAACAAACAAAAATTTAAATAAATAAAAAGATAAAAATTCATGAAATTAATACATTTTATGATATTCAAGCATCCATTTTTCCATCTTTGAGATTCATATGCGATCACTTTAAAAAAAAAAAGTAAACAAATTCTACAATATATCAACAGATGTTTTTCCATAAGAGTGCCATAAATGATTGCACTTAATAAAATTTCACCAGTTTACATTGAAAGCATAAATATACATTATTTTTTATCTTTTCCAAATCTGAGAAGTTTTTCATATAATAAAATATTTTATAATCATAATGCTAAAAGATTTACAAAATTTTAGAATTTAAGTTAATGCCGACTTAAAAACATCAAAAATTAGACAGATCATAGTTTCTAAATAATGAAACTATTATTATATTTCTATAAAAGAAAAAATTATTGAAAAAAAGTATTTCACCTAGATTTTATTTAGTTTCTAAAATACACTTTATTTAAAACTCAAGGTGTACATAGTGTTGAATTATAATGAAGTATTTAGATTGATTTCTCTAAAAATTAAGCAAAAGCGATAATGTCATAATAAAATAGCAAACAATAATATAGATGTCAGGGCAGAGAGTAGGATTTTTAAGAGGACTAAGACAAGTCAAGTGAAATCATGGGATTGCTCATCTGGACGATAGAAGACTTTGAAGTAGTATCTCTTCGGTTATTCATTCCAAAGACAGTCACTGGGATAGTTGTTGAGATCAGTGTAATGTTCAGAGAATTGGGATAAATCTTGGTTTCTTAAGGTTTAATTTTGAGGATGGTGTGATTTCGGGACATGGGCCAGAGTATGGCTGGAGATAAGGTTACATGGTATATACAGTGCAAATGTGATGAAAGTCAGATATCTTGCTATCTACTTTATTTAAAAAATAAAAATATGGTATAAAAAGTTTTTTTTTCTTATTCTTATTATTTTGGGTGATACTCAATAAAATATATGTAAATGTGTCACCTCAATTTATTATTAATCAGTGTATTATTATTATGTTTTAAAATTTTTATTTATACTACAATTTTATTTATAGATGCATCTTATACATAAGGCAGTTCAATAAATAACAAATTCTAATCAAAGTTTATCAACAAAATATGAACTATTATAAATGACATACGATGTATGTGAAGGGAATTAGGAACAAAATATAGCTGATACTTTATTTTTATCATAGATCAATTATTAATTTATATATTACATACATCTATTTAACCAATATCAACCACAGGTATAAACTGTTATATTCTTAATCATAATATTTAAAATAAATATTTTTTTTAAAAAATTTTGTTTCACTTGTCATTTTTAAAAGAAGTAAAAATTATTATAAGATTTGGTAAAAGTAAACATTCAATAATTATTAAATTATTTTTATATTTATAAAAGCATTTAATAAAACTATGAAAAACACTTTATATAAAATAATAATTATAAAATACAAGTGACATGTGCACATCATCCCTCATTTTTTCCCTTTTTACACCAAAATCATCTCATTTCTGAAAATAAATAAATAAGTATCCAAATTAATATAGTTCTTTTTTCTTCTCTGCCAATTTTTTCCAAAGGTTTTGCATATATAAAAGGTGACAATAATATTTTAGAAGCTTGACTATGATATACTGAATTTCCTTTCATTTCTTTCTTATTTGCCATGTTAGCTGAGAATTTAGTAAAGAAAGTTATTCTAGAAAAATAGTTATAAAGCTCTGTTGATAAAGTTGATTTTTATCAAAATTTTTATTTCCCTCTCTTAGCTTCACCTCATCATACCATTATTTTTTCTATTAATAATCTTGTATATCAAATTAATATACACAATTAGAAAATTTCCAGAGCATTTTATTATTTATGAAATTTGAATCAATATATATTTTATTTAAAATAATAGTTTTATTTTAGGTAGTAAATAAACTATTTTATTTTATAAATATTTACAAATAAATAAATTATTCTCTTTATTTATATATAAATAAACACAATGTGTTATTAATATAAACACAAATTATAAAATCTTATTTTTTAAAAAAATGTATTATTCTACATTTTAAATGTTAAATTTTATTTTTTATTTTATGATTTTCTGTACACACAGACAATAAACACATACAAATATATCAATATTTGAACATTCTATATAAATCATTCATGCATTTATAAAACATTTTAAAAATAGAAATATTAATAGTATTAATGAAGACAATAAAAAATATATTAGATAGTTTTATAGCATTTAAATACAATAAAAGTGAATTGCAATAAAATTAAAAATACTTCTTTGTCTATTAATTTCTATATATATTATAAAATAAAAAAAACTTATTACATAGATTAAAAAAACCCGTAAGTTGCTTAAATTCTGAATCACTGACTTAGCTAATAAAATAAGTAAAGATGGCCAATAGATGTGTGAATGTCAATTCAATGTTTGTTACTGTCAAATGTCAAAAACCTAAAATTATATTGAAAATTTAGATGTGAAAATACCATTTAGTATCTACTGTTGTTTAGTGCATAAAAAATAATCATGAAGTAAAATAAAATGGAGTGAATTACTATTTCTAATACAAAAATTTCCTATTTTCAAACATTCACATGTTTCAAAAATTAATTTATAAAATTTAAAATTAATATATATTAGTATATATTTATCATTAATTAAAAATGATTTATTATTAGACTTAAATGATAAAAATAATAAACAAAAAATACAGAATTTTTATAAAAATATAATAATTGATATATATAGTTAGTTCTATTTACATAACATTTTTTATAGCCTATTAGAAAAAACATTCTCATAGAAACACATTAAAATAATATATACACAATAAAGGAAAATAGCTGTTAATTTAGTTTTGCAACATGTCATTTCTATTAAGGAATTATTATTAAATCTATTGAGTTTTCATTGCAGTTAATTAATTTTGTTATTAAAAACTCATTTGATAATATAATTTCATCAGTTACATGGTAGATTAGTTTAAAAGTAATAAGGTATTATAGATATGACAAATTTATTAAATATAATTATCAGTAGATATACATGTATAAATGAATGTTTGCTTTAAATATTGATATAAATTCTCTAATTTCATAGTTAAAGTAAAGCTACATTATAGATGATAGCATCAAAATAAAATATGGTAAGATAAAAGCATTTCAAGAATACCAAATAAAATGTCTTATTTTTAAAATTGTCACTTATGCCCTGCAAACATGGCTATTCAAAAAAAAAACATGCTTCTAATTCTCTATACTATTCATAGAATTAATGTATCTGCATTAAAATGAAATCAATAAAAGATTGTCAATGCTATTCAGGAGATGACTAATAGCATATTCTAGACATTTAGCAAGAGGATTCAACACTATAGAAAAAGTCATCAAAAGAAATGCTCAAAGTCACTGCCCACTTAGTTACTTGTGATAACTAGATCAAGATTGTCAAGTTATTAGTCATAGATACCATTATATATGTGATATATCTAAAATCATTATCTAAAAAAGAACAGTGGAGAGCTTCACATCATACTATGACAACTTCTCAATGATTACTAATAAATGATAATGAATGTGTAAATTTCAGTATGGATAAAAATTACATGATTTATTTTTGCTCTGTGCACTTTAGAGCAGTTGTAGAATGGTAGATTCAAGAACTAAAGACCTCTGCACTAATTGTCAACAGTATAAAATTTAGGAAAACTTCAGTTAAGTCACTTGAGGAGAAATTATGTTTGAATGCCACAAATGAAGACACATCTAAAAATTGCATTTGTATTTTCCACATGTAAGTAGGATTATGATCCAAAAGTATTATATAAGAAATCATATAGATAGCTTTATTTATTGATACAATAGTAACAATAGATTGATTATTAATTTTTAATTACAAACAAGTGAGCAATCTAAATTTTTAAATTATTGGTGAATTGAGATGTTTTCACTAAAGAAAAAATAGAATTTTGAGAAACTCAAGAGATTAAATGAGTTAAAATTCATTTGAATTCAAGAATGATAATGTCAAACAGAAATTTTATGAAAGCTTTAACAGGATATAAAATGTAATACAATAAGATATACATAGATAATTATTTATGCTAAACCAACTTTACAATAAAATGATATAAGAAATGGAAAAAATATAAATAAAAACTTGACTTAACAAAAAATATCAGTCAATAAAAAAATTGCATTTTTAGTGGTTCAGATATCTAATGAAATATTTATAGTAAATATGCAGATTGTTTAAATATTTTTTTAAAAAAATAACTAACAATTTAGATGAGAAAAAAGAAGTATGTTTGTGTAAAAATATAAAAGTAAATTAAAATATTTAAAACTATCATTTACCTTAAAAAAACTTTCAAATTTATAATTTTGAAAATCAATCAAATGTGAAAAATGTATTATATCTCTTGAATATTTTATTGTCATGGTAAAAAAATCTCTTTTTTACAATTTTCAGAAATGTTGTATTAAAATTGAAAAAGACTGTTAGAAATGATCAAAATATTGAGAAATGATGTAGAAAATGGGGTTTTTAAGTAATAAGATAACTGAATCAAGTTTTTTTTAAAAAAAAAATTAGTATAAAGCAGTGCTTCTTAAACTCTTTGATACAAAGACTCAACTGGAATATTTATAATCATTATGGTTCCCAAAAGAAAAAAATCCTTAATAGAAACATATGCTGTTACTGTGCAATTTTAATGTATTTATATTTAGTATATTTAATTAATTTTTTTATTTATATTATAATACAAAATACTTAAAAGTATTACAAATATTACAAAGATGATGAAATATGAAACATAAAAGTCATTAATAATAACTAGAACAAAAACAGAATAATATAACAAGATAGATTTTAACAATAATTTAATGTGATGGGAGTGTTTGAACATTGCTCACAAAAAATCAATATCAGGTGAAATATCTGACATGGCAATTCTAAGATTTTTTCCCAATGTTTCTGTTAATAAATAAGATCCATGTTTATTTTTAATTAGTAATAGCAATGAAAACATAGTTTTGCAAAAATATATGGATGGGAATGGATCCAGAATATTTAAGGCTGTGTTTACCAATAAAGGTTATTCTTTCTATAACTGGATCCAAAATTCTACCAAATCCTTATTACAAGATTGCTCTCAAATCATTTAATTCTTCTTGAGATGACAAAGGAAGATTGCTAAATTGTAGAGATGGAGCAATAGCATTTTTATTCAGTCGTTATCTTTATTTTCATTTAAAAAAATATTTTTTTAAAAAAAATCATTGAATTTGTAATGTGGTTAATTATTATTATTTTACTTTCTGAATGGTAATAAAATATTATTTTCTTCAAGAAATTTATGGACAGAAGCAAACATTTCTGTATTAGTATCCCTAAAATTTTTGAACTATAATACAAAGTTTATTTTGAAATAATCACAATTTTGTGTTTATGTTAATATATTGGTGCTTTTTTTTTTTAAATTGCAGATAAAGATTTAATTCATTTACTTTTTTAAAAAATCCATCAAATAAAAAAGCAAACACATTTTTGATCAGAAAACTGAGAGACTAAGGTGGGATTTTTACTGAGAAAAAAAATTGGCAATTCATCTTTTAATATTAAAACGCTTTTTAGAACTTTTTACTTCTGTGTGATATAAAAGAGATTCATAATTAGAGTCCATTTCTTGGCATAAAAGTTAAAAGAATCTGGTATTAGTGGTATTACTTTTTAGGCAATTAACTATTGTGAAAACTTATGTTAACACATTACTAAGTGATTCTTCCATGTGTGAAAATACTAGGTTTTCTCTGTGAAAAATGCAACGAACATGTCTTGCATTCAGATAAATCTTTTTTAATTTGCTTAGAAGTCTGAAATTCTGCCAGTCATGGCTGCAGCTCCATTGGTGCAAATACTAATGCACTTTTACTGTTCAAAGTCATTTTAAAGTAAAAAAGTTATTCACTTTTTTTAAATATACTTCTTTCTTTAGTTTCATTAGAGATATTTCTATAAAATAGCTGCTATTCATTAATTTACAAATTACTCAGGTATCAGACAAAAACCATTAAATTAGCATCATTTGCATTGTCAGTTGACTCATCAAGTTACATGGGAATATAATAATTTGTCTGACTCATAATAATAACATAGACATGATATTGTCAGCAATGCTATTTACTCATAGTTTGTGTCATTGACCAAAGGGATTTTTTTTAAAGAATTTATATTCTGGAACCATGAACAGTTTTGCAAATTTTTATTGCTACTGGTAAGATGAGATTTTCACCAATTGTAAGTTTGTTTTTTACAATTAATAAAGCAATTTTGAAAAAAAGCTTATATTAATTTGTCATTTAATTTAGTATGCTTTGAAAAAAAAAATTAATCTAGCATTTAATTCTTCAGACTGTCTTTCAAAAAATTCAATTGTCTCACTCTTAAATTCATTATGCCCAGTATATCCAAGTATCAAACAACCATATACTGTTTCTGGCAAATTACACACAATGGACAAATCTATATTTTAAATAACAAGAATCTTATGAATTTTTTTTTTCAAATGACATTATCTGCCTCTTGCCACCTGGTGTTAAAAACATCATGGACAATTCTGCTAATTGTGCAACTCAGATTTTTTAGCATCTTAACCGTTTTTGACTGACTGAACTCTACAATACATTGTATTTTTATTAGCCACTTATCCACCTCAGGATTAAATTTTAATGAAGAATTATCAAATGCACTAATACTAGTTGTTCTTGTTACAATGACAAACTAATAAATTGAGCAAATAAGGGTAATCCAAGTGTTTATAATGCTGATGTATATGTATTGTAAAATAATCAGAATGATTATTAGATTGTGCTATGTAGCATAATGTGTAAATTTTCACATTAAAATTTTAAAAAGTATATTATCTACTTCTAATTTTAAAATTTGAACTTTATTTTCATGATTCCCCTTCAAGATATGTGTCTTCACAAGGAGCTGAGGCCCCCAGTTTGCGAAGCTTTGGTATAAAAGATTTTTGAGATCTTAGTTATATAAAAGTGAAAGTGATGGCTGCAATCAAATATCATTTCTTTATAATGAGAAAAAAGAAATTGGAATAGCAAAAATAATAAAACAAAGAAAAATCATAATAAAAAAAAAGAGTACAGAAAACTAAATGAGATTTTGATTGAAAATTCCACTTATTGCGATTAAGAAATCACAATGAGGAACAATGTATTAGAAGGTATTTCTGATTTGGCAGCTAATATGCTATTTTAATAAAATATCATGTAGTTCCAAGTTAGGTAAATATATCCAAAATATAAATTTTTACAAAATATTTAAGTAAAATAAAAAAACGATCAATCAAATGTTATCATAGTGAAAAAAGCAGGAAATTAAACTATTTTGTCTTTTACTTTGAAATTATTGATGCAGACTAGGATAAAACTACTCCATTAAATAATTTAGTAAAAAAATTTAGGTATAGAATAACATCTAAAATTAGAATATTGCATAGAATCATTTAGAATATAAAATTGAAGTAGAAGGAATGCATTTATTTTTGAAATTGATAAAGAAATTTTATAATGCAAAAAATTTAGCATTCTACACTATAATACCAATTATATATATATATAATAATTAGAATGATTAACTTTCAAGCTCTAAAATCCCCAATGTTAAAGTAATCCATGTTGCAGATTGAAAAAATAAATCTATTTTTGTCTACCATTCATTACCTTATATAAATAGTAGATTAAAACAATAATATTTATTAGAACCAAGAAAACATCGTGTGATCACCATTTCCTATACTTACACAAGATCTTAAAACAATAGCAAACTTTCCATACAGTAGTGTCACCCAGGTCAAAATATAGTAATCAATGAATGCTAGATTTGTTCACAAAATTCTTACCTAGTACCTACTCATCCAATATCCCCAGATTAGTTTCTAGCTTATGGCTTTCATCAATGATAAACCTTGGATCTGAAAGTACTACACTTAAATCTTTGGATCTAATGCAACCCTCTAGCAACCACATGCTAAAAACTATTCTGGGAATATCTGATGAGTAGGAACAAGAGAGGGATTTTATGCACAAACCTTCTAACATTTCATTGATTACTATGGTTGCACTGAGTGATGTTACTATACAGAGTTTGCTACTGTTTTAACAGCTTGTGTAAGCATAGTAAGTAATGATCATGTGATGTTTTAGTAGTTTTATAACAATCCTGCTCATAAAATTTTTGTAATTGTGATTATTAATAAATCAAATACCAAAATGTATAGAGACTGAACTGTTTTTAGATCTGTGTGACTATACAAGTTAATTATCTTGCATTGGAAACATTATTGTATTTTTATCTTGGGCTCATAGCTTTATAGTTAACTAACTAGATAAAAGGTGGCTGTTAGAGTGTTACATTAGATTCAAAGATGTAGGTGCAGTGGCCTCAGATCCATAGCTCCTTTCTGATGAAAGCCACAAACTAAAATCTGCCTAGGAATGATGGATGAGTAGATATTTGATAGAGATTTCATATACAGACTTTCTAGCATCCATTGATTATTATGGCTTGCACTGGATGACAAGCAAGGATTAACTTTGTATCCACTAATAATATATAATTATTGTAATAAATTTTTTAAGTATTAGCTATATTAATATAATACCTTCTAGAATCAAAATAATCTACATTAAACACAAAAAATGAATTCACTTTTATGGGCAATGTGAATTATTTTGATATTAGATGGTGTTGCATTAATACAGTCAACACTTGAAAATTTATCATTTCAATTATTATATATTATTAACACTGTTCAGTTTGATATATATATATATATTTAGTTGTTTGTTTACAAGATTGTTAAAATGAGTAGAAATTAATTCTGCTTTGTGTTTTTATTACATGTTCATTGGAATGAGACTGTGTTAGTATTCCCATCAATTTGACTTTCATCCTAATAAATGTCATTGTTTAATCAACTATTCATATAAGATCATACTTGAAACACTCCATAGCTATACTGTTTTGACCACACTGCACCTTTTCATGGGCTGCAAAAATTCAGGCTATTCTTTACTTAAAGGGGTGTGTGTGGCTGAAATAATATAGCTATTGAGAATTTCAAATATTTTATATAGATTTCACCCAATATTATGCATTGTTTCTATTTATATATAAGATCATGGATGGCAGATCCAAGTCAATTCATTTTTCAACTACAAAGCAGATCATTTTGATTCTAGAGTTTTTATTTATATATATAAGATCATGATTGGCAGACCCAAGTCAATTCATTTTTCATCTACAAAGCAGATTATTTTAATACTAGAGAGCATTTCATTAATATAGTTAATACTCAGAAGTTTATTTCCAGTTACTTCAAATTATTAGTATTCTATAATTTAAAATTTATGTAAGTATTTAATGACAAACTTTTTTTTTATTAAGTCAATTAAGCAGTCAGATGCAATACTGATCTTTAAAACTCACAATTTTAGCAAATTAGCAAATAATAATAATAATAGATTATGGTGAAAATAATTAGAGGGAATTTGAACACAGACTTTCTCTCTTCAGTCATCCACTCCATTTTATATAACTGATACACATGACCACATACATATAAAAAAAGATAAATGATCTCTAATATCTTTCTCACATGTATGAGGTCATGTGTATCAATTATATAAGATGGAGTGGATGATTGAAAGGATGTTCAAATCTCCTCTAATTACATCTAGTTTAAGCATATACACTATACTTGTATTCAAATATTATAGTGAATGTAATGGTTTTACTATAAAAAGTTTAAAAAGCAGTGAATAAGTTTTTTTTTTTTTGGGGGGGGGGGATAGAAAGAAACCCTGGATAATATGGAATAAGAGGCTGGTGAAATTATCATCAAATACAATATAGATATAATGAATTTCACAAAATTTACAGATTATGTAATATTGTATGAAAAAAGAATACATGGACAAAATTATTGTTAATATCAATTTACAAAAAGGTAAGAAACAATATATAAATTGTAAAAAAAAATTGTTATAAGGGACTTGAATTCAGACTTCAGCTACCCAATCCATTTTATATAACCAATACACATGACCACATACATGTAAAAAAGATAAATGATCTCCAATATACATATTTTGTGCTGAACTAGCATCATCAGTCGGTCCTGATCACCATCTCTCACACATATATACAATCAGTGCTCAGTTTATATTAAGAAAGCAAATTTTCAAACTTTAATGTACAAGCTTCAATCTTTGCCATTCTCCAATTTTTCAGCCATACCTATTAATGAAAAACTGAGGATGGAATACTCAAAGCCCTTGTTGATATCAATATACCCATAACACCTTAATATGTCCATTAATTATACAAGAGAGAGATGGGCAGAATTCATGTTGAATATATAATATTTAAATACATGTATATTGTTTATACTAAGCTTAATGTAATTATAAGGGACTTGAACTCAGACTTTCAAGCTCCCTACAGCTATCCAATTTATCTGTAGGAAAAGTATGAGTTCAAGTCTCTTATAATTACATTAAGTTTAGTATAAACAATATAATATGTATTTGAATATTAAAAAACATTATTCTAACTAAAATTTTTGACAAAGTTTTAACTTGATAAATAAAAAATTGAATTTACAAAAGGTAGTATCACAGATATTATCACTTTGCCTATTCTAGAAAAAGAAAAAACCAACTACATCTGTGCTTTGTTTAAATATATTTTGATAAAAATGACCCAAAAATAACTTGGGTAGTACTCTAATCATATGAAGTACTAAGTAAATTATAATTCAAATCAGCCATGAGAACATACAGAGAAATTGAAAAGTGTTTTGAAAATTTTATACAAAAATATTTCATTTTTATGATGCATCATGTACATGGAAAAAGAAATAGATGACAAAAAATTATAAAGGAACATCAGAACAGCAAATGAAAATAAATAATTTAAAATGGCACAGTTGATGAAAATGACAAAAGTAAAATCTGAAAAAAATCAAAAAGACAGATTATGCATAACTTATAAATATGGCAAAAACAAAAGTAATGGTGCTTGGGAAAAAGAAAATAAATTTAAAAAAAGTTAAAATTAATAAAATTATAACAAAATAAACAATTTTTATATGACTTGGAAATAATAAAACCAAATATCTTGACTTTCATAATAGTCAAAATTAAGATAAGTTTGCAGGCATTGGAAAAGCAAAGACATTAGATTCAAAAACAAATTAAATATAGGTGGATACATACGTATTTATTAATGTATTACACAGTTAAAAAAATGGGTGTTGACAATAAATTCAGGGTGAGAAAACTTTAGCATCTGAAAGATATGCTACATAAAATTAATTATTAAGAATTGATTCATTGCAAAAAAGTTACAAAAAAAAAAAGATGCATACAAAAAAAAAAAGAACTTGAGAAAAAATCTACTGAAGAGAAAGTTGCAAATATTTAAAGTATATATATGAAAAAAATGAGGATCAGAAATTAAAAAGTCTAATTTTTGGTATTATTTTATCTCTCATGAATAAATGAACAGCAAGAGGAATCTATCATTCTCTTCAGAAATCCATAAGTATATTATAAATTTACTGCATTGTGATCACAAAGGCATGTTGAATAAGTTATATTAATAGGAGTCTGGTCTAGATTCCAATATTAAATCACAGAGACCCAAACATTAAGAGACAGCATTATAGAAAATGGATAAATTATATATAAAAAAAATAGTGGATTGTTAACTGTATTACTCAGCCTAAAGATAGATAAAACCGAAGAGAGCTAATTAAAAACGCATCATAAACTTATTGAGACGCTTAACCTATGATGATAATAGCTTTTACATTTACTAATTTCATTCACTCATAAAATAATGAATTGAATATTTGAAATTTTTTTATTTTTATTTACCGCTGTATATAGCATTTGCTATTCTAATCCTCTAAATAAGCTTCATAAAATCGAAATATAATTTCCCTTTTTTAATTGTGTGGCAAAAACATATATTAAAAAAATGATAATAATAGCAAAAGCATTAACTAGTAAAGAATATTAACATTTACAATAATTTTAAATTGAAAATCATAGATTAAAACAGCTTTCCAGTTGATTCAAATAAAGAAGATTTAAACAACACAATCACGAACAGCACCACGCGAGTATAGTATAGAATTTAGGGGTAAAGAAAATATATATTCTTCTCCAAAATTGTTATAGAATTTAATTTTGCTATTGTTATCATATATTTAGACTTATCTTCAATACATTTATCGATTTGATTTCACGATACCATGTTTATTATATTTATTTATCTATCCCATGTTCTTACATATACACATGGGTGTGTACACTTTTTTTTTCTACATGCTCTTACTCTAAAACAGAATCTTCGTTGATTTTAACATGATTTCTTCGTTTGATACAGAAAATATTGATCGCATTACAATTCTAGGAATTCTTTTTAAATGATAGGCAAACATAGATAAAAATAGCAATAACTTAAAAAATTACAAATATAAATTGAGCGAAATTAATGGATTAAAACTTACTACTTCGAATATTTTTAAAATACCGGGAGGGGTCTGTAGATAGTGGAAATGGACTCCCCTAGTAGTAGTAATAGTTGCATTGACGCTGGTTGTTTTCACTCCACGAGTAATTGTATAATTAACCGTTCGGGTGGTCGACATTTTATCCTAATATTGCAATTGCTTATTTCAACTAATATTAGTGCTGTTTTTTTTTTTTTCTAAAAAAAAAAAGACTATATAGATGACAGCAGGCAGAATATAGAATAGTTTGTTTTATGTGGTAAAGCTTACGCCTTTGGCTAAAGCAATTCTCTATATAAGGAAATTAAAGAAACAACTCCGCCCAATCTCATTTACATCAAATGTTTATAAGTTTATCGCACTAATCGATTTTATGCAACTATTTAGCTATTTGTTCTAATTTTCTTTTTTTTTTTTAAATTATCGACGAGCAATAGAAAGCATCGCCGGCACTTAAAACTTGAATGTAAATTTCGATGAACTTTTTATATTTCCGGCTGATTACTGAATTTTCAAAATGGCAGCGGTGAAACCTGATGCGTGTCTTTCGATGCTAACTCTTTATTAATAAAATATTACATTTTTGAATCCTGAATATCAAAGATTAATCATTTTAAAGAATACCAATATTCTAATAAATTCTAAAGTTAATTAGGGTATAAAAGATACTTATTACTTTTATAACATTTATTGTTCATTTTTGGCGCGATTAATTAAAATGCTTTTTAAGGTTAAGAGAAAATTCAAAGAACTCAAACGCAAAGCATTAATTTGCATTAATCTAAAGATAAAATAAAGTTGTATAAAAGTGTTAAGTTTGAATTTTATTTGAAATATTAAACAGAAGTTCGAAAAAAAATTAAAGATACTAGACATACGTGAACTATAAAATATAAGCGATCAATTTGAGAATATTGACAACTTGATCATGAAAATTTTTTTTCCAGCGAATATTTATGAACACCCACAGAAATAATTATAACGGTTAATATAGTTAGAATATTGAAATGATGTAGGAGTTAGAAATAAAATACAATAAGATAAAACATAAATTTAAAATGCATTTTGATTCACTTTAAGACGTCTCACATTTTAATTAAATTACACATCATAATATATCAAAATGTTTTCTATGGTTAAACCCTTCAAATATTTAACTTGTTGTATTTATTTTTTTTTGATAAAAACTTGTTGTATTTATTTAATCGAAAAATGATGAACTTGCACTTTTTAATAGAAAAAAAAAAAAGATGTTTGCTATTTTACAAAACAATATCTTCCAATATGAATTAGGCCAATTTCAAACATTAATCTAACTGTCAGCTGAAATTGTTATATTCTATTATATATGCATTTTAAACTATCTGCCAGAAAAAATTGGACTTTTTTAAAATGTACCGTGTAGTAATTAATTAAGTAGACTTAGTTGTTCTTTTTTAAAAGGAAAATAGGGATTGAATAAAGGAGTAAATTCTCTGTCCAAAGATAAATGGATAATTGTAAAACTATGAGCAATAGATAAAAGTTGATCATAATCATGGTAGTTTGACCTTGTTTGTTTCCCTCTTAACACAGTTTATTATAGTATCATAATTTTAGTGCTACATTATAAATGTTAATAAGCTTATATTCATAATCATTTTTAACCTTTATCAATGTTTAATCCAATTTCTACAATCCATTCCTTTATAATATTAATATAATCTATGTTCTTTATTACTTTTACAATGCTTTTTTAAGGTAGTTTTGATTGCCCCAGCAATCTTCTTCAGAACAATAACAAATATAATACAAAGATATGAATATAAATATACACAAACATATAATTTTACATTATATATATATATCCATCTTGTAATCATTATATAATTATTACCTTTTATGTATTATACATTTTACATCTTTTTTCTATTCTATATATAATAACACTTGCAATACAAGATTGTTAAATTAGGTCATGTGACATATGACTTGATTTCTTCGTAATTTTATTTTTTTGCTATTAAGGCTTTGGTGATTTTATATTGCTAAAGTTATTAATATATGATGTATCTGAACTTGTTTCAGTCCCATATGGCTATTTAACTTAGATAGCTGGATTGGAAGACATGGATGTCTGAAAATTTCAGATTTTCTACTTAATACTTATCCATTAGATAAAGTGCTGGGCTTTTCCTGGTATTTGTAATCTAATGCTTGAATATCCTAGCACCTCACTGAGGAAACCAGTGGCAGAAACTGGTATGGGGCTGGGAATATTCTGCAAAGCTTGTTAAGAGCTTAGTTACGAGCTCTATATATAATATTTGCAATACAAGCTTGTTAAATTAGATCGTGTGACATATGATTTGATTTCTTTGTAATATATTATTTTTATTTCATTTATTTTTTATTAAATATGTAAAGTATAAAAGCTATAATGTTAGAGTTAAATATTTAAAAGATTAATAACAGTAAAATAAATGAAATAAAAATTATATATATATATATAATTATAGAAAGTATTAATTGATAAATATAGAATATAAAAAGAGTAAAATGTACAATACATAAACGGTAATAAATAATGATTATAAAATACATATAAAATGTAAAATTATATGTTCATATATATTTATATTCATGTATTTGTATTATGTTAGTTATAGTTTTGAAGAAAATTGCTGGGGCAATCGAAACTGTCTAAAAAAAGCATTGTAAAAGTAATAAAGAACATAGATGATATTAATATTATATGAATTTTGGCAATGCAATAGGAAAGATAAAGTTATAATCCATTACTTTACAGCATTCTATTAGTTTCTTACTCATTTCACATGTGATTTCTTTTGAAATCATATAAATCTTTAAATCATTAAGATGCATAAAGTGTCAATGTATAATGCAAATAGGTTTTATGATTCTATCTATTAACCTGAATATGAGAAAATAAAAATTAAGAGATTGATAAATCTATATCAATAAAAAAAAAAAACATTTTTGGATTAACGAACTGTTTAATGAACAAATCTTTAATTTGTTTTAATTTAAAAAAAAAAATCCCTCAGTTCTTGATCAATAATAGAAAACTAGCTTCTGTCACTCACCCCTGATATTTATCAGACAAACTTATTTTAGCCATTGATGAATCAACAATACACTGATCACAGTAAAAGGCATTAACTATCATTGATCATTTAATGAAATATTTAAAACATTGTCTTTCACAATTTTAATTGCCAAATTTTCATAACATAAAATCCCATTCTAAGACTAATTTCTATGTTATTAATCCAAATTAGAAAAAATATTTTTTAAAAAAGTTACTAAAAAACCACTATCAAACTGGGTCTCAAAATAATCTTCTAAAATATTTGCCTAACCTATTTATAGAAGCAATTACTAAAAAGTGACTTCTTATAAAACCCTGGGATAACATGCTCTTGTCATCAACCAGTGGCATCTAATCAGAGCATCATGACTTGTTCAGTTTATATTTAATCTGCATTTTGCAGCAACAATCTTGTTTTTTGTTCCATATTCCACCCCCCTACCCCCCCAAAAAAAATTAATTAGATGTTACACCTGGGTCTCATTTTACACGATAGATAGGTTCCTCAGAAAACATGTGCAAAAGAAATCGCACAAAAATAGATGTAACTTACCTTGAAAAAGGGGGGATACGGACTGTGATTTTTCAAAATTCTCGCATAAAAGCAAAGCACCAACGTAAAATTACTTTAAAATTTACACAAAAAAAATAAGGAAATAAAATATGACTAATAAAAAATTTCAAATTTGAAAAAAATTGATACAAGACAAACTTTTTTTAACTATAATATTTAATTTTATTCAAAACAATATATTTTTATGCATAATTTACAGTACAGTAATTTACATTTTTTTATACATGTTTTATTTGCCGATAAACAGGTTTGTTTGCAAACCGGTAAAAAATTAGATCCTTACAACTAGCGCCAACTTCACTCTTATGTTGTATTAATGGTTTTCTGGTGACAACATAATTAGTAATTAATCTTTGAGATTATGATTTTATTAATTGTTTATGAAGCTCGCAATATCCAGACATACAACCATTTAGCTTTTGTTGGAATTTAAGAGCATGTTCATGATTAGTGTCATTAATAAGAAAATAATTTTCCAACTGATTAGAAAGTTGAAGTCCTTCTCGAATCATTTTTGCAGTGAAAGGAACGGGTTCCACTTCTGTTTCATTATTTTTTCTATACTGCTGGGAAAAATTTAATTAAAACTAACAACTAAAAATTAAATTCTTATTTTTGTCTTTAATTTTTTAATTTTCAATTCCGTTTAAAAATCAAATTTCGTTTCACATCACATTAATTTCAGGTCATCTTAAGTAATTTTTAAATTATTAATTACAATTAAAAATCAGATTTTAATTTTTAATTGTCAAATTTAATTATGCCCACTGCTATTACTCACCTTTTAAAAATAAACTTGCGGACACTAAATGATTAATAATTGATTATGTTCTTTTTTAAAAAGCAAAAACAATGTGATTTAAAATGCAAAATTAACACGCACAATGTTTGAACAAATTTACATTATAATCTTGTAAAATTTAATGTGTGTACATAAAATGTGGAAATCATGATTTTAATTTCATTATTGCATAAACTCTTACTATTATAAAGCACTGAAAATATTGAAATTATTAAGATGAAAGTCGAATTCCAATAATGTGCTATTACTTTAAATATGACGTAAGTGTGCAAAATTTTTATTTAAAGTAATAGCGCATTATCGGAGTTTGACTTCTGATCTAATTCAGTGTTAACGCATAAAAAAAAAACCGCATACTAAAATATTAAGAAGAAACATGAATGGCGTGACTTCAAAATCGCGTTAAATAAATCCGCGTAAAATGAGACCCAGGTGTAGTTTATAAAAGGTTATGAGACAAATAAGTTGGCTTGGATTCAAAACAATATGTTTTAAAATATTGTCTTGGGTTTGAAATAGCATGTGCAATAGAAGCAGTAAGATGTTCTATTTTAGAATCATATACTATAAGCTGAAATAATCAACGGATGCTAAATGTTAGTGCTTTCTAGATCTCCAGACTGAATTTGGAAGATATTATCATCTAATCCATTGATTACTTAAGCTTATATTGAATAGGTTTGTAAGTAAGATAGAGAATCATATAATGTTTTGTTTGATATAAAAAAGTGGCACCCAACCTTATGGGCTTTGTGTACTATCCAAAGAATATCAAATTTTCACTATCACTCTCTTTATAAAAAAATTTTGGTATCAAAATGAAAAAAATAGATAGGCAAATAAAAAATATTTATTTTTAGTTTTTTGTTAATCAATATTATAATAAAAGTTAAATATCTAATTTATTTAAAAACAAAATATCAATTATTATTACTAACATTTTAAAAATTATTACATAAAAATTTTTGTTTTAGTGTTTGTTTTGTAATTTCATAACAGCTTAAATATACATTAGTACTTTTTTTTGTTAATTTTAATTTAACATTTGGGAATTGCTGTCCATGTGTGTAATTTTGCTTTAATGCCTGTTTTAGTCATTTCATGCCAGAGTTTATATACATAATATTTTATTGGTCCATGTGAGTGTGATGGAATAATGTCATACTTTGTGTGGATGGGAGGGGGTATTTAGTATCATAATATATTGTCCATTTTTATTAGTTTTGTATTGTTAAAAATGTATTGTTTCATATTGTCTGTTGTGAGTAGTGTTATGTAATAGAGCTGCTATGCCTTTTCACATATTAGAGTACCCATAACTTTATAAATCTTTAAAAAATATGATGGAAAAAAATGTGTACATGTGGTCCTTTTTGACAAATTTATCACTTAAGTTTTATCAGCAGTTCCAGCTTATACATTTTTCGATGACATTGCAAGAATAGAAAGTTAGCAGCAGATTGATGTGGATGTGAAAATGCATAACAAGTCTAATACATAAGTAAGTACTTATTTTTTAGTCCTGCTATACTTTTTCATATCCATGATAAATTTCTAATATTGCAATCCCATCAAATAAACTCTGCAATCTCATCCAATAATGTGTACAAGGGAACTTCTGACAAAGTTAAGTGATAAATTTACACTTTCAAAATTTTAATCAATTTTTACTTATTAGATGTCATTTATTGTCCAAATTTCATTGGGACAAGTCTTCTAAAGTGTTTTGCCTTTTTTTGTGGATTTTATTTTATATGCTGTCAATTACATTTTTTTTTTGTATTTCCTAGTATATTATTTTTTGATTTGAAGTAAGTGAATACATGTAGTTTTCATTTTGATTTATTTTTCCATTTTCTGATTCATATTACCTTTTTTTGCTACAGTACAAAATGATGAAAATTTGGGATTACCCACTATTGAGATCAATGCGCTCCAGTAATTTCAAGACAAAGGAATCCTACCATCTGAAAAAGTGTGTCTGAATGGAATACTATTTCCCTTTACATAATATTTCAGACAAGAAATGGCATTGTAATGTTTGATGATGCAATAGTAAAATAGGTCATTGTAAGGGTTTCAGAATTCCACTTCTGATAATGATCCAATTTGTTTACAGGTAGATTTGCAAATTCACACCCATAGAATGGGGGAAAGGAGCACTTGATTTAGCAGATAAAACTCTAATAGCATGAAATAGCTATATGCTGGAAGTTTGTGCTACTGTGATGGTAGGCCATGAAAAATGTAAAATTGGAAGCCCTAACAAAATCATTAAAATTGATGAGAGTCTTTTCACAAAGTGGAAAAACAAAGCTGGATGAATACTTTCTGAACATTGGATGTTTGGTAGTGTGTATAGGGAGATCAATGAGTATTTCCTCATCATAAATTGATGACAGAACATTGCTAACTCTTATGGAAGCCATCAAACAAAATATGGAAGAGGTCTCCACATTTTATTTGTGCTCCTGGAAAGTGTATAAGACTGATGAATTATGAGCTGCTGGCTATGACCCATTTCATGTATACCACTAATATAATTTTGTGAATCCAGAAACTGGGGCTCACACTTAGAACATCAAAAGACTTTGGGATTCAGTAAAATGGTGTAATAAACAATACTGAGGAACAGCATTGCAGCATGTAGATTATTATTTGGTGGAATGTATGTGGAAGAGGCTGCATAAAGTTGATGCATACAATGCATCATGGATGTGATTTAAAAAATCAGTCCACTATATTGATTCTTTAAAAATAAAAAATTATTAATTTAATTTTTTTGTTTGTTTTAATTAAAAGTGCACTAATTTAATTGATTTTTTTGCTTGTTTTAACAAATACATTTATTTATTAACATTTCTTGATCAAGATTCCATGCAGGCATTATATTCTTTAAGTCTCTATTTTGAAAAAAAAAATTGATACAGACATAAGGAAGGAGAATCCCCTTAAAATAAAGTAGAAATGTCCTCTGGAAAATTTTTGCTGAGAGAGAAAAACAATTGTTTCATCGTGACAATTCCTGTTATATATAATTAGTAAGTATGATTTATTTTAAGCAATTTAATTTGTCTATTTTGCATTATTATTATTATTATTTTGCCAATTTTAGTTTAGTGTCTGTTTTGATAACTTCATGCCAGATATAATAAATGTACTATATTTTAATTTTAAGTGGATTTAATTTGCAAATATAATATTCTTTTTTCATCAATTTAGATTTAGTATCCGTTTTGATAATTTCATATGTAGTCTTCTATTTTGTATTTAACTAGTTTAATACATTTTAAGATAACAGTTTTGGCATAGTAAAATTCAATTATCAAGAAGTTCTTTTAAAAAGTCATCTCCAGTTTATGGACTGTCTATACATGTATTGTTTATATATTCAATGTAAATAAAATTTATTATTTAATCATGCAAATATGTACAAACAGTATATGAATAAAATATCACCTCCTTTTTTGCTTCTTCTTCCTCCTCCCCCTCCACCTTCTTATTATTTGCTGCTGTACTATGGTAAGCACACCATGTACTTTATGCAGTAGTCTTATATTTGACAAACAGCCAAGAATTAGATGTATTAAATGTAATAAGTTTCATGAATCATATAAAATCTAATGGGACAATACTGTATAAAAATGAAATAGAAATGTACTCTCATATGTAATCATAATTCAAAGTATTGGTAACAAAATGGAAGTCAATGATAATAAAATGAAGGATATTGGGTCAGAGATAAATGATTCACAAAAATTGAAAATTTTTGATGGACAAAATTTATTGGAAAGTGGAGGTAATGACATTTGTAAACTAACAGAAATAAATGGTATACCTAAGGAAGATTTAGTAACTGTAAACAATCATAATTTTGATAAAGGAAAAAAAAAGTAACTAAAATGAATACTAATTGTTTATTTTGTAAAGAAATTAGTTTTTTATTGAATAGAATTTTAAATATTGTTACAGACTTATCAAGTGAAATTAAATTATGGAAAGATGAAAATATGATGAAAAATATGTTATTAAATATATCAGTTAATAATTTGGATACAAATCAAAATAATGATTATGAAAGCACAATTGTTTTTTTTTTCAAGTGTCATAGCATCGGCCAGGACGCAAACCCGCAATCCAGGCAACTGCTTGTAAGGCAGTCACACTGACCTCTCGACCACCAATGCAAGACAATTGTTGATGGGAATTTTGTTGTTTTAAACAAAAAGTCTCAAGTTGATGAATTTGTTATTGCTAATTCAGAATTTCCTCCTGTATTTAGGATAAATAGGAATTCTAGTGAAAGAATAGATAAATTACAAAAGCAATCAGATATGATTAGTGTTACTGATACTAAATCTAATTTTAAATTGAATGAACAAAAAAATAAAGTAATTAAAATGAAGGTCGGTTATATAAAAAAATAAATGAAATGTCACATGATCATGATTTTAGACCAACCTGCTCTATTGGATTAAATGAATCATTGCAGATAAAGAAAAGCAAAGTTATAAACTTTTATGGAAAGAATAAACAAACAAAAAATGTTAAAAGTGCAAATATTTCTCTTATTATAGATAATAAAGTTAATCATGTATTGAAAGCTGTTAAGACAAGAATGAAATTTTAAAAAAAATTCTGACTAGAATGGATAATGATACTTCTGCTGAAGATGTGATTATACATTTAAAAAATACTTGAAATATAAATAATTTGTGTTATAAACTAAACACTAGGTCTAAAAAATAGTCTTCATTTTATTTTAATTGTCTTTTATTGTATCTTTGTTTATATGAATTTGGAAGGAGTGGGGAGGTGTGAAAGTGTTTATTATATCTATAAAGATATAACACATGGGAAAGAGAAAGATGAATAACTTCGTGTGTGTGTAAATTTAAAAAAAATCAGATATATTAATCTTTAACTGAGGTTTAAAGCTTATATCTGTGCTAGAGATAATCTCTAGTTTCAAAAATGATTAGTAATAATCATTATTGTAATTATCTGAAATGGATGGCATCAAAATTGAGAATGGAGGGAGTTTGATAATAGTAAATAAAAATGTAACAAGAATGTGAATCTGATAAAGTACATGCTAGTGGTATTTGGTCTTTGGATGCTGTGATATTGCCCTTCTATAGTAATTTAAAATATTTAAGAAATCTTTAATGCTGATATAATAAATACTATATTAAATATTAATAAGACTACTGAAGAAGAGAGTGAAGATATTATATTAACTGAGTGTTGATGAAAGTAGCATTACAATGCATCATAAGGTATATAGAATACAAGTACTGGCCCTAATATTGAAAAATATACTTTTTTATACACCTGTAATAGATGTCTTATCATTGTATTTTTTGGTGTGATGATATTTCAGATAGCTTTGGGAATGTTTTAAAGTCCTTGGCATGTGAATAAGAAATGATGTATTGTTTCTGATTCTTGATGACATAGAAAACATATACCATCTATGTTATGATAATATCTTTTATATTTTAAAAAAATTAATATTGGAAGTACTTCAAGATTTATCTTTATTAGGAAGTCAAAATATTTTGGTTCCAATGACCAATATTTATATTTTTACTTAATTGCTTGTTGTAAATAGACAATAGTATTTTTGTTGCATTTTGTATGCTTGGATAGGCAATTCCAAATATTTCCCAGTATTTATATTTAGTACTATTTGTTTGAATAGAAGGTATATTTGCATTTATTAATGGGTTCAATACAGCTTTTCAGTAACTTTCATTGTATGTGTTATGTGTGGATATGTCTTTATACAAGTTGTTATGATGTTTATAGTTTTCTGTATATGAAAAATATGAATACTGTGCAGACTCAGCCCATTCAATGATAATGGCAATTGTAATTTTTTAATAGAAAGAGATATGGTTTTTCCTCCCATAGTAACTTTCTGCATAGAGTGTAAATATTATTAATGAAACTTTTGAAGAAAATTATAATAGCAGAAAAATATGTTATTCTAGTTATTATTAATATGTTAAACAATGATATTTTTGCATATAATGATAGGTATGCTCTTTCCATTGAATTTATTAATTTCTCAATTTTTTCCTTTAATTTGTTTGAATTTGTATTCTCATTGCCATGGTACTAAGATGAAATGAAAAACCTCTTGAAATAATCTGTAATTATACTTGCTGTGTAAATTTTCCAGGCACATGATTTTTCATTAATATTAATATTATGTGTGATGGTATAATTTGCTGTTATTTTTAAAAGTTTGGATATGTGTTTCTTGCTGTTTAAAAAAACAGATATGTTATCCATGTAAGCAATGCATGGAACATAGGAGCACAACTGCTGTATGTATGTTCCATTTATTTTGGCTTCAATTTCTTCAATTATTGGGTTGATGTATATTGCAAATAATAGAGAACTTAGTTGAGATCCTTGTGGTTAGGATCGGTTAGGTAATATTGATGTAGCTGTTTTACCATTTATAATATATATTTCCCTGTTAAGTAACAAATTAGTGATTATGTACATATAGGCTTTGGGGATTGTAGAGTTTATTAACAATTCTATTAATTTGTTTATTAATACATTATCAAAAACTGACTTTATATCTAATTGTACTACTACTGGTGCATGTTTTTTGTTACTTCTTATTGTGTCTATGACTGTTTTATAAATGAATGCTGCCTGATTAACTGAAGAGTCTTTTTTGGAAAATTGATGTTTGGATATAATTGGAATGATGTATAAGCTCTATTCTGTCTTTGATGACAGATTGAAGTATTTTTATGCCTAGTGAGTTCATTGAAATTGGATGTAGATTTTCAAGTGAGGTGGGGCTTTCTTGCTTTGTTAAGAAAGGAACTATTGAGATGGGGTTTAGGTTTGGAATTTTTTTTTTTTAAATTTATAATAAAAACTTTATTAATAACATAAATATTTACAATTTAAACAAGTAGTTAAATAAATGATAACCAAAACACAAAGAAATTGAAATATTTCACTATTAAAACAAAAAGGCTCCAGGCCTTTAAACAGTTAATTCCAACTCAAGGAGGTTGATTTGTAACAATGTAATAGAAGGAGACTCTTAAGACACCAAGCAAATGCAACTCAAAAGGGTGAAGCATGTAACAAAATGTTTGATTAGCCTAAGGAATAAGTGACCTAGTAAAATTCTAACTTTTACTCAAAGCAAATGTTTATCTGATAATCTCACATAGAGTTATTCTGGGTCCACCCCAGACTCGAGTCATCATCTTCCTAGGCAAGTATCTCTGACATTGATTGAAATAAGTTTCCCAATCATGGTAGAGTTTTCTCAGCCAGTTGAATTTCTTATTGTTGAATATCATAGTACATCTTATACACCATATTGTCTTAAGGGTATGCACAGTTACCATTGCATTATGGGGGTAAATTTCTTAAAGTATTGACTAAATAGAAGTTTTAAGTTGATGATTGGTCTGTGGAACACTCTAGCTCTTATCTGTCCAAATGCTGAACATTCTTCGAATAGATGCTGGAAAGTTTCATCACCAGATTTGCACAGTAGACAGATTGGATCCAAGTTCATATGTAGCCTTTCATTTAGAACCATAGCTGTTGGAAATAAGCCATTCATCAGTTTAAAAACAAATTTCAAGTAGGATTGAGGTGCATATATAGAGTGGAACTTTTTCAACACATTTTTTGATATATCAAACCATGCATTATCATGACTTTTAAAATGATTCATTAAGTCTTTATATTTAATACCTTCCAAACTGGGCAAATTCAGATCATCCTGGAGATCCCTATAAGCAATGAACAGGTCGGTTATAAAAGATCTTCCCTTACATCCAATTTCATTAAAGGAGCTAGCATGATCAACAAAAGGTCCAAAAAATTGACTTTTAAATAAGTTAATAAATGTACTTGCCTTGATGTAAGATATATATAGCCCAGGATCAATCAGGCCAAGATCTCCATTTTCTATTGGCATTTGCAAGGTTGATATTGGGATCCATCTTGAAGTTCTACCCCAGACATATTTCTTTGCAATCTGGTTTATATGGAGTATTGTTTTGTTATGTAGGGATACCCAAGGTGCATAGTATGCCAAAATCCCTGAAACAATGGAATTAAAAATTAATGCTCTTGTAATTTCATATAATTTAAGTGAAGAAAATTTACTTATTTTATCTTCAATTTTTGTAATAATTAATTTATTTAAGTAAGAGTTTTCTTTGTCTTGGACATATATAATGGTATGCCCAAGAAAGCAGATGGGAGAGCCATAAAGTTAGATGGCATTTTTTTACCAGTAGCTAACTGCCAGGCTGCAGACTTCATTGGTTGAATAACTGAGCCAGTTTCAGCCTGAAAATTTTCTAAGATATTCATCACAACTTGGATATTATAGCTGTTTTGAAATATTATTATAATATCATCAATGAAAGCTGTAACAGCTACCTGTAGTCCCAAGTGTGGAAGATAAAGGCTGGGAATGAGGTTCTCAATCTTATGAACAAGAGGATCTATATAAACTGCAAACAGAAGAGCCACCAAGGGAGAACCCTGTGGAATACCCCTCTTAGGGATAAAAAATTCAGATCTTCTCATAAAGTTTTTAAGAGAGATTCTACTATTTTTAATATAATTTTCAATTGCATTCACCAACCATATGTTATCTGGGAATAAAAGGCAGAAAGACTGAAACAAGTATGACCAATTGACCATGTCAAAAGCAGCTCTAAAATCTATTTGAATAGCATAATATTGGGTTAAGTTTAAATCTCTGGCATATTTAATAGTCTCATGAATTTTTAAGGCTGCATTTACTGCACGTCTACCCTTAATGGCATGGTGAACAGAAGATATTCTAGTATTGATAAGGTGATGTAATTTCTTTAAGAGAATTCTAGCCAGAATCTTTGAGTCAATATCTTCTATGGAAATATGTCTCAGTTCATCAATTGATGGACTTTACACTGATTTGTCTTTTTTGAGGCTAAAAATTACTCTGTTGCTCATAAAGGGCCACTCAATTCTCTCATAACACAACTGGTTAAAAAATCTCCACATTGCAAATCTGAGAGCATAGTCAAGATGTTTATAAACAGAGGCTGGGATTGTGTCATTTGCCATTATTGATTGTACCTTGAGGATATTAATCTCATCCTGAATATCCTGCTTAGAAATATACTCTTTCTGTTCCCCAGTTATGATACTACTGAATTGATCAATGACACCTGTGCTTACACCAAATTTTATTTTTAACTTTTCAAATATATATTTATCAACTTAGATCCCAGAGGCAATGCTGTCATCATCTTTGGTTATACTGGAAATACCCCTAGAGTGTGGGGTGTATAATCTAGCATAGTTTAACATGGGTTTTGATACTTTACTCAAGTTAGGAATTAATTTCCTGAGCCATATTGTATGAGCATCTTGATGCATAAGTTGATATAAGTAGTTGTATTCTTCTTGTAAATTATTTATTAATTGATGATTAGGTCTGAGGTTAGTAACATTGCATAAAACTCTCTGAATTTCAGAGATTCTATTTTTCATTTGATTCATTGATAAAGTATTCTGCGCATTCTCATAACATATTCTAGAGAGATCTTTTTTAATTTTAAACCAAGCAATACAACATTTTGTATAATAATTAATTATAGTTAAGATAACAGATAATTGGTCAATCGAGAACAGAATACCATCTTTTATGTTTCTTCTAATAGAAAATCTATATTGATTTTTGATTTGACTATAATTATCAAGTACTAACTTTACACAGAGGTGATCTGAAAAACCAACCAGCAATATATTGATCTTTGACTCATTGAGCTTATGTCCAGACACAAAGAAAAGGTCTATAAGAGAAGATAATCTGCTATTGAAGAAAGTATATGCTTTATCTGGATATTTTACATGCAATGGATACAGTGAAATTTCATTCATTTTATTTTGTAATGCACTAGGAAGAGATCGGAATGTACAATTAAGGTCACCACTCAGTATTATAATCCTTGGTTTTTGCAAGAATCTATTCTGAACATTATGGATTATATTTACAATATCATTACCCTTAGCTACAGAGTATGTAGCAATCAGATAGTGCAAGTCAGCCTGATAAACAAAGGAAAGCACAATATAGTTTGTTTGTAAAGACAATAACTGAATTTTTTCAATCTCAGAATGCATATAAATTAAAACAGCTGCACCTTGGGCAGGTCTATCATTAGGTTTAAAAAGTAAAATATTCTGTTGAGATAATTTATCAATAATATAACTGGGAGTATTATGGTTAATTTTAGTCTCAGTTAAAATTACAATTTCATATTTTTCTTTAGATAAATAGTCAACAATTTAATAAACTTTACCTGGGCTATGTAAACCTTTAATATTAAGAGTTAATATATTGAGGGATTTATTCATAATTACTGGGATTAATTGATTCTTTATCCACAAAAATATTTATAATTTCATTAATCATTTCATCTGTATCCTTGTGATAATCAATTTAGATATTAAACTCAGAGTTACTACAAACTGATCTAGCATCGAAGGGTTATTTTTAATATCATTGGTATTGACATCAACTCCTTCTTCTGTATTTATTCTATAAACAGTATTGCTATAAACACACTTAGTAATGGTATCACTATTGATATCTATTCCATCACCGATATTTACATCAGAATTTACGTTGTTGGAAACACACTCAATCTCAATGGGGCAGACCTCATCAACCTCCTGAACATAACTATTTACATAAGATGATACTTCAGTGGGCTCAGAAGATTGGCTGAGACTCTCACCAATATCATTAACATCACA
Source organism: Epiperipatus broadwayi (assembly GCA_028023455.1). Classification (NCBI taxonomy): domain Eukaryota; kingdom Metazoa; phylum Onychophora; class Udeonychophora; order Euonychophora; family Peripatidae; genus Epiperipatus; species Epiperipatus broadwayi. The sequence goes on along the minus strand of JAQFVV010006257.1, from coordinate 3,459,094 downwards.
AAAATCATTATCAATATTTTTATTAATATTACTATCTACAATGTCTGCCCAGGTCTTAACGTTATTAGTTCCACACAAATGATTGCTTCTATCGAACTTATTGCATTTTACACAATTCCCAGTAATGCACAGTGCAGCTATATGACCAACTCTGTTGCATTTAAAGCACAGAGGGGGTCTTCCTTTCAATATAATAGCAATTGGCATTTGATCTTTGAACAACCTATGTGGTATTTGATCTTTCACAATACCTTTTTTCAGCTTAAGAACAACTTTCCATGAGTTTGAAGGAATTTGGAAAGAAATACCAGGGGTCATCTCTCTTTCTAATCTAATTACTTTGGCCTAATTGTTTAGCTGGGTTTTAAAGAACTCAATGTTAAAGTTAGGGGAGTGTGTAAAACTCTACCAAATACTAAAGGATTAGGATCTTTTGATACATAATATATCTTATGGCTCTGTACCTCTTTTATTAGACTCTCCACAAGATCTTTCTGTTCCTTATTAAAATATTTGATAGAAATAAAACCTCTTGCTGGAAAGAACACAGTGTGTTTTCGTTTGTATTAAACCATTATTATTCAACAAGATTAGATATTCATTTAAATCAGGTTTCTCTAGATGTGTTCACCATTTTGTCATTAGTTTGTATAATCAAACTAAAAATGGAAGTATTAGGGGGCATGCAGTTAATAAAAAAATTTCCAATAAGAGTTTAACTTAATGAACGTTTTTGAGGGTAGTCACAATAATGTTTGAGTGTGTGATAAATTATCATTTAGCTCGGCGAATTGTATCGGTTTGTTAATATTTTTGATTGATTTATTTGATTCTATTTTATCATCTAAAAACTTTGTGTTATTGCTGGCTTTATATTCACTGTTAAGTTGATTTTTGATCATCAAAGTTTGAGGTTGAATATCTTCATTGAGGCTATTGGTTTTCTTTTTTTATCCTGAGAGATTACGTTCCAATCAGTGGCTTGACAAGCTTCAACATTACCATTTAAGTTCATAACCTCCGGGAGACCAGCACTCTCAATAACGGATGAGGTAGTATATCTTGTTTTAGAAATTATTTTCATATTTACACCATTTTGGTAAGTATTAAATTCAGAGTTGCTTATTAAATCAGGATTACTAATTACTTTTCTTAATTTTAGCTTAATATTGTTAGCATTAGTAGAAGGCTGCTGAATGTTTGAGCCACCATTTTCTGCTATGTTACAATTGGCTTTTTTGTTAGGGTGAGTATATACAGATTGAATTCCCTCCTTATTATTTTTATCTTTTAACTCATTCACCTTATCTTCATGGTTCTTCTTGCCTTTTTTTCCATTAGCAAATTGTGCCAGGGTAAATACAATATAACTTTTGGTCAATTTCTGAAACTTCACAGCCTTGTGAAACACTGAGCATGCTAGGTTTGGAATTTTGTATACTTGTTTTGTAAGCAAATTTGCTGTATCCACTAAATTATTATGTAGTATGTGATTCCAAGTGTGGAAAAAAACATCCTTGGGATCCCATGTATACTTGGGTGGCAGGGTCTATTTTTTGTTTGAATTCTATTTTTTCAAATGTTATATTTTCTTCTGCTTCTACTAGAAAGAAAGGGGCTGGGTTAGCATAAATTCACGTAATATTTTGTCATTTTGTGTTATTATTGTTGGAACTGGTATGTTTAGGTGGCTGACTAAGGCACAATCTAATGTATTGCTTTGTCCATATATGTGTTTATTTGAGATACAATTTTTTTCTTTAATGATATATATTCTTTTAATTTTTTTTTTGCTAAATTATATATATTTTTGAAGGCTATAGTTTTGTCTTTAGTATTTTCATTATCTACTGTATTAATGATTGCTTTATGCAATTTTTCAACTAATGTATATAGACCTGTGGGTATGGGTGCTTTTTTCGTAACATGAAATGGTGATCATGTGATGCTGTATTATATGTGAAATAATGTTTATAAATGTTAACCATGCTTGTGAAGGATTCATTTTTAGTTTTTTAATTTTATAAAGATGTATATATATTTCAGAATATAGGAATTCTGTTGTTGTGATGGGAGGATGATTCTCATAGTTTTTCTTGTGTTAAAATACTTTTTTGCAATGAATTCAATCATTAATGCTGCATGGTCTGACATTGGTGTGTTAATTACTGAGAGATTGATCACATGATAAAGTGAAGGTGGGTAGAACATTAGATCAATCAATGATGTGAATCTGCCATTGTTGAATGAGATGGCTCCATCTGAAAGAAAACTATCCCCACTGACTAAAGGGAGAGCAATTATGTGAAGCCATTTTTTATGAATTTATCATGTCATATTGAAATCCCTGAGTAGAGATGGATAAGGTGAAGTTGATAACCTAGTGTTTATAATTTGTATAATTGTGTTAATTATTTTTTAATTAGATGGAATATATACATATATTTATTGCATTTGATTGATGTTGGAAGGTTGTTGATAGTGTTGTTATTGTTGTTATTATTATTATTATTATTATTATTATTATTATTTAAATAAATCATTTTTATATAGCGCGATGCTTATAAACTAATATTTAAAACAGCATTATTATTATTATTATTTTATTATTATTATTATTATTATTATTATTATTGTTGTTGTTGTTGTTGTAATTTTAAATAACATTTGGGAATTGCTGATTGAGTGTATAATTTTGCTTTAGTGCCTGTTTTGGTCATTTTATGCCAGAGTTTTATATATTGTGAGGGTAGCTTAAGATCGTACCCACAACCAATCTTAGCCACCTGAAATAGTGGATTTTTCCCTTAGTTATCATGTAAAGATCACATAAATAATAAGTTTTGCTAGAACACTTTTAAAAAAATATAAATGTGTAAATAGTTATAACAGTATACTAACTACATATTAAGTATTGGGAATGACGGGTAATTTACAGTAAAAAACACACATATATATTAGTAATAAAATTCTAGTGTGTAATAAAAAAATATAAACCTTGATAAAAAATCGTACAAATTTATATATATGTGGTGTTGACAATTGTATTATGTTGATTATATTAAATATAGATAATGACTTAAATGATGAAAAAAATATTTATAGTAATTATAAAAAAAATAAATATTCTAGTGATCAACTGAATGTAAGAAAGAGATAATAATAATAATGTTGTTACTATTTTATTATTTATTTTATTATTTTAAAATGAATCGATAATAAAAATATTTTGAAAATGCAAGCTAGGTTTAAACAATGGAAATAACTGTATAAAAAGAAAAACAATTAAAAAATCATTATTCTTTATAATTCTGTGTTTGATATGAAAAGTCAAGTTTTATTGAAGCAATTATTTTAATAATTTTTTTTTTGCAACATGGACATTTTTTAAAGCAGTGTCTCAACAAATGTTAATGGTTTTCTATTTATTTGCCATCCGAAAAAAAAAAGTTAAAGAAGTGAATAGAACATTCTTATTCTAGTTGAATAATAAGATAAGTTAAAATAATTTATGAATTTAAATTTAAAAAAAAGATTATGATTTTTTTTTAGGAAATTAAAAAAGAAATTAGAACGGTTTATTTAGTTTAAAGTGTAGAAGCTTATATAGCCAATATTACAAATAGTAAATAACTGTATTCTATATTTAAATATATTTTTATTAAATGTGAACCACATATATACTTATATAAACCTGTGTATATAGTTAAAATATAACATACTTTGGCTAGAAAGATTTGTCTTCAGTGGAATATTTTTTCACTATGGCCATGTAAAAATTAATATTTAAAAGTCTACAATGTAAGTGACTGATAATTTGGATCCACACAAGATGAAAATCTATGTGAGGAGTAATGCAAAATCACCCACTGCCAATTTAAATAAGTTCAGAATGTGCTATTTAGAATCAATTAGGAGTTCTCAACATCTATAATTTCAAAAATGCATAAATTGTAAGAACTGTTTATGTAAGAAGGACTCTAAAAAAATAATTGTGCCTGAGCATATTGATTCATAAAATATTGTAAAATTATGTTTTATTTTCTTTTGTATAGATCTGTATTTTTATGTATTATCTTGGTCTTATATTTGGGAAGTACTCATGATAATTCAACAGGGATCACTCCAACATAAGAAAGAATCAAGAGAGTAGGAGGGGGGAAGGTTGAAAAGTTTTTTTCTTTTTGTTTTTAATAAAATTTAAGTAATTTATTTTCTGCCAAAATACTTGGTTTTCATCTATGAATATGAAATTGAGTGCCCAAACAGAATACTTAAATGGTAAGAGTTTTTCTCTTTTAAAGTCACTAAAATAACCAATGCCACAACATGACATGACTATTTATAGTATATGTTTTACTAATAGTATTCTTAAGATCTTTATAATGAATAAATGATTAACACTTTTAAATTAATATTCTTTATAATTTTCTTTTCTATCATATTACATGTTGTTTTATTATTAATTTTTTTTACATGATATCTAGATATGCAAGATGATTCTTTTAGATTAACCAATTTCCACACTTAAAATTGCATACTGCATCTGGAGATGCATTTAAAATTTTAATTTAGTTACCAATCTCACTTTTATTTAATAAATTTTTCATTATTTTGGATATATAGATGTCTATATTATGGATGTCTATCACAGGAAATAAGGGTAAATAGTTTTAAATTGTTTAATTAACAAAATGATAGATACTCATCATAGACATAAAAGTTATAAGTACAGAGGGACATATCCAAATAATTTATTTGCACTTGTAAATATTTTTTTTTTGGAATTTTTTTTTCTACATTGATTGATAATTTATTTTATGTTTTGAGTATATTTTGTTTTTTTTTGTAAATAAATATTATAAAGTTCTGTGAATTGGCAAGGTCTCTGTAGTTTTGTTGATCCAGCATTTACATTCAATCCAGTATTTACATTCAATCCTATAACCAATATTTTACACATGCACACACACACATTATTGTTTGATGAGCATGAGAGAAAATGTTAAATAAAGGTTATTTCTTACTAATATATAGGATGAGTTATTTTAGTTATTGATTAATAGTTTGCATAAGTACATCCCATTGAGAGAGTTGAATGCGAATTCTTCCTGATTTCGAATATCTGAGGCAATGGTTCTGAAAAAGAGTGGTGAGATGTTTGATGAACTGATTTAGGTTACATGTAGATTTTATGGATAATGCTTAGACTAGTTTATTAAAGATAGATGTAATCATGAGTCAGGTACTTTGTGTTATCTCTAGCATCCTACATGAAGACCCTAGGTCTGACAGTAGTTAGATGTGATCTTGCTCACTTTCTCCTATATACATGGTTGGACCAGACCATTACATCTGGTGCTATCAACTTTGGGATATGAAAGATAGGTGTGCCAGCACATATAGATTTGGTGTAAGTTGATTACACATTGTGGTCGAACCAGCTGATTGTTGAAGTTGATCTATATATCCAAATGTATTTACAGACTGGGATATCTGTATATTCACCAATCGTTACAATATATAGTATTTTTTATGAATTTTAAGTAAAAATGTGGGAATTACTGGGCATGTGAGTGTTGAAGCAGTCAATCTGCAAAGCAGATTGAGCTTCATGGTTTATCCAACTAACTGACCAACAGGGTTCAAATCTACCCCACCTGGTTAAATAATGTATATAGGTTATATATATCAGCAAGTGCATACACACACATAAATATAAATTTTATGGTAAGGTGTTTGAAAATCAATCATGTGTATGCGTAATATACATATGAAGGAGTGGGGAGGAGATATTGTTTTAATTATAAGAAATAAATATTGCAAATATGTATGTATTATTTATTTTAATGTATATATTTTATTTTTATATAAAAATGGGTAGTTTCGGATTTTATGAGCTATGATGTTCTACACTTAGCATGTTTTTTGCCGGTAAGATTTCATCGAAGATTAGATAAACGATGTCATGGCAACAAAGACACTGGCAAGACTAATCCTTGGGAATACTAATTTTTTGATCGAGGTGTCTCGTGAGATTTAAAAAGTCGAGAGACCTATGGGAAAATTTTGTCATTTCTCTGTCTTTTGCAGTTTTGATATCGACGTGAGCACAGTGATTTTTTTAGATCATATATTTGATATCTAATATTGACATTATATTACTAAATAGAGTGAATTTTTAACTGTCGATTGGATGATATTATAGTAATTTCCACCATCGTTATTTGTAAGCAATTTTCATTTTGTTTCTTAATAATTAAATGTAGTAGCTTTTAAGACATATATTGCCATTGGTTATTTTTTAATTTGTAAATTTCATAATTTTATGTACTACCTTTTCGGTTATTTCTTATTTTGCTTCTTTTGTGTCATCTTCTTTCCATTTTTTCTTATAAATTATCCTTATTTTCATTAAAAAAAGACTACACTTTTAATTTCATAATTTTATGTAATACATTTTAATTAGGACGTTTTATGATCGCCATTTTCACTTAATTTTAAAATTCTAAAAAAAAATTTTAAATTTTTTGTCAATTATTTTGTAGTCAATTTGAATTTATAATAATTTTAGCAAATTACTATTAATTTATGTACTTTTTTGGCGCATGTAATTAATTTTTTTTTTGCTGAGGAACGACAAGCTAAGCAAAATTATATATATTTGACAGTACCTATTTAACATTTTTTGGTCTTTTAGAGAATTCTTTTTTTTTTGTGCTAATTTTTGCAGTTTTGCTTTAAATCAATTTTTACGTGAATGTCTTATATATATATATTTTTGACAGTACCTATTTAACATTTTTTGGTCTTTTAGACAAATTATTTTTTTTGTGTGCTAATTTTTGCAGTTTTGCTTTAAATCAATTTTTAAGTGAATGTCTTATATATATATTTTTTTAACAGTACCTATTTAACATTTTTTTGGTCTTTTATACAAATTATTTTTTTTGTGCTAATTTTTGCAGTTTTGCTTTAAATCAATTTTTAAGTAAATGTCTTATATATATATTTAACTACCTATTTAACATTTTTTGGTCTTTTATACAGATTATTTTTTTTTTGTACTAATTTTTGCAGTTTTGCTTTAAATCAATTTTTAAGTGAATGTCTTATATATATTTTTGACAGTACCTATTTAACATTTTTTGGTCTTTTAGACAAATTATTATTTTTTTTTTTTGCTAATTTTTGCCGTTTTGCTTTAAATCAATTTTTAAGTGAATGTCTTATCATCACTATTTTTGACAGTACCTATTTAACATTTTTTGGTCTTATTATTGACAAATTATTCATTTTTTGTGCTATATTTTTGCAGTTTTGCTTTATTAATTAATTTTTGAATGAAAGTGAATGTCTTATATATATTTTTGACAGTACCTATTTAACATTTTTTGGTCTTTTAGACAAATTATTATTTTTTTGTGCTAATTTTTGCAGTTTTGCTTTAAATTAACTTTTTAAGTGAATGTCTTATATATATTTCTTGCTCTTAGATGTCCTCTACTACATGTCCTCTTTCGTATTATTCTTGCTCTTAGATGTCCTCTTTAGTATTATTGCTATTTTTACTGGTTGACCTCTTTAGTATTATTCTTGCTATTAGATGTCCTCTTTTGTATTATTCTTGCTATTAGATGCCCTCTTTTATATTATTCTTGCTATTAGATGTCCTCTTTCATATTATTCTTGCTACTAGATGTCCTCTTTCATATTATTCTTGCTATTAGATGTCCTCTTTCATATTATTCTTGCTATTAGATGTCCTCTTTCGCATTATTCTTGCTACTAGATGTCCTCTTTCATATTACTCTTGCTATTAGATGTCCTCTTTCATATTATTCTTGCTACTAGATGTCCTCTTTAGTATTATTATTGCTATTTTTACCAGTTGACCTCTTTAGTATTATTCTTGCTATTAGATGTCCTATTTAGTATTATTATTGCTATTTTTATTGGTTGACCTCTTTCATATTATTCTTGCTATTAGATGTCCTCTTTAGTGTTATTATTGCTATTTTTACCCATTAGCCTCTTTAGTATTATTCTTGCTATTAGATGTACTTTTTAGTATTATTATTGCTATGTCTATCAATGTTATTACATTTTATATATATATTTTTTTCAGAAATAACAAACATGGCATCCGATTTCTACCACATGGCTTGCTTCTTTACTGCTTTTTATTGGTATGATGTATTGCCATAAAGACTTACTACTCTAATCTTTCGATCTTTAACGTAACATCTCCACGTGATTTCTGAACACATTTTATCGATTAACATTGTCAGGAAATCACTAGGAGACGTTATCTTAAAGATCGGAAGATTAGAGTAGTATGTCTTTGTGGTAATACATCATAGCAAGAAAAATACTAAAATACCTAAAAAGGTACCAAAATGGCAGAAAGGAAAGTGCAATTGTTGAGAAGGTTCTGGAAATCGTTCACTATTGAATTAAAAATTTAATAGCTTTATAGCAATTTTTTTTAAAATCATTCTCTCTCTGAATTCAAAAAATTATATTATTGAATAAATTTATAGTATTTAAATATAATTTTATATTATTTAAATATAATTTTTTAGAAATAATTTATCTTTTACATATCATCTGTAAATACATTATATACCATCAGTGGCAAGCATAGCATAGATTTAGTATTGCTGGGTATAGAATAATAGTATTGCTGAATTGATAGCATATAAAGTAAGTATTTCCAACAGAAAAAAGCCATTAAGCTAAAAGTAGTTACCTGAAGATTTGTTTTAATATTTATACATTATTATTTATGCTTACAGAAAGGATTTTAAAGTTAAGGCATTGGCTAATAGGTGAAATTACTAAAGTATTTAAAACTATGATCTAATTATAAATTTCTAGGTCATTAGCTTAAATAGCATTACAAAAAATGAGATACAATCTTTGACTTAGTAATACTGGAATCTTTTCTTGTGTTATTTGAAGCCATTATGTTTATGTCATTAGGCAATTGAAACAGATGGGAAAAGATAAAAGATAGCTATAAATAGTCAGGTCTGTTAAAGTATTAATTTCTTGTTATTATTAGATACTTCTAAGTTGAATTTAATCCTTGGCTATTACATAAATATTTCCTCTCCAGAATGATTTATCATGTTTAATTTTTTTTTAGGTTGCTCAAAGAACACTCATTATTGTGATAATGGATTTATGTACTTCCCTTCTTATCATTATGTTGTTTTTAACAACAACTTTTATCAGCAATTAAATTTTTCTAATGAATAGGATAAATACAACATGGTAATTTGTGTTTCAAATAAGAGTTTAGATATTGTTCAATTAGTTTTTTGCTGATTATGAAATTTTCAAAAGTTACCATAGTTCAAAACATTAATATTTTTTCTTTTTTTCAGTGTCCAAATTTCCACAGACAATCCTTTTTAATTATACTTTTCGTTTCACTGTAACTACCAAACTCTTTCTTTTTAATCATCCAATTCAACATTAAAGAATGTGGCTCCTCTTTCCTTTTAATCTTTTTAAGAATTCTTGCACATTTTTTTTTAAACATTATTGCTTATTAAAAGTATATAGTAGATTATCAATTTTTTTCTTATATTTTAGTTACTATTACATACCAAATTTGTAGATTCATTTTTTATTAATTATAACTTCAATTTTATAAACAATTTATTTATAAAATAACTCTAACTCTTACACACAAAGTAAAAAAAAAATTTCAGCATAAATTCATAAAATTCCCAAACATACACAAATAAAAAATAATTAAATTAATTAATTACAAATATAAAAGAAATAAAATATAATAAATGGATTACATTAATTTATTAAAGCATTCTACTTTTTTTTAACTCAACCCCATCTTACTATACTTAGATTTATATTTAGTATAATTATATATTTCCATTATTGATCAGTATGGAACATATCCTGTGAAGAATATTATCATTCCAATTTGTACAATTTAAGTGATAAGTATCAAACAATAATAGGGGCACACATTCTTCATAGATACAGATTAATTGTAATTTATCCAAGTGTTGTGGCATTTAAAGGTTGAATTCCAAGTAGTCTTCAGGAGATGATTACATATCTATAAGTAGTTGGTACACATTTAAATTAATCAGCAATGCACTTTGTATGGGTTTTTTTCCCACTAAGTAGCTGGTCATAAATACAGAGTTTTTATTTCTTTTGGTCCAGATAATATTTGCTAACATATTTTTTTATAAAACAATGATATAGATAACTGTATAAAAGTTATAGTTCAAAAAATGGCTTTCCCAGACTTATATTAAAATTTTTAAATAATGCTTTTATGTAAATAGCTGACTAAAAAGTACAAAATAACAATGTAATCTGATTTTTATTAATTTGCCATTCTTAGAAAATATCAGAGATCTTAAGAATCTAAACCTGTTATAAAACAACTGGAAATTGCAGGAATATTGTCATTTCATAAAAGCATTTGTAGTATTTTTGATTTTTATGTTTTATTTCAGTCCCAAATGCTTTTATGAAACAACAATATTTCTGAAATTTCCAGTTGTTTTATAACAAGTCTAAATTCTTAGAATCTGATATTTTCCAAGAATGGAAAATTAACCAAAAAGTGGATTATTTGTTCTTTGTACCTTTTAGTTGGCTATTTACATAAAAACATTATTTTAAAAAAAATTTGATATTTTTTTTACTTTTTAGTTATATTTACATATTATTTTAAAAAATAGTTAAAACTACAAAAAAAATTTGAAAGAACCATAAAAAAATCTGACAAAAATCATAATTTAAATAATAAAATGTGAAAATAAAAAATATACCCTTTAGCAAACAAATTCTAAATTTAAATATCATGTGATCATCTACTATACAAAATATTTACATATTGGCTTTTTAATTAATTAAGTATGAGTTAAATAAATATTAACAAAATTTTATTTTACAAATGTAATGTTTCCATCAGATATATATTTATTTTAATTAATTAATTAAAATTGGCTCAATTGCTAAGAAATTTTCTTGAGAAACATAAGAATGAGAGTTCAAGTTCTAAATGGGAATGGATATTTTTTCATTGTTAATTCAAAAATATGGACATAGTGACAGAAACACAGACAGGGCAAGTTAATATAAAAGCATTTAAAATTAAATTTTTGCAGATAATCCTTTTTAATTGTACTATTCTTTTCATTGGCAACTGCTAAATAGATTTTTTTCAAATTATCCAATTCAATTCTAAAGAATGTGGCCACTCCTTTCTTTTAATCTTTTTTTTCATATGTCATAGCATCGTCCAGGAGGTGAACCCACAACTTTCTGCAACCAACTACTTGCTTGCAAGGTGGCTGCGATGACCTCTCGGCTAACAATGCTTGATGTTCTTTTAATCTTTTTAAGAATTTTTTCACATTTTTGCTTTTAAGTAAAAGTACATAATAGATTAGTGATTTTTTTACTCTTAATTACTATTACATACAAGACTTAAAGATTAATTTTTTGTTATTTAGAAATCTAATCAAGTTTTTTTTAAAGTTAATTTTAAGATATTTGTTTTTTTTCCTTAATTAAAGTACAATTATATGGATTCAATTATTTTATTGATATTTATTTTAATATTTTTTTTGCTTATGTCTTTTTTATTTAATTCAAGTAATGCACTCATATATCTATCATACATATGCATATTTTAAGCAAAATACTGTGAATAAGTCTATTCATCCCTTTATTATTTTTTTTAATAACAAATATCCCACTAAAGTTTATTAATTCATCAAAGTACTGCTGAATGGCCATTTTTTTAAGCTTCTATTTTCAGCATTACAAAATATATAGTAACTAGGACAGCCATATGAAAATTTAAAAAAGTAGTATTAAAAAAAGAATCTGGACACTAGAGAGACTATTTTCAAATTTTATTATTTAAAACAACTGTATATTAATTATATATTTTTTAAAGCTAAGAAATCAAAAACATGGATTGCTAAGAATGTTAGGAAGATATCTATCTTTTATTTGCTGCTACATTTTTTCAGGGAATTGGGTAGAATACTTAATGTATTGAATAAGTAAATGGTAGTGAAATTTCTGCACCTATAAAACCGTATATGCAAATAATAGATTATTTATTTTTGTAAATATGCACAGATTGCTTCACTTTAATAGCATTTCTTTTTTTTTTTTTTGGAGAAAATTACTCTAAAAATTTGATGGAGATGTCCCAAAATATTGATTTAATAGAATAGAATCAGTATGCAAATAAAGCTACTTGCATACAAATTAGATAGTATATAAGATACCCCTGTTGTAAAAGAAGACTGAATATATAAACTAACTTTTCTATTAATTTTTTAGGCAGTTTATTCAAATGATATATATATACACTCACATATAGAGAAGGCAGTTTAAATATTTACTAGTTAATTTTAAATATTTATTAAACAATTTTTTTCCATGTAGCTTTATAATATAACTAATCTGGAATGCTATCAAATTTGTTTTAGTTACAATATATATATATATTGAAGCAATAAAATTTGTTATATATATTTTGCTTCACTGTCTGGTGATATTAGTAACCTTAAATTAAGGTTCACACCCATTTAAGTTTTAAACAGTTATTTTAAATTTTTATATATGATTAATTTAACTAGGTTTCAATTTGGAAATATTTAAAATTTCTATTGCCTTAAATAGTCCTGTATGTGTGTGTGCATGTATTACAGATGTATAAAAATATTGTAAATAATAGCTATTCATTTATTTTAGTATTTTCTGTATAATATTTCATTTATATAATTCATGTATTATTGAATGAAGCTAACACAATACCAGAGAAGGTTCCGGAGAGTAATTATCATAACTCTAAATTTAAGAAACAAAAGAACATAGCTAATTCAATTTAAAATTTCGTTGTTAAATTAGATGAATTTTAGCAATCCTAAATTTAATGGAAATTATATCTATTGAATCTAATTCTAATCTTGAAATACATTAGAACAATACTCTCCAGAACTTATCTTGTTGTCATCTTTCAAATGTAACTTTAAACAAAGGATAGGTGAAGTCACACCAGGTAACGCATATCCCACCACATCAAGTGGTAATGTAAAAGAAGTTTTTAAAAAGTTTTGTTGGTGTATAAATACAGCCAAATTCAATACAGGGCATTCTGTAGTTACTTTCAGAGAAGTGTTCCTAAACAAATCTATGTCATTCAAAATTTTGATAAAATGACTTCTGAGTAAAGGGAAGAAATTCAATTTTTCGATCTTTCCAAAATTGTCTCCATACCACTATGCTACCATGTCATCACCATTCAAGGACCACTTTAATAAAACCCCAAATTAACTCTCGAATGATGCTAATCATTATTTTATCTGAACTCTGTATTGCTGACCATGCTTTTCATTTTCATTCTCATGGGTAACAATCCATAAGACCATTAAATCATTGAGTCAGCAGAAGGTAATTCTGTTCATGCTGCTAACATGAATTCTTAACCTTCATTTATTTAATACTACCATTTGTTTTAATTATAATGTCATTCTCTATCTCATAATTGCTGATGTAGTATCAATTATAATTGTAATACCTTCTCTGATGATTCTTTCTGTAAATATAAATGCATGAATCTGTGAATTCTTGATCTGTAACTGTATCTACTGGGTTTCACACTTTATCTATTTCTTTACTCTTTTAAATGTGGCAAACTTAAACTTTATTTGATTATAATTATGTTTTTTTGGTTGAATTTGTTTTTAGAATGTGAATGACTTAATCTAGTGAACCAATATTATTCTGATTCTCCAACCTGATATTCTGGGATGTTTAAATATTTAAATGTAAGTCTTCTTATAAAACCAAGGTATTGCTTGATTGAGTATTATTATTTAATGGTTATATTTGTTTAATGGCAGACTATAAGCTGTCATATTTTATGATATCAATTTCTTACCATTCTTAACACTATTGATTTAATTATATTTTCATATTCTTTAGAGTAACTATAATGGCCTTACCTTTCTATTAAATAATTAATCATTTGCTTGTCATACCATTAGGCTGTGTGTAGTTGAGTTTGTTTAATGAAGGGAACAATATTTCCCCCTTTTATATTCTGATATCCTAATTATTATTCAAAGTCATATGCATACCTTTAAGGATGAGTTAAATTTTGTCATATCATTATGCTAGTTAGTGATAATTTAGGAGGGCTTTAGTTACATATCAATGTCATTAAAAACTTGAATCTTATTAGTGTTGCTTACTCCTGATAGCATTAGTCAACTTTGTATTCTTGCTTTGTCAAAACTAAAATCTGCAGATCCCGGATCATTTCTTCTTATGGCTTGTTTCATAATGGGATTTGGAAGCACTAACTCCAATACCATGTCAGGTTGTAGAGAGGCACTGCATGGGATAACATTAGAAAATCTAAATTATGATATCCTCTACTAACAACTTCTTCAAATACTGCCCTGTCACAAGTGCAGACAGATCCTCACATTCATTTATAATTGATGAAGCTTTTCATCCCAAAGCAGGCTTAATATTTCTAATGCTATCACTTTACTCAGCACCATGAACTCTTGATTAATATTTTATTTTTGCCTACCATATCTATAAGTCATAATGCTGTGATCTCTGTAAACCATTCTTTCTTTATTATTATTATGTTTTAGAAATTTCATTTAAAGCTTATTTAAGTTAGTTTCCCTTTCATTTAAACAATCTTAAATACATTAGTAAGCTATATTTTTGTAAGTCAGTCAACTCAGAATTGTTCAATTAAATATACACCTGGGTCTCATTTTACGCGATAGATAGGTTCCTCAGAAAACACGCGCAAACGAAATCGCACAAAAATAGACGTAACTTACATTGAAAAAGGGGGGATGCGGTCTGTGATTTTTCAAAATTCACATAAAAGCAAAGCATCAACATAAAATTACTTTAAAATTCGCGCAAAAAAAAAATAAGGAAATAAAATATGACTAATAAAAAATTTCAAATTTGAAAAAAATTGATACAAGACAAATTTTTTTTAACTATAATATTTAATTTTATTCAAAATAATATATTTTTATGCATAATTTACATTTTTTTATACACGTTTTAATTATTATCGATATTTGCCAAAAACACGTTCATTTGCAAACTGAGAAAATACAACTAGCGCTAACTTCACACTCATGTTAGGTCAATGGATTTCAGGTGACAACGTAATTAGTAATTAATCTTTGAGATGATGATTTTATTAATTGTTTATGAACTTAGACTTATGATAATAAAAAGACATTTATTCACCACTGCTGGGAAAAATTTAATTAAAACTAACAACTAAAAATTAAATTCTTATTTTTAAATTCAACTCCGTTTAAAAATCAAATTTCGTTTCACTGCTATTACTCACCTTTTAAAAATAAACTTGCGGACACTAAATGATTAATAATTGATTACATTATTTTTTAAAAAGCAAAAACAGAATGTGATTTAAAATGCAAAATTAACACGCACAATGTTTGAACAAATTTACATCATAATCTTGTAAAATTTAATATGTGTATACATCAAATGTGGAAATCATGATTTTAATTTTATTATTGCATAAAATCTTACTATTATAAAGCACTGAAAATATTGAAATTACTAAGATGAAAGTTGAATTCCAATAATGTGCTATTACTTTCAATATAATGTAAGTGCACGAAATTTATTATTTAAAGTAATAGCGCATTATCGGAGGCCGACTTCCGGTGAACTTCAAAATCGTGTTAAATAAGTCTGCGTAAAAAGAGACCCAGGTGTACTAATAAATGCTTATTTATTACAAATGATTGATGTAACATATAACTATTGACTGAATGAAGCTTATCACATCTTTAAAATGCATATTTAATGTATTATTTTAGTCAGCCATGATTCAAGTATACTTTTATATAAATAAGATGCCATTTCATGTATATGTTTTTTAAGGTTATTATTTTCCTACTTTAGTCTATCATAGCATTAATATTATAAATCTATGTAAAAATTGATACCTCCTTTCATTAGCATATTATGCCACATTGTCATGAGTATAGGTCATATAGTATACCGTTGTATATATTTAATTTCTATTTATGTATTCTTCAATCATTGTTATTTATACTCCATAATGTATGGTAATATTATGGAATCTTAAAATATGCAAATCAGCATGAAACTCAGGTTCTATTAATTTAGGTGTTATATGTAAATACAATTATGTAAATACAATTATTATTTGTATTTATAAAATTTCTATTTGTCATTACTTAGGTTGTCAATCCCTCATTAATTATATTAATAAATTATTAACATTTCATAATCTATTACTGTTACAATAATTCTTTATCTTAATGTTGTTTATGTAATCACATTGTTAAGGGTTGCATTATATATTCTTCATCTTCTTAATCTCATGCTAGTCGATTGCATCTATTAATCTTGTATTAATAAATATCAATCTAATTTTGAAGCTTTAATCCCATGTTAGGTGTACTAAGGTAATTAATGCCATATTTCCCTGAAGATCTATTGTCTCTCTGCTGTGTCTACAGAACTGGAATGAATGAAATTCCTTTTGTTATCATCAGAGATGTTGTTCATAATGTTATAGATTTATAGAATGAGCAAATAGGGCAGTAATCATGATTGCTCCGACCTGTGTATCTGGGGCATGATTGTTTTCAGGATACTTTTGCTGAAACTTTTGTTAAATTAACATACAATTCTGACTGGTACAGGTTTTTTTCCCCCAGGCTTTACACACCATCATGGAGCTTCAATTATATGAATTTATATCAGCCTGAATACCAATTTATTTTAGATTTTTCTCTCCTTATAAAATGTAATTAAATTTTTTTATTATCAATATTTATTATAACCATTGCATACTTTTGTGAAATTTTAACTTTGTACATTTTGTTTTATTACTCTTTTATTCCTTCAAAATGAGATTGGGATTGAAATCACTTTAATTAATTATATAATTATAAATTATGTGAGAAATCAAGTGAGGAGTTTAGCAATCTATTTATGTGCAGGCATGAATAAACCAAATATTAATTCCACCACATTAGCATGATCCCCTTGTATTTTATACAATCATAAATTCTGCCAACCAGTAAATATTTAAGTAAAATGACACAATTGTTTATATGAGGATTCAAATTGAGTAAACAATAAAAGAGTCATTATATTGTTTTATATTCTATTATAGCAGGGATCCCCAACCCTATGCTCGTGGGCACCATGGTGCCCGCCGCTATCCGAACATGATAAAAAATTATTTATCTGATACAAATAAATTTAATTTTTAAAATTTCTTATAAATTATTGTATTATATTGTAATCAAATTTTAGGACATACTATTACAGCGTAAAAATATAAACGTTAATTATACGTTAACATTTTATTTTTGAAATAAATATTTTTTTGTACATTATGTGTATTAATAACAATATCCAACTATAAATTCACATTGAAAAAATAAATGGTGCCCGCCATCTGGTTGGGAAAAATAAATGGTGCCCGCCATCTGGCCGGTATTATAGAATGTGCTCTTAAGTGCAAAAAGGTTGGGGACCCCTGTATTATAGCAAACTAATAAAAGACATTAGCAGTCAATTTCAGGTACAAGGGAACAAATGGAATGGGCATCAAAAGAAAGGAGACATGGTAATTTTTATTATTATTCATGATTGAGGTCTATTTTATAGTTATTATGTATATGACATGCAGATGTAAATATGTAAGCAATAAGACAGAGCAGGGATAAATAACAGAATAGGTTTATATTGTAAAAGGAGAGTATGGCAGAGATAGGAAAATGGGAAAAAGGGTAGGAGTATTAGCATAGGAGATGATTGATGGAAGGTGAGGAGGTAAATAATTCATAATTGAAAAAGTTTCAAGAAACACCAATACAAATAGTTGGATGGATAACCAGGAAATAGACAGTAATGACAAATGGGAAAAGCAATTCAGAAAATGGCAGCCAAGGAGAACATGAGAGTAAAAGCAGTGATACAGGTTTGAAACAAAACATTACAATGGACACTTCAAGCCCAGAGATTACATTTAAGGATCCCAAAAATCTAATAGACAATATGAATCTAGAACCAGGAATGGTTGAAGGCAGCCACAGTCTGTTAATTATAATGCACAGTTTGTTTAAGAAACAAGCTGAAGAATCCAGAAATGGATCGAAGGATTAATATTGAAACAAGCTGAATAATATATTGAAACAAGCTGAAGAATCCAGAGACCAGATTGAAGGATTAATATTGAAACAAGCTGAAGAATCCAGGGAATGGACTGAAGGATTAATATTGAAACAAACTGAAGTATATCAGATACACTTCCAGGAAATACAAAGGAATACCCAGGAGATTAATAAAAGATTTCAGCGAATTGAAGAGAGAAACCAGGAGATGAAAGAGTGGGTGAGACAGAATTTTAAAAAAATGACAACTGCTATCCAAGATGTGAAGGAGGAGTGTCAGCAGCTAGTCCAATGCTCTGAATCTATATTAACAGGAATGCAATGAAACATTATGATTGCATGATGAACAGTTCAGAGATCTCCAAAAAGTATAAAGTGAGATTAAGGATCAACTTTATGAAATGGGTGAGAATGCTAAACATGATCAAGAAATAGCTAAAAAAGAGATGCTAGAAGTAAACGAAACTCAAGCAAAACATGCAATTGAAGTTTGAAGAAACAGTGAAGACCTATAACAAGAGATAAAGTAGGTAAGACTAGTATGAAGAACCAGGTCTGGAGTTCAAAGAAAGCCAGATTCAACAGCTAGTTCACTGCAAAAAGACTTGGAACCCAGGTATATAGTGTCCTGGAAGGATGATAATGAACAAAGTAAAAAAGTTGACAGAGTCATGGATGAAACATGGAAGTATTATTAAAGTATGTGAAGGTGAGAGAGACAGAATAGAAGATAATGCTACAGATTATGAACAGGATAAAGAAGTTTCTTCTGAGTCTGTAGGAAAAGAATCTAAAACAATTATTGTTGAAATGGAAAAGGATTCTACTAATGAAGTAGAAAGAAGTCTTGAAAAAACTAGTAATAAATTGGAGAACATTGAAGATGTGGAAATCTCTGACAAAGCTAATGATAGTGATACCAGTCAAAGAATAAATAAGGATGAGTAAAGTTGCAGCTTTAAATAAAATAAAAAATGTGGAAACTGCAGAGCAAACAATCAATGAAATGAAAGACAATATTGATGAATTAGAATATTCTGTGACTGAACTTAAAGAAGATCCAATGGAATGTTTAAAGGATATTGGGAAAGTTGAAGGTGATGAATCTTACCACAAAATTGAAAAGGGTACTAATCATGAAAATAATGAAGAGGAAGCAGAAGAGTCAAAGAATAGTACTATGGATAATACCAAAAATGACTTTGATAAAAATAAATCATATGTGGATCCAAAAATAGTCTAGAAAATTTTATTGATAACATATTGGCTATGAAAATGAAACAGCTAAGCAAATCAAAAGATTATTAGTGAAGAAAATTTTGTAGCTACATGTGAGAAGGGGATAGATTCTCTGGATCAAGATGGGGCTGATGAAAATACAGAAGTTTGTGATGAAAATGTTGAAAATGAAAGTAATGAGTATGATAAGAAAGTGGACATAGTAGTGCTAAAGAACATGGTTGACTCCCAAGAGAATGATGTATTAGATCAGGAAGATAGCACTGACAAAGAAATAATTCCTGATTCTGAAGAACAAAGTGAAGGAGTGTTAATTAAAAAATCTTAGTGAAAGGACAAAAGAAGATTCCAACTTAAGAGAATGAAGAATTTTTAGAGATATATAAGGGATATGAAATTGTCCACAAGTTAGAAGAAAATAAGGTTGATGAATAACCAACGAATTAAAAGTGATGATATACAGCCTTTATTATATCCAGCAGATGAAAATTAAAACCGATGATATACAGCCTTCATTATATCCAGCAGATGGATGTTTGAAGATTACAAAGTTAGATAATGATGTGTATCCTACTGAAACAATTACTTGTACAATGATACTGGCAGAATGTTATCATAGTCCAAGAAAGGTAATTTGCAAGAAAATAAATAAATACAACAAACTTATGGGAAAAGTGAAAAGAAATAGAGTCCCTATAAAGAAAAAAGTTTTCAAAATCAATTAAAGGCTCCATCATAGGTGAAACATATGCAAAAGATTATCAGTGATCATTTAGTAGGACATGAGGAAGTTGATAAAAATAATGTGGCAAATCAACTCCAGCTACTAACCCCTCAGCTTAGCAATGTCGCATGATAAGAATTTCACAAAATTTTCCCTATATACAACAGACCTTATATGATCCAGAAGAAATGTGAAAAAAATGAATTCCCTTTAAAGGATCAAGGGGTTATTAAGGAAACTTATAATGCCTGTCAGTTAAAACTACATATCCCACTCAATCAAGGGAAAGTATAGCAGAAGTGATTACCAACAGGATGGATGTATTCGGTAAAAAGGGGCAAAAAAAAGTTAAAAGGGAATGACCGAGCAAGGAAACTAAAATGTCATATATTACTGATAGTCATTTATAAGTAAAAAAACTAATGATATGGGAAGTAAATAGGTCTATTACATTATAGTTTTGTTAGTGGGAAATAAGAAATAACAAACCATGTGTTTTCTTGCCACCTGAAATAGAACTTATTAACCTGAAGTAAAATCATTTTTAATTGTTTTTTTCATGTTCCTCTAATTAGGGGAATATGAAGCAGTAAAATCTGTCATACACATTTTGCTTCATTGTCTGGTGATATTAATAACCTTAAGCTGAAGTTCAAACCCATCTCCATACTTGATAATCATAAGGGAGTATAAGAACCCATATACACATGATTACCCACCTCTTGTAAGTTTCAAACAGTTATTTTAAAACTTTATATAATTAATTTAATTAGGTTTCAATTTGGAAATATTTAAAATTTTTATCACCTTAAACCAGCATTTCACAACCTTTTTTGGCTCGTGTACCACTTGGTAGTATATCATGTTAATTACCACTTCATAAAAATGATTGTATTTCATGAAATTTGTTATTGTGAGTGTATTATTTTATTTGCATTATAAATACTATAGGGCGACCATGTATGTATTCACTTCTCATAATGAGACAAATTACATTGAAACACGCCTAAATGTCACGCCAGATTATAAACTCACTGAAATTATAAACCCACTGTAACATATTTATATGTATGTGTTTGTTCAAAGTTTCATATTTTTTCCAAAATAATTTATTAAAGATTACATTAAAGGTTATTTGGTACATATTTTGTTCAAAGTGTTTTCTCATTCCTTCATTTGGTTTTCCTGAATTTGAGTCTGTTTTCTCTTTTTCGGAGCATCTTGCTATTGGTTGGGCTATGGAGAGGATAAATCCAGCATGTCCCAAGTCATGGTAAAAATAACCTTGGGGGTTATCAGGCCATCTCTTGTTCATGTTTTTTTATATTGTTCAGCATGAAGTTAATAGGATTAAAATTTTGATGATTAAATACTAGCTTACATCTAGTAATCCACAATAGATGATCAAGAATTAATGAGAGTCTAATTTCTGGGTACGATCCTTTTCTGATACATTCTTTCAAATTAAATAATTTAGATTGATTTGCCTTAATCCAATTCATTATTTATCTACTATTTTGTCATATTTCATTTACTAATAAATGGTTTTAATAAAAACACAAAATTATAAAAAAACAATTAGTATATTTTCTTATCATAATCAAATATTTTTTATAAAATAAATTTAATGAGATATTTGTGCTTGTTTTGAACAACATAATTTTTTGAAATTTGGTTCAAAAGATGTGAGGTATACTCTTAAGTCTACAGCTGTGTTCAATCTGTTTCAATACTTATTTTTTAAAAAAATATATGAAGAAAAAGCTCTTCCTACTAATTCCGTACTAGTAAAGGGTAATAATAATTTAAGAACTTTATCAGAAAGTTGTTCATATTCTTTAATATTTAACCAAAAATTAATTAGATTGTGTCATTTGAATTCTACTTGTAAAGTTCTGTCACATGATAATTCTATTAAATTTTTTTATCCTTTATTGATAATGATGTAGCTTTTTCTAAATTTTCTGCATAAAAGGGGTTTGAAATCCAATTATCATTTGTGTTTTCGGGTTTTGGAAAATATTCCATGAAAGACAATTTTAATCCTGTTAAATGTGCTATTATATTTTCTCATATATCTTGAGACAGACTAACATTATTTTCAAACAAAAAAATATATAGAGTTTCGAATACTTCCAGTTGATTGTTTTCGATACTTATATATATATTACTGTTTCCAAAAATCTAATTTCTTAATCGTACTTTCAATTTTATCATTAACATTAAAGATCATTATCGACTGTACATATTAACAACTTTACTGTATAATAATATTAATTAAAATAATTTTTATGAATTATAGGAAAAAACGTTTTTATATTTTTATGATTTAATTTTTTTTTGTCCACCATTATTGATTATTTTTCGTGTACCACCAACCACCAACTCGCATACCACCAGTGGTACGCATACCACAGGTTGGAAAACACTGCCTTAAACAGTTGTGTATGTGTGTGCATGTATTACAGATGTATAAAAATATTGTAAATAATAGCTATTCATTTATTTTAGCATTTTCTGTATAATATTTCATTTATATAATTCATGTATTATTTAATAAATCTGATGCAATATCAGAGAAAGTTCTGGAGATTAATTAGCATAACTCTAAATTTAAAAAACAAAAAACATACCTTATTCAATTTCATTGCTAAATTAGATGAATTTAGCAATCCTAAATTTAATAGAAATTATATCTATTGAATCTAATTCCAATCTTGAAATAAATTAGAACAATACTCTCCAGAACTTATCTTGTTATCATATTTCAAATGTAACTTTGAACAAAGGATAGGTGAAGTCATACCATGTAATGTATATCCAACCATCTCAAGCAGCAATGTAAAAAAGTTTCTAGAAAGTTCAGTTGGTATATAAATATAGCCAAATTCAATACAGCGCACTCTACAGTTACTTTTTTGAGAAATGTTGCTAAACAAATCCATGTCACTCAAAATTTTGATAAAAATTACTTCTGAGTAGAGGGAAGAAATTTGCTTTCCCAATGTTTCCAAGATCATCTCTATACCACTATGCTACCATGCCATCGCTACTCAAAGACTGCTCTAATAAAACCCTGAATTAACTCTTGAAAGATGCTAGCCATTATTTTATCTGAACTCTATATTGCTGACCATACTTTTCATTTTTATTCTCATGTGTATCAACCCTTATGGCCATCAAATCATCAAGTCACGAGAAGGTAATTCCATTCATGCTACTAACATGAACTTTTAACCTTCATTTTTTTAACTATCATTTGTTTTTAATTATGTCATTCTCTGTTTATTTCATAATTGGTCATGTAGTGCTAATTATAATAATTGTAATAAATTTTCTGATGACTCTCTCTTTCTGTAAATATAAATGCACAAATCTTTAAATCCTTAATCCATAACTCTATCTACTGGGTTTCACCGTTTATCTATTTCTTTATGCTTTTAAATGTGGCAAACTTAAACTTTATTTTATTATAATTATGGTTTTTGGTTGAATTTGTTTTTAGTATGCTAATGACTCAATCTAGCAAACCAATATTATTCTGATTCTCCATCCCAATATTATGGAAATATTTAAATATAATTCTTATAAAACGAAGGTTCATTTGACTGAATATTATTATTTAATGGTTGTAAGCTGTCATATTTTATGATATCAATTTCTTACCATTCTTAACACTATTGATTTAATTATATGTTCATATTCTTTAGAGTACTATAATGGCCTTATCTTTCAATTTAATAATCTATCATTTGCTTGTCAGACTATTAAGAATTATAATTAGGCTGGTTAATTATTTAAGCATAGTTGGGTTTGTTTAATGAAGTGAACAATATTTTCTCCTTTTATATTCTGACATTCTAATTATTATTTAAAGTCATATGCATACCTTTAAGGATGAGTTAAATTTTGTCATGTCATTATGCTAGATAGTATTAATTTAGGAGGGCTTTAATTACATATGAGTGTCATTAAGGACCTGAATCTTATTAGTGTTGCTTGCTCCTGATAGTGTTAGTAAAATTTGTATTCTTGCTTTGTCAAAACTAAAATCCATAGGTCGTGAATCACTTCTTCTCATGGCTTGTTCCATAATAGGATTTAGAAGCACTGACTCTAGGACAATGTCAGGCTGTAGAGAGGCAGTGCATGAAATAACATCAGAAAATCTGAACCATGGCATCCCCTACAAACCACTTCATCAAATACCACCCTGTCACAAATGCAGACAGATCCTCGCATTCATTTTTAATTGAGGAAGCTTTTCATCCCAAAGCAGTAAGTCATAATTATGTGATCTTTGTAAACCATTCCTCCTCCTCCTCCTCCTCCTCCTTCTTCTTCTTCTTCTCCTCCTCCTCCTTCTTCTGCTTCTGCTTCTTCTTCTTCTTATTATTATTATTGTTGTTGTTGTTATTATTATTATTATTATGTGTTAGAAATGTCATTTAAAGCTTATTTAAGCTAGCTGCCCTTTCACTTAAACAATCTTTTAATACATTAGTAAACAACATTTAATAAGTCAGTCAAGTCAGAATTGTTCAATTAAATATGCTAATAAATGCTTATTTATTCCAAATGATTGATGTAACATATAACTATTCACTGAATAAAGCTTGTCACATCTTTAAAATGCATATTCCATGTATTATTTTAGTCAGCCGTGATTCAAGTATGGTTTTATATAAATAAGATGCCATTTCATGTATATGTTTCTTAAGGTCATTAATTTCCTACTTTAGTCTATCATAGTGTTAATATTCTAAATCTATGATAAAAATTGATACCTCCTTTCATTAGCATATTAAGCTGCATTGTCATGAGTATAGGTCATATAGTATACTGTTGTATATAGTTAATTTCTATTTGCATATTCTTCAATCATTGTAATTCATACTGCATAATGTATAGTAATATTATGTAATCTTAGAATAAACAAATCAGCATTATTAACTGCATGAAACCCAGACTCTATTAATTTAGGTGTTATATGTAAATGCAATTATCATTTGTATTTGTCATTACTTAGGTTTTCAATCCCTCATTAATTATATTAATAAATTATTAACATTTCATAATCTATTACTGTCACAATAATTCTTTATCCTAAGATCCTAAGATGTAGATGCCATGCTCTCAGATCCAAGGTTCCTCACTGATAAAGGCCACAAGCCATAAACTAGTCTGGGGATATTGGATGAGTAGACACTAGATGGGGATTTTATGCACAAGCCTTCTGGCATCCATTGATTACTCTAGCTTGCTGTGTGTGGCAATACGTATAGTGAGTTTTGCCTGTTTTAATAATTCTTTATCTTAATGTTGTTTATGTATACACATCATTAATAGTTGTGTTATATATTATTTATTCTCTTCTTAATGTCATGCTAGTCGGTTGCATCACTTAATCTTGTATTAATAAATAGTGTAATTATGAAGCTCTCATCCCATGTTAGGGATGCTAAGGTAATTACTGCTGTATTTCCCTGAAGAACTCTTGTCTCTCTGCTGTGTCCCCTGGACTGAAATGAATGAAATTCCTTTTGTTATCATCAGAGATGTTGTTCAGAATGTTATACATTTAGAGAATGAGCAAATAAAGCAGTAATCATGATTTCTCCTGACCTGTGTATCTCGTGCATGATTGGTTTCAGGGTACTTTTACTGATGCTCTAACTCTTGTTAAATAAACATACAATTCTGACGGGTACAATATATATACATATATATCAATTATAAGTGTCACGTTGATTGAAACTACAAAATAATTTTACATTTTTATTTGCTGTGCCAATACTAAAAAGTTAAAAAATAAATAGATTTAAATTTTTTTAAATATTAAATGCTTTTATTTACTGTGCTCTAAAAATCAATCAACTACCAGAAATTGAGTTTAAAATGAAATAATGGCAAGTGAGAAGCAATATGTGTTTGTGAATAGAAAAGCTTGGTACAGTAAAAGGTAATTAACTGAATTTTAACTAAATCACAAGAGACAAGTTGGGAATGGAGATTGTTAATATGTAACATATAAATTGTGTGTGCCGATGTAAGCACTGAGATTGTAAACCTTAATAGTTTATTCTATAATGAAATTACATATGCTTATTCGTGTTTCAAAAGACATATTATTCCTGGTGTGAAAGAAGATTATTTTCACCAGAGAAAAATAAATAGCATACGAATGAATATTAATAGACTATTACCTTTTTAATGTTTTTTTACCATATTATTATTAAATAAATCTTATTATATATACATTTTGGAGTATATGGTTTATTTATTTAGCTTCTTGACTGGTCTTTAGAGAACCTAAGCATACAAAGTTGGCATAGTCAACAGGATTCGGCAGAATTGTTATAGAATTTGACACAGGATAACTTCTATTGTGAATAATAAAATGTGATGGACTAAGTTCTGCAATCCATGAATTTGATATAACCAATATGGATGCTTGGAAAAGTTTTGTAAAACACACAAAGTACTATATGTTTATAAATAATGTTTAGGAGTTGAAAAGACATGTTAAAAACACCTTCACCATCATTGTAGAGATATCTTGACAGATATTGATCTAAATAAATTTTTAGAGGAAGAATTAGAGGACAAAAAAATTTTAATTGGAGATTTAGTTATTGATTCAGACCAAGTTCAAGTAATTAATGATAAATAGGTATTTCTATGGGAGGAAAAAGATGGTGTAACTACTTTCAAAAAAGAAGAAAAGAAAGTTATTCCCAAAACTCTGCACAAACATAAAAATAAACTACCAGATAAGTTCAAAGATATAGTAATAAATAAAGTTCATATTTCTAGAGTAGGGAAAGGAGTGAAATATCTGCACATATAAAACTGCATGGATTTCTACAATTTAATATTTATTTTTTTGGAGAAAATTACTCTAGAAATTCACTGGTGAAATCATCCCAAAATATAGATTAATTAGAATAAAAGCAGTATGTAAATAAAGCTAGTTGCATATAAGTTAGATCACATATAAGATATTCCTATTGTAAATGAAAAAGAGAAAGAAAGCAGTTAAAATGTTTACATTGGATTAAAGTTAGTGTTGATTTGAAGTGATAACAGATTAACAGTTAAGAGTGGTCAGTGATAGACTAGTAGATTGACTAACAGAAATTAAATCTAAAATGGAATAGTGGCAAATGAGAAGCAATACATGTATGTGTTTATAAAAAGGTTATTATTAGTGAAGGGTAATTAACTGAAGCTTAACTAAATCACAATAGAGAAGTTAGAATTGGAGATGGTTAATATATAATGTATAAATTGTATGTGCCAATGTTAGCACTGAGATTGAGAACTTTAATTGTTTATTCTATACTAAAATTATATATTGTAATGATCAGACTGCCACAATGACATTTGTGGTTGGTTTGCCATGATCCATTGTCTAAAAATATTTTTATATTTATTTTTATTATACATTAATTATTCTGATATATTGATTATTTATTAACATTTATTAGTTATTACATTTTATTATTTTATTTTACAAGATTGCCTTTCTTATTTAACACCTTTGGCAACAGATCACACATTCAAGCAGAGGGTAGAATATCATTGATAGATTAACCATCAACAATACCTATGGCCAGATTGAGGCTTTGCAAACAGTACCCTCTCCATACTGCTAGACCAAAACCTACCATTCAAAGCACTTTATTTGTTTGAGAACAAATCTCAGGTGCCATCTGGCCAAATATTCCCATACTAACTCATAATTTTGATCAGGGGATTTGTATTAATTAAACATAGAAATATTCTAAAGTTTTAAATTACTGGTGACACAGTTAAAAGAAAGAGAGAGAGAGAATATAGACCAAGAAACATTTTAAGCAAAAATTTATTTATTCAACACACACACACACATTTTAATCAATCTAACAGTACAATTGGATGCAAAGAATAAATACATATACATTAATTGTATTTTTATATTGGATTATTTTATCACATCATCACAAACCTTCTGGAATATACATTAATTGTTAAGAGAATCAATATTATTGATTGTTCTTCATTTATAATTCATTTCAGTAAAAGAAAAATATATGTCTAGACATTTATGATTGAAAAAGTATATTTAACTAGGTTTTTCATGATATCAAGATGAAACATTAACATTGGTTTTGATTTCTAACTAGTTAGCCTTTTTGGTCTTCATTGATGGCTTCATAGGTTTCCTTCCATTCTTCACATGGACAATGGGAGAAAGTATGCAGCAGTGTCTATATTATGGATGAGGCATTGATTCCAGGTGAAGGCAGATGTTGGTGCTGAGGACCTGTGACATGAAGCCTAGCTGAACACTCCAATGGTTTTTTAGCAACACATGTTGGTACTTCTGCAGCTTATAATACATTTATATTTTTCATAGCAGTAAGAATTGGCTCACTGAAGACAATATTAACTATGCCCTCAGTAATGAAGAATGACTCAATGAAATCAGCAACTGATGACTGAACTGACTTTGAACTAAACTTGAACTGGGACTTCAACTGAAATTTTCTAAAAACTTGAATGGAAACTTGAACAGAGACTTGAATGAAACTGACTTGAAATTCGAATGAAACTGGAAACAATGGAGAAGCTGCCTTTTTTATCCCTAACTCTCCCATTGTTCATTTTTTTATCATAATTTTATTTGGTCCTTTAATCAATTTTACATTTATTTATCGTATCTTTTTTCAGATTCATTTTACTATCCCATTCACCAGGGATTTTTTAAAAGTTAAATACACTCCTGCTGATGAGATAACTTATAAGATTTTCTTTTACTAATTAGTCTTATTGATAACTTTTATTTTAAAACATTTCACATTAATTCTTTTAATATTTACCTTTTTGTTAAAAATTTAATTTATAAAAAGAAGAGAACGGGTTCTAAATCTTTATTCCCCCTGATTCCTCTTCCCCATCTGATTTCCAATAAACAATTTTATTCTTAAAAAATGATGCAATCCTTTATTTTTGATTTCATTTTTACAAATCTACTTTTTTTTCAAATTATTTTCCATTTCTCTTTTCCCATTAATTTGCCTATTTATTTAAAATTATAAAATATTTTAATGCAGATATATATATATGTGTGTGTGTGTGTGTGTGTATTTCCACAATATATATTTTGTGATTGTTACAAAAGCTTATTTGTGTTTCAAAAGACATTTGATTTGACAGCACAAATATAATAATTGTTTTATTCCTGGTGTAAAAGATTATTTTTACCCAAGAAAAAATAAATAATAATGTATGAATATTAATGGTCTACTATCTTTTTATGTTATTTTTACCACCTTATTATTGTTATTAAATAAATCTTATTATAATACATTTTGAAGTATATTGTTTATTTATTTCATTTTCCTGAGTAGTCTTTAGAGACCGTTGGGACACATCAGGTACTAATGGATATCTTATTTTATTAATCAACTAAAAAGAAGAAAGAATATATATATAAATATTGTTAAAAAAAAATAGGATTTTCAAAGCTAATGGTTAATGTAATGGTTCCATTCTATTATCATGTTGCAAACTTTATGAGCCCAAAGAGACATGCAAGAATAATGATTTGGAATTGTTCGTCAATATTACACCATTCAGGTTAAATAAATAAAAAAAAAAAATTTTTTTTTATCAAAAAAAATATAATTTTCCAAATCATTCTATATAAAAATGTAATTGTAATAACATCTCTTTTAGTTAACAAATGTTGATTTTTAAAAAGTATATTAATTAATGATTGATATTTGCATATGTGAATCTATTATAAAGATATGAGTGATACATATTACTTTAGTATTCTTAACTGTATACTAGATATATAAAATATTTAATAAATGAATATAATTATAAATGTTGACTTTTGCTATACATTGAATATGTTTAACTTGAAGTAGAGCAGAAATGTTTATTTTTTTATTTTTACCATATATGAGAAATTTAAGTACTGTTAATACTTAATGAGATATACTTCTGCTTCACTTCAAGATTCTAATATCTAAATTAAAAAAATAATTTAAATCATAAAGAATAAATATGTGTGATTATTGTAATTGGTGTATAATAGTAAATTATAATAAAAATGGTTTCAAATAATATTACTTTATAATATTACATAAGTTTATACTTTAACATAAGTAAAATACTTTTTAAGGTTATAAAATTTATTATTAAAAATAAAAAAATAATGTATGAGTATTAATTTACAATTTTTATTATTATTTCATCAGTATTTTGATTATCATACTCATATTGTATATTATGTATAATAAAATTAGTATTGTTATCATTTACCATGGTGTTCTTGATCTCAAAATTTTATTTAGTACTTTATTGTACATTGAAGTTAATGCAAAGTATGTCAGTGATAAATATTGAACTGGGATTTGTTGCATTTATTAATTACTTTACTCCTATTTTAAGATTTTAATATAAAATTTTAAATATTCATGTCATGTTCTTGTACATTTATTACAGGCCATAGATTATTGTAACCAGTCAAAGAAGTTGCATCCATATTGTTGTAAATAAATTTTTTAGCTTGCACGGTGCTCATTATTATTGACTTACAAATTTTTGCAATTTAGAAAACACTTTTGATGCCACATTCGATTCATTTATTCTTACCATTACAATTTTTGGCTTCCCCAACATTAAGGGCTTAGATAAACTTATATGCTAATAGAGAAGAGTACCATACTTTTATATTTTAATTTTTTTAATTTTTGTGGCTCAACTATAGGAGCCTTGATAGATAAATTTCTACCTTGAGAGAAGAGAGTACTATTGCAATTTTGACTTTCCAAAGTTAGAAATCTTAATAGTCTTATACTCTGAGAAAAGTGTAGCACAGGAGCATATATTTATGATTTGAAAGAAGAATGGATTTTATAAAATGATGTGCTTAAAAGGAAGAATATGTATTTAAAATTTTTATTAATAGATTTGATATTTTATAGTTTTAACAAATGAAAATATTAGTAGTAGATGTATAATGTGAAAGGGATTAAATAAATGTGATAACCCACTAGGGAATTTAATATTGTAAATGTATGGTATAATATGTAGATGGTTACAGTAAAGATGCTGATAAATATGAAGTAAAACTATGTCCCCATAAAGATTCTTTATTGTATGTGAAATAAATTCATATGTAAAAAGATCTAAGTGCATTTTTATATGGTAGAGATGTAAATTAAAATATGTTAGGTATGAATATGTAACTGGTGATTTTATATAAATAGGTGGATGTTTGCAAATATTGATAGGGTGCCAGATGATAAATCTCTGGTCTTGTCAATAACATGTAAGTACCAGAGGTGCAATTTCTGGTTTTCATATTATAATTGTTTGTGTAATTGAAATACAATATCTAATTTTACTATTTAATAAATTATACCAGAGATGCAATTTCTAATGGTTCATATTTATACCTATTATTTACTAAATATAGAATGATCATTGTTTCTATTTAAAAAATTGTGTCAGTGAATGCTTTTGGTGATTAGTTATTCTTGTTAGATCATACAAAAAGTAAGGTATGAATGATGCACTTATTGTCATATTTTAAATAAAGGGATTGTCAAAGAACTTCAATATTTTTATTGATGGTGTCACCATTAGTAAATATGATATGAGATTTATTGGGTCTAATGAAGAAGTGAAATTTTGTGAAAGATGATCGTATTTCACATGTGAAATAAATAAATTGTTGTAACATGACAAAGCAAACCTAGAAATAAGAAAATGAAATTCGACAAAAGATTATACCATGTAATAAAATTTTTATTTGGGAGGGTTTATTAAAAAAAATATTTTTTTTAAAAAATTAATTTTGAGTGAGATATATTTATTTTTAAATATATTCATACAGTTCTTGGTGAAATTTATAGTTGATGTGACAATAGACTTTGATCTTTTTATTGTGTTGAGTTATTGATCATGAAAGAAACTTACTTAAAATGGAAGAAGAAACTGTAAAACTATTGACAGAGGAATCAAAATCTCCATTGATTATAAAAAAATGTTTGAGTTCTTATTGCAAAAGATAAATTCCAAATTGGAAGAAAATAGTGTAAAGCAAATAGCATAAAACTGAATTCCAAGTTAGAAAAGATGGGTTCTAAATTTTGAATTTAAATTTAAAATTAGAGAATTAGAAAATAAAAGAAGAAATAGTAAAAAGTGTTAAGTGAATTTTATGAGTACAAGGAATAGAGTGGATAAATAAATCATGGATTTAGAAAAAAGATTTCAATAATGTTTTAAAGAAAAATTTCAGAATTTAGAAGTCGAATTTGGGGGAAGAATTAAAGAAAGTTGATAAGAAAATAGTGGATATGGATAAGAAAATAAATTTTCCAGTTTCTGCAAGTATGAGAAAAGTATAGTTCATCTTTCCCCATTTACTAGTATTTTATCAGCATTTGCAGCTTTTGTTGATAACATTTATTAACAGTAGAAATCATTATCGTAACTATTCATCAGTTCTAGAGTGCAAAAATAATGAAAACACATTTTTTTTTGCCATCATGGTTTGAATATCTAACACATTCTTATGTTTTCTGACATTTGGTGTAAATCTATATTATAATGCCAAGAAGTTTAATAGATCTTAAAATATCATTTATTATGTAAATGATCTGCAGCACTAGTATAAGTCTTATAAATGTACACTCATTCTGAATAAAATTTATTTCATCCTAACAAGAATTAGCTAATAAAAAGATAAATAGTTTGTTATAAGTGCTGTCATGATTTATACATTTGTTCATATCAACTTTTTCTTATTAAACTTCATATTTTAAAAAATAGTTATGTGGTAAATCCTTATTTTCAAACAACCATCTGATTTTAACCATTGTTAAAATGTTATGATGTGGGGCATGTGCAGGTATATATAAAATTTTAAATAAAATAAAAATTGAGATTTTGACAAGATCAAGAAATAAAAATTACATTTGTTTTTATTTAAACTTTACATTAGTATTTTCTTCATAAAGTTTACTTACATAATTATAACTCAAGGAAAAAAAAAATGGTTTTAAATATTTTATTAAGTACTGTATAAATTATTTTAAAACTAAACTTCTAATTTAATTAAAAATAATTTATGAACATTACACCGGGAAATAAGACAGATTATCAAATGAACTACTTAATGAATTTGAAAAGCAAAATAATTATGTAAAATATATTAGAAGAAAAGCATATTTTATATAATAAGACTTGTTTCTCAAATAAATTTGTAAAAGCCAAAACAAAATTAAATTATGCCACAGAGTATTTTAATCAATACTAAGTTTAATCTAAGAAAATAAGTTCAAGCTAAAACAACAACTTAAGAGTCTTATATCCTGAATGTGTCAGAGTAGAAGAAACTGAAGACTTCAGGCCTGGAAGGATAATGATGCTATTATCATGATTTTACTCAAGAGTTATCTGTTTGTGTTGAAAAAAGGACCATTGAAACTCCATTAGCCAAAGCCATGAATTACCAATTACTTGCACTGGAAAATTGTTGAATTCATGCCAGAAAATAACAGCCTAATTAAAATTAAATGTTAAAGACAATTTTTTGGTTAAAATGAAAAAAAGCCTTAAGTTTATGTTTAAATGCTAAGAATTGTAAGAACATTACCATTGAAAGTCTTGTCTTGTGTCAGAAAGCTTAAAGTTTCTATAAAAATATAGCCAAGAGATTCTGTATTGAACAATTAGTGATTCTAAAATCGTTACTGTCTTTAAAATAACAGATGATGATGCATCTTCATATTAAAGCTATCACTATATTCCATTAGAATTTTAAAAAAATATTGAAGGAAAATAATGTTTGGAATAGGTATTTAATTGTAATGAAGCAGAACTGTGAATGATTGAATACACACACAATACAGTAAATAGATATTTAAATGTGCTTCCTCAATTTATTATTAATAACATTATTTTTTAAAAAAATTGTTAATTCTGTTTTATAATTTTAATCTACATATGCGTGCTATATATATATAAAGCTTTTGTTATAAATATATAATACTTTTACGAATATATGTAGATATGGTATGCTTTATGAAGTAGGTTTTATTTCTTTTCTTTTTTTATTTAGCTGAGTGCAGTTTCTGTGATAAGCACAATAACCATATGATTATAGTGCTCATCATCAAAAATGCACTCAGCTAAATAAAACCAAAAATAAAATCCTACTTTCTAAAGCATAAACATACCAAAGATAAAATTAATATATATATGCATGTTGAAAAGATACGATAGGTATAATAACCAATACTTATTGTATTATAATAAAAGCTTATCAGTAAAGTGTTAGCTATTACACGATATATATGTTTCCACATGAAGAGGACTTTAGACAAAATATAACTAGTTTGCAGCTCCACTGTACATGTATAAAATTGGTAATAAGTTTCAAAATAATATTATTATTTCTTTAAGAACTTTCTAATTTTAGCCATAAGCATTCAAATAAAAATAAATTTAAAGCAAATCATTTATTCTATCTTTCTATTATTAAAAAAAAGAGTAAAAAAGGCAAATTTTCTTTAAACTTAAACTTGCTTAAATAACAGTATAAATCATTAATATAAAATATAAATTATGAACTGTATATTCAACTAATCTGTATATCACAATATGTGTTTTTTAATTATCCTTAAAAAATAAGTAGTAATCACATACTATAATATGGATTGTTGGTGTATTACATATTATAGAACAATTGGATTTTATAATACTTGAATTAGTTCCATATATATGTACTAAAAGGAATATTTAGGAGGATAAATAACAGTGCTTCATTTAGATTAGTCAACATGAAATGGATATTCTCTCTCTCTCTCTTTCTCTCTCTCTCTCTCTCTCTCTCTCTCTCTCTCTCCAATATATAAAATATAAATATATATATATATATATATATATATATATATATATATATATATATATATATATATATATATATATATATATATATATATATATATAGTGGACAATGGTCATACTCTTATAATAAGCCTTGATTTAAATATTTTCCTTTACTAAATGATAATTCTCAAACATTAATTTTTTTAATAATAATATAAATATTTTAATATATAGTATAAATGTAAAAAAGAAAAAAAAAGTACAAAATCTAATAAATACTTTTTTTTGTTCTTACTCTTCAATAAATTTAATTATTTACCAATTTTAATTTTAGTTTACTAAGAAAAAAAAGTTTTCTTCAGTAAATTATTTAACAACTTTTAATTATAAAATTAAAACAGATAAGTTTTAACAGTTTTGATAAATTTTAGTTTAATTTAGAAATTTTTTTTATATTCCTTTGATTACTAATTAGTCAATTTATTAAATAATTGTTGTTTTTTAAATAATAGTTTTAATGTTATTATTCCTCCAGGTATCTGTTCTATGAATTTGTAGTGTGTGTGTAACTTTATTTCATTACAGCTTAGTGCTTTAGAAATTTTAAAATTGTCCCAAAAACTTATTTTCTCTTGTTAATAGTTATAGTTCATAGAGTCTTATGATTTTAAGCTAGTTCTAGAAAGCATAATATTTATATAGATGTAGGGATTTATGTTGGTGTTTGAACATCCAGATAATTTTCTGAATGGTGCAAAATATTGCCTTTAAATTCATTCACTGTATTTTGTTATTCTTATTAAAATGTAATCTATATTTGAATGATACACTAATGGTATCATATAGCCAGAGTATTGATGATGATGAACATGTAGCAACATTCCAGAATAATTTTTTTTATTATGAGTGATAGATTGGCACTTATATATGTGCACCCAGAATGCTGTTACATTCTGCACTAAGTTTGACAGTTTTTAGATAAGTAGCCTGATTGTTATGTACTTCTTTTAAATTCAATCACCAGGTTTACTGTTGATTGCTGATGAGTTGTAGATTATTATTAGTATAATTTCTGATAATATTATAGCTTAATAGTATTGTAATTTTAGTATAACTTACATATGGTTTATTCATGCTGATCTCACATGATTCTCATGCTCCTTATATATTCCTTTTATAGTTTCTGATAATTTACCTGAGGAGAGAAGGATGGTTTCTCATCTCCCAGTATTTATCTCATATTTATCCCTAAATTCATTTTATGTATTCATCAGGGTGATGGTATCCTTTCTTCTTAAGACACTCCGACATTCCATACCATTACAAATGCAATCCAAATGTGAACCCAATGATGATCATGTTCTGGTGGTCAGTATACAAAATGACCACATACCTTTTTTAAATATAATTACACTTTAGAAAAAACTTCTGTATCTTGATGCAGAATTAGTTTTTAAAAAATGTAGAAGAAAACTTTATATCTTGATTTAAAATTAATTTTTAAAAATGTATTACTGTGAGATAGGTGACAAGATTATAGATGATGATTAAATTATAATTTGATCATAAATGATAAAAATAGTGATAGTGTATATTTAAGGAGTTTGTAGTTAAAGTAGAATAGAAAATCAAAGTATGATTTTTGGAGATTGGAATGAGCTATTGAATTTGTTTAGCTGTATTGGGATGGAGGATTTTGTCATTGACTTGAGAGTACAATGTTTCATGTTACTCTAGGGAGGGTTTCATCTCAACATGATACCAATACACACTCAGTTCTGATGTTCCAGTTGTTTATTATGGTAAGTTAATCTAGTCCTGCCATGATCCCTAACCTCTAAGTCTCATAGAAAATGAACAAGTCATAGTTTTGAAGTTTTGTACTTATAAGTTCTTAAGACTCAAAGGAGCAGGACTTTGCAAAGATTTTTGCATTGTTATTTCTATTTTGAGTTTGTCTCAAAGTCTCAAAATGCATTGTGTACCTATAGTTCAATGGTTGGATTCTGTTACTCCAGGATTGCAGAAGTCTTTATGCATTTTTTTTTGCTGACAGATACTGGTTAAAGTTCTGACAAATAATTTTTTATATGATCTTTGTTTTTATATACGCATACATATTTAAAAATAAAATAAAAATAATGATGAATAATAAATCAGTCACACATGCATGAGCAGGATAGAAATGGAGAATAAAGCTAGAAAAATAAATTAAATTAGACAAATAAAGCAAGATATTAAATCAGTCAGGTTTAAAGAAAGTCATATTAGGTATAATAATAATAGTAGTAGTATTAGTTAAGGTGAAATGTTGCATGAAAGGGAGGTAATATGAAGCTTATCTTATAATATATATATTTTAAAATTTCATATTTCCTGTATGTAAAATAATTTAACACAGTTTCATATAAAATTGAAAATAATTTAATATAAACATATATGCAGACAAGAGCAAAATTGAAGAAGATGGAGGAAGAACTGGATCAAGAGAAAGATCATCAACCAATAAAAAATCCAGAGAATAGAGGAAACAATCATACTAGCCCAGACATTGCAAATGTGTAAAGTAATGGAAGAAAGTCATCAGAGAATACATGCCCAGTTTTTGAAAATTTATACAGACAGCTAGAAACTAAAAAGTCAAACAGCACATAAAAGGATATTAAGAAAAATAATGGAAATAGACCAGAGGGTAAAGGAAAGATTGCAAAACATAATAAAAGATGACAATCAATAAAATCAAGAGGAAGAAAATATTTATAAAGATAAACAGAATATAACTCAAATAATGAAGGAAAATAAATAAGAACAAAATACGAAAACAGAAAATGTTATACATCTTGTGCACAACATAATGCAAGAGGAAAATGAAATAACAGATAAGATTAGGGATGAACCAGAGGAAATAAATCAAAAGATAAATGCACCAAAAAAATTAGGATAAAGTATTGAAAATGATCAAAAGGATATAGAAATAATGAATCAAAATAATAAAGAATGAAATCAAAGAACTGAGATGACAGTCCAAAAAGTACAACAAATATTAGAAAAAGTGCAGAACCAAGAGAAATATAAAGTAGATATCAGAGAGACCTGTTCTCAATTATTTCAAGGCCATGTATCTTATTTGCAAGTATTAACTGTTGGTTTTATGTTCAATTGTCCAATAATAAAAATGATTTCTGATAACCTAACACATAAGATAACCAGATGCTTATGTATAATGCCATATGAAATATTGAGAAGAAGATAATATAAATGGTCAGGCAACAACCCTATGAAAGACTGAGAAGAGAAACAGATTTTGGCTTTTCCAACTTTCAAAATAAGGGATTCACAAAAAAGAGAGATAAAACTAGTATAAAAATAGAGCCATTGAAAGAAGTAATAAACATAATCCATGGTAGGAAGCCTGAATGGGAAGAAAGATGAATAGTAGTTCAGTGAGTAGAAACAATCTAAATATACCATTATTACCCTATCATAGCCTGACACAAATAAAGATTACCAATTATGCATGGTTTAGAATACTTATCTGAATATTCCAATATACCTTAGACATTATTAGTAATATGGTGACCATTAAAATATGAAATAAAGATAATGAGAAATATACATATTCTTTTCATTATCTCATCATCTCCTTTTTATTATCTCATCATTTTAAAGGTGGAGTATTGTATATTGTAGACAGTGGCCATTTCTGACCATGCAAATATTACAAGCTTGTACATAAATAAAGCCAGAATGGTGAAATAGCATTTAATTTTATCATACTCTTATAATAAGTCTTGATTTAAATATTTTTCTTTCCTAAATGCTAATATGAGAATTTGAAAACATTATTTTTTTTAATAATAATATGAATATTTTAATATGTGGTATAAATGTTTGTAAAAGAGAAGGAAAAGTAATAAATCAGATAAATAATTTCTTTTATCTTCTCTCTTTAATAAATTTAACTATTTACCAGTTTTACTTTTAGTTTTGAAGAATATTGAGAGAAAAATTTTCTCTTCAGGAAATTATTTAACAATTTTTAATTTTAACATTTAAAAGAAATAGAATGTTTGTAAAGTATTTTTTTAAAAGAAAAGAATGAAAAAGTATTGACATTTTTGGTAATGTTACTTTAATTAAGATTTGTTTTTTTCTTTTCTCTTTTTATCTCTTGAATAGAATAGGTAGTGTTCATCAAATCAGTGTAATTAACTGATTATCTTTGTTTTGGCATAAGAGTAAAAGAAGTACAGGGAATATTTTTTACTTGTTTTGGAATAAAAAAGGAAAATAACTGAACAGATATTTTTGTAAAAATAAAACTAATTGGTCAGTTTTAATTTGGTCATGTGTGAGACAGGATTATGATTGGTTGGACAGGATTGTTCACAAAATAGGGATGTGGGTAATCAGTATATCTCAGTGCCTTGTAAGAAGTCAATCTTAACCAAATGGTTGAAGAGGATAGTAGTAGAAGTCTTGATTCAGCTACTGAAAAAAAAACAGATATTTAGTTTAAAAATATTTTCTAAAATGAAGATGAATATATGTTAAGTTTAACTAAAAGCTAAATGTCATCTATCTCTATGTAACCAGGTCACTGAAAAAATTGTAAAAGAGAAGAAATATACCCCTGAAGTAATCTGCAACAAATCATGTCTCCATCCAAAAGCTAGAGTATCTCTATATTTATGTGTTAGCCTGACCTGGAAAACTATTACAAAAAAATGGATAATGTTTTTCTATGTTTGCTTGAAAGTATTCTATAGCAGAATACATAAATTAATTATGTACATTAGCTTGGAATTGAGAAGACTTAATAAAAAAATCTACATGGAAACTGGAAATTCAAAAGAAAATAAAACCATGGTTAAAAGTTTTTTTTAATGTGCACATTATCTCTACATTTATAAATAAATATTTTGATCATAATGAGTAATTTTTTTTTTCAAAATTATAACAGTTTTTGAGATAATTGAATTTTTATTAAATTTAACATTTTCTTGTTTTTTTAATACTGACATTATATATATATATTTTAATACTGATCTTTTTTTAAAAAATCTATATAATTTTTTTACATGTTTTACTAATCTCTTTTCATTGGATTTGGAATGTTATAGAATTTATTATTTAACTAAAATCCATAATTGATCCATAATATTATCCAAATACACAACAGTCCAAATCCAAGGAAAACAGAATTAGTGGAAAACAATTTTTTGAAAAGATATTATGCCATGCATTTCATTAAAATGATATCATTTAATGTCACTCTGTTGATTGCAACAACAATATATCACTTATAACTACCCTATTGGAAAAGTGCCTTCAAACTTCTTTATCTATTCTAGTGAGAAAAAAATCAAATGGATTTTTTTTAAATACTTTAATCTACCATTAAACAATAGAAAGTACAAGGTATCATAATGGCTTTAAAAAATGTATGGAATAAACAATGTAAGTTTGAAAATTTCCCCTCTTAAGAAAATGTAATGTAAATCCTTAAAACCCCTAAACACTGGATTATGTACCATGTTTTTCTGAAAATAAGTTCTAACCAGAAAATAAGCCTAACATGACTTTTTAGGATGTTTGTAATGTAAGCCTTACGCTGAACATAATGCCTAGTTATAAAGAGGAAGAAAATACTGTATAAATGTTATTTCACTGTCTCGCAAATATGTTTTGATAAAATCGCAGCAGCACTGCTTTAGCAATGTAAAAAAGTTCTAAGATCATCCAATTGTAAGCCTTCCAAATAGCAATCAAAATTCAAACACAATACATGGGTGAACCTCTGATGATAGGAAAGTATTTACTATATTCTCAAGTGCATTAAATTTTTTTTTTAAAAAATGAAAATTAACTAGAAGGGCTTACATTTTGGAATTATTAACTTTTATTATTAAATACATCATGTGTTATGACAGACTTGCTTACAATTATGCATTCATGTGAAATAAAGAAACAATTTCAGAATTTTATTTCCTGTAATTTTTGCCAAGTATCTTGTAATTCTTCAATTACCATTTTGAATAAATGTAGATTCTTATACTTAAATAAATGTAAACTTGTGCATAAAAAAATAAGACATTTCCTGAAAATAAGCCCTAGAATGTGTTTTGGAGCAAAAATTAATATACGACAGTGGGAAAGATGGTAGTGTAACTAAATTTTTACACTGAAATAACAAGTATACAGAAAATTAAATCATGAAGTAGCAAAAATATTCTATTATTGAACA
The DNA here is from genome assembly GCA_028023455.1 of Epiperipatus broadwayi. Taxonomy (NCBI): domain Eukaryota; kingdom Metazoa; phylum Onychophora; class Udeonychophora; order Euonychophora; family Peripatidae; genus Epiperipatus; species Epiperipatus broadwayi. The sequence goes on along the minus strand of JAQFVV010006257.1, from coordinate 3,417,738 downwards.
AATATTTAACAAGCTAACTTCTATTAATAGAAAACACAATTATTTTTAACTAATTGATGTTAGTTAAGTCGACCTAGTTAAAGTTAATCATAATTTATCACATTGGGTCTACAAAGTCAGAAGAGTTAACATCTAAATAAAAAAGTAAAAATGTAAATAATTATATTTTTTGTTAAACAAAATTATATAGAATTTATTTTGTTTTAATTAATTAATTTTATTTCATGAGCAAGGGATTGGGGGGTATTTTTCTCATGATAAAAAAACATTTAGATATTTACTTACTTACAAATATAAATATACTATTTCACAGGCAGTAGCATGATTGCTGCATGCTGCCATTGATATGTTGAAATTGAAATTTCTTTTGTTTTCTTTTTAAAATTGTGGGAAAACCATAAGGATGATGTTTTAAAAAAAACCATCATTCTCTGCAACTTGAGTTTCTTTTTAAAATGGCACATGGCATGTTAAAATTGGATAAAATTTGGATTTTTTAAAAATATTTTAATTAATAGGTTCATTTAATTTTTTCTTCTTCTCAGTTTACTAGATTGCATGAAGAAAACAAAGGCAGAGTTTTATTATCAGCCAGACTTCTTAATGAAATGGATTCAACTTTCCCGATAATTTATAATTTCAAGGCCTTCATCCTGAAAATAAACATAATGTAAGTATTCAATTTTAATTTCTTTATTATTTGAATATTTTAAATTTTTTTATTATTTTAATTATTATTTGATAAATGTATAATTTAGTTATGTATTTGTATTACTTGTATTCAAATATAACAAAAGTATTAATTTATATACAATGTAATTTTGGGGCTCTGATCCAACTTTGAGACAACCTTATTTTGTAGACATGATTCCCAAAAGGTTTAATAATTTATTAGTGTGTTTATATTTCTATAAGTATGTTTGTGTTTGTACTTGCATGCCTGTGTTTGTATAACAAGTAATGATATATATATATATATATTGTACCGGGTTGGGATATGGATCATTCGAAATTCCGGTCTCTTAGGCAGAGAAGAACATACTCAGAGAGTATGTATGCCCAAACAATAGCTATAAAATATATAACTAGCATTACATTTCCAGGACATAACTTCTTCAACTGCTGAGTTCAACACCAGAGTTCAAAGCACTTTTTTGTTTTGTTTAAACACGGGTGCCAGCTGTCTATTCAGAAGAATAAACAATGCACTTTGAGCAATGGCCACTAACTCAATGCCTAAATATCCATAACTAGCTCAGCTGTTTGTAATCACTAATAGATTATACATAATTAGTGGTGAAAAGAATTGATAAAAGATTTGTAAAAGATTGGTAAAAAGAATTGACCGACAAATAAAGTTTAATTTTAAAGACAATTTATTAACTAACATTTACTAATTTTAAACATTTTATAAATGTAAAATAACACACACATTTTAAATTAACACACTATAATATATTTTATGAGAAAGCATAAATAATGTTTGACGTTTATAAAATCATATAGCATTCACAAACATGCACATCAATAGTTCATTTTATGCATGCTTATAGAGTTCAAATTACTTGTCTCTGGAGGCTTTACAAATTAATGCAATGGCTATTATGATATAAATGAAAATAAGCAAATGTTTTACCTAGGATTTTGAATGTAGATTTAGAACTTTGTTTTCTTCTTGTTTGCTGCTTTCATTACGAATACTTTCAGCCAGCTGGAACATTTCCTTGATGAGTTTCCTTATTATTCATGATTATTACTATTGGAGACAATTAGATATTGATGGAGATTTCCAAGTTGTTATGCTGACATTATTTGATGGGCAGATCTTGCTGTTTTCATCGGACTTCAGGCTGTGGAGAAACATGTGTTCCCAAAAGCTGCTCAGCACAGCATTTTGTTTCTGGATACAATTAACTCAAATGATTGTTCTTTCTTGACTTAACTGACTCAATTAATTGTCTGATAAAAAAAGGTCTATTTATACCTGCAATGTGTTGTCCTTGTAATATCCTCCGGCAATATCTGTTGTCGAAATTCCATTGATAATCCTTTGATGTGTTTTGGAAGATTGTTTAATTAGTAATAGCCATGCAGATGTGTTGTTTTATATTTTTAATTAATAGCCATTGCCGTGTTTTTTAATGATAATCTTCTTTCATTTCATTTTAATATTTATTACGCATACATTTTTTATTTATTTACAATTGCACATATATATGCACATGTATAACTAGTTTTAAGATTACTTTTTCTTTAATTCGAATGAAAAGAGATTTGTAAATTTAAAACTTTAAATTATATTTCGACTAATAATAATAAACTCTACTTCCTTTTATAAAACTTTTAGTTTATTTGTTCTAACCAAACCCCCCCCCCCCCTTTTAATCAATTATTTTCTAACTTTTATTTCAAACTCTTTTACGGAAAATTATTTTAATAATTTTTTTTAGATAAATTATCATGTGCCAATTTCAATATTGGTACATTACACCGTCCTTGTTTGAGAGTAAAATGCATCATTTTTTTGACCATTTTATCTCTGACAACTTTAATTCTTAATTTATTATTTTTTTCTAAGTTTGCTTTTTGATACCTTTTGCTTTTCATAGTAAGGGCAATCTCAATTGATACTTTCTTCTTTCGATACTGGCAACATTGCTTACAATGTTCTGAGTCCTGGATAGTGACCATGAGGACAAACTAATTTTGTGGCACAGGGATCTTTTATAAATGAAGCTTCGGTTGCCGATTCTCTTGATCGGACTTTGACTAAGAAAAGGTCACTACGAATGGCAGGAATTTTCAACTGTCCATTTTCGACTTATGCTTTGGAAAATGATTGCCAATTCTCTTGATCAGACTTTGACTAAGAAAAGGTCGCTGCGAATGGCAGGAATTTTCAACTGTCCATTTCTGACTTATGCTTTGGAAAATGAGGTATGAGATATGGGGATTCTCCCCTGAAAAGTGACTTGTGGCTTATGCTGGATTGTCCCCAGTGTGCATTTTAAAAGAGGAATGATCCCTGCCAATCTGTTACGCGTACTAAAATTTATCCAGTCAACAGCTTTAAACTTATCCTTAACTAAACTTATTTCACACTACCCTCATTCCCTTTAATTTCAAATCCTTACACTCTTTTAATACAACTTAGATTGTTTATATTATTTATCACTAATCCTACAATATTATTTTCAAATACACATGAGCGTTACTTTAACATATTTACTTCTATTACACAAATCTGACAATATTATTTTTAAACCATTATGGACATTATCTTATATATTTATTTAATCTTACAATACTATTCTAAACTATTGCAGACATCAGTTTCCATATTTATTTATATTACAGTATCATATTTTAAATCATTTATTTAACTTCTTTATTTACGTGCATGTGTTCAGAAACAACTATTTTTATTTTATTATGATCCATTATTATACAAATACTTTTATTTATTTTATTTGACTTTAAATCATTTATTTACTTCCTTTTATTAACTTACGGTATTCAAAACAAACTTTTATTTTCTTACACTACTTTCTTTATTATTTTATTCATTTATTTAATCCTACAAACATTACTTTTAAATCATTAATTTGACCTATTTCTTTAACTTAACTTTAATGATTTTTTTATTTATTTGAACTGTTTATTTACGAGCATTTCCTTAATTAATGTGCGTGGAGGAAAAAAATTTTTTTACTTTACGAAGCCTCCGTTATTATTTGACAAAACAATCCATCATTTTAAATAGCAATTCTAATTCAGGCTTTTCACCTACGTCAAAATAATTATATTACACTCACAGTCCATTTCCGGTCCTTATTATTTCCGTTTACCCTAATATTCTGACCCTTAACTAACTTTTAAACTATGTCAGGTGGTTCTTTCTATATACTAACTCTATAATATAAATTAACTTTCTTCTCTTATTTATCCTGCTTTTATACTTTATTACTTTATCTCGTTCTCTTTCCATTCTATTTTCAACCTTGTAAATAAGAAAACCTTTATGCTTCGCAGACCTCCATATTTTTCCTAACCGTGAATATTTTTTCCTATGCTTTCTTTTTATTTTAAATCTACGTTTAAAACCAACATGAACTTTTACTTTAACCTTTTTAAATTTTTGTAAAAACTTTTCAATGCTATCTTCTACCTTAAACTTATGTCTCTCTTCTATTTCTTGATCTATATTTTCCTCTGTCTTAGCACTATTCTGTTCTGCTTTAATTTCTATTTCAGTCTTCTCTGTTTGAATGCTATCTAGTTCTAATTCAATTTTTACGTCTTTTATCATGTCAACTTCCTTTTCAACTTCCTGACTTTCTTTAATTAAATCTAACTCTATAACTTCTTGGTTCTTCTATACCTTTCCTGTTCTCTCGTGTCTCCTTTCACTTATTTTTGCAATGAATTCTTTCTGATCTTGCATGATTTCTTTCATCATATTCATCATGTCTATCATCATTTTCTTCATCATTTGCATCTCAGATATTTCTTCTTTCCCTTTTTCCTCCATTTTCAAAACAATATTTTTTTTTTGACTAAATTTAAATACGAGTTGTTTATTTCTTTTTTACTAAGACACAGGCTAACTCCACCCCTTTTATCCATTTTCTACCTGATCTTAACACTTCAGCTCCACCCATAATACCCAATTGTTAATCTCATGTTGTTTAAGGTTATATGAAGAATGTAACTAAAATGTTGATTCTTATTGAATTTAATTAAAATTGAAGCTAATATTAAACCTACTGTTAGTAGGTATTTTTAAAATGCATTTCAATTAAAGAATAGATTAATATAAAAGTCAAATATGCAGCATTTTCTCCAAAAAGTCATATAATTTAAATATTCAAACATTACATTACTGCTGTAATTTTCATTCATCTCCTAACTGATCATTCTCTTTCTCTTTTTCAGTTAACTCTGTTAGTTTGTAATGTTTTAGTTGACAGATAAATTGTAAATTCTTTTTAATGCATTTTTAGCATGTAAATGCCCATTCATTTTTGATAAAAAAATTTTTTATAGTTATCGAATATAACTTATAATTAAACAAAATAAAGTGCAAGGCATGCTAATAGCTTCTAAAAACTAATTGAATGATCAATGTAAGTATGGAATTTAAACTTTCTTTAAAGAAATGTAATGGATATCCTTATATCCTAAATGTCAGATTGTATATACATGTATTTGATAATGTATTTATGTAGAATATGATTATGTTATTAATATTGAAATAACAATCATAAAAATTTAAATAATGAAGTAGTTTAAATATTTTATTATTGAACAAATATTAGAAAAGTTAACTTTATTAATAAAAAACAAAAATCTTAATCATACATAAGAGATTCTGAATTAAATTAAAAGTAAATATATATATATTTTTACAATCAAAACGTATTTTTAACGAAGTAATTATTATGTTGGTTAAAGCTAACCTAGTTAATGCTAATAGAATCTAGAACTAAGGTTGATGCATATTTCAAAAATTTATTCACTTAAATTTGTGTCCTCTATTCATAATTCACAAGATAAATTAAGTCTCATAAACATTGTAAATAAAATTATGCAGAATCTCACTTTAATAAACAACACTTAAGTCTAGAATTTATTACAAACAATTTGAATAATCTCAAACTGATCAAAATTTTGAAAACATTATTACTTCTGCAATGAATGTAGCAAACCAATTTGATATTGATCCTGTTTTTTCAGAAATGCAAAAGCGAAAAAACTTTCTTTGAATATAAAGCATTACATGAATCAATAAATGATATTAAATAACATTTTTAAATCAACTTTTTTTGTCAATTTTAGATATTACTATATTTTCAATTATTGAAAGGTTTGTACAATTAAAGCAATACAATGAAAACTTCAAACATATTCATGGTATAATCAAATTAACTTGAAATGGCTATAAATGGTATGTGATATTGTTATCAATTTTCAAATGCTTTAATTTCATTTTTTTTAATTGAACAGGTGTTACTTTATGTAAAGTACCACACATGACTCTATTTTGTAAAAATCAAAATTGTTTGAATTCTGTTATGTAGTTTTAATGTTATATACATCTCCCTCTTTTGCTTTAGCAGTAGCTCATACTGGTTATAAATTTGAATCTTCTTTTGCAAAAAATTGCTATTTTTTTTAAGTGTCATAGCATCGGCCAGGACGCGAACCCACAACCGGGCAACTGCCTGCAAGTGCAAAGCAGTCACACTGACCTCTCGACCACCAATGCAAGACAAAAAAATTGCTATTTTTGTTCTACTTTTTAAGCAAATATAATAAAAACTTATTGTAACAAATGGCAACAATAAGAAGCAAAGTAATTTTATTATAGTAATTAAAAGAAAGCAATTAATTAATTATAAAGAAGCTGTCAATTGAATCCAATTAAATAAAAGTAATTTTCCTTCTTTATTATTACAATTTTGGGACTATATATATTTAATTTTTTTTATACAAATTATTTATTGTAAATAATACTTATAAAAAAAAGTCAAACTGAAACAATATATTATAACCAGTTGGCTGAACTAAAAAAAAAAGATAATAAAAATTAGATAGTTAGCAGTATATTCCTCAGGTTTAATTAAAGGATTATTTTATTAATGGGGGAAAGTAGTATTTAATTTTCTTAGACCTATTTTTTTAAAGATCATGATTTAACTCCATATTTTTAAATCCCCATATAATAGTGTGAGAATTATCAAACATTTAATTTATTAATAGTAATATCATTTTAATGTGACAATTGTTTTAATAAGTTATAAATTATTATAAAGGGAAGAGAAAAAATTGTGAAAGAATGTAAACAAGTCTTTTTGACTCTCTCCTTCTGTAGTAGTTATAATTGTTTTAATTTAAACTATGAAAATGTACTAAGAAAAGAAACAAATTCTGGTGTTTGCTTTGTTTTTACCTTATTTAATTAATGTTAATCTTTTTGAAAGAGATTAAGTTTTATATTTAAGAGTTATTTTTGTTTAAAAAAACAAAGTAGGATTTTAATCCCTTCATAAATTTTATTTTTAATCAGAGTTGCTTTTCAATGTTTTTGATTAAAGTAAGAAATAATAATTGTCTCTATGGAAATTTATTTAATTGGTTGTTGTGGAAATTATCATGTGAGACACAGATTGTGATTGGCTTATGGAAAAGATTATTCTAGAAAAAATATAAGGGAAGGGACAATAAATGAGAAGACTCTAATGTTTGGTAAGAAGTAGAAGATTCCTAACTTAGCCGTTGAAGAGAGAGAGCAGTCCAAGCTTAATCCATCTTATGAAAAAAGAAGTATAAATGTTTACCAAGCTATTGAATATACCAAAATTTTAATCTAGCTTTTAGCATACTACGAGTTTAGCCCTAAAATGGTTTGTACAATGATAACCATGTGCTAAATGCAGCTAAAAGCTAGGCATATCCTTCTTTCATATTACCTATCTTCACTGGAAAAAACTGTAGGAAAGGTAAACCTCCCTAAAGTAGTCTGCAACCTAGCCTTCAACCAAGAGCATGAGTCTCTATATACATCTGAAAATTCAAAAGAACCAAACAAACAAAATTTGCTATTTTTTATTTACATAGAATTGCTACAGGCCCAGAAGAGAAAAATTTAACCAGGCCCATGTTTAGAAGCCTTCAGGAAGAAACACAATTGGAACAAACTGAAAATTGCAATTGGAAAGACCTTTGTAAATAATAAAGCAATCACTAGATGTATTACTTTTTATGTGTGCACACTCTTTTTTTGTTTGTTAATAAAAACAATTTTTTTATTTCATAAAAGTAATAATTTGATGTTTGTGTTGTGTAAAAATTGATAATAGTAAATACTTCACTAAGTTAAAATATTTCAAATTCCTAGACTTTTTTTTCCTAAAATTCAGTCAAATTTCTATTACAAATGATGAAATAGTTTGTAAAGAGTAAAAAAAATCTGTTGTAAAGTTAACATTTTTTTTCTTGCTAAGCTGAATCAAAGATTGTTATCTTTGATTCTGAACATGTTGTTAATTAATTTTTAAATGTTTTAAAGAAACTGAACCAAAGATTGTTATCTTTGATTGTGGAAATATTGTATAAATAGAAAGTAAGAATCTGAACTATTTTAAAGAAATAGCTTAATGAATCTAGAATAAATCCATGACTAAAATGAACTGATTGGTTAATACAATTTTATCAAACTGTATATTTGCTTATTTATTTGATGAAGTGGATGTTTGACATTACCTACTATTTCCATTTTTTGTCGTTAATTAATTAGAAATAAAATAATTGTTTTTAGAACTAAAAATGTTTTGTTTCTTTATTCTATCCAATTCCTGTGTTATGAATTGTAGTGTGTGTGATTATGTAACATGACAGCTTATATTCTAGGATTTTTTGATGGTCCCAATAAAACTATTTATTTATAAGTAGGGAAACTCTATGATCTATTTTATTTCTCTCTTGCTCACAGTAATAAATTATAGTTCTTGCTTCCTGAGCTAGATTCATATATAACATCTATATAAAAAGGGTGTATATTAGTGTTTATGGGCATTCAGTTGATTATCATGCTGGATTATCACAAAGAGTATTCTTTAAAATCCATGCACTAATGTTTTTACATTTAAGATTTAGTCGGCATTAAGTTTCTAGTTGGCCAGTACATCAGTGTATGTATTGATCTTAATCAGCATGTTCTAATGTCCCCACATTAGTTTTTTTATTGTTATGTATTCTGATGGATGAGCACTTAGTTTGTGCATCCAAATTGTTTAAATAATTGCCCCAAGCTGGAAAGGGCTAAATAGTCTAGTCTACAGTAGACCCATTTCAAATTCAGTCACAAAATTGACTATTGATTTATTTTATTGTTGATCATTCATGATGATGAATAACTTATACTTATTTTAGTGCTGGTGAACTTATAGTTAATTATGCTCATACTTAGGGAAGTTAGCTGCTGATCTCTTAGAGTGATCTCACATGCTCATTATTTTATATTAAATATGGATAGTTAATTATATATATATATATATATATTGAGCTGGGGTTGATGATGATTTGCCATCATCTCAGGTTTAACCCTCAAAATGGTGGTAGTGTTACAAATGTCATCCAACTTGTGGGACCTCTATTTTCATAGTTACAAATGAATATCCAATTGTGGGACATTGTTACCCCAGGTTCTCATGTGTTAAACCCCAGTTTTTTATTAGCATTATAAATGGCAACTCAACTGAGACTACTGATGGCCATCATTATAAATGACTACCTAACCACTCTCAATGATGATCATACACTGTGCTGGTCGGATTTGTATGTTCACGTAACAAGATCTAGCATCTAGGCAAAAGTACCTCGAATCCAATCATGCGCAAGATACACAGGTCAGGAACACTCATGAACTCTGCCCTATTTGCCTATTTCCCAGATCTATAACATTATAAACAACAATCCCGATGACGTCGACTTAATTTACTTCTCACCGGCATCAGACATCGGAGACACAAAAAGACTCTAGGCTAAACTTATATGATAGAATAACTTAATAACTAGCTATATTTTATGAGCAATGAAGGCTCGTGACCTAGCATATTAATTATGTATTGAGCGGAGATCATCTAGTCATATTTAGCATAAATAATAACTTAATATTTTAACTTAACTAAAAGAAAGCAATGGTTCGAGTTTGATATATATATTTAAGATTTATTAATAACAAACTTATGTCGGGTTATTTACCTGACATGAGCCTCGAAAGTATTATAGATATGTGTTTGATTCATATTTAACGATAACATAAGATTTGCGGTAATGCCAATTATATATATATATGTGATTTAATGAATTAGCGCTATTAGAATACGTTACTGGAATTACTGTTACACCCCCAGAGACGAAAAGAGCATTTACTTAATTTAAACAATAATTTTATAAGCAGATATTACATTTGGTTACATTCAATATTATTATTGATTGGAGTTATAGATAATTAATGCGCGGGGTGGATAATGAATAATTATATAAACGATACTAAATCTATCGCATTAATACATATATTAAACTAATGGAAATATGTCTGTTTAAAGAAATCATCTCATTACAGCTTATGACTATTTCTGGGCAACTAATAAGACACTGAAAGGCAGTGCGTGCATGGCGGCTGATTGGGTTGGTCCAATTATGGATCCTGGAGTGTGCTTCATGAACTTTAAGAATGAAGTTGACCGATTTCCTCTGCAATGTAGGCAGGGTCAGTATTGAGATGAATGACCATCGGCTATGTCATTATTGGGATGGATTTTCCAGAGTGATCCCCATATAAAGCATGCACATGAGACCAAGGATGTCCCCAGGGTGGTTTTACAGCCTGGTTTAAAGACATTGAGAATGACGATGGGCTCGACTGAGTGAATACTTCCATGTGAGAAAGAAGCATGAACATATATATAAACGAAGTGGCCTTTATGCATGTAATGCTTAATAATATAATATAAACATAATTCTAAAGATTAAAGATTATCGAAACATATTTATTGCCCATAAATTATGAAATATTTGGCGTAACGATATGGCTTCATTAAGCAAACATGGATAATAATTATACTTAAATATAAAACTAAGATCTTAAGATCCCCCTTTACATTATGTTATTTAATATTATTCATTACTTCCCATGCATTTAATAAATCTCAATTTTGGTTAATCAATGCCCTTGTGAAAATATATAAATTATTACAAAATAAGTGGGTGGTGGTATAATAGCTAAGATGGGTTTACATATATAATATAATTTAAGAATAAAAGATAGTGCATTATTTAGGAAGGAAAATGTGAAAAAAAACAGATGTCGATCTGTTTTTCTACAGTAAACATAAAAATATAATTAGTTTATTTATCTAAAATCGCGAACACCTGGGCAAGTCGAATAAGACTTATTTTGATCAAACTATAAATTATTTACCCGGTAAATGATGGGTGGGGAAACGAAAATGAATTATATGCTTGCGATTTTAGAATACTATTGGCATTTATTTTAAAATATAAATACATAAATCTTAATGAAAATTATTTGCCGCTTAGAAATAAAAGAAAAGGAAAAACATTTTATAGGAGGCTTAATATAGATTAGTTATATAGAGTTATACAAATACCTATTTTGAAGACATTTAAAATAGGTGATTAAAATATAAATATTACAGAGAAAGCAAGATTTAAGAATTGCAAGCGGTCAAAGTTCTTTTACCTTGCTTATTTAGAAGAGCGATTTCGCTAGGAGTCAGTCCATCGGTATTGTTTCACTAGATCTAGGGTAGCATTATTATTTGAAAATTAGCATTTCATTTTCACTGGAAAAATACATAAAGTTCATTGGTACAGGATGGAGAGCTTCGTTCATGGGAACAGCGTATTAGAATAGAGGGAAAAGGTGAAATTTCCCCTACTTATGACACATTGAGTGAGAATCAAAACTGGTGTGGAATATGTATAGCAACATAGTTATTTAATGGTCTCCTCCTTTGTGGATTCAAATCCAGCAGTATATATACTTTTATTTTGAAGCTGTAACTTAGCAACTACTGCTGGACCTGAGGTGGTTTAAGCACTTAAGTTTCATCTGGAATAGTTTGACCGGATACTCTTATCTAGTAAGATGTTTGAAACATTGCAAGTTTGTTATCAGTTTCTCGAATGAATGTTTTAAAATATATCTTATGATTTTAAAACAAGCTAGCGTGGACAATTTCCACTAATGGGTTTATTTTATTATTACCAATTCGTAATCTTTTACTTTAATCTAAGGGGTCTTCCGGGTAATTGTTTTTCGAGTGACTTCTTAACAAGATTGCATCATTTCTGGCTACAAAATTATATATGAAAAAATAATAAGCTTCACATATAATACCTTATATATATAATATAACTATTAATTTATTCGCAATCTCCTACACTGAAATATATAGATATTTATTATTTACACCCGTATATACATGAGAATATTATTAAATAAAATATTTTTAAACTAAAATACATACGTGTTAATGTGATTTATGTTACAATACTAACCAAAAGAAATATATATATTATTAGCTATGTATATAAGTGCGTAAAGGCAGGTTTGAATGCAGTTAGGTGGTAGGATATTGGATGAGGGCTGTGAAGTAGGATCTGAGCAACAGATCATCTGTTTCATTTTCGTGAACTTACCAAAAAAAATGAAAAAATGTTTAAAAAAGAAAAAAAAGCTTTTACTTGATGTCCAGGTAACTAAAGAACAACTTTGGATTGGCCATGTATCTAAAGAAATTTTTATTTTACTCTGTCAGAGTGCTACCTTGTTTTGACTCAACATTTATACTAAATATCCTAACTCTGTCTGCTATATTAGAAATTTTATGACTTTCATTTATGATAGAATACCCTCTCTGCTATATTAGGAATTTTATGACTTTCATTTATTATAGAATACCCTCTCTGCTATATTACTAGAAAATTTTTCACTGTCTTCACAAAAAACTGCTTGGTTAATAAAATAAAATATAAAAAACTATGGTATAATATATACAAATTATTATAGTCCTAAATTATTTACCATTGCCTATCCATGTTGTCATGTTCTATCTGTCCAGCTCAGACTTATCTAGTTTCTCCCTCTATCTGGTGGTTCGTACTTTTTGATGCTAATTGGTTCACCTCACCATGAGTTGTGTTGGTATCTGGATGGTTGCCCCACAGGTCTGGGGTGATATTTGGGTGGTTCCGCTTGTATGGGCGAGTGATCGATGGATGTGAGGAATTGGGCCATCTCCTCTATCTTCCTAACTCGACATCCCACCAACATCTGCTGTACATAGGGTGGCATATTCTGCTGTATTGCCCTAATGATTTGAGTTTCCGTGAACAGAAATGCTGTTAATGATCGGAGACGTGCCACCTGCCTGATGAAAAATTGCATGTGGGTCTTCCGGTTAATAAAACCATAGGCCTCTTTTAAAATTGCATGGTAAATACCATCTTGGTGCTCCTCGCTCCAAAAAGTTCTCAATAGGGCAAATGAATAACTTTCAAAGTCTGGTGGCTTATCTTCATAACAGTCCCACCATGACTTGGCATATCCCTGTAAATAATGGACAGCGAGGGCCACCTGGTCCACTGCTGGCACTTGTTGAAATTTGAATAATTCTTGCAGGCTGTCTATGTGCACCCTCGGGTTTTTTTCGACGTCCCCTTTGAACACCTTGACTTGGATGAATTTGGTTAGTGATATCGGTGAGTATACTATCTGTTCCTTGGGCATAATGGGTGTTGACTTTTCCACACAGGTTTCTAGCAGAGTCTGGGGTCTGTTTGTCATTCTCTCTGGTCCTTCTTCCTCAAAGCTCACTTTCTCTTTGGTTCTTGCCATATCCTCCTTCATACAATTGATCTCTTCCTTAATTTTGTTAATGCATACATGAAAGGTGGCTTCTTGTTTGTCTTGCTTGGCTATAAGCTCTCCTTTTATTTCTTGGATGGTGTCCAGAGTCTCATACTTGTGGTCCTCCAGAGACCCCTCAAATTTGTTATGGATATCTTCACGTTCCTGTCGGCACTCTATTCGTACCTCCTCTACCTTCATTGCTATGGTGCTATTCATGTTATCCCATGTGGTGGTCATCCACTCCTTCATCTTTCTGCTCTCGTCCTCAATCTTTGCCTCCAAATTCTCAAATCTCTTTCTGCTCTCATCTTCGATCTTTGCCTCCAAACTTTCAAATCTCTTTCTGCTCTTGTCTTCAATTTCTGCCTTTAAATTCTCAAATCTCATTTCCATTCTCTGCAACATCCATATCACTGTTTCCATAGTTACAGGTGGATTCTCGGCCTCCTTGGGTATGTCACCACTCTCCACAATTATTTTACCTGACCTCAATGTCTTTCCCTAATCCATATCCTCACTACTGTCCTCCATTTGTCTCTTAGATTTAAGATACAACACTTTAATTTTCTAACTACTCAGATGAGTTTATAGTTATTTATTTTGATTTCAATATGGATGAACATCTCCTCCCCCATTCTCACACTCTTCCCTTGCTCTACTCTCCCACTTCTGTACTTAATTTACATTTATTTAAATAACGATTGCTGTCCTATCCTTTTATTTTTTAATATTAATTATTTCTAGATCTAGTTTTTACTGTGACACATATATATCTATACTGATTATTTACTATTTAGCTCTTTAATGCAAAGTATATCATAAAAACTTATTATAACTTCTACCTGGCCTTCTTTATGTCTTCTTTTGTGGTCTGTTTTTGGAGTTGTTCTTCAGCACCTGAAACATCTTAACAAAATTATTGATTAACGATTGCATTGGTGCACTTGATACACATATTTTGGGGAAAAAAACTCTATATAACTTTTATTATGAATCATTGCTTTTAAACTCTTTTTATTCTAAATAACTCGATCACCTATTGGAAAATTTATAGTGGTATTGCTACCGGGTGCCAGCCAAAGGGATAGGGCTATATGTTCTGACCAGATGATCCACTATTATTGGGTTGTATACTTTTCTAAGATCTATACTTAAATAGTTATACATTTACAGCTTTAACAGAAAAAAACATTATTATGGCTTTAGCACATATTTATATAAGAGAATGAAAGTATAACAAAAACTGTCATTATTTTATTTCTTTCATTGACTTAAGACCATTATATACACATGAATATTATTAAAAACATTTAAAAAAAAAATCTGCACATTTGCGATTATTAGAATCTTTATTTTATTATTTTTAACAGTGAAAGCATTTTAAAAGCTGTCACTTATTTAACTTTCTCAGACTTGGACATATTATAAATTTAAAATATTTATTTAAAAGATGTATTCACAAGGAAAAAATTATATTTAACATCATTATTTAAAACATTTAGGAAAAATCATTATATTATCATTTAGCGCACACACTACTTTACTATCTTTTTATCTTTGAATGTGAAAGCCCCTTAAAAGCTGACACTAATTTAATTCTCTCAGACTTGGAAATATTATTATTTGAGACATTTATTAAAAAAGTTATGTAGAATATCATCATTTAAAGCATTTATGAAAAATTATATATTATTATTTAGTGCACATTTCAAAACTTGGGCATATTATATTTATTTATAAAATATTTATTCAAAATGGAAAAAAAATTATTATATATCTCAATATTGTTTTTCTATATCGTACACACTTCTTTACTATCGTTTTATCTTTAAATGTGAAAGCCCCTTAAAAGCTATCACTATTTTATCACACTGTCAACTCGAAAATACTTGGTTATTTAAAATCATTTATGGAAACTTTTATATATATAAACACTACTATTTAGAACACATACTTTATTTTTATTGTAAATGTGGAGATCCCTTAAAAGCTACCACTATTTTATCATACTGTAAACTCAAAAATACTTTATGTTATTCAAAATCATTTATGGGAAATTTTATATACAAAAACACTATTTGAAACATACTTTTTACTTTATTATAATAACTGTGGAGTCCCCTTAAAAGCTATCCCTATTTTATTTACGGGCATCCTGCGTGTAATTCCACGTTTATGACCAAGAAAAAAAAACATTATACAACATCTTATTCACTTCTTTGCAAAAACACATTTTATTTTACAAAAATGAGAGCCCCTTAAAAGCTGTCACTCTTTTATATCACTGGAATCTTACATGTATACGAAAACTATAAACATTATTTGGGAAAACACTTTATCTTTAATTAATATGAAAGTAAACGCCCCTTAAAAGCTGTTACTTCTTTTTAAACTTACGAGAATTATACATGTAATAAATATTTATGGACTAGGAATAAAACATTATATAACACTATTATTATTCAAATCATATACGTGAAAGAAAATAAAGCAGAACTGCCACTAATTTATATTATCAGTTCGTGAAAACGAAAAAACTTAAAACTTTTATGTGGGAAAAAAATATTGAGTATGTGACATACTATTTACTTGAAACATATTTTTATATATATACTGAGAGAAAATATTTATAATTATCTTAACAATAATTCACAGGGAGTGTGTACCAATATTCAAAAAATTTTAAGCTGGGTGTCAGAAAAAATTTTTTCAAAAAAAATTTTCAAAAAAAATTTTTTTTTTTTAAAATGTATTATATCTATCAATATCTACTACTATCTCAGGTATATGGGTGTTTGCATTCGAAGCCCTATGTTGACGCGCCAAACCCAGAGAAAAGAAAAAAAATCTGTGCCAGTCGGATTTGTATGTTCACGTAACAAGATCTAGCATCTAGGCAAAAGTACCTCGAATCCAATCATGCGCAAGATACACAGGTCATGAACACTCATGAACTCTGCCCTATTTGCCTATTTCCCAGATCTATAACATTATAAACAACAATCCCAATGACATCGACTTAATTTACTTCTCACCGCTGGCATCGGACATCGGAGACACAAAAAGACTCTAGGCTAAACTTATATGATAGAATAACTAGCTATATTTTTTGAGCAATGAAGGCTCGTGACCTAGCATATTAATTATGTATTGAGCGAAGATCATCTAGTCATATTTAGCATAAATAATAACTTAATATTTTAACTTAACTAAAAGAAAGCAATGGTTCAAGTTTGATATATATATATTTAAGATTTATTAATAACAAAATTATGTCGGGTTATTTACCTGACATGAGCCTCGTAAGTATTATAGATATGTGTTTGATTCATATTTAATGATAACATAAGATTTGCGGCTATGCCAATAATATATATATGTGATTTAATGAATTAGCGCTATTAGAATACGTTACTGGAATACTGTTACACCCCCAGAGACGAAAAGAGCATTTACTTGATTTAAACAATAATTTTATAAGCAGATATTACATTTGGTTACATTCAATATTATTATTGATTGGAGTTATATATAATTAATGCGCGGGGTGGATAATGAATAATTATATAAATGATACGAAATCTATCGCATTAATACGTATATTGTAATGGTCAGAAAACGTGTGACTCGTAAACATAGTGCAGAATTCGACCACCATACAGAACAGCAGCACCATCGATTAGCGAAGCCACCCGTGGTACTGAGTTCGAACATAGTTTATCGGTTCCACAATACAATCCACGAAACAACGCATCTGATGCGACATTAGTAAATATTTTCTTAGGCACGGTGGTCAGGGATATGCAAGAGACTCATGATTTTATTGTCGAGTTAGCCAATAACCAAACTAATATTAATTAAACATTCATATTTACATAATCGAGGAAATATTATATAGAATGGGTATCGAATAAATGAAACGTAACTGCAGACGTATAGTTTAAAATTATTTATTAATACATTTTAATAAAACAATCTAATAATATTTTATGGACTAACAGCTTCAGTAGCGGGATTTGCGACATGATTATATTTTAAAAAATACATTTATTTATTTAGACATTATTTTATATTGAGGATTTCAGTAGCGGTATTTCCGATACTGTAATGTTTACAAAAGGAATACATTTATTTGAAGGCGTAATCTAGCTACCTAAAATTCTCGAGTAAGTATTTCTAATGCATGCCTTGGGGAATTTATACCTTTGCAATGCAAGAGTCTAAAGTAAGATTTAAGAGTAGCGGCGGACATATATTTATTTAATTAAAATATTTATATTATGACTAAGGGAAAACATTTATTTGAGAGTGAATTATGAAGTTAATGCAGAGGCGGAGTGATATATAGAATAATAAAACTAAGTAAAGGAACACGTGGTACGCTTTAGAAAGGCGATATGGAATGGCAGTATATCGAAACTGCAATGCCGTGAAGGAGTTTATAAGAATGTCGGGCTGGTCTCTGCCATCGGCCCGATGAAGTAAGGTGTCACATAAGCATAACCAGGGACAAGTGGTCCGTGTCGCAGTTTTGCCGGCTGGCTGCATGACATTGTCAAGTCCTACGGGAGCACCCATTATGCCCGCTTGTGTAGGATGACTGGGGTTAATTTCAACCCTGAAGAATCCGGAAATTTCACGGCGAAATGGGTCATCGCATCTCTAAAACGTAACACATGTATACTGTTTAAACGGTTATGATGAGATTTAAGTAGATTTCTGACTTGGCCCTACATTACCAACATTTACTCAAGAACTCTGGCGACTCTCAAAGAAATGGGATTTTCTAGAATTATTCATTAGATTTAATAAATACAATATATATAAACTGGGAGTTATTATAACTAATACATCAGCCATTTGCGAAGTTGTAGACCCCTGCATTACAATAAATGAAGCATTGAATGCGTGTCGATTTATATGAAAGTTAAGTTATTAAAGAAAGTAAATTTAATGAAAATTTGACACACATTCATTGTTTTAAGCGATCCTAGATTTAAACTTTGAAAATTGAAATAATTATGAGCATGCAATAATTAAATAATAACTATAGATAGAAATATAGATTATAGAAATACGCACCCAAGAAAGATAGAGTGAGGTAAGCTAGATTATTAGATAAATTTACACATTAAGTTAATTATTCAGTTTTAGTTATACATATGGTAGTTTTACATTTTATAATTTAGATAAATAGTATGAAGAAGAGCTATAGCATATTATTAGAGTACTCTAGAGTTTGAACACAGACAGGTACCTGTTTTATAAGAAGTTTTCTTATTCCATGAGTTTAGCAGCAAAAAGTTCACGAGTGGCAAGCCTTTCTTGTATTTAGATATTTCATTTAATTTCACAGCAGCAGCAGCTTTTTCATTTATTTCAGGCAGCAGATCTTCATGGTGAATTTATGACGGGCAGTGGAAAGTTCAGCATCTGATAGGCCATCTCCCGATGGAGAATAATCTAGGTGCTTTACTCGGGCATACCTTGGCAGGAACAAATTATTTTTATATTTTGGAGACTCTCAGTGATCGAGGGCAAAGCTAAAGTTTAAGTGAATGTCTCCAGCAAGTCTAAGATGGCCTCTTTTCTTATCTTGATTTTTCACAAGATATTTTTAGGTTCTATTTAATCTGCCCTGAGGATAATCAATGCATTTAGTTGGTTTTTTTAATTAAAGAAAGCTGCCGTTCTATTGTTTACATTTTACATTTCCTAATTACATTTTGGGGAATTTTTCTTTAATTAATCTATTATCTATCACTGACCGATGCTTTTAAATTTCAAAAACAAAAAGGGAACATAAGATTATTTTAACTTTTAATTAAATATTACATCAGATATTTTTAGAATTATTATTAAATGAAATTTAAACAAAGCAATAAATACGAACTTTATAATCCAAAATAAATGATTAAAATTATACAAAATTATATAACTAAAAGAAATCTAAATTATATTATTTTATCCCTATTTATTGCATTTAATTTGAGATCGAAATGTGTGCATGTTTATGCTGAATTCTACATATATTTATACATTTTTAGTATTGTTACACACACAATTCGATATCAAAAAGTTTAAATTTGGGCAGGATAGACCGGTCAGTGAGAGACGACAGAAAAAGGTGAAACTTAAGATTCGAATACGAATCTTACTGTTTCAATATTAAACTAATGGAAATATGTCTGTTTAAAGAAATCATCTCATTACGGCTTATGACTATTTCTGGGTGACTAATAAGACACTGAAAGGTGGTGCGTGCATGGAGGCTGATTGGGTTGGTCCAATTATGGATCCTGGAGTGTGCTTCATGAACTTTAAGAATGAAGTTGACCGATTTCCTCTGCAATGTAGGCAGGGTCGGTATTGAGATGAATGACGGTCGGCTATGTCATTATCGGGCTAGATTTTCCAGAACGATCCCTGTATAAAGCATGCACATGAGACCAAAGATGTCCCCAGGGTGGTTTTACAGCCTGGTTTAAGGACATTGAGAATGACGATGGGGCTCGACTGAGCAAATACCTCTATGTGAGAAAGAAGCACAAACATATATATAAACGAAGTGGGCTTTATGCATGTAATGCTTAATAATATAATATAAACATAATTCTAAAGATTAAAGATTATCGAAACATATTTATTGCTCATAAATTATGAAATATTCGGCATAATGATATGGCTTCATTAAGCAAACCTGGATAATAATTATACTTAAATATAAAACTAAGATCTTAAGATCCCCCTCCCTCTTTACATTATGTTACTTAATATTATTCATTACTTCCCATGCATTTAATAAATCTCAATTTTGGTTAATTAATGCCCTTGTGAAAATATATAAATTATTACAAAATAAGTGGGTGGTGGTAATAGCTAAGATGGGTTTACATATATAATATAATTTAAGAATAAAAGATAGCGCATTATTTAGAAAGGAAAATATGAAAAAAAAACAGATGTCAATCCGTTTTTCTACAGTAAACATAAAAATATAATTAGTTTATTTATCTAAAATCGTGAGCACCTGGGCAAGTCGAATAAGACTTGTTTTGATCAAACTATAAATTATTTACCCGGTAAATGATGGGTGGGGAAACGAAAATGAATTATATGCTTGCGATTTTAGAATACTATTGGCATTTATTTTAAAATATAAATACATAAATTTTAGAATACTATTGGCATTTATTTTAAAATATAAATACATAAATCTTAATGAAAATTATTTGCCGCTTGGAAATAAGAGAAAAGGAAAAACATTTTATAGGAGGCTTAATATAGATTAGTTATATAGAGTTATACAAATACATATTTTGAAGACATTTAAAATAGGTGATTAAAATATAAATATTACAGAGAAGGCAGGATTTAAGAATTGCAAGCGGTCAAAGTTCTTTTATCTTGCTTATTTAGAAGAGCGATTTCGCTAGGAGTCAGTCCATTGGTATTGTTTCACTAGATCTAGGGTAGCATTATTATTTGAAAATTAGCATTTTATTTTCACTGGAAAAATACATAAAGTTCATTGGTATGGGATGCAGAGCTTCGTTCATGGGAACAGCATATTAGAACAGAGGGAAAAGGTGAAATTTCCCCTACTCATGACACATTGAGTGAGAATCAAAACTGGCGTGGAATATGTATAGCAACATAGTTATTTAATGGTCTCCTCCCATGTGGATTCAAATCCAGCAGTATATATACTTTTATTTTGAAGCTGTAACTTAGCAACTACTGCTGGACCTGAGGTGGTTTAAGCATTTAAGTTTCATCTGGAATAGTTTGACTGGATACTCTTATCTAGTAAGATGTTTGAAACAATGCAAGTTTGTTATCAGTTTCTCGAACGATTATTTTAAAATATATCTTATGATTTTAAAACAAGCTAGCATGGATAATTTCCACTAATGGGTTTATTTTATTATTACCAATTCATAATCTTTTACTTTAATCTAAGGGGTCTTCCGGGTAATTGTTTTTCGAGTGACTTCTTAACAAGATTGCATCATTTCTGGCTACAAAATTATATATGAAAAAATAATAAGTTTCATATATAATACCTTATATATATAACTATTAATTTATTCGCAATCTCCTACACTGAAATATATAGATATTTATTATTTACGCCCGTATTTTGGTATTGGTAGGAAATTTATATCTGCAATAAGAAAAAAAGATGGAATTATTACTAAAAAGAGAGATGACATCATGAAATTGGTAGAAGATTTTTATCAAGAATTATATAGTAATAAAGAACAAGTACCTCCTATATCTATTACATCTTCCGAATTGCCCAGAATCTTAAATGAAGAAGTGAGACATGCAATTAAGTGTATGAAGAAAGGAAAGGCTCCAGGAAATGATGGAATTATAATTGATATATTAAAAGAAGCAGGTGAAGAAATAGAAACAATTTTAACAAAGTTATATACCAAATGTCTAAATGATAAAGATGTACCGGAAGATTGGAAGAATGCAGTAATAATATTAATATTTAAAAAAGGTGATAAAGAAGATATTAGAAATTACAGACCTATCAGCCTTTTATCAGTTTTATATAAAATTTTTACCAAGATAATTAGAACTTTGGATTTCCACCAACCAAGAGAACAAGCTGGATTTAAAAGTGGTTTTAGTACAATAGATCATATCCAGGTATTGAGAGAAGTCATAGAAAGGACAAACGAATATGAGTTGTCTTTATGTTTTGGATTTATAGATTATGAAAAGGCATTTGATTCTATACACATTTCTTCAGTGATTAAAGCATTGGATCATCAAGGTATAGATCCAGGATATTGTCATATTTTAAAGAATATTTATAAAAATGCAACAGCAACAATTAGATTACATAATGATACTGGAAAAATCAACATTGAGAAAGGTGTAAGACAAGGTGACTCCATATCTCCAAAACTCTTTACAGCAGTGCTGCAAGAAGTATTTTGTGGATTAAAATGGGAAACTAAAGGAGCGAAAATAAATGGAGAGTATTTAAATCATTTAGATTTCGCAGATGATGTAGTTGTTTTTGCAAATAATGCTTCAGAGTTGCAGGAAATGTTGCAGGAGTTAACAGATGAAAGTAGAAAAGTAGGACTAAAGATAAATGTTAAAAAGACTAAAGTAATGTTTAATCGATTTGCTCAAAATATGAAAATAAAGATTGATTATGAAGAATTAGAAGAAGTTAACAGTTACAAATACCTTGGTCAGATTATTAATACAGATGGAAACATAATGGAGGAAATTAATCATAGAATTAAACTTGGTTGGAGTGCTTTTGGTAGAAATAACTTGATACTAAAAGGAAATATGCCTATGTGTTTGAAAAGGATGGTTTTTAACAAATGTGTTTTACCAGTTCTTACTTATGGATCTGAGACTTGGACACTTAATAGAAGAGCAATACAGAGACTTCAGACCACTCAAAGAAGTATGGAGAGGTGTATGTTGGGAGTAACAAGAAGGGATCGAAAACGCAATGTATGGGTAAGACAACAAACAGGTGTTACTGACTTTATTGAAAAAATTAAAAGATTGAAATGGAGTTGGGCTGGACATATTGCTAGAAGAGATGATAATAGATGGACAATTGAAATTTTAAACTGGATTCCAAGAGATTGTATAAGACCCAGAAAGAGACCACATGTGAGATGGATGGATGAAATAAGAAAATGTGCAGGGGTGTTGTGGAGAAGAGAAGCTAAAGATCGGAGAAGATGGATTAAACTTGGAGAGACCTTCATCCTGCAGTGGATTGATAATGGTTGATGATGATGATGATGATACATGAGAATATTATTAAATAAAATATTTTTAAATTAAAATACATACGTGTTAATGTGATTTATGTTATAATACTAACCAAAAGAAATATATATATATTATTAGCTATGTATATATGTGCATAAAGGCGGGTTTGAATGCAGTTAGGTGGTAGGAGATTGGATGAGGGCTGTGAAGCAGGATCTGAGCATCAGATCATCTGCTTCAATACTCATTTCCATCATTACAAAATTGCCTTTCAACTTGATCTTAAATAATCATATCTGAGAAAATATACATTTTATGCAAAATTAATTTTAAAAATTACAGAGAAATATGTGACAAGAGTGTAGAGGATGATTGTTATAATGTAATTATAAATTTACAAAATAAAAGCATTAATGTTTATTTAAGGAATTCATATTTAAAGTTGAACAGAAAATCAAAGCATGATTTTGGAGATTGGATTGGATGTTTGATTATTGAAGTTTGTTTGGCTATATTTTCAGTTTTGGTGATGGATAGTGGGTTTTGTTGTTGGCTTGAGGATGCAATGTTTTCATGCAACTTCATTCCTTCTCAGGAATTGCTCCAACCATTTTTCAGATTTTATATTTCTTTATTGATAATCATGACCCAGTAAACAGTTCTCTCATGATCCTCAGCCTCTAAAACTTCAAGAAAGGCATAGTGTTTATTTTCCAGCCCCTAAAACTCAAAGGAGAAGGGTTTTGCAAAGATTTTTGCATTTTCATTTCATATCAAGGATTGTGGTAGCTTGTAGTGTCTAAATTGAGATGGACCTTTGGGTGCCCCAGAATTGCAGATCAGATGTTCATCAGATCTCTAAGAAAGGTTTTGATAAATGGTTGTTGACATGATCTTGTGTTTGTACATGCATATGTACATCATAAAAAATACAAAAGAATTGGAAATCAGTCACACACACACGAATAGGATAGAATTGGAGAATAAAACAGGGGAATAAATTAATGAAATAAAACCAGGTATTGAGACAATAAAGTTGAAGAAGGAACAGATTAGGAGTAATAATAATATAATATTATTGTTAGATAAGGTGAAATATGGTTACATGAAAGAGATTATGTTAAGCTCATTTTATGAGATATTTTTAAAAGTTCAAATTTGTAGTTCTTGTGTAAAAATATAACTTAACACTTTTTTTTTTTAAGAATAAAAGTATATAATAGAAACGTCTATGCTAACAAGAGAAAAAGTGAAAAAGATGGAAGAACATAATCCAAAAGAAGATGATCACCAAATCAATGGAAAAAATCCCGAGAATAGACAAGGCTTTCATATTATCCAAATTATTAGAAATGTTTAAAGATAGTAAAAAGAGAGACCAATAAAGAGAAGATGATGATAACCAAAGAGAGAAAGATTTACAAAGAGAAGCAGAAAATAGAAAAATAACAAAAGAAATGTTGAAAAAACTAAAACTAGATATGCTACAGAAAATGGATCAAAACAGTAAAAAAATGGCTATGAAAATATTAGACTGAATGAAACAAATTAAAGAAGTTCTGAATGAAGTGAGACAAAACAGAGGGGAACAGGATATTAAAATAAAACAGATACAAGAAGTAATGGATAATAAAACTAGCCAAGTGCAGCAGGTTACAGAATCTGCAAGTAATGAAAGTCAACAAAGCCTGGAATCACTCTAAGAGCATATTGGGGACCTGGCTAATCAAATTAAATCCCTGCAGGTCAAAGATGATAATTAAATCTGAGAAAGAGTAAAAAAGTTGGAAGATGATCATAGGTAAGGTGGTCAAACTGAAAAGAAAACAGCTGAGAAGAAATTGAAAATACAAAAATAGAAGAAGTAAAGATAGGTAATCAATATACAAATTCAAATGCCTAGAACTGTAAAACAGTTTCTTAAAGTAAGGACTTTTTCAGGAAATTCTGGTGAGACATCCATTGAATTTGTCAATAGTCTAGAGATATATTAGCATTAATGCCATGATTGAAGAAGCAAAGCTAGCAATAGTTTGTATCCATGTTCAAGGTGTAACCCAGGCTGGTGGGATTTGCTATTTGACCCATCTTCATAATTCTAGCAAGCAATCATGAAGGGCTACTCAAGTGAGGATTATCAAGAAGGGGTTAAATAAAAGGTATTCCAAGATAAGTATCTTCCTAGGGAGCCCTACACTCCATTTTTTAGAAAGCAAGTGTCAAAATTTTGAGCACTCACTGAAGATCCAAGCCATATTGAAAGGATGTTAATTGGCACAGATAGGCATACAATCGAGCAGGTAGCTGAACTTTGACTCTAGAAGAAATTCTATTGACTAAAACATTGGATTTTCAAGGTACAGATCTAAATTGTCATATTCTGGATAATATTTATTAGAATGCAATATCAGTGATTGTTATGTAGTGATACTAAGATTAGCATTGAAAAAGATGTATGATGATTCTATATTTCCAAAGCTTTTTACAATAGTTTCACAAGAAATACTTTGTGAAATAAAATAGGGAGTAAAAGTAAATGGGAGTTATTTAAATTATCAAGATTTTAGAGTTGATGTGATTGTGTTTTGAAAATAATGCTTTAAAATTTTAGCAAATGTTGCAAGAGTTATCATGAAAGTAAGAAAGAATTAAGAATAAATGCTAATAGACTAAAGCAATGATGAATAGATTTTCTCAGAAGAAAATAAAAATCGATAATTATGAATTAGAAGAATTATCAATTATAAATATTTTGGTCAGATTAATGGCTGAAATTAACTATAGAATTAAACTTGGATGGAGTGATTTTGATAGAAATAATAAAAAGAAGTACACCTATATATTTAAAAAGAAAGATATTTCATAGATGTGTTTTATTAGTGTTTACTTATGAATCTAAGAATTGGACACTTAACAGAACAAGAATACAATAACATCAGACCAATCAATGCAGTATGGAAAACGGATTAAAAGTAAAATATTTGGATAAGAAAACAAACAGGTATAAGAGATTATAATAGATGCATAATTGAAGTTTTAAATTGGATTCCAATTAGAAGAGATCATAATAGATGGACAGTAGAAGTTTGAAATTGGTTCTCAAAAGATTGGTGGATGAAATAAGAAAGTTTGCTGGTGTATTTTGAAGAAATTGGGATCAAAATAATTAGATTAAATCTGGGAAGACCATTCATTATGCAGGATCAATATTTGAAAATTATATATATATTTTCTACTAAATGACAATTATAATTTGAATTAATAACATTTATTAAACAAATAAAAAACAATGGTGAATAGTTTGGATCATTTGACAAGATTGGTTCAATTAAAATGCATTGTGAGTTATTTATAATTTCTCAATGTATTTAGTTGTATGCCTGAATAAATGTTGGTCAAAAATAGTGTTTATTTTTTTAATATATTCAAATTGACTAGTTCATCACTAATTTAGCAAATTAAATTAGAATAAAAGCGTGTAGAGAAAATGAAAAAAATATTGTAAGAACTGAAAAAAAAAAAAAAACTGACTTGCAAATGCTCTCTTTACAAGAAAGAACCTAAACAAGTTATGAGCAGATGAAAGTTCACTTGAATACAAGTTCAACTAGTACATTTCAAATAGAACCCGTAATTTAAAAATTTGTTGTTTTTCTTATTAACCAAAAAGTTAGCAGATGAAGTCTGGTTTCTAAACGGAGAAGTAGGCTTTGCATGTTATATGCAAGAATGGGGCATAGAAAAAACAATATTTAGTCAAAACAAAAAAAATTACAGCTTAAGAAGTGGGCTTCTTGTAGATTAATCAAATTCCTTTTTGTAATTCTAATAATAAAAGTTTTACTTAATTTTTCTATTCTTTACTCAAGTCTCATCAATTGGTTCAGATTCATCACAGGTCTCCCCATCATCTATATTATAAAGATCAAGTCTCTCTTATATAGCCACAATTCATTTCTTATAAATGTACATCAATAATGTTGTCTCATATTATTACATCTAAAATGCTTAGTAAAACTTTGTTTTAGCCATAATAGTATGAGATTTATGGTATTATGGACATATGGTACTATAAGAGATAAGTTCAGAATTTATTATTTAATATTTAATGCAATACATTTATAGTATTGCATATTAGGGATGATGTAATCTTATTTCTCTATAAAAAGAGTCAATTTAAAGTAGAGATTGGATATATCATCTAATTCATATATAGTGTAAAAAAGTGAAGGACTTAATTTAGCCAAAAATGAATCTTTCCTTGTAGAATCTTAGATTTCTCTATATCTTCTGATTTGTTAATAAATAATAGATTGCCATTTGATAAACATATGAAACAAAGAATTAAGAGAAGATTGCAAAATATATAAAAGTGGAACTGTATATGTGTTTTAAAAATACTCAATACATGCATAATAATCCACATTTACCAATATAGAAAAAAAAAAGAAAATTACAAAAAAAAAAAAATAGCAATAAAAATAAAACTTTTTATAACAAAAAGTGAACACATCAAAAGACAGTATAGTAACAAGAATAAACTGTGATATGAAAAGGCTTCATTGAATAATTAAGAAGCCATATTGCATCAATTTGCAATTTTTTTTATCAGCAGATATTGATAAATCTGTCACTTACTTTTATATAAAATATCAAGAGTTTATATAAGAACTATAATTATTAAACATTACATGTGCTGACTAAAAAATCAACAACTATATAACATGATATTGCATGCTAATATTTCTGAACCTCTTTTGGCAACAAATAACAGAGTAAAATATTGACAAATTTCAGATAGTAAATCTAGAAGACTCCTGTAACCATTTGGTCAATCAGAGGTTCCAGTAGTTCTTCTTTCTACTTTTGGTATTCAAGTTAATAATTTGAGATGTTTTTGAGCATTTATGTACTCGAGATTTCATAGTTACAAACTAACTGTAGACACACCTGTATCACATTAGACAGTTGCAACTTTGATTTTCATTTAGTCTGTATGGTATCTTTTGATTAAATTAATGCTTATATAACTGACTGTTACATTAGTATAGTAAGCTATATTCAGTAATTAGAATATTTTCTTTACATTTTGTGTGTAAATGTTCAAAACATTTTTATATAAATTTAAGATAAACTATATCATTATTATTAGATCAACAACCAAGCAAGTAATTTGGGTTAAGGATAAACCATAAATTGAGGATCTGCAAGCATTACATCTATCTCCAACAAGCCAACCTAGATAATCTTGAAACTTATCTTTTATTATATTTGTAAAAAAAACCTAGATACTTATTAACCAAAAGGAAATGACTATTTCGTTGCCTAAAAAAAATCGTAAGCTTACTTGAAAAATTCTGTTACCTGAAAAAATTTCTCAAGTCTCATATCTCAAATTATGATCATGGAAGGCTAATACATTAATCAATATATAACAATCTTTAAATAAAATAATTCAATGAGTTTTTTAAACTAGCATATCTTTCACTCCCTCTCATATAGTTTTAATTTTTTTAATTCAGCAATGAAATCCATTTTCAAAAAAAGGAACTACATAATGATTGGAAAATATTTACATGTCTACCTTGGTATGTAGAATATAAAACATTAATAAATAAAAATCATTTCTCTAAAGAATCAAATTAAGAATAATTTGATTCTGACTAAATAAATCAGGTAAAGCAGCATCTCTACATTGATATATACCATTTTCTATTGCAGTTATTTCTAAAGGTATTAACAACTAAAATACTATGCTTGATTTTGAATTAACTATTTATTTTGCTCTTAATTAAAAAAAAAGGAAAGCATAATATGAAGCATTAACATAGAATTTTCTCAATTTTAATAAATGACACAAATAATAAACTATTCACTTAGTAGTGTGTGGGGTATTTTTATTATTTAGTGAAAATTTTTGGTACTTATGTCTTATCCTGTCTACCAAGTTTGCCAGATGACTTTTTTTAAATATACACTTTTAGGTGCATACAATAAATGTTAAAAAACAAAATGGCTGGTGAGTAGCGGTCATATTTAATATTTACATTTTTTTTATTATAATATTATGTTCTATTTTTGATATTAATACAAAAAAAATAAAATGGAAACATCTCTATATATAGAAAATCCCTATTTTGTCTGAATGGTGAATATGTTTGTTTGAAAGACTGTCACATGTCAAATTTACAATCAATTAAAAAAAACTATCACATTTAACTATAAGAAATGTCAAATTCACACTTGAAAAATCAAAAAAACAAACTTTAAATTTGTTTTTATAAGAAAATAACTATACCTAAGTAAACTGTAATTTAGATTATGAGCATTTTATGCTAAGGATGTAATTCCTCATTAATAACTGTAATTTTTTTACAAAGCAGTTGTCTGTAATGTCAAATTCACTTATCAAATATAACAGGTATGTTTAAAAAATTTTTGGCAGGAGGCCACAGACACAAAACTATTAATAAAATTAAATGAATTAATACCTAGTTGGCTACATCTTTTTTTTTCAATTGTGAATTTCTCACATTTATTTATATAATATTAAAATCTTTTAATTTATATTAAATCTTATAAAAAATTTGTTAAAACAACCAATGGCCTTTTGGCTGCCTACATTTTTTTATACAATATTAAAATCTTTTGTTTAATTTACATTAAATCTTTGTTAAAGCAACCAATTAAAAAACAATTGCCTCTAAAAGGCTTGGTATATCTAGTAATTAATTATAATTAACAATACTAAATAAAAGGTAAATATTATTAATGTGTAAATGCTGATGTCTATACATTAAAACAGTAATCAAATATTCTTATCCTTTATAAATAATGCATATAAAGATGTTTCTTTTTTTATAAAGAGGGTGAGGATATTTGATTAGTTTTAATATATAGACATCAGCATTTACACATTAATAATATTTACCTTTTATTTAGTATTGTTAATTATAATTAATTACAATATTTCCACTTTGTTGTTACTTTTTTTTTTTGTATTAACATAAAATTAAAATAAACTTTCTGAATAGAATTTGTATGTCCCTGAAAGTGTATATTTAAACAAAAACCATCTGCAAAGCTTAGTAGCCAGGATAACACACAAATACCAATTTTTTTTAATGTCTTTGCACATAATTATTCACAATGGAAGACTGAAATAATTAATGTAACTTTGAAAATATATGATGGAAGTGATGTTTAAATAAATTAATGAGTTCAATAACTATAGATCTATATCCAGGTAGTCTTTAAAATGCATTTGAAGTGCCTATGTATTTAGTTATAATCTTATGCATTAATTTATACATTTTTTTTGGAGACAAATATGTTTCACTTTTATAGAAATTATAATAATTGTTGTGGCTTAGGATTTTTTTGGTAGTCAACCCAGCTGTCATCAAATATTTATGATTTAGCTATTATTATTATTATGAGGGTAAAGATTTCATTTTAATTTAATCAGATGATTGACAATGCAATAGCAATAAATAAAATAATCAAATGATTATTGCTTAGAAGTTTATGAAAATGACAAAGTTGATGTCATAATCCATGGACCTTCAACCCCAGAGTTTACCATTATGTTAAACTATGCAATTGAAAATATGATTTTAATAATTAGCATTTTAATATTGACAGGACAAATATGATACTTTTGTGAATGCTGAGTCCTAGATTTACTTCTCTTTTTTTTTAATAATTATTGCAAAAGTAAAATAATTTTTAAATTAGCTTTCTTATTGTTTATAAATTCTGGCTGCAAATGTTTGTTGTGCACTATTGTAATGTATTTAACAACATTGCTTTAATAAAAAAAATACTAATAAACTGTTATATACATTTATTAAGTATAAAAATACAAATGAATATCGTGTTTACAAGTTAATAATTTTTTTTGATTAAAAAAAAATACACACACATATATAAACATATAACAAACATCCAAGTACAAAGAATTCAGAAATTATGCGAATTGTACATAGTATTGTATATACAAATATAATCCATGCATATCGTTTCACGACTTTTAAAAATATATAATTATAGATTAAAAAAAAACAAAACTAAAAAATATTTTTTTTTAGAAAAGACCCCCCCCCCTAAATAAACCAACCAATTAGTAACAATATTTAAATTTTTAAATAAATAGATGAATTAAGTTTTCTAAAATTCATACAATGCTGATATAAATAAATATTAAAAAATAATTGGTTTTATTGCTTGAGAGGTCATAAAAAATTTGAGCATCTGAAGTGAAAGAGCTGACCATGACCTAGAGTTCTAAAGCCCACTACTCTACCATCTCATTAAATTATGCAAGACATATATATATATTAATAAAAACAGTAAAACATCTAAGACATGACTAAGGGCCTTTTCACTTTCCAAATATGTCAATTTTAAAATTATAATTTTTATTTGACCAACACAAGTATAGTATTATTTATAATTGAAAGGAAAGAGTAAATTGAATATTAAAGTAATTTTGCATCTTAAATAGCTGTTGAAGAATTTCTTTATATTTATACTGATATGATTACAATTAAATTGTTAATGGAAGAATCATTCAAACTAAATTTTTTAAATTACTGTACTTATTTACTTATATTAATTTGAAAAAAAAAAGTTATATTATTGAAAATAAGTTTTTTTTTTTTTTGTTAAACTATCAGAAATAAACACTCAATGAGAATCTCTAAATCACAGTTACTATGCCTGTATCTCATTTTTTGACTATTCATTTGTCACAAGATAAGAATGTGCAAAGAGGTAAATAGAACCATTTTGTGAGATTTCTTAACTCAAACTCCTCCAGTATCACTAGCCCTTACTTCTATTGTTCTCATTACTAATCAAGGTAAGTTACTCAGTTTTCTCAATTGTTTATTCCCTCTTCTACTCCTGAAAAAAGATAATGCAACTAATATTTACATTATTGATTCCAGAATTGAAGCATAGAGATTTCTGCTGACCAATATACTTTATAGTATAGATAGTATATAATATCAGCATTATATGCATTTATAAGTACAAACTGGTTATGTAAAAACAATTTCAAAATATCATTGAAAAATTTTAATTTTATTTTTTTATCAGTAATAGCAGATCATGCATACACCTGGGTCTCATTTTAAACCCCCCCGCACAAAAATAGACTTAATTTACCTTGAAAAATGGGGGATAGGGGTTGTAATTTTCAGAATTCGCATAAAAGCAAAGCAACAAAAAAAAATTACTTTAAAATTTGCATTAAAAAAATAAGCAAATAAAGTATGACTAATAAAAAATTTCAAATATTTGAAAAATATTAATACAAGACAAACTTTTTTTATTACTACAGTATTTAATTTTACATTTTCCACACATATTTTAATCATTACCGCTAGCGTTCATTTGTAAACTGGTAAGAAATCAGATTCAATGTGATGTATTGTGGCTTCTCCTTAAATGAAGTCAAGAATCTCTCAGCAATTATGCACAGAGAAACCTATTAAGCCACTTTATTTTTATTCGTGATATGATGTACAAGTAGCGCCATTTTCAGTCTTGTGCAGTGTTAATGGTTTTCTGTTTCTATATTTAAAAAATGAGATCGCAATCAAAACATTATCATTAGAAAAATTATTTTCAGTTTATAAAATCTTGGTTTTTTTATTTTAAAAATCTAAAAGATTATTTATTTCTGTTATATATAACATAATACGTTTTAAAAGTTTAAATTTTTTGAATATTTATTGCGATATTTTTATAAGTAAGTATAAATCTATTATTATTATTTACTCATTAGTATAAATGAGTTATTTATATAGAAGCCAAGTTCTAAATACAGCTTCAGGCCATATTCACGTTAGCTGCTAATATAAAGTTATATCTTTGGAAAAAAAAAAAAGTATTTAAAGTCAAAATAAGTTATTAATAATTTAAATTTCTTGATATCTAATAAATATAGTGAAATATGAAAGATATTAAGAAAAAATATGAATAGCATAACTTCAAAATGGCATTAAAATAATCCGCATAAAACGAGACCCAGGTGTATATGAATTTGATGATATACAGAATAAACATAACGTTATTATTAATAATTATCAATGAAATTAAATGGTTACATGTTAAATGTCCTGCCGAAAATTTTAAGTATCAAGACTTCAAAAGCTTTTTTTTTTCATGTGTCATAGCATCGGCCGGGAAGCGAACCCGCTAACCCGGGACAATTGCTTGTAAGGCGGCTGTGTTGATCTCTCGACCACCAACGCTTGATTAACTTCAAAAGCCTTTTGGAACTGAGATCAAGCTAATAAAAACACAAACTATGGAAATAATAAAAATTAAAAAAAAAAAAGAAAAAATTTAAATATATATGTACAACACATATTTATGTATCGATTTTATAAAACATAATTGATTACCAAAATTTGTTCGTGATTTTTTTTCTGTATTTTTATATATATTTTTCTTTTTTACAAAAAAAATTATTAATAGATGAAAAAAAAAAAACTTTTATTATATAATAAAATTTGGAATTAAAAATGTTAATAAAAAAATGTTTTTCCACAAATCAATTAACAAAAAACAAATAAACATCTTCCAAATTTAATTTTGTTCATAATTTACTGATAATTAAGTAGTTGTGCGCATCAGTAACTCAGCTAAGTCCTAGTAATAATATTCTCAACGCAATTGATTTCAGCATTTCAATATACAAATATAGTCAACAAAATTTTCGATAGCAGTTAATTGATAAACTTAAAATCATTAACGGACATTTAACTTGGTTAGAATATCGATAAAATTAAATGTTACTAATTCTTTCAGACGTTTAAAAACTTTTATAAAAATGTGTTCCAACGCCCCCCCCCCCTTTCAAAAATCCACTTCCATATCACTTTAAATATCAAGATAACTGTACTATATAATAAAATATTACCAATATTTTTGTATAGATATATAAACTAATTACAGATAATAAAAAAATAGGACGGATGTTTAGATTTAAAAAAAAAAATACTGTTTAGTTTTGTTCAGATTTAAAAGAACTCTGACAACAGAATTTTTGGAGATTCATTTTTAAACAGATCAAAAACACAAGTCAATTACAATTTGACATTATGTCAAGGCAGTTTTCTCACATGATCTGTTTTTGGATGTACTTTTTTTTTTTCAACATGGGATAAAATTTCAGATAGAAAAAAAATATTAATATGATTTATGATTGGCTAAACAGATACTCCGATAAAAAAAATGTTAAAACCTTTTGCATGCCTATTAAACTATTTTGTATAAAAAAGAGAAAATTGATATACAAATACAGCTTAAAAACTGATGCCATGTGTGTTCTAATATGAATTTGAAAATTGTCTAAATTTATATTCAAAATGAAAAATTCAATTCCCACTCTCACTGCAATAACTATTTTATTTCCACAGCACTGGTTGACTTGCTCGGTGAACTTTACTCTTTTCCTCTTTAATTTCACGAATGCTGCAAATAGCTCCAACACAATACAAAATAGCCAGTAATATCCCGAAGACCTGCAACAAAAGAGATATAAGCATAAAATAAAACTTGAGTGCAAAAGATAGGTGAACAATATTATTAGTTGCTGATGGTGATAGATGAGTAAATTCGATCACTGATACAAATCAGGATATCGTCATAAGATACTGTTCAGAAACACAACTAGTGTAGTCATTAAAATCAGCTCAGTGTTTCTCTATATTTTCAAAAATCAAAGGTCATCTTCAGTTTTGAATTATTTAATGTTATTTTTCTTCTTATATTAAACTATTTTCTAATGCATCATTCATCCATACCCAAGGCTGAGAGCACAGGCAATTTATTTATTTTTAAAATTTCTTTAATAATACCTTTTTATATCATAGACTCTTTTCAATGTTTCATGATCTTAGTCTCATCTATCCAATTTATTTTACTCACATATCTACACATGCCAAATACATCATCCCTTTTATCTATTTTAGATCCACTTAATGATTTAAATCTTATAAAACTTCTAATCTCAAAAGAAAGATACTCATTAACTTATCATGTTCTTGATTTAAGGTTTAAATCTGGGTAACATATACAAAAATATTTCACCCAAGATTTCTTAAACAAGCTTAGTATTATTATATTTAGATAATAGACTCCCAGCAATCTAGATGTTAGTTGGAAAATGGATACCTAGTTATTCTTTACCAAAAATAAGGGTACCAGAATAAGTGGGGTCAATCAAATGCTTATTAAAGTTGCACTGTCATGATGCAGACTTCATCACTAGCTGATGAAATGCAAATATTAAATCTTTGATTTATTTGTATTGTTTAATCTCAACCCAACTTTACTTCAAATTACACAGTAAATTTTTATAATCTCTAGTTTTCTTCTTATCAATTTACCATTCAAAAAACTCAAATAAATATTTAAAAAAAGTAAATAGATACACTGCATTGTTTACAAAAATGCATAACAAATAATTATTATTTAAACAAACCATTTAGTGCAATTCTTAATAATATTGTTTCTAATGACATTTATAATTCTTATTAAAATATTCATATCACATTACTAATTGAACAAGAAGATAACTGAAGTTTCTATTGAGTTATATAACATTTGCAAATGTTTTTACTCAATACTATCACAACCATCCATATAATCTGAGTTATTTATTTGTTATTAACATTATTAATAAATAAATGAATATTTAAAAAAATCCCTGAAGTAAAGAATTTCGGTAAAAAAAAAAAAAAAGGTACAAGAAGCAGAGAGATGGTGTATTGAAATAAACAGTATAAAATATACATTAAGATGATTAAATATTAAAAATCTAAAGCTAAACTAGTCAATAAAATAATTAAAATTACTCCAAATTCAAAATTAAATAAGACAAGCAAAAAAAAAAACTCTCTATAACACAATCAATGACTTCCCTTCTATAACAGATTTCTCAAGTGTAAAGAATTAAAACAAATCAGTTAATATATATGAACAAATTCCACAATTAAATCTCATAGACAATATTAAAGGAACTCTTAAATAAGTTAATAGATTCGGGATCATAAATAAAAAAATTGCCTGGAAGAGGAGTATTATTTTGAATAATTCATTAAATAATGCAAAGGAGATTTTTGATAAGAATACTATTCCTGGAGTAGAATATATTATTCCTTACTAGTTCAAGCTTAAATGAAAGACTCAAAGTGCATAAAAGAAGAGTTAAAAATAATTATCTTAGTTCTACTTTATATATCCATAAAGGAGATTTAGACCATACTAATAGTTTTGATGAGGCTATGGTTGTCTTCTTTGAAAGAAATGAAATAAAAAGGATTAAAGAATCTTTATTATCAAAAATTTATGATTCTGGAGCAATTAATTTGTTTAAGGGTTTTTTTTAATATTAAGGATGTGTGGGATGTAATTGGGAATTGTGGGAAATAGTATATATTTTTTTTATATGTTTTTGCACTTGAGAAGTCTGCTTTGGCAGGGAAATCATTGGTTGTATTATAGAGTTTATTTTCTTAGGGTAATTTTGAATTTGGGATAATTTTCATTATTAAGATGATTAGTATTAAGATATGGATATTAAGATAAATAGCATAAGATATCTATTTGGAAGAGCAGTATAAGATGTGCACTAAGAAGAGTAATATAAGATGTACATAAGATGAACAATATAAGATATTTATTGAGATGATAGTATAAGAATATAGGAAAAAGAACAATGAGATTATTTTTAGAGGTAGAAAAAAGTTACTAAAACAAGTTCAAATAAATATAGCAACAAATAGATCATTGACTAGATATTGCCCAATTTTGAAGAGAATCTTTTATATAGAGACTACACTGAGTTACTCAAATATGAGAATAATATAAAATAGCAGATCAAATCTCCATATATGACAAGAAATTATAAGTAATTGAAATAATTTTTGGTTGTAAACAGAAAACTAAGATTTTTATTGACTGAATATGATATTCAATGAAAAAGTTTTAATTCCACATACAAAAAAATCTCAAGATGAAAATAATTTGATTAATTTGCTTAAAAACAAGGCAAAACTGTTTATGAATTAATTCTAATTAACATTGGCCAGACAGACTACTATTCTTGGCAAAACTGAAAATATTAAGCATATCAGTCAATTACATGACAGATACAATAATAATGGTGATAAGAAGGATGTTACCATAAATGCTTTATACTAAGACTAAGCATAAAAAGTTGGAATAAAACTATAGGTCACATGAAAGTTATCATAAAATATCCAGTTTAAATGCAACCAAAAGTTTCACTTTTTTTTTATAGCAACTGCTTATAATTTCTCAAAAGACTATCTACATAATAAATTATATACACCAAAAGATATCAATAAAGCAATTTTTAGAAAAATTATTTAATCATTTAAAAAATGAATAATTTTCATGAGAAAAGATAATTTATTTTCTTTATAAGTTTAGATAGAATAATGGAAATGATTTATTAACTTAATTAAAATATGAATATGAGTAATAGTCCAACAATTTTTAAAAAGTTATAGCTTATTGTAAAGTCAACTGAATAAAATTCAGAAGCATATTTTCAAAACAATAATCAAGATGCTTACTTTTGATAATAGTTTTATTGATAGCATAAAAAAAAAGAAAGACAGGCTAAATTAACATTTTTTTTATTAGTCATTCATTAGACGAGATTATCGAATAATATTTCTGTAGTGTAATTTTCACTATACCACTGTTACTGTCGCATAAGATAGGGACTGTTTTCTATCTGCTTTTAACACCTTGTGGTTTCTATCCATTTTTAACACCTTGTGGATGATGTAATCATAAACATATGATCAAAGACATGTGAAAAAGATCTATGATCCTCAAGATGCACATTTAGTGCTGAACTAGCATTCAACAGTTGGCCCAGACCATAATTTCTTAAACATATCTTTCATTGTTCAGTATATATACAGATAGAAATTACTAGTTTAACTGATATGTGCCAAATGTGCAGTCCTCACAACTTTAACACAAATCACTTATTGAAAGTATATTAAGTAATAACCTGCATATTTATACTTTATGTTTGCCTTCAATATAATATTAAATCGTGCTTTCACACTAATGACTCATTTGCATATCAGATTTATTTATATAATGATTCCAAAGAAAGGATCATAACTGGCTATGAATATGAGAAGTACATCTTCTTGAAAGCGCTCAGCCATTTAATTTAGTTTTCAATTTGTTGTTAAGCTTTATGTTGGAAGTGTGAAAGCACGATTTAATATTATTATATGAAAGTATATTAATAATTTTTATTAGTCTAATGTGATTTGTATCAAAGTAGTGAGGACTGCACATTTGACACATTAATTAAACTATAGCAATTTGCTATTTATATATATACTGAACAATGATAAAGATATGTGAAAGACATTGTGGTTTAGGGCAACTAATGAATGCTGGTTCAGCATGAAATGTGTATCTTGGGAATCATAGATTTTTTTTTCACATGTCTTTGGTCATATATTTATGATTAAATTTCTTCACAAGGTATTAAAAGTGAATAGAAATCAATCCTTTACCTTGCATGAAGTGAAAATTACACTACAATTCAATATTAGAAAGTCTACATCAATTAAATTCCAGGGTAAATAAAGTTAAATAAAAAAATCATCCCCCCCCCCCCCAAACACATTGCAAAAGATATTTTGAAAAAAGATGAAAAGGAACTCATCACAAAATTAATAAAAGATTACTTTAAGATAAAAAAGGAATGATTATGACAAAGAAAGAGAAGATTATTAAATGAGAGTGATTTTTTAAAATTTTTCTATCATTTAAAATTATTTACTGATTGAAAGATGAAAAAAAAAATTAGCTCATTCTTGCATCTAAAATAAAATTACTGATTCTATAATAATTTTATAAATTATTACACTACCTGTATGCAATTTTCAAATTTTAATTTTTTATTTATAGAATCTTATAATTAGGCAAAACGTCATTTAACAAACTACCTAACCTGTTTTATGCATTTATATTTTCATTCAATTAATTAAATATATTGTTTAAAATCTTTTTGATACTGCAATTTTTGGAAAACATTTCTAAGTGCTGGATGTATATATGAGAATTATATTAAGTTTAGAAAAAGATTACCATCATAAAATTCATATGTCTAATAAATCCAATAAAAAGTCTAACACATTTCTTTTTGTTTGCAGTTAACATCTGCATCAAACTTAATATTAACTTTTAAAATTTTAGTTAGTAAATACTAATCAGTCATTGAGTTATCTGAACAAATAATAGCACAATTTGTGTTGTTGTTATTATTATTATTAATAATAAAAAAGTCATGATTTTTTTTGTAAACTATCTTTATATGGATGTTTTACATAAGCACTGAAAAAAAAACAAAAGATTATAGGCTGCAAATCTGGGAATTAACTTTAAGATTTGCCCAATGGAAGTAAAAGATGTTCTATTACGGAGAGAGGAGAGGGGCTTTATACGTATGTAAATAATAATTATATATATTATACACAGACATGAAAGCATTCATATATATAGAAAGTGCATGTATTTCTTTTTAGTTACGTTTAATTAAATATATTACTGTTATTTTATTTTTTTACATAATAAACTTATTGAAGAATTTAATTTTAATATCTATTAAAAAAAAGACGCAAAAATAAAGTAATAAAAAAAATTATACATATGTATATCTATTTGATAAATACATTTAATGAGTTTGTCTAGTTTTACAGCTAACACCATATGTTATTAAAGCTTAACTGTTAACATACAGCTTGGATTTCTTTATTAAATATTGCTTTTTGCAAGTGACAAAAATAAATCACCAATTGAACATTATAAAAAATGCTTAATTTTGAACTGTGGAAATTTATTTCATAATTACGCAATACGAAAGTAATTGGATGCAAGAACTGTTTTAAAATATAAAGCAATAAATGTTGCATATAAAAATATTTCATATAATGTTTTCATAACAAAGCAGAGAATGTTACCATAAATAATGTTTATCTAATAATAAAAATCTTTGGTATCAGCAACTCTGAAAATACTGTATTGGATTATTTATAATTTTGTTTAACATTTTCATTGTTTTCTCATTTTATTAGTATTAAATTTTATACTTTCATTTTCTGTTTTTAGTTGCTTAAATTAATCCTGTCTTTTCAATAATGCATTAGGCATTTTGAAGGATTATACGAATAACTGAAAAAAAAAAAATCTTTTGATTCAAAGATAACAAAAAGCGTAAATTACTAATATTTATTCTATATATTATAAATTTATTTAACGTACATTGATTACGTAAGTAATATTTACTAAGGCAATAAACCTAAAGCATGAGCGCATTTTCAACCGCACATGCTTTAGATTTAGTGCCTTAGTAAATATTACTTACGTAATCAATGTGCGTTAAATAAATTTATAATTACAACTTTAAATTATCGTAATAGATTTCTAACTATAAGATCTTTCCATTGACTCGTTGTAAATCGAAAGATTTCGCGAGTACTAATGTATAATAGGAATTGTGGACTTAATCAGTGAAGTAATAGCTTCACGCTCTCGGATCTAACCGCTTCACCTATTTATATAGAAAGTAGGTTGAAGTAAAGAAGGGATTCCCCTCTTTTCTTCCAATGCGTAAGCTTGTGGTTAAGACCTGTAGAGGTCCCTATCTTCGCATTTTCAATCGCACATGCTTTAGATTTATTGCCTTAGTAAATATTCTATATATTATAATATTTATTCTACATATTATAGTTATTGGCAGTTACTATTATCACTATAATTCACATGGTAATCAAATATCATCATTT
This sequence comes from Epiperipatus broadwayi, assembly GCA_028023455.1. Classification (NCBI taxonomy): domain Eukaryota; kingdom Metazoa; phylum Onychophora; class Udeonychophora; order Euonychophora; family Peripatidae; genus Epiperipatus; species Epiperipatus broadwayi. The sequence goes on along the minus strand of JAQFVV010006257.1, from coordinate 3,376,665 downwards.
TCAATCATTACCGATCAACTGCAGGATGAAGATCTTTCGAAGTTCAATCCATCTTCTTGAATCTCTAGTCTCACTTCACATAACCACAACAATTTCATTATTTCAGTCATCTCACATAAGGTCTCTTTTTAGGTCTTTTACAATTTCTTGTAATCCAGTTTAAAATTTCAACTATTCATCTGTTATTATCTCTTACAACAATATATTGAGCCCAACTCCACTTGAGTTTTTTAATTCTTTCAATGTCAATAACATTTGTTTGTTCTCTCACCCATGTATTTCATTATCGATCTCTTCTTGTTACTCTTAACATGCATCTCTCCATACTCAGAAGTCTCTGTATAGCTCTTCTGTTAAGAGTCCAAGTCTCAGATCCTTAACTAAGAACTGGTAACACACATTTATTAAAAACCCATTTCAAACACATAGGCATATTTCCTTTTAATATGAAGCTATTTCTACCAAAAACACTCCAAACAAGTTTAATTCTATGATTAATTTCATCCATTATATTTCCATTTGTAGTAATAATATGACCAAGGTATTTGTAGCTGTTAACTTTTTTTAACTCATCATTATCAATCTTTATTTTCTTTAAACATTACTTTAGACTTTTTAGCATTTATCTTTAATCTTATTTTTTACTTTCTTTAATAACTCTTGAAACATTTCTTCAAACTCTGAAGCATTATTTACAAAAACAATTACATCATTTGCAAAATGTAGATGACTTAAATAATCACCATTTACTTTTACTCCCCTAGCCTCCCATTTTAATTTACAAAATACTTCTTGAAAAACTGCTATAAAATTTTTGGGAGATATGGAGTCATCCTACCATACACCCATCTCAATGTTAATCTTCCTAGTATCATTATGTAATCTAATTTTGCTGTTGTATTTTTATAAATATTTTTCAAATATGATCATATCCTAGATCTATATTTTGATGATCCAATGCTTTAATCACTGAAAAAATGTTTATAGAATCAAATGTCTTTTTATAATCTACAAATCCAAAGCATAATGACAACTCATATTCATTGATCTTTTCTATAACTTCTCTCAATACTTGGATATGACTCACTGTATTAAAACCACTTTTAAATCTAGATTGTTCTTTTGGTTACATAAAATTAAAGTTTGCTGTAGATCAGTTCTAATTATCTTGGTAAAAATTTTATATAGAACTGATAGATCTGTAATTTTAACATCTTCTTTATCACTTTTTTAAAATATTAATATTAAAAATGCATTCTTCCAATCATCTGATACATCTTTGTCATTTAGACATTTAGTATATAACTTTGCCAAAAAAATTTCTACTTCTTCACCTGCTTTTTTTAAAATATCGATTATAATTCCATCATTAAATGAAGCTTTTCTCTTCTTCATAAATTTAATTGCATGTCTCACCTCATCATTTAAAATCTTGAGCAATTTAGAAAATATATTAGTTATAGGAGGTTCTTTTCCTTGGTCTTTATTGCAATATAATTCTTGATAGAACTCTTCTACACATTTTATAATGTCATGTCTCTTTTTAGTAATAGTTCCTTTTTTTTTCTTATTGCAGAAATAAGTTTCCTACCAATACCAAGAGGTTGTTTTACATTATTGAGACTTATTCTCATCTATAGCTTTCTTTGCTAGCTCACAATTATACTTTCATATAAAAGTATCACTCATTTTCACATCATTTTACAAAATTGGAATATTTAATTCTTCTTAATGCATTATTTTTATATATTTTCATATTTCTTCTTTCCATAACTTGTTTTGCCTCAGTAGAAATTTTACTGGTAAATTGCTGCTTTTTGTACCAGCTATCTTTATTGCAGTTTTTAGAAGTGTATCATTTATTTTCCTATTGATTTCATTTAAATCTCAATTATGTTCAATGTCTATTAATATTTGAAAACGATTTGCAAGTTCTAATTTAAATTCATTGGCATGTTTCTGAAGATTAGAAATATCAACTGTGAATGTTTTTCTTTTGTCTCTAGTTTTGCATTAACATGTATCTTACATCTCACTAATCAATGACCACTTGCTACATTGAATTTATTAAGAACATTACAATCTTGAAATATATATTTTCTGTTAATTAAAATATAATCCAATTCTGCTGCACCTTTATTTGAATGTTTCTATGTCTATTTTTTTCAAAAAAAAAAAAAAAGAATTCATAATATAAAGTTTTTATTTTTCTGCAAAATCCACAATCCTATGTCCTCTCTTATTTTTGTAACCATAATCAAATTTACTTACAGCACTTTTATTTTTTAATTACTTATAAATTCTAGCATTAAAGTCTCCCATGACTATTTTAAAATGTTGCCTGGTCTGATCAAAAGCCTTTTATACATCCATATAAAAATCTTCTATTTTTTCATCACAATGAAAACTTGCTAAGGCCTAAACTTGAATTATCTGCAATTAAGTTGAATAACTAATCCTGCCATTCAGTCCGATATACTATTAATTTCCACAATGTTGTTCTTACAGGTTTTTTTATAATGAATCCTACTTCCCTTATACTTACAATATTTGGGTCTTTGTAGTACAGTACTTGTCCACTTTTAAAATCAAGTATCTCTTCAACAGTGCTCCATTTAATATTAGAATTCTTCCAATTGTTGCAATCTACCTTCACTTGAAAGTTATTCACAGTTGTAAGTATCTAAATAAAAGGTCATTATCAAATGGTTGCTTGGGTTCACACTTGGAAAATTCTGAGCACTCTCTGCCTTCAACCACCAACTGCCTTGGCTGGTGACTGTGGGGAATAAGGGCCATGATTTATTTTTGTCTGTCATGATTGTAATTGTGTTCTTGATCTTAAACTCAGAGGTTAAGAGCCAATAAACTCACTATGCTGGCTAATGAACATTGGTGAATGCCTATCCATGTTCATATACTATATAAATAATCACAAAGTAATAACAGCTGCAAGACAAGAACATATGAAGCAGACATTAGGAATTTGCCTTGCTAAATTCCTTTAAGGAATATGTATTATTCTGTGTGGCTTTCTTGAAGACAGGATGACCGTATGTATTTCTATATGAATGTTCTTTATATATAAATATTTATACTAATGTCTAACAAACTTTATATATAAATATTTATACTAATGTCTAACAAAAACAAGCTTTAATTTTCATATCCCAAAGTCCTTGCATTCATTAGCCAAGGTAGCAGTTAGTAATGAAAAGCAAAGGATGCTAAGAATTATAAAAGTATTAAATTTAGATTGCCATTCTATTATTATCTTTTACTTAGTTACCTGTAACATTAAATCACTGCAAGTAAAAAAAATTGCATGAATTACAAAACTCTGAAATTAAATGAGAAATTGTTGGAAGTTAAAAAAAAAAAAACAAGAGATTTTAAAAAGTGGAATGTATAATATTTTTATTATAACAGCACAAAAATGTTGGAAGCATGATAAAGGTAGAATCATCATAAATTTGTAAAGATCAATGTTATATCAGACACAATGGGAAAATGAATTAGCTAAATTAATGAAAAATCTCAAATGCAGATATTGCAAGTTTATGCTCTCATACTAGAAAACTTTTGAACATGCTCTGAACAGACCAAGCAATACTTTAAAATTGTAGCAGATTTGAATTTTAAAAATGTTTAAAAGATTAAAGTGCTGTAGATAATAAATCAAAGTATGAAGACTAATTTTAAAGTGGACATTAAGTATGTAAAATTGGCAGAAAAAATGTATATTATGGTTTTTATACACATACACATATTTATGCAAATCAATACATACTGGAATTTATATATATATATGTGTGTGTAGTTATATATATATATGTATGTTATATAATGAGCAAGTTTTTCCAAATATTCCTATCCCAGAGCGTCATCAGTATATGTGTATTATTTGTGTGCAGACTTTCTATTTTAAATCTAAGTTTATAGTTATATTACTGTGTGTGGGTGCATGAATAATTACTATATATCAGGGGTAGCCAAGATGTCAACAATGGTCGATTAGTCAACTGCAAGATCTCTAAATCTAGTCAACTGCAAGATCTCTAAATCTATGTTTATAGTTGTATTACTGTGTGTGGATGCATTAACCCATTTAGAGATTGTTTCAAGTAAACTCATATATAGCTTTAACATGCTTTAAACTGGCAGTTTTTATGTTAACCATAGTATATTTAGGCTCATTTTAAAGCTTAAAAAGTACTGTAAGACACTGCCCTCTCTTGAATTATTTTACAAGTAAAAAATCAATAATATAGGCATTCAAAGCTACAACAAAGAGAGAAGACAGGCCTTCCTAGATGCTGATTGGTTGGTTCTCATCATGAACAAAAGAAGAGCACCTGTCAATAATTTTCACTGCTCCAACTTCTTTGTTTTGATTTTGAAAATGAAATAAATGTTTTAGAGTGTTTTTTAAGTATTTTTTTTTTTTTACATATTATAACATATTTTTATAAAATATGCTAAAAATATAATTATTTTATAAAAATAGTAAGATTTTAGTAAAAAATTCTTTACTTTTACACTAACATAAATTGAGAAAGAAATCAATGATGCCTGCAGCACTTTCTAATTTGTTACAAACTTCTTTTTAGGTTTTCTGCTATTGAATATTTTTATAATTATAAATATAAATTTATTTTTGAAAAACTTTTGTTCACTTTCATAATCTAACAAATTATTAATATATTTTTTACAAACGAAACTAGAACAAATATAATATTAAAAGATGAATATATTTTTACTGCTGATTCTGTAATTAACCAATCAAAAGTTTAGAGTTTTAATTCACTCATCCAACTGAAATTTGTACACCAAAAAGGTTAATAATTTACTTTACTATATATCAGGGGTAGCCAAGACATCAATTGTGGTTGACCAGTTGGCTGGAAGATCTCTGGAAGTTGGACTGTTAAGCTGAAGTATTCATTGACAAATTATAATGATAAATTTCAGAACTGATTTGAATATAAAAAATAAAAGTAAAAATTCAAAATTATTCTCCTTTAAAAATAGTTAAATTTAAAATAACACCTGTTGCTATTGTTGATCTCAAAAATAAACCCAGGTTGAAGAAGCTGAAAAGAATTAAATTATTTTTGTGTAATGCTAGAGATAAAATTTTTAGAAATATTTAATTGCTATTTTCCCAAGAAAAAATGAAAATAACTTGTTCTGGAAAAACAAGGATTTTAATGAACTGGAAGTTGTGAACTTTTTAAAATACTTTATATACAAATTTAATAATTGTAATTTAACCTTTATCTCATTCAAAATACCTATTGGCTGAGTGAATTAAAGTTCTAAATTTTAGATTGGTCAATTACAGAATCAGCAGTAAAAAATATATTTAATCTTTTAAAATTATACTCATTTTAGTTTACTTTCTAAAAAGCAAATTAATAATTTGTCAGATTATTAAAGTAAACAAAAGCTTTTTCAAAAATAAATTTCTATTTATAATTGATAAAAATAATCTATAGTGGACAACATAAAATGTACTTTTTGTAACCTATTACAAAATGCAGCCTACAGCATGGATTTCTTTCTCAATTTACTTTTGTCTAAAAGTAAATAATTTTTAATAAAATATGAACTATTCTAAAATAATTATATTTTCACACATATTTTATGAAAATATGTAAAAAAAAACCCCTAAAACATACATTTTCATTTTGAAAATCAAAGCAAAGAATTTAGCACTGTCAAAATTGTTGACAAGCATTCCCTTTTGTAGAGAATGTAAAATAATCAGTGCCTTGGAAGGCAGGCCTTATCTCATTGTTATAACTTTAAATTTAAATATTATTGATTTTTTAGTTTAAAATAATTATAAAGAGAGCAGCATCATACGGCATGTTTTTTTTGATAGAATGACTATAAAATGGGCAAAATAATGTAAAAATTAGCAGTTTGAGAGAGTTAAAACCACATATGAGTAAGAGTCCATTAATATTTTATAAAGCGACATGGACAAATAATACTTGAAAGAGCTGAGGTAATTTAATAATAGTCATATAAAATGTCTTCAACAGTTCGTATCTTATAGAAAAAAAATCATCAGTTCTTATCTTCTAAAAACATCACCAATATTTCTGAGTACTTAAAAAGCCCTTATAAAAAAACACCAATTTGTAAGTACACTCTAAAAAAAACAGGATTTGAAACATTATTTTTTTCCATTCTGGTTTTCATTCTGGCAAAAATGTTTTTTCTGGTTTCCAGTTCAAAGCCCTGAAAAAAAATATAGTTGCCCTTAGGTACATCTTTACCAAAAAAGTTGCCCCCAATATCTAAAAGTTTGACCACCATTGCTATATATAACCACTATATGTACTTGTGGATAGTTATCCCACTATTCAACTATTTCAATAAAAAGATCAATCCAAAATCATGAACCCTATTCTTGAGATTTCAGAATTGATGTTAGATGAGTTCCCAAAATTAAAATCCTTACATTTAATGACTAAGCAATTAGTATTACAGATATATGTGACTAGTATTAGGCTATTTGGTTTCCAATGAGGCAGGAAAACTTGCTAGAGACAAAGAATTTTTGAAGTCTCTGAATGCGTGCAATTTCAGATACAACAGTTTTTCTTTCTGAATGAAGATCAAATAAATAAAAACAAGTTTTAAGAATCTGTGTGTGTTAATCACATTATCAGTTGTCATTTTTGATTTAATTATAATCAAAATAAATTGTGAAAAAAATATATAATTCTGTAATAAATTTTATATAAAGTAAACCTATTCATGGAACAACCAAATTCAAAAATATTAATATGGTAATTCATAAGTCAAATTCCTAAAAAATCATTTAAATGAGCTTGTAAATAATAGTCTTATATCAATCCTAATCTATTTCTCAGATAAAAAATGATCATCTTTATCTGACTTCTATTTTGTTATATAATAATAAATCAAGCATTGATATATTAAAAAAACTCAAATTTTTAAATAGAGGTTATTTTTTATATATATTTATCATTGCATAACAAAATGGAAGTCAGGCAAAAGTGACAATTTTTCATCTGACAAATAAATTGGCAATAATATGAAAAAGGGGTATTATTTATAAATTCATTTAAATGATTTTTTAGAAATCTGGTTTGTGAAGTTTTATAAGCATGTTTTTGGAATTTATTATTCTATGAATAGATTTATACTATCATTATTTCATATTCAACAAGCCATAATTTATTTACAGGCTTGTTAAATGTTTAGAATTTATATAGAGTCATCAAATGTTTTGATTTTGTCATTGCATCTTTATTTCAATTTCATTTATAAATATAAAAACTCATATTACTACATCTTATTATGTATGCATTTTGTGAACAGTCTTTGTTTGTAAGGTGAGCTAGTTATCAAATATCTGAATCTCCATACCTGTCTTGACACCATTATCTTGCATGTGAAAGAATAAATAAATCATAACATTACAAAGATATTTTCCAGTTTTTTTGTTGGGTTTTATCCATCATTTCAATTCCATCATAACATAACCAACTATCAATGTGGGAACTGAAATCCCCTTTTCTTACTTTGCATGCATTTCATGAACAACCTTTTTTATCAGATGAGCTAAAGGTATTGAATACCTTAAACTCTTTGCCTATATTGATATTTCAATAATTTTTCATTACATCACTCTTATACAAAATAAGGACTGGTTTATATCTGCTTTTTAATATTTGTGAAAGAGTAAGTAATCATAACATCACAGAATATAGTTTGTTTTTTTATCAATGCATCAAGATCTTAAACCTTGTGGCATATAAGACAGTTCTTTTTCAGGGATTCTAAGCACTTTGTGGAATTAGTCAAGAACATGAAATTAGAAAAAAGTTATATTATATTTCAAATGAAAATTCGCATTTTTAATTTTTCAAGATGTATTTGTTTTACAAAAAAAAAAAAAAGTGGTGAATCTACTGAGAAATTTAAATTATAAAATAAAAATGTGTGAAAATATAAAATGGTATGCCTATAGATTACCAGAAAACAAAATAAATTCATTATTAATAAATATCTTTTATATATATTATTCTAAAATAGTTATTATTAATTCCTTACCCCAGCTGAGGTATTAAAACGAAAGTCCAAAATATAGTACAATTGTTTGGCTGTTTTTGAAATAAGAATGCAACTTGATAACACCATAAAAAAAACAGCTATAGCATTGTAAATTAACTCCTGAAAAAAAATACAGAAACATTTATATATATATATCTTTCAACTAATGTTAATAAAAGTGCATGATTATAATAATTCATTTCTTGAATATTATTAATTCACATTAAAAATTTTTTTTATTAGTATTTTTGAAATGTTTTATTTTGTAACCTCATTATCAGTTCACAAAACAAATAATAAAAATTGTATTATGTACTGACTATGCCTGTTACTTTGCTTGCATATCTATTTTTTTTTCAAACAATGCAAAAATTTAAAAAAAAAGAAAGAAAATTATGCAAGATTCATCAAGATTGATGAAATATCTTAAATAACAAACCAGTTTTCAAATTTTTATACATAATAGATAGATATAATCAAGGATAAAGGCATAATATTCCAGGATTTTTTGTTTTAGAGTTCTAAAATTTATTCTGATTGTTGAATGCAAATCTTAAAAGAATATAATATAGTTAGTTGATAATTAAAATATATTTAAATAATATTTACATGAAATAATAATATATGAGTTATCTACAGCAGTTAAAAATAACTATTGTAACACATTTTAATAAGCAAATACTTTTAATTTGAATAGTTTAAATTTTAACATTCTTTAAAAATAAATAAATTAAATTTTATTTGTACCATACCAACATGTTAAAATTTCAGCACCATTTTAAAACTTACTTTATCACATGAGAAATCTATTTAAAAAGAAATCCTAAAAGTTGATAAAATTTGGTATTCTAACTGATCCACAGCTTACATATTAACATATTTTCCTGCAAATAATTAGGATTTTGATGCACTTTTATATTGTATAATAATACATGAGTTATCAACAGCAATATTGCAAAAAAATATAACTTTTTTACTGTGAAATTTGAATAGGATATTTTTTTCCAAGTGAGAAATTAAATAAATGGCCCAAATGAAATTTAATTAATTTAAAATATTTATACAATAAAATTTTATCTCCATTTCTGTTTCTTTGGAAATAGATAAATAAATTAAATATCATTTGGATTATTTCCATATATTAAAATTTCTGATTATTTTAACATTTATGTTTATCATGTGACAACTCTACTTAAAATAAAATCCTAAGAATTGATCAAATTCAGTAATCTAACTAATCATAAATGAAAAAGCTGTTCCCATGTCTTTAATATTTACTTAATATTTTTCTGCAAATTATAATGATTTTGATGCATTTTCCATGAGTTATCAACAGCAGTGTCACAAAAACATAAAACATTTAACACGGTGGTTTTTTTTTCATACTCCACTTGTAATGAGAAATTAAATACATGGCCATGCCTACAACATCAATCAATGTTACCCTCTTTTCCATTTTTATGAAGTTATTATAAATTCTGACACATTTTATATTCCAAATTACCAAAACTTTTAAAATAATAATTCACAGCCTACAAAATTCTCCACAAAAAGAAAATCTTGCAAGATTCATCAAGATTGGTACAATATTTGTTGAGTTAATGAACAACAAAAAAGAACAAACATTCACATTTATACATTAATAAAGAAGATAATATAGATAGAAAAGACATCTTACAAATATAAATAAAAATAATATATACAAGATATGTTTTCAAAATAGTATAAACTCATCACATGGTAGTGCCACCCACTGTAAACCTTAGTAATCAATGAATGCAATAAAGTTTGTGCATAAAATCCATATCTATCATATATCCCAGACTAGTTTCTAGCTTGTGACTTTCATCAGTGAGGAACCTTGAATCTAAGAGCACTGCACCTAAATCTTAGGATCTAATGAAATCATCTAGCAAACACTTTTTGCCTATTTAGTCAACTATAAAGCTATGAGCTTATGATGAAAACACAATAAGGCTGTTAATCCAACTTCTTTTTCTTATATAGTAATAGATCTGAACACTAGATACCAAACATCTTACATTCATTGTGAATAGTTTTTGCTACTGTTTTAACAGCTGTGTGTAAGCATAGGAAATGGTGATCATCTGAACATTCTTTTCTCAAAAATTATAACTATATAAACACAGATTTTAACATACAAATAAGTCCTATTCTCAACAATACTGTAACTAATACTGAAGATATGTAATTAATCTGTTCACTCATTATACTAAATATTTACTATAGTAAATAGAGAGATTTGAATTATATTCATCCTCCATTCCATCTCAAACAGCCAATACAACACATGACCATATACATATGAAAAACAAATAATTCCCAATATACATATTTCATGCAGAACCAATACTCATCAGTTGGAGCATATCATAATCTTCCACACACACACACACACAATCACTGGACAGGCTCTAATCTTCTCATCCTTCCAATAATTCAATCAGACATTTCATTAAAAAACAATGATGAAATGCTCAAAACCCTTGGTGAATTTGATATTGTAGTCATACCCATGTAGACATTATGTCAATCTAACCTCTCATATTATCAGACTATTATGTATTCATTTATGTTAATAGAAGGATGGGATGGACTTATACTATAATGTAACCTATTTTCAAAGCAATATGTTATTAACCTACTCATTCATTATACTGAATGTTTACTATAGTAAAAATGGGATTAGAATTTAGGGATTTTCAATCTATATTCATCCAAATTCCATCTCAAACAACTGATATCCATAAACACATGCATGTGAAAAAGATAAATGATTCTCAATATAAATATTTTGTGCAAAACCAGTACTCATCAGTTGGTCAGCTCATAAACTCACACACACACACACACACATATATATATATATATACAATCAATGCTCAGCTTATATTATGTGCGAGAGATTATGATCTGGCCCAACTGATGAATATTAGTTCGGCATGAAATATGTATATTGGGAAACATCTTTTCCACATGTATGTGGTCATGTGTATTGGTTGTTTGAGATGGAGTGGAGAATGAACATGGACTGAAAATCCTAAGTTTAAATCCCTCTATTTACTATAATAAACATTCAGTATAATGAATGAATAGGTTAATTACAGACTGCCAAGGAAATAGGTTACATCATAGTATAAGTCCATGGATATGTAATGGTCCAATAATATGAGGGGTTAGATGGACATAATGTCTACATGGATATAACTACAATATCAAATCTATCTACCAAGAGCTTTGAGCATTCCATCATTGGTTTTTTAATGCAATAGATGATTGAATTGTTGAAAGAGTGAGAAGAAGGAATTACTATCTTAATATAAGTTGAGCACTGACTGTATATATGTGTAAGAGATTATGATCTGGTCCAACTGATGAGTGCTGATTCTGTATGAAATATGTATATTGGGGATCATTTCCATTTTTCATATGAATATCAGTAATTTGAGATGGAGTGAAGGATGAATGAATATAGACTGAAAATCTTAAGTTCAAATGTTTCAATTATTTATATTAAAATAGGATTACTAGTAAATTGTGATGGATAAAATATGGGTCATAGCACAAGTGATCAAATGGGTTAAACCTTTGAAATATGATCACACGAGGTAGACTATACACAATTTTATTTAATATTAAATAATTTTTTATGGGAAAAAAATTGCTAATTAAACATAAAATCTTTATTTAATTGTTGTATAAAACATTTGCACCACAGATTATGCTACAAAAAAATCATCTTTTAACTATTTTGAATGTTATTCATTTTACATACAGTATATTTAATCATTATAAAGAACATGCACGTAAATTATTTGAGTAATCAATAATTTATGGTTTTTATTAACTTACCATAATATGCCAATGAATAGCTCCAACTTTATCCAATGACATTAGGCATAAAATCAACAAAATGAATGTGAGAATAAAAAATACTGCTATGATCAATAAAAAAAAAACTACCATTGGTAAGCAACCAATACCATTCCATGGAATATATGTTGGTGCACATCCTGTTAGAGCAAGACCAAAACAGACGGATCCAAATATCTTTAAAAAAAACAATAAAATGATCTTTTAGATTTATTACATATACACTTCTTATAAATATATAATACTTAATATAGAAAAACAAAATTTAGAATTTTATCTTATGATGAGAGGTTAACTATCAATATAAATGACCTTATCAGTAAGAACTCAAGCTTTTTATTATTCTGATGAAAGTTCTTTAAATTTCATAGCTTGTTATCAATGATCTACATCATAGGTTTCTCACTGCTGTAATTCCCTGATTGCAGACTTGGGCTACCATTTGATAATGTTCTTTTAGACATTTACAATTGTAGATCATTTTAAGTGAAGGAAAATTACATAAATTGGAAGAAAAATGGTCTAAAAGCAAATGGGACAATATTGGACTTTGTGAAATTAGAAAAGGTACAAATATTAGAAGCTCAAATGGAATGGAATTCTTAAATCAAAAGTGAAAAATAACATTGTAGAGATCAATGGTATATTTGATAAAATGTTAAGATTAGTTATTTAAATTAATAGAAGATATCAAATATAGACAATTCAGGTTTATGCTAAACAAGTTCTCATTGTGATAAAGAAGTAGAGGATATTTTTATAAATAAAAATAATGCTTTTGATCAGACCAAATATTTTAAATTTGTCATTAGAGACTTTAATGCTATAACTGGTAAAAGATTGAAGGATGAATGTGCTGTGGGTAAATTTGGTTATAGTGAAATGAGAAAGAACACAGACTAGTGGAGTTTTCAGAAAAAGAAAAACTGCATATTATAAATTTCTTTCTTTGAGAAAAAATACTAACAATAAATCAACATGGAAGCATTTAAATGAAGATAAAGTAGAATTAGATTATATTTTAACTAACATAAAATATGTATTTCAAAACTAATGTTTTTAAAAGATTCAATATGAAAAGTGATTATCAATTAGTAAGATGTAATGTATGTGCTAATGCAAAACTAGAAAGATGAAAACTACTAAGAAAAATAGCATTAACAATTGATATTCCTAATCTTCAAAAACACTCAAATGAATTAAAATTAAAACTTATAAATAACTTAAAAAAAATTAACAGATATTGAAAATAGTTCAGATTTTTAAATGAAATCATAAGAAGGTAACTGATATTCTATTAAAAATTGCAAAAAGTAGCAATTTACTAATAAATTTTCTATTAAGACAAGACAATGTACAAAGAAAAGAAGGAATATAAATTTTTTGAAAAATGATCCATTAAGAAGAATTGAATTAAAGAGTTAATAATATATAAAAAAAAATATAATTGTAAATTGGCAAAGAAAACTATAGAAGGGAATAAAAGTCTCAAAAATGTAAAACAAGATTTTGGTATTGGAAGAAAAGTTATTTTGGCAACAAGAAGTAAAACAATTATTAAAAAGAGAGATGATATCATGAAATATGTGAAAGAAATTACTAAAAATTATAAATAAAGAAATGAACCATGCAATTGAAATATATTAAGAATGATAAAAAAAACCAGAAAAATTATTGGCAATGTTATATACTAAATGTATATGAGATAAAGGTGTATCAAGAAGAATGTAGTAATATAATAATATTGATGTTTAAAAAAGTTGATAAAAATATTAGAACTTAAAGATCTATCAATCTTTTACCAGTTCTACACAAAATGTTTACTTAAGTAATTATAATTTATCTACAATGAATTTGAAGAGTTCTAATCAACCAAGACAATGAGCTGGATTTAAATGTGTTTTTAGTACAGTGAATCACATCCAAATATTGAGAGAAGTTATAAAAAGATCAGCTTTGGATAAACATTTTGGATTATCAAGACCCAGAATACTGTCATATTCTAAAAAAATATTCATCAAAATGAAACAATAGTGAGAACTTCATATCTCCAAATGGGCTCTTACAATACTTTTAAGAAAAATATTTTGTCAATTTAAATAGAAGAGAATAAAAATAAAAGAAATTTATTTAAGTCACCTCAATTTTGCAAATGATGCTTTAGAGTTGCAGGAAATGTTACAAGAATTATAAAATGAAAATAAGAAAATAGAATTAAAGATAAATGCTAAAAAGACTAAATTAATGTTAAATGGATTATCTCAGAAGTTAACAACTATAAATATTTTGTTCAGATTATTAATATAGATGAAAACATAATAATCATACAATTAAATTTAGATGGACTGCTTTTGATAAAAAGTAACTTTATATATATATATTGTGCCCTTTTGTATGGGTCACCATTTAATTTTGTGCTAATCTATTAAAAATTTTAAATTTAAGATATATTTGAATATGTGATGTTAATTTTGCTTATAGTAATATTTCAAAAGGTTTAATTAAAGCAATCTATGAGTATTTGATATGTGAAATTGTGCTGATATAGAGAGAGACATTTTAAATGATGATGATTATAATATATAGTTGGGAAAAATGGCCATAATCAATACTGCATTAATATATTTAATAAATAGGTATTTAAAGCTAAAAGTGTTTAAAAGATAATTAAAATTAAATGCATATGTTTATTATTGATAAAATAATATTATAAAAGAATATAAATATTTTAATTATTGTAAGTACTTAAATAAAAGACTAATATTTGATTTTAATAATATTGAATTATTAATTTAAAATCTGTTATAATATCTTATTTATTTAAAAAATATTTATTTTAAAAAATGCAATTGTTAGTTTATTTTTAGACGATGACAAGCGTTTCTTGTATTGTAGAAAACAGATGTTAATTAGATATACACACACATGCTTGGAAGTTATCTAGTAAAGTTGCAAAACTATTTTAAAAAATCATGTTATAAAATTTATAAATAATACGTGAGTTATCACGAGATAAAAATAAAGATATTTAATGTGAAATATTAAATCTGATTTTAAAATATTGCTTTAAAAATATGACGTATAAAAATACTTAGTTTATTTAAAATAATCTTATAAAAGTTAAAATTAAAATCAAGTAAGAAGAATATTTTAAAAAATGTTTAATAGATTTAAATAAACGATAAAGATTATTTTAGAAATTTAATAATGTAATAAATATTAAATATTAAATAAGTCATTATTTATTTTTAATTTTGTGTTGTTGGTAAATATGTAAATAAGCCAGCAAAGTTGATTGTTTAATCTACCAATCAAATGGGAAGTTTCTTCCGGTATAAAAGCTCAGTTCAATTGTTAGGAGAGGACTTTTGTGATTGATTTTTCAAGTTAATTGTGTTATTAAAAATAGCAAAGTAAATTTGATAGACGCTCTTAAAAATCAATTTTAAAATTACAAGAGTGTCATTATAAATAATTTATAAAAGTTTTAAATGATAAACATGCAGTGTTAACTTAATTTTTTCCCTATCGATCGTCTCTACTAAGCTCAATTTACAAGCAAATAGTCATGGGAACATCATATATAGTGAAAATATATCGGAAACTTTACCTTAGAAATATGACAAACGCTGGATTAGTTCGGAAAATTATAAGATGGAGAAAAGTAGTATTTTGGACAGTATATAATTTTAAAAGCTAATTACTATTGCCTATTAGAAAATTAAATATTTTAAAGAATAAAAATACTTCTTTATAAAGAAAGTATTTTGTAAGATATAAATTTAAATATATATCTTAAGGAAAGATATTAGAAATAAAAGTAGTTTTTATAAATACTTGCCTTGCTAAGTCTTTATGTTTAAAAGACTGAATGTTGACAATTTTGAAAGGCAAATAAATTGAAAATATAATTAACTAAAAGTCTTAAGATAATAAAAATTATTATATTGAAATAATCTAAACGCTGGTTGTTTAGATGAAGAAGCTTATTCTTACCTGGATATTTTGTTAAGAAATGTGCAAGTAATACGTGGACGTCCAAGTTAATTTAAAAATAATTAAATATAAATTTTTATAAACTATAGACTAAATTAAAATAATAACTTTTGAATAATATTTTTAAAAGAACTAAACCAGGATCCTATAAACTATTTTAATTTTATTTTATTTTCTTGTGGGAACTTATTTTTAAAAAGAACATTTTCGTTTTTCATAAACTTTTAAAAAAAACACGTGATGGACCGGAAACAGGAAATGGTGTGCTAGTGAATATGTGCCTAGGATTAAAAAAACTTTATGGTGGAAAAGAAAACATCGCTGGAGTCACGTAATATGAACTCTGTTTTATTTATCTAATATAAAAATTAAATATTATTAATTTATTAAAATAAGATAGGTACATATCTTTAAATAATAACTAAAAAATAATATAATGATTAATTGCATGAGTTTGTTTTATAATTAATATAACACAGAATATTTTAAAGTATGATCGTGAGTATAAATGTGAATTATTTTATGAAGCTGTAATTCCGAAGAATATTGGAAGATGGACTGGACATTAATTCATTATCTATGGTAAAAATTGTATAATAATAATAATTTTGATGTATTTAATATGTTTTATTTAGATCAACCAAATATTATATTATTTTGAATGAATGTATGATTATTTTTAAAATACACACATTATATTGGCAGTGACAGTTTTATTTAAATATGCATAATTTGAATTTATGAAATAAATACGATGCAACATTACATAAGAAGCTTAGAAATAATTATATGATTCTTTCGTTAATAAATTTTGATATTGTTTTTATATTATAGTATTAAAATTATATTTATTATTTATAAGTAATTATTTTTTTATTGCAAATTAGGAAGAGAGTTAAAAATCTGTATTTTATTTTGTTTATTGGATAAATTACGTTAAGTTTTATGGAGAAGTCTATATTTAGGTTGAAGGTTTACCAAGTATAGATGATGAAGTATAAATAATTTGGATAGTTAATATTTTATTTAGAGTTGAAAGTTGTTTCCCGGAAATTTTAAATAAGTTGTCGAGGATGTTTTTTGTAGATAGAAGTTTATTAAGAAGGAGTAGAATAACACATAAAGTAAAGTAATAATTTCACATAAAAAAAGAATCATAGAATTTATCTAACATAATACTTTATGAATTTGAAATTAATGAATAATTTTAATATTATTATTTAACAGTACATATATGTAATGCATATTTGATAAAACATGTAGCATGAATTGCATTAAATGAAATATAAATTATAATCAGTTATTTGTTATTACATTATAAAGATACATTAGTTTATACATGTATGATATTAAAGTAATACTAATAGTAAAGTGAACACATACTATTACATTATGGAATGAATAACATTAATACTTAATTGATGTAGCAATTTAATTATTAAAGTTTTATTGTTTACATATGCTACATAAACAGTATTTACATAAATTTATTTGTAATAATTGAAGCTTACTGATATGTATTTAAAGTGTAAGTTCGAAAAACATACTTCAATGTTATTAATACAGCATTTTAAAGGATGTATAATTACTTATTAGGAGTATGAGTTAATAACAGTGTAAACATATTGTATTATTATTTTCTTATTTTTATTTTTTTGTTTTCTAATTTTGAACTGTAAATATTGTAAATAGATTCTTAGTTGAAGTTAATGTAAATAAACTTGTTTAATTTGTTTTAAAAGTGTGTCGAGTTCATTATTTTACACCACAGCATTTGACAGCAGATAATTTGAAGAAACATAATATTTGCACAATGTGAATTTATTAATATTATTTTAGAAATAAATACAATATTTTCCTGATTATCATTTATGAGAATTGATTGACATTAGCATATCATATTGCAATGGTCATAGGGTAGTTATAATGCACATTATAAGAGTACAATATTATTTATTGCCACAGACTATTAAATTATAAGATTTTGATCTATTCTAAAATTAAGATACTATATGAAAATAAAAGATATACATATGATTATTTATTTATTTAATACTTAATAATATAACAGAAATAGATAAGATTAAGTTATACCCTAAGATTAGTATTGAGTATTATTATTATTAGAATAAGTTAGATGTATTTAGGTTTGATATAAAATCCCATATCATACTTATTTACATGAGTTATCATTACTTTAAGATAATTAGAAGAACCTGAGATTATTTAATTATATTTTAAAAATTAAAAGTTAAGATTTATTTATTTTATTATTATTAAAGATAATTTATTTTATTTAAAAGCCATAAGAATGCTGTAGAGGTAGTAGTAAGTTAATAAGGAAGTGACAGTATTCTTATGCCATTGAGACAATGTCTTAGAAGATATTGACTCAATGTAAATCTACTTATTGCTTTGTAACTTTACTTCACAGTCTCATGATTTTAATAAATACTTATTTAATTAGTACATACTATAGAAATATATTAATTTTGATAATTGATAATAAATTTAATTAGAATATGATAATATAAAAGTATATTAAAGATAGATATGCAAATTTTAATTAAGCATTCCAATTTAATTGAGCTAGTTGTATTTCAAACTATATTATACATCGAGAAGTAAGGGTACAATATATATATATATATTGCAACCAGTTGGTTGCAAAGATGCACTAGAAAAAATAAATTAATAATTAGATGGTTGGCAGCATGTTCCTCAGGTTTGAGAATAAAAAATTATTTAATTAATGGGGAAAATAAAATTCAATTTTCCAATACATATTTTATTATGGATCTTCATTTAACAACAATATTTGTAAAATCCCCATGATAGTATGAAAATTTTTAAACATTAAATATATTTAAATGTTCATTTGAAAAAAGTATAAATTGGACAGAAAAAAGAACATTTACAGAAGCTTCTCACCTAACAATGGAAAATAATCCCATAAGTCAATCTAATGTGGTAACTACTCATTAACATTGTTCTTAAGAAAAAATGAAGAAATGAGAAAACCATCACAGATAAATATATAAAATTTTTATGACTGTTTATAGAGTAACTCCTTACAGTGAACATTCATGAATCTAAAGATCAACAGGCTAGAACTGTCGACAATGATCAGGCCAGTAATAGCTAAAAATGAGAAAATATTAATACCATTCAAAATTTTTACTAAACTGAATGTATTTGAAAAGTTGAAATAAAATTTGAATTTTTCTAAAAACATTTAACAATTAAAAAACTAGATAATGGAAATAATCCAACATAAAATTACAAGTGAAATGCTATCTAAACATTGACTGCAGTTATTTGTTGACTTTTAATTATGAGATATGAATTCAAGAATGATAACATTTGAATTATGTTAGTTATGAAAAAATGTTCCCACAATTAATATATCAGCAGGTAAAATGGATAAATCAAAGGTTGTCTCTGTAACACATCTGCCTGGAAGGAATGTTTTTTTTTTTAAGTATTATAATCTATTTGTGTGTATTTTTTATAGTCATCTGTTCTAGAATCTGAGAATCTGACTTACCCTGTTATATTTTCTATATTATGAAAATTAAAATCTTTTGTAAATACAGACGTACAAAGATTTGGAGAGAAGAGTAGAACCAGTTTGTACTGAGGGGCCTGTAAATGCTACATACATGAAAATAATCTTTTGAATAGTTATTGTTTTATTATTTGAACTATTTTTACTAATTTCTCTGTTAAATAGTTTAAAACAAAAGTAGTTATTTGAATGCATATGATCAAAAATTAATGTGAAACCAGAAATTTTACTCATTATTAGAAGAATGACGAGTTTTCTGAAATGCAATTACATTAGTCTTATGTTGCACAATTAATGTGTAGACAATCTCAATTACTGAATTAAATACACTTCCAACATTGGGTTAAATTAATTTACTGTGCATCTTAGATGAAAAAAAGATAACTTTATAGAGAACATATGTGCCACTCAATATATTTTACAATAGCCAATACTATGGAATCATTTTTCAATTTGAATGTATAAGAGACTTCATTGGCTATTCACAAAATATCACATGGATTTACATTAATAGCTTTATCATGTAATATTTTAAGTTGCATCTTTAATCAAAAATTTATCATAAAATGAAGACTCTGAACAGATACTGGTTTCATATGCTAACATATCCCATTTGTAGAGCAAATCATTGGAAGACCATCCATCCACTCTGTATTTACTGTGTCTCTCTATAAATGCAAAAACTGGACATAGAATTTAAACATTAGAAATAGATGTTTTTGAACTGTGAAGCTGTTGAAGACTTTTGAGAATGTCATTAACTGCATAAAGTGGAATGCTTAATCAGATTAGAAATGAGATAATTTAATTCATTAGAAAATAATGTTAGAAAGAAGACAAATGACTATTATAAAAAAAAAAGAACTCTAATATCACAATAATGAAAATATCTTTGAACAGCCTAAGAAAACAAACAAACAAATGATAGATCACTTTAGTTAAATATTATTCACATAATTACTAAAAGTTGCTGATAATGATAACATATTTACCAAAAAACACCAGTTAGTAGTTACAATGAATTATAGACAACTTTAAAAATATTATATATATATATATATTCTTTATTTATCTACAATTTTAATCTATCATAAACAAAATGATAAAATTTGAATGAAATCAAATGTGTACTTACAGTATTTTATTATCAAAATCTGCATTTTAGCATATAGGTTAAAAAACAAAAAAATCTTTAAATAGTTTTTGGCAGAGTAAAGGTTTCTGCAACAGCTTTTCAAAAAGAATATTGAAAAAGACATTATTCATCAGGCTTGCCAAATGTTGGGTAGTGAGAGTTTGAGCAGTTTTCCATTCTTGTTTTATCCTCTAGTTAAGAATAGCTAGATGCTTATTTACTGATTAATATTGGATGGCTGGATGGATTGATTATGAGTTATCTACCTGAGCGAAAAATTCCAAAAAATTTTAATGTTTTAGCCAGTTCAGAATCAAACTCATATTGCAGAAATGCTATCATTATCCAATAAAGCCTTCATGCATATTGGCATATGTGTTTTACACATTAAAATTCGGAAGCAAAATAATGGAAAATCTGAAAAGTGCTGCATTTGTTTGCATTTTTTTAGCTACAAATTGTGAAACCATAGCTATATAATGATGAAAATATAATATTTTTTCTAACTTTATATCATCGTATTAAAAAAAATATTTGCACATCCATAAAGATAACACCATTGATCCAGGAGTCATCATTCCTTGCCAAATTCTAAACATTCTTAAATTTTTTAAATATTTTTTTTTCTTTTTAAAGTAGAAAAAAATTAGAAATGTTTTTTTACATAAAATACAAATAAAAAATTGTCTTATTAATATTCTCAATGTTGCTGTATGTTTAAACATACTGAAATATTTCTATCAGAAACCTTAAAACTAATGATTATAATTAATTGCTTAGGAGACCATGTGACATTCAAGAACCCAAGTGACAGATTGAGCACTAATTTTATTCAGTTGACCAAACTTCAGTTTTTATTCAGCTAATAGTTATCAAAAAATCTTTAGCCCTGGATACTCCATTTTACTCCTGTGCCAAACTATCAAACAGTGGTCTTAATTACCACTGACAATGATTAAGAAATATTGCTCTAATTATATCAACCTACTTTTGAGCTTAAAACATGTATATATTACTTTTGAATAGGATAGGCTGAGATAGAAAATTATTGTGTTATAAATATACAAGAAAAATGATGTGTGAGGTACAAAAATTATGCAATAATAATAATTTCTAATAATTGCTATTTAAAATGATTTAATAT
This sequence comes from Epiperipatus broadwayi, assembly GCA_028023455.1. Lineage (NCBI taxonomy): Eukaryota > Metazoa > Onychophora > Udeonychophora > Euonychophora > Peripatidae > Epiperipatus > Epiperipatus broadwayi. The sequence goes on along the minus strand of JAQFVV010006257.1, from coordinate 3,354,834 downwards.
TTTAGCAATTCATATGTCTTTGAATAAAATTTTAGATACTTCAAAATTTGTATAACTATTTTTGTTTGAAAAACAAAAATATTTCAAATGCTTCATAACAAAATAAAATAAAAATATATTTTAAATGAAAACAAATATGCTTGTCAAATTATAATATAACAACATTTATAAACAAATATATATTTACAACCCAAAAAACATAAATTGTTTTAAATTGCTAAATATAGATTTTGGAGCAAATCTCTAATAATGTAAGGAATAAAAATGTGTTAGTTCTATTAACTATCTAATAGTTAAATTAGTTATGAAAAGAGCGAGCGACAGAGAGCTGTTATACTGCCAAATTTATTGTATGAAAGCAAGACATGCTTTCCCGTCCATTGCCATAACATAAAAACATTGTAATGTTTTTTTTAAAGAATGCTTTATAAGATTCTGCAAATGTTTTGATAGTCCATTCTTCACTGTGCTGAATATGATATCAAATCTATTACTACTATAATGACACATCATAGGATTGAATATGCAAAGTGAATGAATGATAAGTTTTTTACAAGAATGTTTAATAGAAAGATATGAGAATAAAAAGCAACAAAAATTCCTAAAAAAAAAATCGCTGAAAATATTTAGAAAATCATGTCAACGCAAATATGTTATATATGATGAAATGTATTTATGGTTTTACGGTTCACAGTTTGGTTTAAATAATCACTAATGTTTTCTTTTTATCTTTGTTTTTTTTTTTTTTTTTTAAAGCTACAAATGGCAATTAATGATGACAATGGGTGAGTTTTATAAGTAATATAAAAGTTTGTGCAAATTTATGAAAAACATATGATTATGTTGATTAGCATAAGAAAATACTTAAAAAACTTATAATGCTAGAAAATAAATTCATGTATAAATATAATAAAGCAGGCTTTAAATAGCACAGCAGAGTAAAAGCCTCTCCACTACTCTTCATAAAAAACCGTGAACGAAAAAACTTTGATAAAAGTACTTGCTAATTGATAGAAATTAAGAATGATTTTCATTTTTTGCTTTATCCTAATCCCAAGTCTGATGAGAATCTTTTTGAGTCGTTTACTCGGATTGGATTCGAACCTAACTTATATAGTAGGCTATCGTATACCAGAAAGTCCTTAAATTCTAAATTCTTTATATATATATTCCTTTTTTTAAACATACTATATTAACAAAAATATTTTGTACCTCGATAATTCTGTAAACTTAATAATTCAGTTATTACTAATCGTTAATGAGTAAATAACTCACGGATCTTGTTAAATTTGAATGTTATATTTCAAAACTTTAGAAGATGAATAAAATTTAAATTCATTAAACAGGTAAAATATGCTAAGAACTGGGTAATGAATTATTGCTTTTTTATTTATGTACAATTTAAACTTCTTTAATTAGATAAAATAAATTGACCAATATTTTGACCGCCATATTGAACAAATTGTATCAAAATTACATCAAAAACAGCTATTTCCAAACAAAATTTTATTTTACAAATAATGCATTCATCAATAAAATGGTAAAACTTACTAATTCTATTAATTTAATAATTCCAGCTGTCTTTCCTAAGTAACCAAAGTTGAGTTTAACTTTTTCTTTGGTAAAGGTGGGACCAAGCACCGCATCTGCTGAACGGGACATTATTGCCTTCTTCAGTCTAGTTGATCTTTAAAACTTTCTTCATTAATTGCCTTGAACAATTAACCTTAAGATTTAAATTACATAAGATGAATTATGAAATTAAATTATGAAAAATAAACAACTATATTTAAATAAAATTATGGCCATGAAATCTCGTACAGTAGAGAGACGCCAACCAGGTATTGTCCAATAAGAATCACAGGTGAGTTAATATAAATACAGAATATCACGTGATAACATTTTTTTTTTATAGGTGTGTTTCCATTCAAACGAGAAATTAAAACGGAATGAGAAGGATTTTACATATGCAGTTTGTAAACTGGGGATAACATTATGAAAAAAGAATCTTATTTATTTAAAAAAGTTGAGTACACAGCATGAGTTGATGGATGGAATGCCGAAGGTTATCTCTTAGTTGTAATACTCTATTGCCTAGTTAATTAACCTATTTTTGTTTTATACATGCATATTGTTTACCTAATTTATATCGACCTTCTAAATTGAGAAGTAGTTTTGATAATATCTTAATAGTTTCTAAAACTAATGAAAAATTGAAAAAAATATCACGGTTTGTCATCTTTAATTATTTTTTTTAAAAAAACAATTTAATGAAACTAGTTTCAATAAAAAGTAATATCAGTACAAACAAAGTCAGTGTGTATATATATATTATGGTAAGCAGATTATGATTTTAAAGCATTTCTTGAGGGGAGGGGGGGGAAACAATACTGATTAAATATAATAAACACTAGCAATAGTCCAGCAATTGCATTCCATCTAACCCTCATTTTATAAAAAAGTATTATAGAATCTACATATGAATACTGTATATATACGAATAGCCTAATGTAGTTCCATTCTTTGTCCCCTAAACTCAGATTGCCATCAGTCTACAAATGATGGATAATGAAATAATTTGTAAATATAAGAATACACTGTAATTAAAATATTTCAGTAAAGGCTAGATACTATTTTCAAAATAAAATCTTTTCTATCTGCTCTCCATGTTTATTTTCTCTTTCTCACCATTTTTTATTTATTTTACTATCTTCTGTCTCTTTTAAAGTAGTATAGGGCTTGGTCTTCATCAGTTTCTCAAGCCATCAATCAACCTCTCACTAGTAGCGACCAAATTGATAGCTTCTATAATCCATCGTTTAATTGTTTGCCTGTAATTTTAGGATCTTTTTTCTTTTTTTTTTTTTTGCATATGCCAACACGTATGAAAATGTAAACATGCAAAGTTTTTTAATGTTGAGAAAGTAATGATAGGTCAGGTTTAGCAGGCAGGCAATTTTTAGTTGTGATCTATATAAGGCAGTAGAGTCAATAATGAATTCACTTTTGAAATGAATCGTAAAACAATGTCTTTGCCGGCAAATGATTATATATTTAAACTTTACTATTAAGGATACCTATGTATACCATTAAATGTGGAAGGATCTAAAAAATATGATTCTAAAATGACTTATCTTACAAAATTTAGCTAAATCATCATTTTTAGTGGATACTTCATTAAAAAATTATAATATTAGTAACAAACAACACAGATTAGTAATTACACACTGTTTTGAGTAGCTTTATTTTCCACTTTTCTCCAGGTGTTGCTGGCCTGACCAGTGACAATATTAGCATAAGAATCAAACTTACATCTTTAGATTCTTGAAATATTGAATTTTAAGATAATGCTCTCACCAACTAAGCTATTCTGTCAAAGGCAACAGTTAGCAAAAATTTCATATTCTTATCTATGAGGGTTGGTTCAGATTCTCCTGATTCCTTCAATTTAAAAAAAAAGTTCTATAAGTGAGGTTAATTAGCAGCTACCATACATTATGTATAACCATACTGGATTGACTTATAGGATTATTTGCCATTGTCATATGAGCAGCTTCTTTGAATTTTCTTCTTTGTATCTTTTCTTCTTTAACCAATATTTTTGTATTTCCCCAATTGAATATATATATATCATCATCATCATCACCATCATCCTCAACCATTATCAATCCACTGCAGGATGAAGGTCTCTCCAAGTTTAATCCATCTTCTCCGATCTTTAGCCTCCCTTTTCCACAACACCCCTGCACATTTTATTTCATCCATCCATCTCACATGTGGTCTCTTTCTGAGTCTTTTACAATCTCTTGGGATCCAGTTTAAAATTTCAATTGTCCATCTATTATCATTTCTTCTAGCAATATGTCCAGCCCAACTCCATTACAATCTTTTAATTTTTTCAATAAGGTCAGTAACACCTGTTTGTTGTCTTACCCATACATTGTGTTTTCGATCTCTTCTTGTTACTCCCAACATACATTTCTCCATACTCCTTTGAGTGGTCTGAAGTCTCTGTATTGCTCTTCTATTAAGTGTCCAAGTCTCAGATCCATAAGTAAGAACTGGTAAAACACATTTGTTAAAAAACATTCTTTTCAGCACACATAGGCATATTTCCTTTTAGTATCAAGTTATTTCTACCAAAAGCACTCCAACCAAGTTTAATTCTATGATTAATTTCCTCCATTATGTTTCCATCTGTATTAATAATCTGACCTAGGTATTTGTAACTGTTAACTTCTTCTAATTCTTCATAATCAATCTTTATTTTCATATTTTGAGCAAATCAATTAAACATTACTTTAGTCTTTTTAACATTTATCTTTAGTCCTACTTTTCTACTTTCATCTGCTAACTCTTGCAACATTTCCTGCAGCTCTGAAGCATTATTTGCAAAAACAACTACATCATCTGCAAAATCTAAATGACTTAAATACTCTCCATTTACTTTCATTCCTTTAGTTTCCCATTTTAATCCACAAAATACTTCTTGCAGCACTGCTGTAAAAAGTTTTGGAGATATGGAGTCACCTTGCCTTACACCTTTCTCAATGTTGATTTTTCCAGTATCATTATGTAATCTAATTGTTGCTGTTGCATTTTTATAAATATTCTTTAAAATATGACAATATCCTGGATCTATACCTTGATGATCCAATGCTTTAATCACTGAAGAAATGTGTATAGAATCGAATACTTTTTCATAATCTACAAATCCAAAACATAATGACAACTCATATTCCTTTGTCCTTTCTATAACTTCTCTCAATACCTGGATATGATCTATTGTACTAAAACCACTTTTAAATCCAGCTTGTTCTCTTGGTTGGTGGAAATCCAATGTTCTCTGTAGACGCGTTGTAATTATCTTGGTAAAAATTTTATATAAAACTGATAAAAGGCTGATAGGTCTGTAATTTCTAATATCTTCTTTATCACCTTTTTTAAATATTAATATTATTACTGCATTCTTCCAATCTTCCGGTACATCTTTATCATTTAGACATTTGGTATATAACTTTGCTAAAATTGTTTCTATTTCTTCACCTCCTTCTTTTAATATATCAATTATAATTCCATCATTTCCTGGAGCCTTTCCTTTCTTCATACATTTAATTGCATGTCTCACATTTGTTTTTTCTTTTTTAACCATTAATTTGTGTTCTTTCAATTGTTGTTTCAACAGTCTCACTAATATACTTCTTTTTTCATTCACATGATATTTCATAGATGCAGGTTCTTTTTTTATCATTTCCAGTTTAGTCTTTCTAGAAATTAGAATTTCTCCAAGTGTGATATGATTTGGAAAGCTGTTGTAATGTTATGTTGACTGCAGATTTCTTTAATTTGGGTATGCATGGATATACTATAGTACCAATAATTGTTTTTCTTTTGGTATCTCTTTTTGTTGTCTATTAAAGATTTTCTTGATAACAGACAGTTGATGAATAAACATTCTTCATGGGAATTTGAACTACATAAATCTTTTCATTTTTCAAATCTCTGGTTTCTAAACAAACTTCCTTTGGTCTGTTTAATAATAAAAGTATAATTCCATGTTTTATGCTTTTGGTATGGTTGGATGTATATGCAAAATACTTTAAAATGTGCATTGGTTTTCTATAAACTGTTTTTACCTTGCCCTGAAAGAGTCTTGTCACAAGAACATCTAAGCATGTCAATTTTTGTTTTCATTCTGACTCCATTGTGAATTTAATTGAATAAGATATGTTGTTGATGTGCACCCAGAATGACTGTAATTGTGCTTCACCACGTGGCCATATCACAAATGTATCATCAACATAGTGAAGCCACACTTTAGACAGAAATGATTAGCATTTATGGCCATGATTTCAAGTTCTTCCATGTAAATGTTGCTAAGCAAGAGTGACAATGGTGATCCCAAGGCCATCCCTTGATTTTATTGAAAAAATTCTGAGTTATATTGAAAATACACTGCTGTTATGCAAAAGATTAATATTTCCATTATACTATCAATAGATGGAGTTGTTCTGGTTTGTAGACTTATCGATCATATAACCTTTTTATACATTTATAAATAAACTTTCCACACCAAAGCTTATCAATATGTCAGTTGTTTCCATTTTCATGTCCCTGACTAATTATACAAAGTGCTTAGAATCCCTGATGAAGAACTATATTCTACATACCAATAGAAAAAATCTCAACAAGTTTTGACATGGTAAATTTTTAAAACTAACAATAGGTCTTAATGGAATATTGTCTTTATAGATTTTAAATAGAAATTACAAAATTTAAGGCAATGCTCTTACCAACTGAGTCAAAGGCAACAGTTGGTAGAAATTTCACATACTTATCTATGAGGGTTGGTACAAATCATCAGAAATCTAAAGGTGTAAGTTTGATTCTTATGCTAATATTGTCACTAGTCAGGCCCTCAACACCTGAAGACAAGTGGAAAATAATACTACTCAAAGCATTGTGTAATTACTAATCTGTGTTGCCTATTTGTATGTTATTCCTAAAAAGTTTCTGGTATTTGAAAAGTTTAAAATTTTCTATACATTCAACATTTAATGATAGATGATGGAAATAGTTCAATATATTATCATATGTAATATACCATATCACAAACTTTCAAGAAAATGAACTAATATCAGTATTGAATAAGAAGCTGGAAAAGTTTTAACATTTATAATGAGGTTCTTCTTTTAAAGGAAGCAAATTTAATCAAATGATAGCCTTACAAGTTTTTTTTTCCTCCAAGTGAACAGGAAACCCATCTGCTGAATCTAACTATGAGATCTAACTTAGAAACTTCTACTTTTGGAATTCCCAGAAGTATCAATGAAAGACAATATTAATAATTGCTATGCTAAAGGATACTTGTGCTCATTTTCTCAATAATTATAATTCAACATCAGATTGAGAAAGATCAGAAAAAGAAAGTTATTATTCCTAGTTTGATAATATATTCAATACTATTACAAGATTAAATTTTATTTAATTGAGTGTAAGTTATTATAAATTGTTTTGTGTTCATTTTAACAATACTATAATTTAACATTACATTCTGGAAGTTTAAAAAAAGCTTATTTTTCTTGTTTGATAATGCTATTGCATCAATACCAATAAAATACTGGCATTTTTTTTTTGGGGGGGGTGTTATTAGTAGCACTAAACTATAACTATAAGTTATTGAAAATAAACTTCAGTATGAACTTGAATGACTGTTGTTAGTGAAGTTTTGCATAAGCAGTGGTGATGAACCTGTGTGCGTGTGCCAAAAATTTCCAAAAAAAATATTTATTGAATGATTGGTGTGCCATACAGTTATTAAATCAAAATATAAACAACTTAATTATTGCAGTTTTTTAAAAGTTTATAAAACAAAATAATAAGAATAACAATAATAATTAAACAAAATTTCTAAAGAATCTAAATACAAGTGAATCATATTTATTTAGAAGAGCACAAGTTGAATTAAAATATAATAGTAAAAAATTAGTCATTAAAACAAAATTTTGGAAATAAACATATAAAATCAACATAAATAGATATTATTTAATGAGATTTTTGCTGTTGTATATTGAATGCCAAATATTTTTTATCTGGTTCATATTTTGTCATTTCTAATAATGTACATGCTGAATTAGATTCATCTGTCATTCTGTTTCTTGAACTGTCTTTAATTAAATTCGATTCTGAAAACAATGATTCACATGCATATGTAGAGAACAAAAAATGATAATATAGCGATCGCTAATTTTTTTATACAATTAAATGTTTTAAGAATAGCATTTCAGGCAGTCAGTAGATCCTCTTCAGCATTCTTTTTACATATATCCACTAATCGATCATTTTCCATTGTTTTTAACTCATTCCTCAAGTCAACAAAATTCTGTTTCCATATAGAACTGGATTGAAAATTGACTGATTGCATTTCCATATCTTTCAAATTAAGCCACTTGAAAATTTTTAACTTGAGACTATCCATTGATGTTATGTCTGGGTATAAAATAAATTTTTGATATTTCTGAAAATTGTCTGAACTATGTAAATCTTAAAGAAAATTAATCAATTATCAATTGAATGACAGCACAAAAAGTCTTGCATCAATTTTAATTGATCTGGCTTCTCATGAGATTCTAAATCACTCAATAACTTTTTTAGATTTGGACAATATTTGAAGGTATAAGAAATAACATTACTTTTGAAAATTTGTTATTTAACTTCAAATGCTTTGATCACGTGACAACAATTGTCTTATTATAACCCTACATTTTCACATTTACTTCATTTAGATGTGAACACATATCAGTAAATAACATTAATTTTGAAAGCCATTCAACATCCATTAGTTCATTATATTTTTCAATGATTTTTTCATTACATAAATTTATTTCAAACACTCAATGAATCTTTGAAGAACTTTTCCTCAACTTAATCATCGAACATTGTTGTACATAACTAAATTATAGTATACTGTGTATTTCACTCAATATGTAGATATAAAATTGATTAACTTAGTCACAATGTTCATAACATCATCTAGTGACTTAAAGCTGGCCTTCATGCATAAAACTTGATGTATAATACAATAAAAACCCAAAATTGAATGTACAATACAGTTGGTAAATAAGGTGAGGAAACTATTTTTTTTTTCAGTCATAAGCACCATTTCTAATTACTGATAAAATTTTGGCAGCATCTATGTTGCAAATATTTATTTCTTTTGTTGTTGTGATCAATTCTTCTTTGATATTATTCCCAACACAATAGCAAATAAAAATGGCCAAATGAACTGATCCATTTATGTCTGTACTTTCATCAAGGCACAGAGAAATTAAACTAGATTTTATACCTTTTTTTGTTAGTAAGTTATGTTGTTAGTCATTTGCAGGATTCTTTCTTTAACTGTATTTCTAGCCAATGATAAATCTTTTATGCTCTGAATAATTTTTGCTTTGTTTTCAAAATCTTCAAAAAGAACTGGTGCACATTTCATCCAAGTTTCTTTCATATATTCTCCATCCTTAAAAGATTTCCCATGTTTGGCAATTACACTTGAAACAAAAAAAAACTAGCAGCATAGCAGCAGTTATATCTGAATGATTTTCGATAAATTTCATTATAGATGTTGGTTGAATATTTATATTTTTAAATGCTTGGGCAATATATTCTTTTTGTTCATCTTTACTTTTTTCACAGAGTGATTTATGATTGGACTCATAATGCAGTTTTACCAATGATGTTCTCAATACCTGTTCCAGAATATAAAATACATATTACCCTGGTGCCTTTGTTAATCATTCCATACTCATCTGTCCACCAATTTTGAAATTATCTACTGCTTAATAATTTTTGTTTTTTTATTTTCACTTGTCATATTAATGTAATAGTAACAAATTTATTTAAAAGTAAATTTAAATGAGCTTTAATAATTTTATAAATCAAATATTTATCATTTCACTTTTACTGCAAAACTTCAAGCAAAAAAAAAAAACGTCAATTACGCATTTTGTTCCTTTGTTTGCGATTTTGATTAATTAAAAAAATGAATGGTGTCAACACGTTTAGGTGAAAAAAGATTAGGACAAAAAACCATTTGATTACTTGTACTTCAGATTTGAAAAAGCTTACTTCGAAGAGTTATAAAATATTTTATTGACTTTATTTTCTAGTTTTATTGGAATCATTTGACTGGTTTATAAAATATAATACAATAGTATACCCTACCACTTTAAATATGATAATTTATTGCTTCTAATCAGAGTTCAATTGTAAATTGAATTCTAATATAATATTATATTTATTTATTTTACCTTTAGTTTATAGTAAATTTTTATTAGTACATATTTTAGCAACAAAAAAAATATTGAAGAAAATTATGATATGTAAATAATTCGCGAGCCAGTAAAAAAAAATTTGAACATGCCATCTTGCGTGCTATAGGTTCGACATCACTGGCGTAATGCATGAATTGAATATTATTGATGCTATCAAGAAAGTTGGATAAATACTGTCAAAACAAATGATATTTTGTAGATTATATTATAGCTAAAAATCAAAATACATTAAGTTCTTATAGTTTTGCAGATTGTTGAACAGATCAAAAGTTACTAATATCAAAGATTAAAATGATAGTAGCATTAAAAATAGATCATACCTAAACATACTTGTAGAAAAGTTAATATTCATTCTTTAAAATTGATAATCCTGATAAATTTCAATAGTTGTCAAACTTTTAAATTGTCAATTCTGATTTTCAAGCTTATTGAGTCATAAAATTATCTTGATGATATATTGTAGATATGAGTAAGTTTATTACTAGGTTCATTGAAAAGAAAATTTTTGACTGACAGTGATTGTTATTATAATTTTAAAAAAAAGTGTAGTATTTTCTGTTGAGCAGAACAATAAAATGAATATCATTTTGTGAGAATTATTGAGCTTTTAAATTAAAAAATTCAATAGCTGATAAAAAATAACAAAACTTAAAAATGGTTGATGAATTTTAATTGCAAAATGCAGTATACAGAGATAGTTGCTTATTATTGGTCAGACTTCCCAGGAAGATTTAGACTTTGGAGAGGTTTTTCCTAATTGAATACACATAAAAAGAAATAACAAAAACTTCATTTGACAACTGAGAACATTTAACAAAATGATCTACTATGCAATTGCAAAGAAAACAGATATCAAAATATAACAATTTCAAGAACTCGGACAAAGTTATTTAATAATAAATAATATTTTATAAACACATATAATTAAATTATGGCTTAAATTATAAACACTTATTACAGTTTACCTGAAAGTCTACAAAAACCATATAAGATCTGTGCAACCTTTATAAGAATCCTAGACCTATTTATTCACCTACAGAATAGAGTTCTCTGGGATGATTCTATAAATTCCTAATTAGACTTTTCTACTAGACTCTTTTATACTCACAATTCTCTAAAGTAAAATGTCACTGAGGAAATTAATTAATTTATTATATGGCATAAGAATTTTATTTCAGCATTTTTTGTCTCAAAATAGCAATTTTAATCTGTTAATTAGGGATATTTTTCGTGACTGCACTCCCAATTAGTACCTCTTTTAATTATACATAATTTTAGATTTCCTTTAATTATAACCTTAAGCTCATAATTAGATATATGCTAGATTTTCAATATTTTTTTAAAGATAATAAGTAATAAATCTACTTTTAATCATATTTTACTGATACACAATTACATTTAATATTTGCTAAAGATAACATATATAATTTTCAATATTGGGAAAAAATAAAAGTCTTTACACTGTCTTCCATAAAATAGTAATCAGAAAATAATAAATTTCAGTAATAATATTACACATAAATAGCTCTGAAATAAATAGTATCTGAAATAGTTAATGTTAAATAGATTAGTAACATTTGAAAAGGCCACCAAACCATATGTTGAAAAAGGCTTTTTATGAGTAACATTATTACTGAGATTTATATAGCTGTTGTAAAAAAATTCATTATTATTTTCTGATTATAATTTTCAATATATATTACGTATAAAAACATATTTGATTTTTAACAAATTATACATTTCATTCACTTGTCAGACATAATACTGTACCGGTCAGAATTGTATGTTCATCTAAAAAGATCTAGCATCTAGGCAAAAGTACCTCGAGTCCAATCATGTGCAAGATACATAAGTCAGGAACAATCATGAACTCTGCCTTATTGCCTATTTTCCAGATCTATAACATTACGAACAACATTTCTGATGATAACAAATGAAATTTTATTCATTCCTGTCCCGGAGCAACAGCGGAGAAACAAGAGATCTATAGAGAATGATAATACTACTAGGCTTTGTACGCCCACTTCCGACAGAATGAAATAGCTTAAGATTATAAAACTAGACTTTTCATCAAAATTCATTAATAAATCTAAAAACTAGCCTAAGGTCAATGGAAATGAACTATATATAACGCAATCTAATTAATGATGTGTATGCATAAATGAAGAGGCAGAGCAGAATTAAATACTAATTATATGGTTAATAATTTATTAATATTAATTAGAAAAATTAATAAACAAATAATATACAATTTAATAAACTGTCACAAATCTATTTATTTATAACACTAATAGAATTACGGGTTTCACTTGATTATGAATGCTGATTTGCGTATTGAAGGAATTACATAATAACAGCACATAGGTTAATGATTAAATAATACGCAAATCTGGAATTGAATACGATGATTAAAAAATATACAAATAGTCAAAAGATGCGGGCTAATATGCTAACAGTAGAGACTAATTTTACCATATTATATAACTTGGACGCTATGATTATTTTATGAAAAATGAGTGACCTTAAAAACAGATAAATGGGATATACGTTACATCAATTTACTATGGTTCATTTGAACCACACACAAAAATATTTTATAATTTACATTATTCACTTAAATAGTCATTAGACCTTAAAATGTTCAAACAGAAAAGTTATTTGTATTTTATTCTATTCTTTTCTGACTGGAGAGGATCTAGCTTACATTGTTTGCTAGCGCGCTCGAACATTGTTTCAATGAGAGGGCGGGTAGCTTAAATAAGCTTTAAAATGACATTCCCTAATTTATAATATAAATAAAAATATGAGATGGATTTAGAAATCATGGCATTACATCTTACAGATTTAAAGTGGGCAAATATAATAATATTAAACAAGAATTGTGGTGCTGACTAAATCATAATGCTAGAAAAGATTGAGTCCATTTTAGGACGAATGCTTCATTAATTATATATGAATATGAAATGTGCCTGTACATGTGACAGGTCAGCATTTGAAAAAGGGATGATGTAGGAATACCATGGTCTGTTTTTCAGTGTTAACCCATGCAGAGCCTAAATGACCACCTGACAATATCCTGGAGTCGATGCTTCCAAACCCCATTCAAGGATATGCCATAAGTAAAAGAATCCTGTTCCTCCGGGTTTTAAGTTTGACAAAGCAAAACGAGGAAATTTCATAACGTTATCTAAGCCAAGCAAGGCTAATAATGAAAAATAATTCAGATTCTTAATGACGCTGATATGTGGATTAAGGCCCTCATAATTTAATAGAACCTAGCATAATGATATGAAATAATTTGATCCTTCTCGAAAGGTACACAAATGACCTTTAATATTAGTTAGGATGTCACAACATAAAAGATGGAATATTGTTCCCTTCATTAAACAAATATTAATACGCTAACTAGTAATTAATTCCATAAATAATTACCATGCTAGATGGTGTGATGGGCAAATGATTGACCATATAATAAAAAACAGGAAAGGTAAGGTTATTAAGTTTACTTTAAAATATAAGATGAAAATAAATCAATAGCGTGAACATGGTAATAAAGTGATAGATTAAATGTAGCAGTGAATATTCTGACACTAAGCAAATAGAATAACTTAAAAATATTATTCAAATGAGTGAACTTTTAGTTAAGTAAAGAAAGCTTACATTTACGATTTAACATCCCATAATATTGAGGATCTCTAATAAGAAAATTTAGGATCGGTTCACTAGATTGAATTATTAGCATATTAAATTAAATCATACAAAACTTATAATATTGAAATTAAAAGTTTGCCGCATTTAAAAATATTAAAAATAAAAATTGTGAAACCCAGTAAAGAAATGCATTAAAATAATAAAGTTATAGATTCGTGCATTAGATTTTTACAACAGAAAGAGAAAGTCATTACTATATAGAATTGTTACAATTAGCATTACAATGCCATGTTTAAATAAAAGAGGTACATTACAAATGATTTAGATTTTAAAATGAAAGTTTTGAAAGAGTTCATATTAGTGATATAAGTAGGATTTACCTTCCATTATTTGATGTCTTGAAGTCCGTACGGATTGGTACCTGTAAGATTATAATGGCTGACATCTTGAGATAGTTCAGCATTTAATTTAGGCAGTCCATAATTGGAGATGGCATGTTAGCATAGCAATATGGAAATGATTTTTGGAGAAGAAAGGGGAAGCAAATTTAGTCTCTTTACTCCGGATTCATATTTCAAAATTTAAATTGACATGGGTCTGTTCTGCAACACTGATTAAAATGGCGCACTCAGAGACTTAGCCTAAAATTTAGGCTCTATTTATATGTTAGCAAGACCTTCTCGAATATTCTCTCTGTCTGCTTGATAAGGCCCAGATATCCATTAATTAGTCTGAATGCACCTATTTTTTATTTTCAATGATAATGCAACAATTTCGAAAATGGAAATAGATTCAAAAGATATAATTTCCATTAACATTATGTTTGCTAAGGGATTTTAATTTATTAATTACCCTTTTTAAATTAAATCTAGAATATTCTTTTATTTATAAGTTTCGGTTATTTTAATTACTCTCTAGAATTTTCTTTGGTATTGCATCATAAAATAAAATATGCGAACTATAAAATAAATATACATAAAATTTAATATTTAATTACAAAAAATAAATTTTTAGTAATATTGAACATACATACATGATTATTTAAAGGGAATGGAAATTTAAATATTTCCTACTTAAAATTATTAAATATTCTTTTATAATAAAGTGTTTAACTTATGAAAGTACAAAAACAAAAAAGGGTTTTAAAACTTGGATGTGTGTCCTTTCACTCTCTAGTGATTTAACACATATATAGCTGGGTTTAACCCTCTGATTCAAGGTTTTGAAACACCAGACAGTGAAGCAAAAATGTGTGTAACATATTTTCCACTTCAATACAAAGAAACTATAGCTACTTGCTAATTGTAGTTACTTTACATTTTGTTTAACATCATAAAAATAATATCCTGGGACCGGATAAAATTAATAAAAATCCTATTAATCTGTGAATGAAAAGTATTTTGATCAACTTTTGACTAGTGATTTAAAAGTTCAGATGATTAATGTTAATGAAAACTTCATCTGATAATCTTATTCAGATTTGGACAAAAATATTCAGCATATGGAAGTTATTTTTTATTAACTGGTAAAACTGCAGGTTTGATACATGAAAAAGTTTTAAAATACAATGATTATATGTTAGTTATTAAATTATTGAAATGTTCACAATGCATATATATAATTTGATGAACAACCAATTAATTTTTATCATTGCCACAAACTTTTTCAATTAATTCAATCAAATGCATTACAAAGCTTTAAAATGAAGGATAAGGATATTTTGATCACTTCAGTTATTTAAAAAAGAGATGGGAAGGAAAGGGGAGATAGAAAAGATTGCAGAAATTATCATGTTAATGTCATTATTCACTACAACAATTTATTTTAAAGGATTTTATTGATTAGATTAGTCTGGCAGTAGACTGACGATATTATATTTTTGCCAGTTTAAAGGATGATTTACAGAATATTCTTAATGATTTTAATACAATCTGTTTAATACAGTCATCTAATATTAACAAAACTGAAATGTTTTAATCAGCCAAAAAACATTCAGGATTTTCTGCCTTAGTAACTCTTTTACATAGAAATGCAGACTTCAATATTAAGGTGTATTACACAATTTGCAACTGTTGCATTTAACAAGTTAAAAATATAAAATATTTCATTATAATGATTATGTATATTTAACTTCATTAAATTTAGGGCTGTTATTTTAACAAATTTATTATATGGGTATGAGATAAGGATTCTAAATCATAATAACAGAAAGACTTTTGTTAAGACACATCTTTAATGATCTGGATATGTGGAACAAATGAATAACAATAGATTTTCTAAAAAAAAAATAGTTTACAGCAAACTAAGAAAATTTTGTGTACAAAAGGAAGATTTCTTTTGTATATAAAGTGGAGCTCAAAAACAGTCCAGAGAGATGCAGCCCTAACTGCTGTCATTTGGAATAATATGCTGAAATTAAAAAAGATCTTTAATAAGATAAGTTGTTAAAATTGTTCAGAAAAAAAGTTTTTTGCTCAAATTGTTATATAATCAAGTTTTGGACTATCAAATGATATTTATAGATGTATTTGTATTTTGTCCTAAACTCAGAGGTAAAAAGCCAATAAACTCACGATACTGGCCAAAGCATGTTGGTGAGTAGCCCATCCATGTTCATATACTTTATAAATAATCACATAGTAATAACAGCTGCGATGACAAAAACGCATGGAGTGGACATTAGGAATTTTCCCTACTCAGGTCCTTTAAGGTCTCCAAGAGGAATCAAAGGGTCTCCTTTCAATTAATCTTTTCTGCTGGATTTAAAAGTGGGTTTAGTACAGTGAATCATGTCCAAGTATTGTGTGAAGTTATAGAAAGGACTGTTGAATATGAGTTGCCATTATGCTTGGATTTATAGATTATAAAAAACATTTGATTCTATAAGCATTTCTTCAGTGATTAAAATATTAGATCATCAAAGTATAGGCCCATGATATTGTCATATTCTGAAGAATATTTATAAAAATGCAACAGTAACAATTAGATTACATAATGATATTTAGAAGATTAACATTGAAAGCATGTGCTATAGGGTGACTCCATATTGTAATGGTATATAATATGCCGTTACATTAATTTAAGATTAAAATAAAAACTTAAGTTCGTAAATAAAAACTAAAAGCTAAAAAATTAAAGAGTTGTTAAACGTATATATATTCACACAGATGCAAAACTTTAAAAGTTTTTTTTTTTTAAATAAAAAAAAAAGTATTTGAACGTACTTTTTTATAAAAAAAGATAAAAGATCTAAATATAAAATATTTTAGTAAAAAATAACGTTAGTAAAAATAGAAACAGGTATGTGTTATTAATTATCGAAAAGCAAACTAGCCCTTGGGGATCTTATATAATTAAAAAGTCAGATGAAAAATATAGATAAAAATTAAAGATTGTTTTGCTGCTCTGAAGCAGAATATCCAATAGAAGCAGAAACCAATGCTCAGACCCTAATGAAAATGATTGATTGTTCAGTGAATCCGGATGATGTGTATAAAAAGAAAAAATATTGAAATTAAGAACAGTTCCAGCTTGATTTTGAGAGAAGGGTGATAAGGCACACTTGTCACCCTCTCTCACTTATTTCAAATGAAATGACTGTTGAATTATGAATGGTACTGTTGCAGACCCGAATCATATGGGTTCTGCAATAAAATAGTACCAGGATTGAAGCAGCTAAGGCCACCTCCAGAAAAATAGACTGGTCTTCAAATAAAGACTTCATGGGAATTGATACCAAGAACCAGAACTCTTCTACTGTAAGATATAAACTGAAATTTAAAAAAAAAAAAAAAAATTAAGAACTTTCAAGATTTGACAAGCTAAACCTAATTTTTTTAAAATGAACTTTAATCTGACTTTTCAAAATCAATTATTAATGTTTAATTTTTATACATTTGAGTTTGCTAAATTAATCATTTCCATTTTTTTTTTAATATTTATTGAATAAATTATATAAATGTTAAATTTAAGTCAAGCATGAATGGCTGCATAGATTTGTATAGTTATATTAATTAATTAAGGGAGGGTTAATCTTAGGTTATTTGTTTCGTAATTAAATTGGGTCAATTGATTGGATATATTGGTGTAATTAGTAAATGTAGCACGAGATTCACTACGTGCAGGATCCTATTATACACCGCACTTGGGCAAAATAAGTCCCATATCTCACTGACCATCGGAAGCAGATGGTATTTTCTGCTCCTTGGATCATCCCTTTTAGCTTATGGAATGGGATAGTAAGACAGAAAATGCAGTCCCTTCCTATGAAGTTTTTTATTGTTCTTCTCACCAGACAGATGTAATATTTCTGTACTGGATGGGAGTCAATGTCTTCCATAACCATGCTGTTCAGATGTACATTCCTGACAGTATGGTATTTGTGCTGGCATATTCATGTTGCATTGAATACATCGATGTATCAGATGGATTGACATTGGTTTAACTGCAAACTTTTGGCCTAAGGTTAAATAAGGGATAGAATATTTTTTTTCCAAATGTAATCTATGTAGTTTATTCATACTTGACACTCTTAAAAATATTATTAAATTCATCTGTGCAGATTGTTTAAAATAAAAATTTAAAAATTAATAACCAACCTAAATAATACATTTTATTTCTCAATTTTATTTATATATGTTAAATAAATGTTTGTGTGTGTTATTACTGGCAGTGGCTTCTTTTATTTTTTTTTTATTGGAAATATTTTTAAATAAGAATTTATATTTTATAAATCTCTGCATCTCTCTAAGCTAGTGGCATGGGCTGATGGTCAAAATAATAAATATGTAAAAAAAAAAAATCAGATCTTAACTTGCGTATCTGCCTACTCTATAAATTTTCTAGGTTCAAGTAGCCTAGTGGTGCCCTGTAGCGCAAATACGGTAAGACTCAATTCCATCCGACCGTTATAATATGTTCCAAAGTTTTGCTGCAAGAAGTATTTGTAGATTAAAATGGGAAGTTAAGGGAATAAAAGTAAGTTGAAATTATTTAAGTCATCTGGATTTTGCAGATAATATAGTTGTTTTTGCAAATAATGCTTAAGAGTTTCAGGAAATGTTGTAAGTGTTATCAGATGAAAGTAAGAAAATACCACTAAAGATAAATATTAAAAAGATTAAATTAATGTTTAATGAATTATCTCAAAAGAAGAAAGTTTGATAATGGTGAGTTTAGAAGAAATTAAAAATTACAAATATCTTGATCAAATTATTACTACAGATAGAAACATAATGAATGAAATTAATCATAGAATTAAACTTTGTTGGAATGCTTTTTATTTAATATTAAAAGGAACTATGTTTATGTGTTTGAAAAGGAAGATTTTTTAATAATTGTGTGTCTCCATTCTTACTTACAGATCTGAGATTAGAACATTTAATCAGAAAAACAATACAGACTTTAGACCACTCAACAAAGTATGGAGAGATTATGTTAGGAGTAACTAGAAGAGATTAAAAATGAAATATATGAGTGAGAGAACAAGTATTATTGACATCACTGAAAGAATTAAGAGACTGAAGTGGAATTGGACTAAATATATTCTTAGAAAAGATAAATATAAATGGACAGTTGAAATCTTAAACCAAATTCCAAGCAATTGAAAAGACCTAGATGGACAGATAAAATAAGCTGGGAGTGATGTGGAGAAGGAGACTAGAGATTGAACAAAATGTATTAAACTTGGAAAGACTTCATCCTGCAGTGGATTGATAATGATTGAAAATGATGATTTGTATTTTGTGAATTAGTTTGTGTAGTTATAGCAAAATCTTTTTTAATTTTTTTGATCTTTAACTCTTTTTTTTTAATCTTTCTATTAATTATTTTCTGAAATAAATTATATCACTATTATTGTTTGTGAGTGAACCGTAATGACTATTTATCCAGTAACTCTTCACTAATTTTTCACAAATGTCTACAAATAGCAAAATGGCCAGTTAAGATGTCATAAAAAATTTCAACATATAAGTGATAAGATGAACATACAATTTCATTTCTTTAGCTCTTGAATTCATTATTTTCACCACTGTGATAAATTCACTGACTAGAAGTTTTTTCTCCATAATGATTCAATTTATATTAATTCTCTTTTGAAGTTATTTTTTAATATATTTTATTTTTCAGTTTAGAATTCTGCTCTATCATTTATCCATTTAATTTAAATTTTTTAATATTTACAAAAAAAAATCATTAAAGCCGATATATTATTCCAAATAAACTTTTTGTTTTATGTAACTTGCAATTTACCCTTTCTTTTTACATATTATTTTAAATATAGTAAAATTTACCAAATGCATCTATCTGTATATTTATCTCTTTATTTCTTGAATGCTATTTAATTGATATTAGCCGGTAAAATAAACCTAATTAATAAATAATTTCATTTTCATTTTCTTAATTTTATTTATTTTTTAAGCTAGAAATCAGAATATGTTTAATAACTTAATTTGATTTCAAATTTGATCTGCTGAGGTGAACATTTTAAGTGGACTCTTATTTATAATCAATTTCTATCAAGTTGACATTGATCCTTGATCATCATTCTTTTTTAGACTGCTCACAGGCATATTATTATGATAATTTTTTTCAATGCAAACTCTTTGCTGTTTGTTTTCTCATTTTTTTTTGCAACAATAATTTTAAATATTATATAATTTTTTAAGAATTAAAACAACTCATTATATGATCAAAAATAGAATAATTTTAATCTAATTATTTCAAGCTTGTATCCACTTTGGTTTATTTTTCTATCTATTAAATTTCCCAACACCACATATTTAAAAACCATTAATATATCATAGCTTAAAAAATTCCAATCTTCATTTTAAAATAATTTCTTTCTATGTATTTATCCCTTCCCAAATATTTCATTGTGATTTTGCTATTAAAATGTGACAATTTTCTCATCTACTGTTTTTTTGTGTTGTTGAATTATCCAAGGAGAAAAAAGCAATTATTTACTATCTATATTTTCAATCTCAACTTTTAAATAAGTTGCTAAAATTTTTCTATATTTTTAATACTGATGTTAAAAGTAATATTTTTTCAACATCAGTAGAGATTTTTTGTTACTGAATTCTAGAGTTGAGATCCTTTGCTGGATGAAGCCGTAATTCTGATACTGTCTATATATTTAGAGTAAAGAAAACTTTAATTTGAGAAAGTTTAGAGGATTGCATGAGATTAAATTACTTTCTTAAGATGTTTAAAACAATACAAATTTTCTGAATAATTAATCTTGCCTATATTTAGTCTCTAATCTATCTTCAATCTGATTAAATTTAACTCTAAAAATTTTGATTCTGGATCATCAGATGTGACTACAAAATTAAAATATCATCAATATGACTCAGATAATCACTACTTAGACTTTTGTTAGCTTAAAATTTTTTTCTAAAGTGATAAATATATATAAAAAATATACGATAAGTAATTATTATCCAGCATAGTATGATTTCCAACACTCTAACTTATTATATTACTCATAGTTATGTATATAAATAAAATTCATTTGCATATTATTGCCACATTTCTAAATAAGTTTATACTAGGGCAGACTTGTAAGGCTTTTCAATTCCATCATATGTAGTCTGATATATAAATTCTAATAAGTTTGTATCTTTCTTGCATTACATGATAATTGTTTTCAGATGAAAGCATGTTCCAATGAATCTAATGATCAGTAGCAAGTTCAAATATTTTTTGATATCTATTTATTATCTTAAGAATCAGATAGAATAAATGATAAATACATATTTCATTCCTTTTCATTGTCTTTTATAGAATTTTGTCTTAACTCAGATTAAACAGTTTTATTTAAAAAAATGAAGTAACAATATATACAGAACACACACATACTTGTTATCACAGAGAACTAATTTCTGACAAAGATTGAGCAATTTTTTTGGATAAGTTTTCTGAAAATTCAAATCTTAGGGATTCACGAATAACAAATACAAATATCTGGCCAAGTTTATAGGAATAAATTGGATATTATGCAGATAATCAAAAAATCACTATGAGATTTCGAAATTTAATAACTTTTTTAATTAATAATTATTTTCATTAAATATTCTATATGAGCTATAAATGTTTTTTGGCTATGCCTTCTTAAATATTATTTTTGAGCAGCTGTATTATCTAAAAAGTTATTGAAATAAGAAAACTCAAGAAAAAAGTAGGCCACTGTCAAATCTGGAGATCATGCTAATAGTTAAATACAAAATTTTGTGAGAATATTTTTTTTTTTTAAATTTATCTTAGTTCTATTGTAGCTCAAGCTATATAAAAAATGGCTTAATTTTGCTGTAATGTTTAATGTGTTGATCACTGCATACTTCAACAAAATGTTGAGCACAGTTTGATAGTTACCAATGACTGTTGCTGTGTTTATCTCTTCATTTTGAAAAATATGGGATTCTATAATTCTTTAGCCACCAAAACAATTATTTAAGGAAAAATAATTGATATGGTAAATAGCTTAGCCATTACACTTTTCCTAAAATCTAAAGATTTTATATTTACAAAATCATTAATTAAAATGGAAATGAACTTTGTTGCTCATAATGAAATTGTGAACATAATCGTTTCTTTCTCTTATTGATTTTTGAATGCAATCTGTAGACAGATCTAATAATTTTAATGAGTTAAAAAAAGTTTCACAACTATAATTATTTTGATCAGATTATTATTACAACTGGAAATTTAAAGACTGAAATTATATCATGGAATTAAATTTGAATAAACCGTGTTTGGTAGAAATAATTTGATTTTAAAAAAGAAATATATCTATGCCCTTGAAAAGGAAGATTTTAGATGTATGTGTTTTACCAATAAGTATTTATGGATCTGCAGCTTGTATATTTAATGGAAGAACAACATAGAGATTTTAGATCTATTTTAACAAATTATAAAAGACCTAGAAAGTAACATGAATGAAATGAATAAATGAGTTAAAGAAGTTTGCTGAAGCAATGTTGAAAAAGAAAGCTCTGGACCCAGAGAAACTAAATTTAATTTAGAAATATCTTCATCCTACAGTGGATTGATAATAATTAAAAATAATAATCCACTAATACTCTTGTGTTCACCTAGCATATCGTAATGTTAATTTTTCATAATAATAAGGAAAATTTTTCTAAAGCTTAATGCTGTTTATAAAATTATCATTTATTTATTTTACATCACTACAAGCAATTATTGTACTAGATTCTCATTGAAGATTTTTTTTTGTTCTGCAATAGATCTTTTCAAGTAAGATTCTAATTTGTTTATCCCCCCTCCCTCCTACTATTTATAACCTCCTTTAAAAACATATTATCTTTTAAGTAGTTCATAAGATTAATTATTTAATCTAATTACATGTAGTTAATTATTAAAGACAATTTAAACAAAAAAATACTACTCATACATCAAGTCGGTATCAAGTAATTCTAAAAACAAGGATATAGAACACAATTATTACTAACACTACAACCTCAACGATATCATATTTATGTAAAGAAAAAAATTAAAAAAAGATTGCAATATTAACAAGCACACATCTAGTTCTAGATTTCACCATTCTATTATCAAAGATTTTATTGAATTTGATATACTTCATCAAATGTGAAATTCTTAAGCTATTACATCTAACATCATCTGGATGGAATATAATATAAAAATAATTACTGGATGTTTCAGTGATATGATTCCAAAAAAATTAATATGATTTTTTACAGATAGATCATTGAATTGTAATGACAATTACCAATGCAAACTGTTCATTATTTCGCTTCCCTGAAGAATTACTATATAATGCATTAAACAAATAGAAGATGTGGGATTCTATATATAAATTAACAGATTATTCAAATCAAACATATTTAATACTAGAATTTTTTAAACAAGAACAACAACAACAACAAAAAAAACAATTAAAACACTTGATAAATATTTACTGGTTAATATAAATCAACTTCGAGAAAATTATATAACCGGTTTATTCAAAAATGCTTATCTTAATTATAACATAGACGATTTTCATAAACTTATGATTCCTTTTGGTACAATCTTTGGATTTCAGCCACCATATTAAAAAGATACATCTATACCAGTATTTAACAACTGTTCTAAATTTAAAGTAAAATTACATGCAAAAATAGACCCCAATGCTATACTTACTCAAATCTCTGATCAAGAAGTCATGCTTTTTTTAATTATTCGTAAACTGAAACCTCAGTGTTTTTACTGCAAGCAAAGAGGGCACGTGATTAGCACAATCTTTAAACTTTTATGTCCATGATGTAATATGATTGCCACTAACCCGAACCAATGATCAAACGCAACAAAAACCCCATAGGACAAATAATTGATAACATTTTTAATAAACACATAGTAGACGATGTTGTTAATATTTCTGATATACAATCACTTAATGAAAATAGGAAAACACATAATGATGAATTGCTTAAACAAGGACAAATTATTCCAGAAATCTCAATTAAATACAGCCTATGTAATTTTAATATAATAATTATATATAATTTTTTAAAAAATCAAAATTATATTTATTTAATGATTTTTAATAAGTAATCTTATCATTAATTTATTCGAAAAGTAATTTATAAAATTGTTTTAGTCTTACTAAATTAGCATTTATTCATTTTTGATAGATTTTTCACTTGAATTGATATCTGAAAAAGTAAAGTTTGTGAAAATTTAAAACCCAAAAAAAAAAACAACCTCTTTTTAAAGAATAAGTAGAAAAAAGAGAAAAAGTTAAGAGCAAGGTTAATTATTTCTAATTTAAAAAAACTAAAAAGACATTTAATACATTGTACAGGCTTAACACCTGCATTTATATATGTAATGTATGCAGGATTTAAACTCAGACTTTCACATGACCCACAACTCTCAGTGCCATCTTATATTGCTGACTCACCTGATCACATACACTACTGTATGGAGAGTTTTTTTCTGTTTAATGTTGTGTGTGATCAGGCGGGTCAGCAATATAAGATGGCACTGAGAGTTGAGAGTCATGTTAAAAAGACATTTATATCTGAATTACAAAAATTGTGATTGATATTTTTGAATTATATTTTTAAAATCTCCATCCTCAGTTATATTCCCCCAAATTTTTATTTTAAATTTGATTCATTTACTTATATAAATATACAAAAACATAAAATACTTTTTTTAAAAACCAAACTTGTTATTTAATATGCAACCATGTATTATTTATTTTATCTTACGTTTTGAACGAGTAATTATAATTATTATCAAAACAATAAAAAATTATGTAACAAAAATATAAAATACATGAACCATTGTATCCATGTGCTTAGGAGAATTATACAATTAAATTGAATATATTGTAATAGTAGGAATCTAGTATTATGCGATGAATCAAATAAATCATATAAATGGATGAATGTAAAATAATATCATAATTGAAAGTGAAGGTAGAATCAACATCAGAAGACAATATAAGAAATAAACATATCACTAGCAGCAAGTTAATCAACAAGAGTTATTAGTCAATCTTTGTGATTGAACATAAAAGAGTCATAATATAAAATCTTAGGTTAATCATTATTTAGCCATTGCCAAACTTGTAGCATAATATTATATAAGCAATCACCAATATTTCAACTGCATATACATAATTGCTAAAATAACTATAAAATTAAATATATATCAAGAATTCTCGAATCATTGCATAATACTAATAATTATCAATACTCATGTTCATCTGATATTATGAATATACTGACCATCAATATAATCATTTCAAAATATATATAAAAGTGAAGTATGTGGAATTTAAAGATGATCTTCATTACTTTAGCATCATTCAGTAATCATGTATGTCCATAAAACACATATGCACATAAACCATTGTCTGAATAAGCTTTGGAATCATAAGAACTCTGATCAATGTGAATAAAAGTAACTGTACTATTTAAAGTATTCTATCATTAAATAACTTTTCATTAAAATAATAGTTAATAAATTTATTAATTAGAATTAAAATAATAACAAAAAATTTATTATTTAATAAACACTCTATAATACAAATAGATCATTCTGATTGTGACTTGCAAATATATATTTCCACAAACTGACTAAACTAAACATATAACATTATTTAAATTGTTATGTACAGATATATAAATTATAAGCAGTGTTAAATAAACACATATCTATATGCACACAATTGCATGTCTAATAATTCAAAACATTCCAATCATTAATAAATCATTAAATATTAATCCATTTTAATATATAAATAGTGAATGACTTTAAATATACATGGAAGCTTATAGCTGCACACACGATCATTATAATATATACATATAAATATTCAATTTTTAAAACGCTTGAAATTATAAACTGAATGCATTAACTCAATCACAAAATTTGAATAACATATTGATAATTTCATTATATATTTTCCAATTTTAAAAAAAGTATTTTATGAAAGGCATAATAAATTCTAAAATAATATACCAAGAATCTTATGGAGGGTTTTAACTTATCACTTTTATTTTTTTACCGAATACTTTTTATCCTTTGCTGAATAATCAATTCAGTTCATTCAAAAGTTTATAGCACATTACAAATTAGTTATTATTTTCTTTTGGGCAGTAAACAGAAATAGATTTTTGTTAATGGTAGAGTTAATATTTGAAAAACAAGTCTGTATATATTTTACTTACTCATCAGTATCTTCCATTTGTGATTTATATGTACTTGGAATAGATCTCCTACATGGAAAGTAGATTTTTTACATCTCTGCTTCCATGCATATATAAAGTAATGTATAAATAATATATAGCACTGAGATCTCAAGATAAGAAGGCTGTTTTCTTATTGTATTATATTACAGATTATACATACATAAGATAAATATTAGAAGTCCTCAACTCTATTCATATTTTATGAACTTTAGGCAGGCAAATGATCTACTTCCCATATATTAGGCTATGAAATATCAGAGAAATCATCTTGCTAAGTCTCAATGAGTTCAAACCCAACCATTATGGAAATTATTAGCAAGCTAACTTTTTAACAATTTAATCTAATAATAAGAAATTAAACTGAACTGACTATTTCTAGTAGATATGAAAGTTTTTAAAACAGAAAATTTCCCACCTTGATTAATAAAAACAACTAAATTATTATTGTTTTTTTTTTTTTTTTTACATTAATACTTAAATCTATAAAAGAAGTTATTTATTTAAAAAATTTATAAAATTAACTATAATTAAGATGCATTACAAAAGAAAATCATCCTTGTTTTAGACAAAAATATATATATTTTTTAGCAATATTAAAGTTTAGATTTTTGTCATAATCAGAAACAGATTAAATAAAATATGTGAATTTAGAGACCCTTTTATATTCGATTTTAATAATTTATAATATTTCAAAATATAAAAAATAATATTTAATCAATCAACATTTAAGTCATTCCATACTTTATTTTAAATATATGTAAATTTTATCTGCATTTATTTTTACTTTTTCTTTTAAGCTTTAAATAATATTTATTTTACAAAGCTGCAGACGGTATTGAAATTAAACTGAGAGAGTGCAAACCTCTCAAGTGCTTAGCCAATCAGATCACAAATACTGAGATAGAGAATTTAACAAGAAAAGAGTGGTTCCACTCTCTTCTTTACTTGTCTTTCTATATATCTAAGCCAGTCCAAAGTACTTAGATCTGAAAGCATGAATCTTAAATATCTTAAACATCTAAATCGAAAGATTTCATGCTGTATGTTTATAATTAGAACTCAGTGAGTTGAGTGTGAAGATATTTAAGATTCACACTTTCAGATCTAAGTACTTTGGACTAGCTTGGATATATAGAAAGACAAGTAAAGAAGAGAGTGGAACCACTCTTTTCTTGTTAAATTCTCTGTCTCAGTATTTGTGATCTGTTTGGCTAAGCACTTGAGAGGTTTGCACTCTCTCAGTTTAAGCTTTAAATGTATATGCTCCCACACATTACATTATGTAGCATGAGATCAATCCATCTCAGTGTGTAATTATATATATATATAGTATATAATTATATATATATATATATATATATGTTGGATTAATATGCTTTTGAAGTGATTTTAAACTTAATATAACTTATGTTTAATGTTCTATTTTCTTTCAATAGCAAAAATTTTCTTTCATCTAATGGTTTGTATATTTACATTTTTTTATAAATTTCTTATAGGAATTTTTCTTGATAATGAACTTATTTTGATGATCAAACATGAGACAAAATAAAAAATATATTGATGCATATTAAATAAATTTATAAAATGTTTTTCATATATTTATTATTTTTTGTTAATAAAATGTTAAAAATATTGCTTTAAATTAAAAAAAAACCAACTACCCATGCAAAAAATATTGGGCCAAAACCATGATTTATTAATGATATGAAAAATTGACACTCAGTAAACAATAAAGCTCCATAAAAATATTATGATATTTCTATGATGTTAAATGCAAGATCAGAAAGAGCAGATAATGAATCCTGAAAATATCCATGTTTAAATAATGGATTGAAAATTCATGTATATATTAACTTAATTATTATTTTAGATACATTTAATAATAAGATGTTTCAAATAATATTTGCCTTTTTTAGCTAAAAATGTAAACTATGCAAAAATATTTTTATTATGATAATGCTGTATATATGTGATCTTTCAAAAAAATTACATTTTAATGCATCATAACAATAATGATTTATCATTTTTCACTATTTAAGTACAACAAAGTTATATAAAATATTATTGAATATACTACTTATGCAAATTAGGAACTGCCTGCAATTAAAACAATTTACTGTAATGATTAATTTTTTTATTATTACTTTGTTTAAAATACAGATAAGCTAATTCCATGTTTTTTCTCTCCTACTCTTCTCTCAATAAATATATTTAATCTTTTTCAAGCTTAGTGTTATAATTATTTATGATTTGCTTTTATACCTTCATTTAATATTTAGATCTACTCTCTTTTAAGATCAATGAAAGAGAAGGCATTATTTATGAAGCTTTTCAATCATTGTATGGTAAGATATTTAGCACTTCCTATCTTTGTTTTATTCTTTATCAAAAATAGTTAATAACTAACCCATATTAGATGGTTAACTGGATTATGGACTAGTTGTCTGAAAAATAAAACAACTGTGAATATGTTTAAAGCTTTAAAAATGTACAAGCTTTACCCAAACTGAATTTGAATCCAGGTTGTGGGTATGTTTAGTAGATACTTTAATTATTGCAATATGTGTGTGTGCATGTATATATGATAGATTAGGCTTTGAATTCAATTTATTGGATGATATATAAAAGTATTTTTGAAGAGCTATCGATTAATGATCTTCTCTTTTAAATCTGTAATGTACAACCTGTGAGTGGTCATCCCTCAGGGTATTGCAAAATTGTTGTTGTTTTTTTAAAAAAAATAATTTAATTTTTAAAAATAGATAAAAATCACAAGAAAATAAATTGTTTTTGTACGTATCAATTTTTTTTGTACACATAAGATTTGTTTCTAAAATTTGATTTCAATTTCAATTCGTATGTGCTTAATACCGTATTAGAATATTAGAAAATATAAATTTGCATGTTAATTAAAACTACTATAGTTTTATTATGAATGCCCTTACATATCGTATCTATAATTTAAGCATAGTAAAAGAAATAATGGGTCCCGTCAAATTTTCGTCCAAGGAAAGGTGTCGCAAGTGAACGGGACTAATGTTCTAAACAATTATGGATTTAAAAGTGAATAATGCTCAATCTTGTAAACTTTTAATTTTCTCAAAGAATTAATATTGTTATAATATATATTAATAAAACATGAAAATAAGGATGAGCACATGGTTTAGAAATTCTAATCTTCTCTACTCAGAGGCAACTATAGTAACTAGCCAACTGAATACTACTATTGAACTAAACCTTTTGATTATCATTATTAATAGTTTATGTTTTGTTTTCCTCTTAATACAATGTAATTAAATATAGATAAAACAATCTTTAATCAGATATTTTAGTTTTTTTTAAATTGAATTGCCAAAAGAAGTGAAAATAATAAGTTGTAAATAATTTGGAAACAATTTTTTTTTCTCTATAATTATTATTTTAATTGGAATCTATGTAATATTGTAGGAAATAGTCAAATGTCTATTTATTATAATGTCACTAATATATTTTTATGGTAAGATTTTTTGTTAATTTATAGAAACTATTATTGTTAAATGCATACCTATAATGCACATTTAAAGAGGTGATATGGATGTGCAATAAACATATGACAAGTCGAGAAATTTTCTTGAATGTAATAAATTAAAGTTAGATGTTGATTAATTTTTTTTGGTACTAGTTGGTTAGCTGTGCTGTGCCGCTAAGCATTTAAATTTTACATCGATTTCAGCAATTTCGGATAGAAATTTATCGCTTGCATGCTTCTTGAGGGTTCTTAATAGGTACTGCAGCTAGTACCATTTTGTTTAAATGTTATTTTATAACTATTCTAAAAGAATATTAATCATTGAATTAATAATAACAATAATCGAATGCCATTATTGCTCAGGAATTAATAAGAAGTTAGAGGGCTGAAAATGCTACAACTAGAATCAATCCGAGGTTGTTAAGCTCCTGAACGTGTCGCTTCCTCTGCACTAAACCACACAGAGTTGAATAACACATATATGTGTTTGGGAAATTTTACACGTGAGTTCTTTTATAAAAAGAGAAATCATTTAATGTAATGATGTATTCTATACGTTTTTGATTATTGCTGTTGATTAATGATTTATTGTTTGTAAATTTATGCATGACTTCAGACACATTTATAAAGTTAAATATGCAATTAGTTCATATAAGATCTTGTGAAAATTACTGACATAACGATGATAGTCAAGTGCTTCTGTCTCAGTATGACACTGGAAAAGGGCATTTATTAAAAAGTATATATTTATGATGTTGTTATTGAATAATATTTATCCCTCTGACGAATTGCATTGATAAAATCCTTGAGTTTTTCGAAATATTCTTCAAGGACCACTGACATTCATATATCATTTGAAGTAATTTTTATTAAAAATTAATATCTCAACATACAATATAATGGAAACTTAGGTTGCTATATAAAGTAGGCAAAAATGCAGATATCGTTGTTGAGACTATAATAAAGTTAATTCAAGTGTATAATGTTTTCATTTTTCTTACACAAATATTTATATTTCAGTGTCAGTAAAAACATATCCAATCTTAATGACATGAATAAAAAATAGTAAAAATACAACATAGAGCATTATTAATTATTTTATTTCGTTTTATTATAACTGCTATTGTTACTATGATTTATTCTATTTATTCCATTTTATTATTAATAAAGTAATTTTATTTATTTCATTCTATTTTAGTAGTCTTTATTCTCTCCAGATTTAGTCTCAAGTTCTAATATCTGAATAGTCTAATTTAAATGAGACGATAGATGAGGGAGTGTGTTGACTTTTGTGTTTATAAGATGCCTTGATGTGAAAAGAAAAATATTTATTATTTGTGTACTATATATTTAATTGCGACTATAATTTTAAGTACATTTAGTTTATGTTTTATGAAGGCTAGTATCTGGATAATTTACTACTTCAAATGCTAGCTATTTGCTTCCACTAAATTCTAGGTTTATGTGCAACCTTTTGCCAATGTCTAAATCATAAAATAAAATAAAAAACAATTATTTTAGTCAAAGTCGTTATTTTTATTTGTAGTTCAAAATAATATTTATAGATATTACAAATACATTTGTAAAGAGGATGTTCAATAACGTGCAGCCACATGGATTTGATAGAAGTCAACCAAACTATTTATATGCAATCTGGTTGCAATATTTTGACCTGCGATTTATCTATATGTCTGGATTAATTCATACACACATACCACTTATTGATTTGTTATATAATTATTTATTGCACGTAGATTCTACATGACACCTTAACTTTTCAGTTAATATTTGGCACTTCCATTACACCATATGTATGTGTGTGCATGTAACAAAATCACAAAATTTTACTGAAGAACTAAATTTTTTCCAGAATTCTTCTTATTAATATGTTTTTCTAGTTAGAAATAGCTGAATATTAGTTTCCTGATAGATAATTGAATGATTAGTTATGATTGCTAACTAAAAAAAATATAAACTTGTTCGTAAATCTTCAACTATGTGAAAAGTTTTTCAATTTCTACTTTTTGGATTCAAATTTTCAATACCAGGCTAATAGATAAACTTGCTAATCGATTCTGTCCCAAGATTCTCTATATATATCATATATGTTTTTTTTAATTTAAAAGTAAAATTTTATTTCAGAGAATAAATGAAGTCCTTAACTATATGCATTTCTAGAAACAAGTTGATTTTGAAAAGAAAAACAAAAACAAATATATATTTAACTTTATATCTTAATAATGTAAATGCACAGAGTATGAAAAAAAATTGTATTAAGGGAGAAGATGAAACCAATGACATACTGCTACTAATGATGATAATGTGTTATGACTTGATTGTAATTGCCTACTCTCTTAATAATATACACAAACATTTTAGATAACTGCTATTTATATTTTCTTTTATTGTCATATATGTAAACTTGTATGACATCGATATTTATTAAAATTGTTTAGATTATATCAATTTAGCAATAAGTTTTTAAATCATTTACATTTTGCTAATAAAATATTCGAATGTTCTCATAGTAAGTTACTTGCTGCTATCACGGGCATAATTTATCCATCACTTCTGTTACAGTAAGTAGTAAAAAAACAACTCTGGATATATCACTGATAGAAAAGAAGACGTTGCGAATGCAATTGTAAAAAGGACTAGGCTTAGGTGAAAAAGGCTCAGACCGGGAATGTGAAGATTCTTGTTCTTTTTTAATCTAAAATAAAAAATAAAAAGTCAGTAGTATACATATATAATCAGTCATTCAAATATCTATTTATTTATCTATTTGTCAATCTTACATTAGCTTTTGAAAATCATATTTTTATTTTATGTGTGGTTTTCCGGATTGCAACTGAACAATCGTTATTATTAAAAAGGAGGTCATTTATTTCTTTGATGATCCTCTTCATTTCAAACTTTGGAGAACATTATATATTTTTTATTATCAATATTGGGGACTGACTAATTCATTAAATTCCATTGTCTTGTTTCCTAAATTTAACTTGCATTTAACTAGTTTGTTTTTATTTTAGTTTATTGGTAATATATGATTAATTGCTTGAATTTATTCACTGTTTACTGTAAATGTTAACATACAAAAGACAGACAGACAGAAAGAAAAAAATATTAGCCCAAAGAGAAAGTTATTAAATTTTATCATTATTTACAAAATATTCATTTTCATATGAGTTGAAATTATCATTTACAAAATCTCAAAATAAAAAATAAAAAACTATCTTACATCTATCAAAAAATAAATCCTTTAAAAATTTACAAATTGTCTATATTTCAAATTTAAGTCTTTTCAATTATAATATTGTTTACTGAGAAAATCTGTGTTCATAAGATTATTGTTAGAAAGTCCATTATTAATTTTCTAGCACAATTCCATCTAAATTCATGTATAAATTATCCATTGTTATCATTGCAGGTAAGTGTTTGGTCTTTATTAACAAGTATATTTCAGAGCATAAAAAATGTAATACTCTTAATGATTAACACATCATTTGATAGAAGATAATAGGCTATAATTTAAGGCTTTATATTAAATGTTAGAAGTTATCCATTTCTTTTAGGCACTAATGGCTGCAAAATGATGAGCTGATTCATGTTTTGTGACTCTTAGTCAGTCATCTTGAAAAGGCTATAAATATAAATGTTGTTTATCCTCATTGCAATGATAATGTATAAAAAATGCTTTTGCATATGGTTAATATGCTTTATTTCTGTGGAGTTAAGAGTAAGATTTTTTTCTATTGATGCAATCAGTTTACTGTTAGAAACAGCCAATAAATGTTGCTAATATGCTTTTAATTGGCCAACATCATCTACAGAAAATATTTTATGATTGACTTGACTAAAACCTTTTTGAAGCCCAATTCTAATATCTAAAATCTTTTAATCTGTGAGAATATCTTTTTTAACATGCTCTTTGTAATCTTTCTATGATGCCATCCATTTGTCAACCTAAAAAAAATGTTTTTTAAACTCAGAAACTAAATCTCTTTATCCATCTATGCTGGATTTTTCAAAAATATTTTTGATGTTTTCATGTTTTATTTTCCAAAATTTTAATTAGTTGTAGCTTCATAGACAATAAGTTGTTTTTTAAATTATAGCTTTTACTATTTTTAATTTAAACAAATTAACAATTTATAATTTGAAGGTATTTTTTTTTAATATTATAGCTTCACAATCTATATTTTTGGCATCCATATTGTTTAGCTAATCAAACTTATCCCTATAAAATATAATTGAGAATATTTGCAAGAACCACATTGCCCACATCTACTGTAATGAAAACAATAATTTTAGCTAAGTTGTTTTAGTGGGCACACACTACAAAATTGATATAACTTGTAAAACTTTTGCAAATATGAAATGGAAAAATTATTTCAATTTTCAGCCTTAAATAATTCTAAATTATTGGTCAACTCTCTTTTCAATTTTTCTTATAGAATCAAATTTTTTTAAATAATCAAACAAACTAGCAATAAAAAATATTTAAGATCATAAGTTTAGTCTGAAATGTATTTAGAATGCATCTTTTTTCATATACTAAATCTTTATTTATTTCATCTATGTTTTGTTCAACTCCTTTGTTACAATGATGTCATAACATCAAAATCTTTATTTTAACAAGTTAAATTTCTGCATACTTTTGTACTATTTAAGATTTATGTTTATACTAGCAATACAAGTATTTTGATGTTACATTACAATATAAATATAAAAGATATTTATATATTGTAACCTCTGTAATGTAGTTTACATATATAATTTTAAAAAAAAATGAATTCAAAATTATTATTATGAATTTTAGCATGTACAAGTTATGTATTTATTTTTAAACTTTAATCATTAATAAACTAAAACAACATAATTGTGAAAGTTTATTTCTTTATTTATTGTCAAATAATAAAATTGAATATTTTAAAATGTTGGGTTGCTATAGAAACTTGGACAGTTGCAAAATGAATGACGAAAAAAAAAAAAAAACTAAGATTGACTGCTTTTTAAACTTTAGGGGGAAATATCACTTCTTCTTTGTACTGCTTATAGAATGAAAGCCAGAAAAATTTTAATTCTTTCCTATGTTTATATATTGCAATTACAGGGAAAGGCTATAGAGTGCTTCACCTTGACATTTCCATAAATGTAGTTTCTTAATATGGAGCTATAAAAATGTCTTAATAAGCAATAATTCCTCTCTTCTAGCATGGATGCTATAATAATGACACTTTAATCTCACAAGGAAATCTGACAGTAATTGTTTTTCTAAAGAAATAACCCCCCAAAAAATGGTTTAATACATTCTGTATATTTAATTCCCACAATCATAAAGAGGCACTCTTTAAAAGAAATTTAGTTACAGAAATAAATTACTAATAAATTTGAAATATTGAACTATGTTCATTATGGCCAAAGATCTCAATTTAAAATTATTTTACTGTGAAAAAAAGTTGAGCTCAACAGAAGAATAAAAATAAGATAATTGGGTTTCTGAATCAGACTAATTAAAAATATTTTCTGCAATGTGTGTTTTCTATTTTATTACATTTATGTAAATATAAACTGTTATATTGTTTTATTCTATTTTATTAATTAAAATTATTGTAACAGATAATAATCTTGTTATGCATAAATTTTCTCATCCAAATTATAACTAGATTATTTTACATTGCCTTAGAATTGTATCATAAATATGGAGAGGATAGTGGTCAGGAAACATGGCTGCATCTGCATAAAGACTTGTCCTTAATGTAGGATTGGTCTGATTATTATCCATGATTATTATTAAATTAGTTTATAAAAATTATAGTCACTCCACCATATATGCAGTCATCCATTTGGTAATTATATTTCCTTAGTCTGAGCATTTTCCATATTTTTTTTTATCATTAATATTATCATTTAGTTGAAAGGGTGATTTACTGTTACAAATATACATGTAAAATTGTGGAAGAAACTATTCTTTATACATGCACTAGGAAATTGATATTCACTCTCCCATCAATAATTGTTTTAAAAACATAGGTGGTCCACCTATTGTTAGAGCTTACTTTTTAAATAAACCAGCAATTATTAACTGTGCCTAAATTAGGGTTTAAACTTATTATAAGCCTGATTTTTAAATCTGATATTATTTGCACAAATTCAGTTTGTATATCACAGGGAAAAGAAAGTTTTTCCATTTTTAACATAATAATTAATAGATAAAATTGTGGAAGGAATTACTATTCACACATGCTCTAGAAAATTATCATGTACTTCCCTGTCAATAATTATTTTAAAACCATAGATAGTCCACCTAAGAAACCATAGGGAGTTCACCTAAGAAGCCATCAATTATTGACCATGATTAAACTTGTGCAAGTAATATGCAAAATTAAAAATTAGGTATTGTTAGTTTATTTAAGGAATAAGCTCTAACCATAGGTGAACCCATCCATGATTTTAAAACAATTATTGATGAAAATGTGTGCATCAATTTTCTGGTGCATCTTGTGGAAAGAAATTAATCTCTACACTGTGCTATTAGATTAAATTTATGTGCACTCACCCATCAAATCAAAAAATGTTTTAAAAACATAAGTATAACACATGCTTAGAGCTAATTTTTATATAAACCAACCCTTAGTGACCATTCTTAATGCAGAACTTGAAGTTATTGTGAGCCTGGTATTTCAAATGCCAAATGTTTATTAATGGGTGAATGCACATAAATTTAATCTAATAGCACATGTGTGGAGAATAATTTCCTTCTACAAGATTACAAATATGTACATTGCTAAATTATTTCTTTATATATATATACATTTCTATATTATTATTATTACATATATATAAATTGTAAATGGGGGGGGGGGGAGTTTGTAAAAGTGCGTTGACAATACGATTGGGGGAGATGTTGTTAAAGAATCCTAAACCTTTGTTTGCATTTTTATAAGATTATAGTTGTGTTCGATAAATAATTTTCAAGGTTGATCAAATGAATGTAGATTATTCTTTTAAGATTTAAGAGGTTAATAAAGAGTATAATATATATGTGCACATATCTATATATATTGATTTTTAAAAAAAATCAAAATAAACAATTTTTTTGAATTAATGGAAAAAATATTAAACATGCGTAAAAAAATACATATATATTTTAATAACGAAGACTTTATTTTTTAATTAAAATATCAAGATATTTGCGCATATAGATTCAAATGACTTATGAAATTATTATAGATATTCAAATACTGAGAATTCAATAAGATTAGGCATAAACCATTATCGTCATTTATATTAACAATTTACAAACTAATCAATTTTCATATATATATATATGTTTCCATACGATTGATCAAATCGATATATGTATATTAATCTTAATATTCTTATGTAAACATTTACATTTATCAATAGCCCGCTTTATTCATAGCAAATCTCCAATGGCGATCTGTTATGAAAATATCAAGCTAAGCACACACACACAAATATATATATATGTTTAAAAATAATAACCATCAAGTGAAATATATAGATGGCCATTACATTGGTTCAGTTACATATTTGTAGGAAAAATGTATGGTATGGGAGATATGTGAGAAAATTTATTTTATTTATAATTGCCAGATGTTGGTATAGTCATTCATGTATTCATAAAAAAAAGTTATTAAATATTTTAGGTAACACAATCATTAAAAAAAAACATTCTAAAGCAAAGATAAATTATATATTTAATTTACAACTATTGGAGTTGAACTAAGAACCATATCATTTAATAACTTCATATATAATCAAGATATACCAAATAGGTTTATGGAGCACCATTTTCTTTTAAGAAAGACTGCATATGGTGAAATAATACCCTCATTTAATAATATACTAATTCCTTTATCAATACTATCCATTCTGACATGTTCTGAGCCTGAAGCGTAATTATACTCAGAACCATAAGCAACATTTTAAACATGTAACAGAAAAAAAAAAGCAAGACTTAAATGAGAGTGACATTATTACAAAGTTTAATTTAAAAACAAAAACAAATTTAAATGATATGATTTGCACTGATACTAAATTTAATTTTCAACAATAAAAACATTTTATTAAAATGATTAATTAAAAAGTTATATATACACACAATTAAAATATAACTAAGAAATGATATTAATTAGAAAAATATTGGCATGCACTTTTTAATTTAAAAGGGGGTGGGGGTGGATTAATTTACAAGGGACTGCAACATCTAATCTTCATTAATCAATTTAATCTGCAATATTTTACTGTCAGATACAATTCTTCATACATTAACATTGCTATCATATACATATTTAAATATGTACATTTCATAACAATTCAAGGAAGGATAACAAAACCATTTAAACAATTATAACCACAGTATTTGAATAACAAGGGGCAAAGAATGAAATAAAATCAATATATAAAAATAAAATAAATATTTAAAAAGATAATAAATTTTTTATTTTAGACTTAAGTACATTTATTATGTACAACAATGGATTTATTATATTTATGTCATTTTTTGGTTGCTTTATTATTCACATGTAGAATTACTTTTCGATCTCGGTCTTTAAATATCTTGACCATATACTGCTTCACTTCACTGACAGGAACAAACTTTTATTAGGCCAGTATATCAAATAGGAAAAAAAAGCTAGCTTTTACATTATTATTGTCTTCAGACTATTAATTACAGACAGCAGCATGCCAACTACTTCATCATTGAGAGATAATAGTTTAAAAATTTAAATGTTACATTTTTAATATACCCTTAGCCATACTGTTGAAAATTACTTTCATAAAAAAGCTTTTTATTATGGCTAGAATGAAATTATAACTAAAAATTACTTTTTATCTAAATGACTTCTTTATTCAGGTAATTATTATCAAGCTAATAATAACTTACATTTATTTCTTTTCTTCTCTAACTCCTGCTTTGTGCTGTATTACATATAGCTTTTCTGATATCTGGCAAAATATGTTTATCTATTTGCAAACTTTCGTTCTTATTTATAAAATTGTTTGTATTTTTTTAGAGTCTCTAATTATAAAATCTTAATTAAGTACACTTAATTATATATTTTTTTTAACTGGCATTTATTTTAAATGCTTTTATATTAAGTTGACCTATCTATCTGTCTGTATATCCACATTTTTGAATTAACAATGACAAAAAATCTGTTTCTGTTTAGAACTTGAACTCACATCCTTACACTTCCCAAGAAAACTCTTTAACAACTGAGCCATTAGAAATATTACATTTGTAGAATACAATTTTTTTAATAATGTTTAACTCATACTTAATTAAAAAGCCACTAACATAGATATTTTTATATAGTAGATAATCACATGATATTTAAATTTAGAATTTGTTTCTCAGGGAGCATATTTTTTATTTTCACGTCTTATTATTAAATTATAATTTTTGTCAGATTTTTTTGTAGTTTTAACTATTTTTTAAAGTAATATGTAAATATAACTAAAAAAAAAAAATATGTAAAAAAAAAGATTTTTTTAAAATAATGTTTTTAAACAGCCGACCAAAAGGTAGCAAAATAACAAAGTAATCTGACTAAAAAATGTTGTGTCATTTCATAAAAGCATTTGAAGACTTATTTTTATTTAATTCTACATAAAACAAATTTTTCAAAATATCTTTTCAATTTTTTTTTTCAAAAATTACAAGCAACTATTCTTATATTTATTTATAAGTTTTCAAATTTTATATTTAATTTTCTTAAATGTAGATTTATTTTTTTTCCAATTTATTCAAACAAAATTTTTTTAAACATAACTCAGATTAAGAAATAGAACTACAACAATAGGATCTGAAATATAATAATGTATACATTAAATATTATATGATTTTACATAAAATACATTTATTATTTTACAAAATGTTTACATTTATAAAACAATATTTATTAACTATACCAT
The DNA here is from genome assembly GCA_028023455.1 of Epiperipatus broadwayi. Classification (NCBI taxonomy): domain Eukaryota; kingdom Metazoa; phylum Onychophora; class Udeonychophora; order Euonychophora; family Peripatidae; genus Epiperipatus; species Epiperipatus broadwayi. The sequence continues at coordinate 3,315,169 of JAQFVV010006257.1, read as the reverse complement.
GTTGAAATCATCATCAGTGAGATAACTTTTGCTTGATTTTAGGTTCCCAATTATATTATATAATTTATTTTTTAACTATTTTGTGTAATAAAGTTTTTTAATTTTTTTAAACTTTTTATGAGTGTGAATGAGTCCATCACCAGATAAGAGTTTGTATTATCACAATGTATATATGTATATATAGGTCATGTGATATATGACTTGATTTTATATAATCTTAACTTTTCCTTTTTTGCATTGCCTTAATTAATTAATCCGTTTTTTATAACAATTTTTTATTTCTAATACAAAGCTTACATATCACCCATCTAACAACAGTTTTGATTGTAAAAAGAAAATGGATGATGGGAAGTAAGGAAGATTACAAATGTAGAATAAAAAAAATAAGTGTTAGAGTTAATTGAGATTATTATTATAAAATAAATAGGGAAATAAATAAGAATTAAACATGGTTTTATAGGAAGAAGTTGGTTTTACAGAATAGTTTAAGTGTAGAATATTTGAAGAATTTAAAAGTTAGGTTTTATGTTTAGGAGATGTATAGGGGATATATAAAGTAACACACACACACACACATATATATCTATATATATATAAGGTTTAAGTAAGTATTATAAAAAAAAAATAGAAGTAAAAATGAATAAAATAAGAATTGGTACATAAATAAGATAAGGTTAATATATTATAAATGTAATATTTAATTATAAATTATGAGTATAGAATATAAGATTATAAACATGGATTAAAAGAAGATATAAAATAAAAATAATAAGAGAAGAATAATAAAAATAAGTGTAATATTTGGAGGATATAAAATGATAGCATAAGAATACAGTAAGGAGATATATATGGTGAAATAAAAAATAATAATTATAAAAAAATAATAATTAAAATATATATATATATGTAAAAAAAATTTAAAAGAATTAAAGAATAGAATTTTAGTAAAAGAAAAGAAAAAGATTACAGATTAAAATGTTTGAGGAGTTTATTTATTTGGTTTTATATGTATTCATGTATTTAAGGGGATATATAAGTATATGTTTGTATATTTTTATGAATATATATATATTGTACCGGGTTCATTCCATAGAAGATCCAAGATGCTCTTCTTGCTGGGTTTTAACCTTATTTCTCATAAATTTATAATCTTATATTATAAATATTATGCGAACGAACCGGCCCATCCAAGCAGAGTGGAGAATATTATTGATAGCAGAGCTGTCAACAATACCCACGATCAGACTGAGCTATGCAACGCGTAACATGATCACATTTCCAGATCGTGGCCACCTCAACTGCTAGATTCAAACCCCTACTATCCAAGCACTTTATTTGTTTTGGAGTAAACCCCAGGTGACAGCTAGTTTCTAGAACTAACATGTTTGGACAGTAGGCCCATAATTCAGCACTCAAAAAATCCCTTAACTAGCTCAGTCTATTTTTAATTCAATAAGAACTTATTCCTTAACTAGTGGTAAAAAGAATTGACTGACAAATTAAACTTTAAGTTTCAAGACAATTTATTTACTTAAACATTATTATTCTAATTTTAAATTACTTATGAGAACCTATTAATTAGACAATGATGATAATTTCATATACTGACTAAGCACACACTCTGAATTCATTTAATAAACTAGAAGATAGCACATTAAATAATACAGAGCATTTAAATATATACATGAAATCAATATAATATGACAAAAAGTATTCTCATTCAAGACATTTAGAACACACACGTCAACAGCACATCAATAGTTCATCTATGCATGATATAATAAAGTTCATTAGTACTTGACTCTGGGAGGCTTCAAACTAATGTGATGGCTACTTTAGAAATGAGAATAAAAAAATGTTACTACCTGAGATTTTAGACCATGGACTTCTTGCTGTATGCTGTGAACTTTATTTTAATAGTATTTTGTTTTCTTCCTGGTTTCTGCTTCAAGTGAGAATATTTCCAGCCAGCTGGATTCGACATTTTCTTGAGGATGTTTATTGCTTAGTATTTCAAAGTATTTTTCTTTAAGACATTTAAATATTGAAAATGGATTTTCAAGTTGTTAGGCAGGTTTTATTTTCATGGGCAGGTTTGCTGTTTCACTAGACTCAGACTAGAGGAAGTCATATGACTCCGAGGTTTCTAACACTGCATTGTCAACTGATCGATTGACTGATTTAATCTGATGTGATCTTACTGAACTGAACTGCACTCTTTTTCAAATTTAATCTCAACTGTTTGTCCGATGAAAAACTGGACTATTTCTTCATAAGACTTGTTGTCATTTTGATGTCCACCAGCGATATCTAATGACAAAATTCCTTCCTTGTTTTTAATTGCATTCCTCTAGATAAGCTTTTAATTCCATGTTGTTGGAGATCTTTACCTAGCAGCCATTACATGTTTTGTTTTTACATTTTTAATGTTTTAACTTTCATTTATTTCATTTTAACATGCACACATTTTTTTATGTTTACAGTCACACACATATGTTTTACTATTCCTTACACTTAACATTAATTCATCGTTTACGCACTTGTATATTTTATTCTAATACACTCAATATTAGTTTTAAGATTACTTTTTCTTTCTTTAACTCAAAAGAGATTTTTTTTTTTACTTATTTGAAAATCAACTTTTTTTAATTTTTCCTGTAACTATGAATTAATTATTTTTAGCAAAAAAAAAAACTCTTTAAACTTCTAATATAAACTTTTAATTTTTTCCCCCTTCCAATTAATTGATTTTTAACAAACTGTTTTTAAAAATACTCTTCAAACTTTTAGTTTTATGGGTTGTTTTACAATAGCATGTTGAAACCGTCAGAGGGCGGGCTTTGTTTGTAAACAAAGATAAATATAATGTTTCCGGGGCCGCTGCCGGGTTTGTTTATTATCACATTTCAAAGTAAAGTTAATATCAAATAAATTTTGGAACACGCAACAACAACAACAAAAAAAAAATATGCAGAAATCAAAAAATTGAATTTAAAAAAGTACTTAATTTTTTTTTTGTTATTCTTTTCATTACTTATATTTTTTGGGGGCTGGGAATTTTTTTTTATATGAATGTTTTTGATTTTGTTGATCACATTTAAAACTACTATCTATCAAATAAAATTTTTGGAACGAAAACAACAAAAAAAAGGGTACATCAATCAAAATGAATTTTAAAAAGTAGTTACTTTTTATTCTTCTCATTACTTACATTTTTTTTGGCAGCGGTTGGGTATTCTACAACAAAATCAGTTTCTTTTCTTTTTTATATTTTTGTTGTTTTATAATAAATTACAAATACCAAATCAATTTCTATTTAATGGTACCAAACATTTACAACCCAAAAGATCCAACTTTGGGAAGGGGGTGGGTGGTTACTATTCCTAAGCGAATGTAACGCTCCAACTCGAAGATTGACCAACTTTTCCCCGTAATTATCAAAAACCACATAAATATATTTATGGCAATTCAAACCAACTTTTAGGGCTGTTCAGGAACAGCACACGTGCAGCTTCAAAGCTCTTTTGTTTGATAACCCTTCCTGCAGCAGTCAGAGAATCTTTGACATTCGGAGCAAGTTTCTGATTTCAGCCATTCGGTGAAACTTGCCATTGTTCTTGCAGAAATGGGACTTAGAGCATGATTTTATCCGAATCACACTTGTACCTACCCTTGCCGAATTTTTTGAGCAGAAAATGGAGGCTAGGGAAGCATGCAACTCTGCTGATAATTGTTAGTAGACCTTCCTAAAAGATAGCAGATAGAGGGGAGGTGGTCTTAATGAATATTAAAATAGTTTTGACAATCGGAATTCCAGACACCCTCACCCAATACTGTAGCCAAAAGTGAAATGTGATCGAACATCAAAAATGCTTAGCACAAATCTGAGCTGTAAGCTGACATAATAGTTTCTGCGGCAGATTCAATGTCATGTTTCTGTGCATTAGCATAGAAATAGACACTTAGCAGCCACCTCGTACCAACGGACTATTTCTAGGCTTACGCATTAGAAATAGAACATTCTCTAGTGATGGTAAGCTGCCTAAATGGCATATTTCTGTGCACTATCACTGAAGTAATGCCCTCCAGTGGTTTCAACACACTATTGTAAAACAACCATTTTATGTTTTGACAGCAAACTGCATTTTGTTTAATAAAGAAACTCTTTAGATTTTTATAACTTATTTATTGATTTATTATTTTAATAATTTTTTTAAACAAAATTATATATATGTACCGATATGATATTGGTACAATATGTATGTGTATTTTTTATATAATTTGTATATTTATGTGTATGTGCATATATTTTATAGTTTTGAAGAAGATTGCAGGGGCAAGCTAAACTGTTGTTAGATGGGTGATATGTAAGCATTGTATTAGAAATAAAAAATTGTTATAAAAACGAATTGATTATATATGTGTGTGTTAGATAATTCATAAGAAAAGCCTAATAATAGAAAATTATAAAATTCAGTAAAGAAATGTCAGTGAAAATGATTCACTGCAGAATTTAGAGATGGGAGTTGCTAGATAATAAAATGTTTGAAAAATGCTGATCTAAATGCTAGATTAAAAGAGTAAAAAGTAAAACACAATGAAAGAGTCAAGTTATCAAAATAGACTAGTTTGACATATCTAATACAAGTTATGAATTTGTTACCATTTTGGTAAAATTTTCTAAAATTTCTACAAGTTTTTTTTTTTTTTATAAAACTTCATTACATTTTTATCTTTTCCTTTCAGACCTAATTTAAAATGTTGTTGTGGGTTTTTTTTTTTTTTTAGAATTGATTAACTTTTTTTTTTTTTTTGTTAACTTATCTTCATTTAATTTTTTTAAAAACTTTTTAATATCAAATTGGAACAATTTTTTTTGCTAGTATTCTAATTCTATAAAATATTTGATGATACAAGAGTCTTGTAGTAGTGTATATATTATATCCAAAAACAATATTCATAACATGAGCTGGAATTTGGACATTTTTCAAATAGCTAAGAATTTTTAAAACTAGTTTAGGATTTTTTTTTTAGGATAATCTGCCCATAATCAACCAAATAACCATCTTAATATTGTTTAGTAAATAAGGTATCTAACAATTTTTAGTTGAAGAGTGGTCAGATTAATGTTAACATACTGACTATAAAGCAAAATATAATTGTAACATAATGCAACCTTTATGACAGATAAGGTAGATTACTTAGGTTGCTGTATTTGTGGATTACTTTTTTATTTATTAATATAATGGATTCTTCAATGAATATTTTGAAGAGAAAGATGCAATCTGGAAGAAAAAATGATGATCATTATACATTTCTATCTAAGTCAGAAAATTATCAGATGATTAGTTTACAGAAGAGATATATAAATTATAGAGGTAAAGTAATGACGCTAGATGCAGAAACCAGTCTGGGGTTGATGGTATTCTCAACAGTTGTTAAGAGTTTGTTTTGCAAACTCTATATATTATATTTGTAACACGAGCTTTATTAAAATTAGGTCATGTGACATCTGACTTAATTTTTTTATCAATTTATTTTTTGCTACTAAGGCTTTGGCGATTTTATATTGCTAGAGCTATTAATATATGGTGTATCTGAACTTAGTTCAGTCCCATATGGCTATTTGAGTTAGATAGCTGGATTTTTAGACATATAAATGTCTGAAAGTTTCAGATTTTCTTCTCAATAGTTATATACATTAGATAAAGTGCTAGGCTAGTCCTAGTAGTTTTAATCTAATAAATATCCTAACACCTCACTGACGACGCTAGATGCAGAGTCTGGGGTTGATGGTATTCTCAAAGCTTGTTTAGAGTTTGTTTTGCGAACTCTATATTTAACAGAGGTAAAGTAAGTATATGCAATTTTCTGTTATGTTTAATATTCGGATATTTTGACTAAAACTGAATTAGCATTAAAGATAGTTTCAGTTCACCAGGTTCATTTATGATAGATAACTAATGCTAATAAGAATAAATTTATCTAAATGTTTGAGATTGATAAAAAAAATTAAGTTTTAGATGAAAATACGTACAATTAAGGCTAAAGTAATAAAAATAATTGGAGATAAAAATGATGGCTGATTGGAATAATAAAGATATATAGCTTTATTGGTAGTTCATAAGAAGTTCGAGCACCAGACCTGCGAGCGGCAGATTAAAATATTCAGTTAAATAATAGAAGAAATGATAATAAAAAAATTGGAATGAGAATTTTTAATTGCTAAATAGGCTTGTATTTAATATCTATTGAATGTAATAGAGCAATTTTATTGAAAGATATTAACAGAGAAAAGGGATTAAAGATTTTAGAGAAACAAGTTTTTTGAAAAAAAGTTGGAAGAATAAAGTTAGAAATTAGAAATGGAAAAAAAAAACCTTGTCTATTATCAAAAAGTAGATAAGTTATGAAATTTACAATTAAAAAGTATGCAGAAATAAAAAGAAAACGTTATTAGATTATCAAAACAAAACAAAAAATAAATATTAGAAATTCATGATGAATTGAGGATAGCGAGGAAGATTTATCTTTTGTAAGATGATAATGACCTGTTTTAAAAGACCAATCAGTATTAAAATTCGGTTCCGTTACCGTTTTGCTACTTTTAATGCAATTCTTCAAGATATCGATTAAAAGATTAATTACCACTGAAATTTATCCTTAAATTGACAGCCTTAATTACCTATTTTCTTTACTTATATAAAATTTGCTTTTTAATGATTCTGCTTTACTTAAAGGAAATAATTTGATAAAATATAAATTGAAAGTCTTATTAAACAGACTTAGTAATCAGTTCTTTTTCTATCGAACTTTTTATTTTTATTTCAAAGAATAAATAATACGAACGTACATCGTCTACTGCTTAAACTATCATAAGCTTAATTTCAGAATTGATTTTAAATATATATTTATTCACCATATAGATAAACAGAATGATTGATGAATAAATAAATAGATACACAGATAACAAACTTCATACCTCAGAAAAAAGAAAAAAACAAACAAATTAAAATAGTTATTAGCATTACCAAAATTTCAGGATTTTTCTTAATCAACTCGGCTATCATTTTTCTATCTTTGCTATTCACGTATCCTTCCACTGCCTTGGCTAAAGAATAATTAGTTTTCCCATCAATTAAAGTGATTGGTAAAAGCTGTCTGCATTTAGGACATTTCATGCAAAATAAACCTTCGGTATCTAATCGATCTGTTACAGGATGAATAACAGTGTCCAAGCTTCGACGCATCGTAATTATGTAAACTTGTTGAATACATCCACGGCAGAAAGTGTGGCCGCAGCGCATAGTAACTGGGTCGCTGAAATAGTCAATACAAATCTCGCATTTAAATGACTGTGACCAGTGTTCTGATCCCATGCCTGAGTTCAACGAACTGGAACTTGTGGAGGAACTAGCCGTCATCTTAATTTCGTTTTAATAATTTCCATAAAAGAATATATCATAGCACGTTAATATTGTTTACAGTTTTAACATGCATTTAAATACATTTTCGCACGCTGTCAACATCTTATTGCAATAGAATATATAAATTAATACTAAGTTTGCTACACACTCTTTATTATTATTTTATTTGATTAGACAAAAAATTAGTCATTATTTTTTCTATTTTTATTTTATTTATAATTTTATATACTGTTTCTTCTTACAATTCTTAATTTTTATTTTACCAATTTTAATATCTCTCAAAGATTATATATAATTTAATACACTGTACAGGTTTACACATACCTGCACACGTAATGTAATATATAAGGGATTCGAACTCCGACTTCCACACGAATCTCAACTCTCTATGCCATCTCATATTGCTAATCCACCTGATCACACACATGTTGAAAAGATAAATAATCACCAATATACGTATTTCATGCGAAACAAGCAATCATCAGTTGATTCAGATTACTATCTCAACACATATATACAATCAGTGCTCAGCTTTATATTAAGATAGCCAATTTTCATACTTTAATGGACAGCCTTCAAACTTCTCCAACTCACAATCCTTCAGCTATCAATTTTATTGAAAATCTAATGATGAAATGTTCAAAGTCCACAGTGCCACGGTCGACATCCTATCCATGTTTGATATTAATCATTCTGACCCCTCATGTACCAAAGAATAATCCATTCATATACATATGTGAGAGATGAGCAGACCTTTAATGCACTATGTTTCAATACGTAATTTAATACACTGTACAGGTTTACACACACCTGCACATATAATGTAATATTTAAGAGATTCGAACTCAGACTTTCACATGATCCTCAACTTTCTATGCTATTTCATATTGCTGACCCACCTGATCACACACATGTTGAAAAGATAAATAATCACCAATATCCGTATTTCATGCTAAACCAGCAATCATCAGTTGGTCCAGATTACTATCTCAACACATATATACAATCAATGCTCAGCTTTATATTAATATAGCCAATCTTCATACTTTAATGGACAGGCTTCAGACTTCTCCAACCCACAATTTTTCAGCTGTCCATTTCATTGAAAATCTGATAATGGAATGTTCAAAGCCCACATTAGTGCCAAGGTTGTACAGTGTATTAAATTACATATTAAAACAGTGTGTTAAAGGTCTCCCTATCTCTCACATATGTATGTAACATATGTATGTAAATGGTGTACCAGTCAAAACATGTTTATTCATCTAACACAAGCTGGAACTCACAAAATGTACTTCAAACCCAGTCAAGCCCGAGATTTAGGTCAGGGACCAACCTAAATTTGAACCCACTCCATAACCCCCAGATCAAACATCTAATGGATAACATAACAATGATGGCACATGAGAATCTATTTTAAATCTGGTCCACTAGCAGAGCGGAGAAGACAAATGAGACTTATGGACTTAAATATATATAACAAATTTAATACTAGAGACGTTCTCATGATAACATCTAATATATTTAATTAATAAGGACTTTACTAATGAATAGCTATGATCAATTAGTGAATTGGATTGATTTAATAATGAGACAGAAACTGATATATGATGAATTAGTAATATATTTATTGGCAATTACATATATATTTTGATATAACCCATTATTTAGCGTAGGAAAATGCATGCAGGCATTTTATTTATTAAGCAACATTACTCTAGGCAATTGTACAGAAATCATTAATACTTTGGTAAAATAAATTTGTGGCTATTATTTAATGGAGCTAAATATTATGCTATATAATAAATCACTACATTCCACTTATTAGTTATGCCATTTATAATCAATTTGAGTGGCTATTATACATGTAATCAAACCAATCTGGAGTGAAATTTAATAATACATCTGATTATGACGAATTTTATATATTTAATGTGGGCATATAAAGCATCCCAGATAGCTTTAGATCGAATGGGTTTTCAAGAATGCTTCGGCCCAATGCCAAAGATTGCATATTAGGAAGGTAGAGTTGGCTATAAGGATTTTACTAATATGCTATGCACAAGTAAATATAATAGTAAAGTGGCTCTGTGGATGGATGAATAGATTTTAGGATTTTCATGACCAACACCGGTTTACCCAATGACCAATTGTCATGCTACTAATCTGGACCTAAGCTGTCTTAGCTACTGCACTATCCTAAGAGAGGAAGATGGACTGGACTCACTGTGGCTCCAGCTTATATATATAAAAAAACAGCACAATGATAAAATATTGACAAATTTCATATCTGCCAAGCTAAAGTATATTATAAATTTAAATACCATACATAACATGAACACTAGTTTATCAGCCTGATCAAAAGAGTCAACTCTTCTGTAGCATGAGAAATACATATATGCTACTGACGGGAATCTATATAAACTTTACTTTATCCCATTCAATCTTTTCAGTTATCTATAATTAATAAACTCTTAAGGGGGAAAGTATATTTAAGGGACTTACAAATACTTTAATAAGAAAAATATACTTATGATTTACACTCCAGGCTAGTTTAATTTTTAGTAACATAATAATTAAAGGTTGCAAATTTGGATTTATAAACCACATTTTATATTTACATTAATTTATTAAATCAGTAATGACTGGAAGGTTGCTATTCTTTCACATGCACCTTACTATTACTTTTAGACAGACAATAGCTGTTAAAACAGTGGTCTGAGAAGCGATCAGGCCTAGACACATGACAGAGATTTTTTGACAAGAAAAGAATGATACCAATCTTCTCTTTTACTTAACTTTTATATATATAAGCCAGTCTTAAGCATTTTGGCTTGAAAGCATGAATATATAAACATATACATTTATTACTCATTGAGTTATTAATTTATGATATTATAGCGCGAAATCTTAGATTTACTACACCGCAATTTTCTAGATGTTAATATAAGTTATCAGCAACGTATGTAAATAATATTTTGTTTAAATCGCATGTTGTTATTAAATCATACTTTCAAGCCAAGATGCTTAAGACTGGCTTATATATATAAAAGTTAAGTAAAAGATAAGATTGGTATCATTCTTTTCTTGACAAAAAATCTCTGTCATGTGTCTAGGCCTGATCGCTTCTCAGACCGCTGTTTTAACAGCTATTGGCTGTCTGAAAGTAATAGTGAGGCGCATGTGAAAGAATAGCAACCTTCCAGTCATTACTGATTTAATAGCAACATGCAATTTAAACAAAATATTAATTTATTAATAAATGACAAAATAACAACGAACACAAAAGGGTCGCCATTATTTATAAAATAGGGTTTTGAAACAGTGCGCAAAATGATGCTATAATTAATAACAATGCGAAGATTTTAAATAATACCTTTAAAAAATATTTTGTAACTAAATGCATGCATTTCAAAACATAGGCATAATTAATAATAAGTAAAATAAGCAAAAGAGAAATAAATAATGTTTTGCTATATAGCAAAACATTAAGTTAATAAAGGAAATTAGCAAAAGTGTATCATTTATAGAATTCAAATATTATTTATAAGACAATTTAGACAGAGTTTACATTAATATAGTTATCTAACCTGTATTTTAAAGAAATAATGATCATTTTGGATTTTACACAGAGCTCTGCAATTTTAATTAATATTAAAATGGTCCTCCTATAGCTGGACTGGAGATACTCATGCTGGAATGAAGGTGAGTTCTTTTAGCAGCTTATGGCATCTTCTATTTAGTTGGGAGATGATTTAAGATGGTATTCCTATAGTTGGACTGGGATACTTGAACTAGAACAAAGGGAAGTTCTTTTTAGTGGTTTTGGCATCTTCTATTTGTTACAATAGGCTTGTTAGGGCAACATTGGTTGTTGTTTCGGCCTTGGATGGATCAAACTTTGACGTTTCATCCCAGGAAAGGCAGCAAATTCTTGCCTGTCTAGCAGGACATAGTGAAATTAACAATTTTTCAGCTTCTGTTAGTAACAGCCTATTTATACATTTCCACCTACCAAGCCTTAACACCTTTTGGAATTTCATTTGCCTCAGGACCAATTGACTTTTAATTAAATAAAATCATATAATCTGATTTTCTTTTACAGATAAAGTCGTTGAGGTGTTATATTTCATTAACTTTAAAAAATTTTTAATTAAATATTAGCCTAGAGGTCATCGCAGCTGCCTTGCAAGCAAGTAATTGGTTGCAGATGGTTGTGGGTTCACATCCTGCCGATGCATGACATATGAAAAATTTATATATATAAATTATATAATTTTGATTCCGATTTCATTAATTAAATCTTTTTTAGGTATTATAAATTTTTAAGACCTAGCAGATAGTAACGATATTTTGATTTAATGATAAAGTCTTTTGTTGCAAACAAATTCAATCAGTAAACTAGATTTTACTTTTACCCAATACAGGTGCGGTCACTAATTGATTTCTTATTTACAACAAAATTCTCATTTTTAATTATAAACCGATGACTTTTATTTTAACTTGATATAAATAACTTTTAACATATTTTCTTTCCCTACCTTGTTTGTTTAAAAAAAAAGTAGCTTTGACAGATCTAAAAGAAAATACTTTAGATTCAGTTATCTCTATAAAACATTACATCAGAAAACCATAAACATATTTTAAAGAAAACCTTTAAATTATATCTTATTATTTAATCTTATATATATATATATATATATATATATATATATATATATATATATATATATATATATATAACCAAAACTGTCTAACACTATACTAGCAAAAAATAAAAATGCAAAACCATAAAACAATACAGTACTAGATTAAATTCAAAATTTTACCAAAATCCTTACACAACCATGGTTTCATCTACTACAAATAGACCTTCTCAAGTGAAAATCAACCTAAAGGAAAACATATATATATACAAACAAACAAACCTTCCCATAATTCATTTCAAACTCCACCTTCCCTTAATATCAAAGAAGTCTTCATAAGATTGATAGCCTCAGAATCAAGGAGTTTTATCATCAAAGTCTCCTTTATTCTTCTTTTTAACTCATTCTTTTCATAAAAAATAACTGAAGCATTGTCAAACAATATTCTATGACCTGTATTCAATTCATGAATATATAAAGCTGAGTTAAGATACCTATGTTTAACTCTACTTATATGAACCTTAACCCTTTCCTTAAGACTAAATTTACTCTGGCCTACATAAAATTTACCACAACTACATGGAATTTTATAAACAATACCAGGAATAGACCTACTATCAATAGACTGCTTTGAACCATTAAGTAATGAATTCAAATCAGAACCTTTCCTCCATGCAACCTTCTTTCCACCTAACAAATGACTATTCCTATAAACCAAATTATAAATTGATGCTTTAAATGGTAAAGACATATAATCATCATCCTTACCAACAAAATTCTTATCATCCAAATCACGACTATAAACATTATTATTAAATACCACTTTTTAATAAAATCATGACTATAACCCAATTCTACATATTCAGCAGCAAATTGACTTTTTTGAATATCAGCATCATTATTAAAATTATTAAGCCTTCTATTCCGACAACAAAAATTCAACAAAGACATTTTTTTATGTATAAAAGGCTGATAACTATCAGACCTAATCATATTTCTCAAATTTTTAGGTTTTATAAAATGACTACAAAACAAAACATCATTAACCTTCTCAACATTTAAATCTAAAAACTTTAATTTTACAAAATCAAAACCACCCCCTCAATTGTAAACTTAATATTAGAATCAAAACCATTCAATCCACATAAAAACTCTTCTAATTTCTCTTTCTGAATAACAAACAAACAATCATCAACATACCTAACAAATAATTTAATAGAACCTGAAAACATATTAATAATACTACACTCCAAATAATCAATATAGACAGCACACATCAATGGAGAAATGACATAACCAATAACCCAACCTTCTCTAATCTTATAAAACACATCATTAGACATAAAATACATTGAATCCTCTAACAGCAAAAGCAAATCATGAAAAACCTTAATCTTATCTGCAGAAAAACATTCTAATTTTTTTAAAATTGAAAGAAAAACATCAATACTTTTTAATCTATTAACCGATTGGTACATATTTTCAATGTCTAAACTACCAAAAACACAATCATCATCCAAAACAAAACCATTTATTTTCTTAAAAGCTTCAAAGGAAGAAGAAACACAAAATTGACCCAGTTTTATGTAATCCTTAAAATATCTTATAATAAATTTTGATATTTTATCAACAATTCCTCCTGTAAAATCAAAAATACATCTCAAAGGAAAATTATCTTTATGAAACTTCAAATTAAAGAAAACCTTTGGAGCCACAAAATCACTAGGGTAACAATTTAAATAAGTAGCTCTATCAAAAATCTTTTTATTTTCCATAACTTTCATAATCTTAATTAATTTAGATTTTATTTTTTTACCAGGATCAGAATCTAAAATAGCATATTTTCCATTATTTAATTCTAAAGAAACTTTACTTTTAAAATCAATATTATTTAACAATACAAACTGGCCACCTTTATCTTCTTTTAATAATATAACATCATTGGCTTTCAATCTTTTTTTAACAAAACTAATAACCTTAGGGGCAAAAACAAATTTTTCTCTTTTAAGTAATTGACTATTCAAAATAACCTGTAAAGACATTTTATTTTCATCAGAAATATTACTACTACTTTAAAGTAGTAGTAATATTTCTGATGAAAATAAAATGTCTTTACAGGTTATTTTGAATAGTCAATTACTTAAAAGAGAAAAATTTGTTTTTGCCCCTAAGGTTATTAGTTTTGTTAAAAAAAGATTGAAAGCCAATGATGTTATATTATTAAAAGAAGATAAAGGTGGCCGGTTTGTATTGTTAAATAATATTGATTTTAAAAGTAAAGTTTCTTTAGAATTAAATAATGGAAAATATGCTATTTTAGATTCTGATCCTGGTAAAAAAAAATAAAATCTAAATTAATTAAGATTATGAAAGTTATGGAAAATAAAAAGATTTTTGATAGAGCTACTTATTTAAATTGTTACCCTAGTGATTTTGTGGCTCCAAAGGTTTTCTTTAATTTGAAGTCTCATAAAGATAATTTTCCTTTGAGATGTATTTTTGATTTTACAGGAGGAATTGTTGATAAAATATCAAAATTTATTATAAGATATTTTAAGGATTACATAAAACTGGGTCAATTTTGTGTTTCTTCTTCCTTTGAAGCTTTTAAGAAAATAAATGGTTTTGTTTTGGATGATGATTGTGTTTTTGGTAGTTTAGACATTGAAAATATGTACCAATCGGTTAATAGATTAAAAAGTATTGATGTTTTTCTTTCAATTTTAAAAAAAATTAGAATGTTTTTCTGCAGATAAGATTAAGGTTTTTCATGATTTGCTTTTGCTGTTAGAGGATTCAATGTATTTTATGTCTAATGATGTGTTTTATAAGATTAGAGAAGGTTGGGTTATTGGTTATGTCATTTCTCCATTGATGTGTGCTGTCTATATTGATTATTTGGAGTGTAGTATTATTAATATGTTTTCAGGTTCTATTAAATTATTTGTTAGGTATGTTGATGATTGTTTGTTTGTTATTCAGAAAGAGAAATTAGAAGAGTTTTTATGTGGATTGAATGGTTTTGATTCTAATATTAAGTTTACAATTGAGGGGGGTGGTTTTGATTTTGTAAAATTAAAGTTTTTAGATTTAAATGTTGAGAAGGTTAATGATGTTTTGTTTTGTAGTCATTTTATAAAACCTAAAAATTTGAGAAATATGATTAGGCCTGATAGTTATCAGCCTTTTATACATAAAAAAATGTCTTTGTTGAATTTTTGTTGTCGGAATAGAAGGCTTAATAATTTTAATAATGATGCTGATATTCAAAAAAGTCAATTTGCTGCTGAATATGTAGAATTGGGTTATAGTCATGATTTTATTAAAAAAGTGGTATTTAATAATAATGTTTATAGTCGTGATTTGGATGATAAGAATTTTGTTGGTAAGGATGATGATTATATGTCTTTACCATTTAAAGCATCAATTTATAATTTGGTTTATAGGAATAGTCATTTGTTAGGTGGAAAGAAGGTTGCAGGGAGGAAAGGTTCTGATTTGAATTCATTACTTAATGGTTCAAAGCAGTCTATTGATAGTAGGTCTATTCCTGGTATTGTTTATAAAATTCCATGTAGTTGTGGTAAATTTTATGTAGGCCAGAGTAAATTTAGTCTTAAGGAAAGGGTTAAGGTTCATATAAGTAGAGTTAAACATAGGTATCTTAACTCAGCTTTATATATTCATGAATTGAATACAGGTCATAGAATATTGTTTGACAATGCTTCGGTTATTTTTTATGAAAAGAATGAGTTAAAAAGAAGAATAAAGGAGACTTTGATGATAAAACTCCTTGATTCTGAGGCTATCAATCTTATGAAGACTTCTTTTGATATTAAGGGAAGGTGGAGTTTGAAATGAATTATGGGAAGGTTTGTTTGTTTGTATATATATATGTTTTCCTTTAGGTTGATTTTCACTTGAGAAGGTCTATTTGTAGTAGATGAAACCATGGTTGTGTAAGGATTTTGGTAAAATTTTGAATTTAATCTAGTACTGTATTGTTTTATGGTTTTGCATATATATATATATATATATATATATATATAATATATATATATAATGATATACTATATATATATATATATATATATATCATTATACCATCATTCCATGATTTAAATTATTCATCCACATATGAATATAATACAAATATAAAATTCAGAATTGACTGATAAATGAACAAAGTATTTTGTAATAATTATGAGGATTTCTACACTATAATTTTATCAAACCTATCTAATTATAGCATACTTTTGTATGTAAATGGATGATGCCATTCAGGTGGCCATGATAGCAAATTTTACCACTCGACTTATATATCATATTTTGACATTTAAAATAGGTTCAAAACTAGTTCAGATGAGTAGGTCATTAGGTTGTTTGTGAAATGAAAAGTGGGCTGAGAGGTTTCCATTTCAATGGATTATTCTCTGGTACATGAAGGGTCAGAATGACTAACATCAATGTGGGCAGGATAACAACCTTGGCACTAACAAGGGATTTGAACGTTCCATCATCAGATTTTCAATTAAATGGACAACTGAAGAATTGTGGATTGGAAAAATTTGAAGTCTGTTCATTAAAGTATGAAGATTGGCTATCTTAATATAAAACTGAGCACTGATTGTATATATGTGTTGAGATAGTAGTCTGAACCAACTGATGATTGCTGGTTTAGCATGAAATACGAGTATTGGTGATTATTTATCTTTTCAACATGTGTGTGATCAGGTGGATTATCAATATGAAATGGCATAGAGAGTTGAGGGTCATGTGAAGGTCTGAGTTCAAATCCCTTACATAAAGATTATATAGTAACATCATTGCCTAATCTAAGGTAAATGTTTTGTGGAAATGTCGATATTTATATATATTTAATATTCTATACGGTTGTTTCCGTATAAAAATATAAAAAACTAACCAAAGGAAATACATATAAAAAAACCAAAAAAAGGACTTATAAATCCAATAAATAATATAATATTTCAACCAGAGGACTGGTTTTCATCAGAAATAATATATATATATATATACAGTAAAATGGCGATATTCAAAAATTACAGATTTGATAAAAGACTACTATGTTAATAGACTTTTCTCTCCTATTACTTTTATGATACACTGTTTTTATTAAATTATTTGAGTTACAATTTTTCAATTTTAAAAACTGTTTCGTCAATATTGAATTTAAACTTATTGAAAAATTATAAATATCAACATGTTGAAATTTACTAATAGATAGATAGATAGATAGATAGATAGATAGATAGATAGATAGATAGATAGATAGATAGATAGATAGATAGATAGATAGATAGATAGATAGATAGATAGATAGATAGATAGATAGATAGATAGATAGATAGATAGATAGATAGATAGATAGATAGATAGATAGATAGATAGATAGATAGATAGATAGATAGATAGATAGATAGATAGATAGATAGATAGATAGATAGATAGATAGATAGATAGATAGATAGATAGATAGATAGATAGATAGATAGATAGATAGATAGATAGATAGATAGATAGATAGATAGATAGATAGATAGATAGATAGATAGATAGATAGATAGATAGATAGATAGATAGATAGATAGATAGATAGATAGATAGATAGATAGATAGATAGATAGATAGATAGATAGATAGATAGATAGATAGATAGATAGATAGATAGATAGATAGATAGATAGATAGATAGATAGATAGATAGATAGATAGATAGATAGATAGATAGATAGATAGATAGATAGATAGATAGATAGATAGATAGATAGATAGATAGATAGATAGATAGATAGATAGATAGATAGATAGATAGATAGATAGATAGATAGATAGATAGATAGATAGATAGATAGATAGATAGATAGATAGATAGATAGATAGATAGATAGATAGATAGATAGATAGATAGATAGATAGATAGATAGATAGATAGATAGATAGATAGATAGATAGATAGAGAGAGAGAGAGAGAGAGAGAGAGATAGAGAACGTTGGACTGTTATTTTTTACTGTGATAAATTATAGAGAAAATCATTTAGTATTAATTGAGTTCTTCATAGTTTTATTTCCCTATATTCAATCTGTAGCAAATACTAATTATTGTTATAATGCATTACAAACTCTAATCTTAAGAATAATATTTTTCTACTGGAATCTTGCTATGTTTGTTTTGAATTAAATATATTTTTAATCATCTCCAGAAGCGTCAGCTACTCTCAAACAAGTGTAACCATTTCAACGTACAGAAAAAAGAGATAGAAAAAAGATACACTAGAGATAGTTTTATGATCACTATATGAACCAATCCAATACTTCGCATATATATTATATATCAATTCGTCTATTATTCAGATACTGTCTTTTAATTTCTGTAGTAAACTTTTTTTTCTGAAATATTTTCAATCCTTTGTCCTATTATAGCTTTCCATTTTATTTTATTTTCAGCACATATCTTTCCAATTAAAGCGATCAATACTGCATTTTTTAAGAGTAGATTTTAAAACTAATCTTTATAACATAAATTGATTTGTCTTTCTTACAAAAACCATGTTCAAATTCACCAGAAATTACTTTTTAGAAATTTTTATATTCTTCATTGAGTTTACATATTAATCTAAGAAAGGTGTGATTTTGCATTAGTAGACTATAGTCTCATTCTCATCGAACTGAATGGCTGATATTATAATCTTGCTATCATATTCTGGCATCCATTGATTGCTCTTGTTGACACAAGATGGCACTACTGTATGGAGAGTTTTGCTTTGTTTTGAATTGTTTAATATTTTATATTACAACAGGAAAAACTCTCCATACAGTAGTGCGACTTAGTGCAAGCCAGAATAAGCAATGTATGCCAGAAGGCTTGTGCATAAATCCCTATCTAGTGCCTACTCATCCAATATCCCCAGACTAGTTTCTAGCTTGTAACTTTCATCAGTAAGGAGTCTTGGATGCACCTAGATCTTAGGATCTAATGCAACCCTTCAGCAGCCACCTTTTATCTCTATGAAGTTACAAAACTATGAGAATAAAATTGAAGCCCTACTGCATGGAGGGTTTTGTCTGTTTTAATAACAGTTATGAGAAAGCATAAGAAATGCTGATCATGTGATGTTTAGTGGTTTAATACCAATCCTGCCTAATAGAATAATGGTGATTATGGTTGTTAAAGAACCAGAGACACCAAAATGTATGGGTATTGAACTGAGTTTCAGACCTATATGACTATATAAGCTAATGAGCTTGGATTGAAAATATTTTTCTGTTAATTTTATTCTCATAGTTTTGTAGTTAAGTAGAGATAAAAGGTGGCTGCTGGAGGGTTGCATTCGATTCTAAGATCTAGGTGCAGTACTTTCAGATCCAAGGCCCTCACTGATGAAAGTCACAAGCTAGAAACTAGTCTGGGGATATTGGATGAGTGGGAACTAGATAAAGATTTTATGTACAAGCCTTCTGGCTTCCATTGATTATTCTGGCTTGCACTGAGTAGCACTCCTGTATGGAGAGTTTTGCCTGTTTTAATAACAGTTATGAGCAAGCATAAGAAATGATGATCATGTGATGTTTAGTGGTTTAATTTTATATTACACTGACAAATCCAAATCTCAGTTTTATACAATAAATTAGGTAAGTAACCACTTTATATATAACTAATTTGGTTACAGTAGTTATAAGACTGCATAAAATATCTTATCTTTTAACTTATTAAAAACTGCATAGTATGGAGCATTCTAAAAAACTATCATTATATAAATAAACTCATGTTCTCAAGATGATAACTATCCAAATTTTTTTTTTCATCATTGATTGATAAAGAATTTAACTTTTCTTTTAAAATTTTTTATTATTATAATGATTAATAAAATAAAGATTGAATGAATAATTATTTGCTTTGAAGGTCATGTGATTTGAGTAACTGAAATAATAGGCATTAATCACTCTACCATTGCGCTAAAGTGCTTGATGAGTAGTTAATATGGTTAAACATATAATTAGTAGATATTTTAGCAGTAATCTCCAAAATGATATACAAGTTAATCCAAATTATATATTACAATTGGATACAATAAAAAAAAAAAGTCATAATAGTGTGACTTACATTAGGAGATTTATCATAATTTTTCTGTCCTAGTTTTCATTTATCTAAATTTTTGCATCTTACACCTGTCCATAAAAAAACACTATAGTTGTATGTTTATTGGAGACAATCTCATAGGTGAATTTTTTTTACTCTGGCAATGTTGTCTCTTATAAACCAATCTATTATCTGCACCCAGGCATAATCAGTTCTATAATTTTCGGATCATGCTGGGACGCATGAGATATACATTGAATGGGTTAATTATAAATAGCCAATATAATTGTATTGTCTGTGGGTAAATAATATTTATGTGATTGTAAATCGATTATTATTTTTATTATGTAAATATATGCAAACAGTACATGAATAAATTATATCACTGCATGAAACTACTCTAGAAAATCTGTATATGTCAATTATACATTTAAATGTAAATTATGCTAATGTGGTATACTAATTCGGATCTGTAAAAAAATCTCTGCTAGGATTTATGAACAGTACAATGTGGATTATGAATAGGCTAATATGTGTTTATAAAGAAGTGGGTATTATGAAGAGGCTAATATGTGTTTGAATATAATGGCATATTACAAGGGCAGCTGATAGTTTGCAGAATGGTGTAAGAGTTACAAAGAATTTGTTCCTAATGTATATATGTATTGTGCAGTTATTTCTGAATGGAAGAATGAAGGACTTTTTTAAATTAATATGCACTAAGGGAATTATATTTATCTACAAAGGGTATGTAGAAAGTGATCCACACATGAAAGAGTTTCTTTATAGACTATAGAGATTTATACTATTATCTCTCCTCATTATTCTACTAGTTATTCTTTTCTCATTTGTTATTGATATTAAATAAATTTATTTTATTACAATAAACTTGTATTTAGATTTATTTAAAACACATTAATGCTGCCTGGCTGGTATTCAAAATACCCTCAGGACATACCAATAGTATAGCTTAATTTTTTAATTGTGTTAATCAAAAATCGCTCTTTATAATTCTTTCATTTACTAAAACTAAATATGAACTTTAGTAGTAGGATGGATCTAGCAAACTTATTTTATACATATAAATAATATTAAAAATGAATGAACATATAAAAATAGAAGACCTTTTTAATAAAAATTGTCACTAAGTTGGCATATATACTCAGGGCTGCCACATAGGTAAGCAACACTTTTAAGCAAGTTAAATTCCAGTGCCTCCCCCCCTCAATCCCACGAAATAAAATTTTGTAAATTAAAAGAAAATGAATTATATAAAATTTTATTTAACAAAAGATATAGAAGCAGTAAAACATTAAAAATTATCATTATTTACACTTTTACCTTTTTATTTACATATTAATCTCTTGTCTTTGGTAGTCACAAAATAACCTTATATGGTTAATAATGATAATATTCTGAAAATTTGAAGCCTTGTCTTTAGGAAAATCTTTATTAATTACCTGACTAATAAAAAATTTTCAACTAATTTTTACTTTTATAATTTTTGGCCAAATGCCTCGATCATTAACATTAGCATAAAATTTGAAGTTTCAGATTTTTCACCCTCAGAATTACAACTTCAACTTTTTTTTTTGTTTTGAGCTCCAGATGACTTATTTGATTATTTGATGTTTGTCTGCTTGCATCCTTGAATGGAGATATTGGGACAAATATAAACATTTTGCAAGCAAAATAAGAAATACACAACACAATGAATCAATAACAAGAGTAGTAATTTAATATTAGTTTAATGCAAATAATTAATTATATATACAACAGAATTCATATACATATTTGAAATTAAATATACACTTGTAGCATAACAGTACAGAATTTGGACTTGATTAGGCCCTAAGTTATATAAAACCATGAAGCCCCTACCATTTTAAATACAGTAGCTAATCTCAGAAAAACTCAGAAATATATATACCTTTAAATATATAGATAAGAAAAATATATTGTTTAATTTTTATTAAAAGAATTAATAAAGAAAGTGTTTGCAAAGTCCCAGAAATTATATAGTCCTCTAAAAGACTATGTTTCAATTAAAAAATTTTTTCTTGATTCCCATATGCAAAGTCATTGATTATATCATCAAAAGATATACTGTGCAACATGTCATTTTCTATACTCATGATGCTAAGTGCAGACAATTTTTATTGAGACATAGTTGCTCTCTGTTCATTTTTTATTTTTTTTTAGCTATGAAAATGATCTTCTGAACAATTTGTTACCATTAGACACAGGAGTAGTCATAATATTGCTTCAACATTAGAGTAAACTAACTGAATCTTTTCTTGAAAGATGATTTGATATAAATATTTGTGTTGAATTTGTTCTTTTTTAGGATAATTCTTCTTAACATAATCATGGAAGTGCCTCAGTTCACTCATAAAGTTAATATCAACATCATGTAGATACTCTTTCATTAAGATATCTACTGATTTATGTAGATGTCTCTCTGAAACTTCTAAATCAGTTAAAAATGAAAATTTATTTGCAACATAAAGTTAACATCAGTGAATTTTTAGGGCAACAATAAATTTTCATTTGCAAAATAAAGTTACCATCAGTGAATTTTTAGGGTAACAATAATACAATTAATGTAAATCATGTACTATTCATTAATCATTCCATTTTAATAAGTATCACATGATCACCATCTCTTATGTTGCTCTTCTTGTTAAAATTTCATCTAGGCTATCTATGATATGAATGAAGGATTTCACTCAAAATTTGTCCCTTGGAAAAAGCTTCTCATCAACATCATGTGCAGCTTCACCATTGGCTTGTTTTTTCTCATCATGTTTCTTTTTTTTCTGTAGAATTATATTCTACATCGAGCAAACTAGTGTACAGATTTACACATTTGATGGGTGCAATCTTTGGATCCAGGAGAGCCAGACTGGTTTTGTGAAATTCTTCCAGCAAACAATTCAAAACATTTAACATACAAAAAAATTTTAGTTACTTGATTTTTTTCAAAAGACAATTAGCTTGTAGTCTTGTAGATCCTTTTTTTCTCAACAGCATAAATATGTGTTAGAGCATCTATGATTGGCTTATGACTCACATATATGGCAGACACTGATTTAACATGTGTTTCCCACCTAATGTTAGACTGTCTCTTTAATACTCTGTTAGCTGAGTCTGTTTGCAAGAAAGATAACATCAGAGACCACCTCTTTGTAGAAGATGAATTGTGTAGCTCTTGAACAAAAGCAAAAAAGTTTACTGCATCTAGAGAGAAATCTTCAGCAGCATGGCAGACAAAATTTAGTGAATTTCTGGTAATGAAATATATATCGCATGCTTGTTTAACTCTAGGATTTTTTTTGTATTCCACTGTATTTACCAGCCATATCTTTTTCACTATCACATAACTTTCCTCACATTTACTGAAATCAACTTTGCAAGCTTACTTAGAAAATAGCTCTCAATACCTGCTATACCTTCACCACTGTAATTTTACAACTCTAGAAAAGTTAGAAAGCATTCAACAGGTAAACCATCACCAGGTGATACATGCTTTACTATAACAGTTAGTTGATCTACATGGGAAAATTCTGGCATAGAGTTTGCAGATGAATTGCAGTAACCTGCTTATTTTAGATCACCCAAAATTGATTCTCTGCACAAGTTCATCACATATTGTCTTTGATAAACATGAAGGTAACCCAGATCATTTGTTTCCATAGTAGTTCAGGTGGTTGGAGAGAATTGAATCAAACTTCTTTCCATAGTGGTTTAGGTGTTGGAGAAAAATGAATTAAACTTAGCAATTGATTGTAACAAACCAAGATAGTTGCCATTATATGGTGATTTGAAAGTTTTAGTGTCTCTCCTAAAATCCGGACCACATTCTGCTAATGTGCCTGTCACAGCAACAACTCACTCAAGCACATTCTTTAAGTAAAGCTGTTCTTCTTTTATTTGTTTTGCTTTTCCTAAGTCTAAAATCAAATCACACATTCTTGCCAAGCATGTAAGCAAAGCTTGTCTATGATCTTCAGAATTTTCATGACTTTGAATGATAGTGAATTTTTTTCAGTCAGAAAATAAGCTAATGCAACAATTAATGTTGAAAATAGTTTGAAAACAAAGCAATAAACACAACCAATTGTTGGAGAGTACACAAGCCATTCTTTTTTGCATGCTTCACCATTAACTTTTCTGTTCTAAAAAAACCTTTTGAACAATATCTAATCTGATGTTTAAATGAATGCTTAGAGTTTCAAGTGGACCATTCAAGTGCTGACATTTTGATGGGCCTTTTAAGATCCAGTATGTAACTTCATCCTCTGTGAGGACACCTTATTAACCAATAATACTGAGTTTCATGAATTTTATTGTTCAACTGTAGATGTTGACTTTGCAACAGAACTCACATTTCACACTAGAATCAGTTTCAATATTTCCATCAACTGAAAGTCCAGATTCTATGATCACAGTATCAGAATCAATAGGCTATTGTTTTGAACTCTGATCTCCTTGGGTTTGTGCATCATCTTCTATACCTGAGGTGAAATATCTGTCAGATTTTGGCAATGTTTTGAGTTCATCTTCAAGCTGCTGTTTTCTTTTTCTTTTCTGGTATCTTCTTTCAAATGTTCTCTTCACAGTATGGCTGGAAACAGAATAGCAAATATAAATGCTAGAAAAAAAAATAAACATGAAGAGTACTATATATTACAACAGGTCTGTTATATAGCACACAATAATATAGTGTGTATGCACAAATATATACACACTATATATATATAAAGTTGAAAAAAAAAGTAGAAACAGACATAAGTTTTAGTAGATATTTTCTACCTTCCTGGAATAATAATCAGGGATTAAATAATTCTGAATTTAAAATAAAATTTCACTGTGAAATAAACATTTGAAAAGGTCTGAATAAATATTATTATTATTATTATTATTATTATTATTATTATTATTATTATTATTATTATTATTATTATTATTATTATTATTATTATTATTATTATTATTATTATTATTATTATTATTATTATTATTATTATTATTATTATTATTATTATTATTATTATTATTATTATTATTATTATTATTGTGATTTTGAATTTAAAAACAAGCATGGTTTAATTTTTTATTAATGCTTGTATACATTTCTTAAAAATCTTTGTAGATTAAAAATTCCAAAAAATAGCTTTTAATTAAAAGTGATTTGAAGAAAATAAAACATGTATATTACACCTTTGATAAAAATTCAAAGTTGCTTTTGAAAGGATTAGTGATCTTTTTGAAAAGATAAAAAACTGTTTTTAATTAAGGTGTTTGTATCATCTCAGATGACTCTTATAAAAAGGACTAATAAAAATATCAGTTTAGTTTGGTTTTATTATTTTTGAGAAACAGTGGTCAAATTGGCCAGCTGCAAAAGTCTGGTGTTAATATTTTGAAAAACAGTGACCAAATTGGCCAGCTACAAAGTCTGGTTCTCAGTCTTGGTTAAATATATTTTGTAAAAGCTGACCAAAAGGCTTGGATAATATTTTTGAGAAGCAGAATAGATAGCTGCAGAGTTAGTAAGCAGAGTTGGACAGAGTTCCCATGAAGATGTAGCTGAAGTCAAGACAAGAGGAAACAGCTGCTCTACAGTTCAATGGTGGAGTTTGAATTCACATGGAAAAAAATGATCCACTTTGTGCTGAAATTCATAGCTACTGATGTGTGCTAAGGGGAAAGTTGCCTGAAATCTATAAAACCAAGATGGTTTTCTGATATGAAGCTCATCAATCCCTAAACAGAAGAAAGCTCATGGCATGTCCACAAATTACCTGAATTATACCTATCTTGATGAAAATCACCAAAATCTAGCTCCCCAAGAGAAAGCTTGATAAAGAAGTAATTATACATATGCTGCTGTGTCTATATGCAGATGAGCACAGATAAACATATTATAACAATATACATATGATATTACATTATTTTAAAATTAAAATAAATAGGAAATAATCATAAGTAAAAATGATTTTTTAAAAAAACATAAAAGCAAATTAAAATAGTTATTTTAACATATATATTATCACACAGATGGAAAACTTAAAAAAAAGTATTTAAAAGTAAGTTAATGTGGAAAAAATAAAGATCTAAAGATAAAGATTAATATTTTTGTTAACAGTAATGTAAAAGAAAATAGAAAAATGTTGATTAATTTCTATTTAAAAATTATGTAAAAATCTTAGTGAATGGAAATGGTGAAAATATAATTGTATCTAAAGCAAACAAACCATCGGGGTACTTAAATGATTATAAGGTCAGATAAGAGATAAAAATTAAAGATTGTGTTTCCCACTCTGAAGCAGATTGACCAAATACAAGCAGCAACAAGCACATGGGCCAGAAAGGAAAACAGGAGTAATAAGATCAGTGACATCATGTTTGATTGATCCAGTGAATTTGTGAAATTTAGTAATTAATCTGACTATTAATCCACATATGACAGTTAACTATATTGAATACTTCATGATGTAGGAGTCTGATATGAGATTTAGTTTCCTGATATTTGCATCAGCTGAGGTGACCTCCTCAATCATGGTTCCAGAAAGTATGGCTTGTAGTGGTTACATCTCCTAAGAAACTTTAGCAAATAATATAATCAGTGAGGGATTTCATAAACTGGATGAATTCTAGAGGAATGACCAGGATCAAATGGAAAGTATAAACTTTTGTCAATTTCAACCTTTTAAATATCTCTCCAATAAATGTTTAATTCATAAAGTATGAACTTTTAAATGAATTCTTATCTGACAGCAAAAGAACTATAAATCAATTAATAATTTTTTATGTATAACATTTGCTTTAATCATTTCCATTTTTTGTATTTATTAACTAACTTATTAAAATGTATTAAATTTAAGTTGGGTGTAGATGGCTGCATAGATTCATTAAAGTTTATGTTAGTTTAAAGAAGGTTAATTTCAGACTACTTGTTTCATAGTTGAGTCAATGCTGGTGGAGGAATGTATAGGTGTTTATATCAATGTAATGTAAAGCATGTTAGCATACAGAGTACTATGACCAAATGAATGCATGGCCTGAGGTGTAACCATCATATTGCAATGGTCATGGATGTACTTCCCATGCCATTGATTTTCTTTCACTCTATGGATAGGGACTAAGATGACAAGGACTGCTCTCTCTCTCTCCATATGAAGCATGTCTTTTTAATGTTTTTTATGATTCCTTTGCCAGATGGATACACATTCCTGTACTAAATGAGGATCATTTCTTTTAAATAATATCATGCTGCAGATGCACATTCCTGTCAGTGTGGTTTTATGCTAACATTTTCATAATGCACTGGTTGCATCTGTACATCAGGAAGTGAGCATTGGTTTAGCTACAAACTTTTAGCCTGAGATTAAGGGGTTTTTTTTGAAAAGTTTTTAATTGCATAGTCTATGTAGCCTATCTATACTCAACATTCTAAAATAAAATTCTATAAACTGTCCACCTGTATAAACATACTCAGATATTAAAACTTAAAGTTTAAAATAATATAATAAAAACAAAAACAAAGCAATATTAAATATTTATTCTTTGTATTTATATATGTGCAACTGGCAGTGGCTTATTTTATTTTTTTTTAAATATTGAAATACGTTTAGGAATTTAGATTTTAAATCTCGGATAATCTTTGAACTATTGTCTAGGGCTAATGGTTTATAAAAGATGGATCTTTCCCAAGATGTATCTGCCTACATTATAAATTTTCTAGGTTCAAATAGCCTAGTGGTGCCCTGTACAGCAAATAGAGTAAGTTTTCACATTTCCCTGACTGTTATAATATATACAACTGGTGGAGAGTAGTGTTGTTTATAATAACAAAATTTTAAATAATTTCCTTAATAAAAATGACATTTTAATAACTGATGTATATAAAATATTAGTTTAAAATCATTTATTAAAGAAAAAAAAAGTTTAAATTTATATTTTTAATTTTTTTTTTTAAAAAATGTTATAATTAAGAGTCAATAATAATTTATTGATCATCTTTTTTTTTATTTTTTTTAAATTTTTCCAAAAATCTTTTAGGCTAGAAAAAGAAAAACATTTTAAACCAATCAATATTTGATAGTACTTATTTTTAAAGAAAAAAGATTATATTCAGCAAAGAAAATTAATTGTGAAAATAATCTTTAATAATTTTATTGTGTCAAATTAAAATATGATGTAAACATTAGTGTGTGAATATACACACCCATATATATGTAAATTTTAATAATTTTATTATTATTGGTATTTTATCTCATTTAAAAGAGACAACTAAAAATGTTTATTTTATGGCATCATGTATGTTCAGAAATTACATACTACACATATATGTAAGTATATATGTTAATTGTATTGCAAATACCAATGTGTGTCAGACACATATGCAAAATTTTAATCATTTTTTATTATTAAATGTCAATTCAAAAATTTTAATTTTATATTAGGCCACATGTCTGTGTGCTGTCTGGATTAAAATAAACCCATTAAAACATATATGTAAATCAATGTAATAACTTGAATATTTAAAATCACATTTATGTAAATACAATATGATAATTGTTATTGTACATTACTGAAAATCAAAATGCTTAATTTATATGCATATCCTTATTCTAGAGACCTTAATATTTTTTATTAAAAATTGTATTGTATCATCTCTTAGTCACCATAACAGTATTTGAGCTTGTGTTCTCTGAGCTAGCTTTAAGTATAATGGTTAAATATATGAATGGATATATATTTTAGTGTTTATGGAGCATACGGTGATAATCAATCATCATCATCATGGTTGACACATAAGATATTTTTTTAAGCCCATGCACTACATTTTATTTTAGTTTAGTCTTATTAGAAATTAAGTTTATTGTTAGCCAGTACATTAATGACACTAAGTGGCCAGAGTATTGATGATCAGCATGTTTTAATAACCCAGCATTATTGTTTAGATTTCCTAGTTATGTATTCTGATGGATTAGCACTTAAGTTGGTGCATCCAAATTAATGTTGCAATAAATTTCCCAAGCTGTCAAAGGTTCAGTAATTAGCCTGATCTATAGAAGACCCATATCCAGACTAGTCACCAGATTGACTGATGATTTATATTTTTTATGTTCAAATCCAGTCACAAATTGGCTGTTGATTTATTTTATTATTGATCAAATGATGATGATGGATGACTATTAATTGTACTTGCTGTGCTTAAGGAGTTATTTGGCTGATCTCACAGAGATATTTTATGTTCTCATGTTCTTGTCTAATATATACATTTTTTATATATTTATATAAACATTATTTGTATTTTAAAAATATTAAGTTGAATTATTTGAGATATTTTGTGTACTTGGGGGGAATGATGATTCACTATCACCCCAGGTTTACTACATATCTTTCCCATCCTGTTACAAATGGCTATCCAGCTGAGGGCTGATGATGATCATGTACTGTTGATCATCACTTTAAAATTATCAACTTGATCTCAAACTTCAACTGAGAAAAAAATGCATTTTATGCATAATTAATTTTTAAAAAATTACTGTAAAATAGGTGACAAGAGTATTGAGAATAGTAGTTTTTGTATATGTTTAAAGAAGTTCATGTTTAGAGTTAAATAGAAAATCTATGATTTTTGAGACTAGATTTGGTGTTTATTGTTGAAGTTTGTTTAACTGTATTTTCAGTTTTGATGATGAGTGGATGGAGGACTTTGTTATTGACTTGAGGATGCTATGTTTTTATGTAATTCTATGAGCTGTTCTATCTTGGCTATTTGATCCAACCCATTTTCTGTATTCACATTGTTTATTATAGAGCAGTTAATATAGTCCTTCATGATTCTAGCCTCTAAATCTCCAATCTTGTATTTCCAAGCCCATAAGATTAAAGATGCAGGGTATAATTTTATATGTTCGAGCCCCTTTGCAGGATCAAGGCTTTGCAAAGAGTTGAGCATTACCTTTATCAAAGGTTGTGGTAGCTTATAGTGTCTCAATTGAGATAGTCCACTTGGTGTTCATCGTGCATTTTGTACTTGTCCAATGGCTAAATTTTTTATCTATCTCAAAACTGCAGGTCACTACTCATTCTAGTAACTGTCAGATGTCTGTCAGATCTTTGATGAGTACATAGTTTTGGGCATAAACTCTCTTTTGATTATGCATGTATATTATGCAAAATACTGTTAGATAAATGTTTCATTTTTATTTTTATTTTCTTACAGAAGGGGTTATATAACAGATCTGTTATATGACACACAATAATATATAGTGTGTGCATGCACACACACACACACACACACACACATATATATATATATATAAAGTTAAAAGAAAAGGTAGAAATAATCACAGACATAAATAATTCTGAATTTAAAATAAAATTTCATTATAAAATAAACATTTATAAAAGTCTGAATAAATATTAATATTTTATTATTATTAGGATTTTAAATTTTAAAAAAAGTGTGGTTTATTTTTTTATTAATGCTTGTATACATTTCATTATCTATTTTTAAAAATCTTTGTAGATTAAAAATTCCAAAAAGTAGCTTTTAATTAAAAATGATTTGAAGAGTGTAAAAACATGTACATCACATCTTTGGTAAAATTTTCAAGTTGCTTTTGAAAAAAATTAGTGATCTTTTTGAAAAGATAAAAAAAACTCTTTTCAATTAAGATATTTTTATTATCTCAGAGGACTTATAAAAAGGACTAATAAAAATATAAGTTCAATTTGGTTTTAATATATTTGAAAAGCAGTGGCCAAATTGTCCAGCTACAAAGTCTGGTTTTTAATTTTGGTTAAATATATTTTGTAAGAGTTATCCAGAAGGCTTGGCTAATAATATTTTTGAAAAGCAGCATAGATAACTGCAAAGTTAGTTAGCAGAGTTGGACAGAGTTCCCATGAATATGTAGCTGAAGTCAACACAAGAAGGAGCAGCTACTCTACAGTTCAATTGTGGAGTTTGAATTCACACGGAGGAAAAATGACACTTCTTTCTGCTGAAATTTATAGCTACAGATGTGTGCTAAGAGAACAGTTGCTTACTTGAAATCTATCGACCAAGACAGCTTGTTGGTCTGAAGCCCATCAAGCCCTAGACAGAAGAAAATTCATGGCATGTTAATAAATTATCTGAGTTATATGTATATTGATGATGATAACCAACCAAAATCTAGCTTTAAGAAAAAGCTTGATAAAGAAGTAGTTATACATATGCTGCTATGTCTAAATGCAGAGAAGCACAGATAAACATATATACAGTTGGTGGTAAGTAGTGTTGTATATAATAAAATTTTAAATAATTTCCTTTGTAAAAATGACATTTTAATAACTTATATATATATATAATGATATTAGTTTAAAATTATTTATTAATCTTATTTAATTTCAAAGTGTTAGAGACATGCTCTCTGCTGAAAATTTTATGAAGCTTTTTTTGTTTACGGTTTTAAAATTCATATATATTTATTTTCTAATATTTTAAATACAAAAAAATATCAATAGATGGCTTGGAAATCTAAAAGACAGTCCAACAAATGATTGCAAGCTCCACTGATGATGGATACCCATTATATATTTCATGGTCTCAAATCTTATATGTTCACTTTGTGAAAATATTATGATCATTGAGAAAATATTAAGGTGGTCTAAAAACTTAATTTTTTGGAAAGTTTGTGATTGTATTGGTATCATAATTATTAAAACTGAAATGTAAAAGTTATTATACATGTATTTTATACAGAAATGATTTATTTTTAAAGATAAAAGAATATTTTCTTCTAAATATTGTTACTATAGAGATTATGTTCATGGGAAACACAGCTATCTACAAAATGAGGTCATTCATCTGATTGGTATTGTAGTTATCAATATCATAAAAATTACAAAAAAATGTAAACTTTTAAACTGTCATTTGATAAAATTAATAGTCTTTAAAAAAATCTAGTTACATTTGTAAATCAAATTTAAAACAATGAAGGTTTCATTTGTTTTATAAACTGAATTGGCTCCATCTGAAATTTGATGATGTGACTATGTTTTGTTTTGAATAAATATATTTTTTAAAATAATTTCAGAAATCAAATGTGATTTTTTAAAATTTATTTAATTTCTAAACAAAATATCTATCGAATGACGTCAAATTTATTATATTCTGATAAATAATAAAGGTTTAATAACAAAATAAAAGTTGAAAGCTTAAATCTATTAACTCTAGTGAGAACAAAGAAAACTGTCAGAAAATAGTGAAAATCAAAAGGTTAAAGCAAAAAAAAAGTTTAAATTTATATATTTAAATTTAAAAAAAGGGTTATAATTAAGAGACAAGAATAATTTATTGACCAGCCAATTTTTTTTAAAAAAAGATTTCCAAAAATCTTTTAGACTAGAAAAAAATGATATTTTAAATCAATCAATGATCAAAAATTTGATAATAGTTATTTTTAAAGAAAAAAGATTATATTCAGCAAAGAGAATTAATTGTGAAAGTAATGTTTAATAATTTTATTGTGTTAAATTAAAATATGATGTAAACGTCAGTGTGCAAATACATACTCATGTGTAAATTTTAATCATTTTTTATTATTGGTCTTTTATCTCATTTAAAAGTGATAACTAAAAATGTTTATTTTATGGCAAGTCAAATATGATCAGAAATTACATGCCAACACATATATGTATGTGTATATATGTCAATTGTATTGCAAATACCAGTGTGTGTTAGATAGGCACTTATGTGTAAAATTTTAATCATATTTATTATTAAATGTCAATTCAAAAATTTTAATTTTATATTAAGCCACATGTCTGTGTGCTCTCTGGGTTCAAATAAACCTATTGAAACATATATATATAAATCAATGTAATAACGTGAATATTGTAAATCACAATGTGATAATTATTATTGTATATTAATCAAAATCAAAATGCTTAATTTATATGTATAGCCTTATTCTAGAGATCTTAATATCATTTTTTATTGTTGCTAATAAACTTGAATTCAATTGTTAAAAATTGTATTGCATCATCTCTTGGTTACCATAACAATACTTGGGCTTGTGTTCTCTGAGCTAGATTAAAGTATAGTGGTTGAATATATGAATGGGCATGTATTTTAGTGATTACAGGACATTTTGTGATGATCATTCATCATCATTCTAGTTGGCACATAAGATTATATTATTTTAAGACCCTATACTACATTTTATTTTAGTTTAGTTTTATTAGAAATTGAGTTTATAGTTGGCCAGTACATATGTAGCCAGAGCATTGATAATAATCAGCATGTTTTAATGTCCTAGCATTAATTTTATGATTTTTATTATGTAATCTGGTGGATCAGCACTTAGTTTGTGATTCCAAATTAATGGTTAAATAATTGTCACAAGCTGGCAAGGGCTCAATACTTAGCCTGATATATAAAAGATCCATTTCCAATCCTATGACCAGATTGACTGTTAATTTATATTTTTTATTGTTCTAATACAGTCACAAAATTCACTATTGGTTTATTTTGATTGTTAATCATTCTTGATGATAAATTATTATTTTGAGTATCACTTATACTTATTTTTACTTAATTATAATTCTGGTGGATTTATAGGTAATCATATGTAATCTCTTCTGCTCTAACTGGCTGATCTTAGAAATCTATTGATCTCATGCTCATTTATATATTATATATATTATATTTATTATGTATTTTTGATATATTTAAAATTTTGTTTATTTATTGATGAATGCCATCTGCCCTGGTTCATTGTTCCAGCTGCTGTTTCCTTTTCTCTTCTGATATCTGCTTTCAAATGTTCTCATCATTATATGGTTGGAAACAGAATAGCAAAACTAAATGCTAGAAAATAAAAAATTATAAGCATGAAAAGTAATATATATATATAAAATAAAAACACAGAATTACTTTTCTATAAAACTGCTTTTATATTTCAAAAAGCAGTTTTATAGAGAAGTAATTCAGTGTTTTTATTTTTTCTTTAGTGTGTATATATATATTGTAGGATATTGAGTTCAAATCCTACACTCCAGAAGAAAAGGCTACTTTAGTGATTGTTTGATAGATTAGGTATCTATAGATGAACTAAGATTGTAAAAGGAAGAAGATAAATGAACTAAAGGAGGGATATAGTTATGAAAATATTAAGTATGGAATAAAAAATAAAAGATTGCTGAAACTTTAACTAATAAAGAGAACAATGTATATATTTTGAATATTTTAATAGTCCACTGAAAATTGAAATTTTAATAGGGATATAAAAAAATTATTGTCTTAGTTTTAAATTTCTAATGTATCCATAATTGTGACTTAGTTCAGTGGTTTTATGCATCTGAACATATTTATATCTAAGAATTAAAGTTTTAAGCACATATAGATAGTTGTCTGTAGATACAGACACCATACATTAATTTTTTTTAAAGTCTACTTATTAATTTTTTCCATTTCATTTATATCTAATAAATTATAATCTTGTTCATTTTTAATAGTATTTTTTAATACTTTTCATTATGAATTTAATCTATAACTTTTATTCTTAACAGTACTCATAATTTTTAGCTTGCCATATTGTTTACTTTGCTTTCTCCAATCATCTATTAATTCAATATTTATATTTTCTATCTTTGCTTTTACTAATTACGGAAGTTTTATATATGTGTGTATATGCATGTATGTATATATGTTGTACCGGATGAAAGATTTTGGTTTTGTATATCCTGACCATGAGGGCGCCACTAGTCCAAAAATCATTATTATATATATCAATTAGAGAATATAGAATCAATTAAAGTTAAAAATGGTGTGGGACTAAGGCAAGGATGCCCTATGTCACCTATTTTGTTTGTGTTGTATTTGAGTGAAATGGAAAGAGCAATAGAAAGATTAGGAAGAGGGATAGTTTGTCAGGTCTTTTTTTTGCAGATGATATATTTTTGTGTGCAGAAAAAAGAGAAGATATGGAAGTTATGTTGAGGACATGTGCAAGGTGGGTAAAGAGATGGGGATTAAATTTAGTGAAGAAAAATCAAATATAATGATGGTTAATACTGAGGAAAGAGAAGATGTAGAATTTTTATTGGGAGATATTAAGTTAAGTGTAGTGAATAGATATAGTTATTTGGGAATTATTTTAAGTAATCAGAAAAATTATTTGGATGAATGGGAGAAAAAATTGATAAATGAAGCAAAGAAAAGAAAGGGATTGATAAAGAAATTAACAGTATTTTCATATAATAAATATGATGTAGCTAGAATTATATGGAAAGGATTTGCAGTAGCAGGGTTAACATATGGTAATGATGCATTATATGTTAGTAAAAAGATATTAGATTATTTAGAAAAAGCTCAAAGGGAAGTAGGAAGACATGCATTGGATGCAGAAGTATGGACAGCAAGGGAGGCAATTCAAGGAGAAATGGGATGGTCAAGTTTTCATATGAGAGATGCAAAAAGTAAAATGAAAATGTTTGGTAGATTGCAGTTTATGGATAATAAAAGAATAGCTAAAATAGTATTTAATTGGGTTATGAGTAAAGGGCAGATAACAAGATGGGTGAGAAAGGTAATGCGCTATGCAAAAGATTTGGATAAAGAATTTATATCAGTATATTTGTACAAAAGATGGGATGATTGTGTTAAGAGGATTATTGAGTGTTATAGTAATAAGGAATGGGATAAAAGAATAAATTTATTAATAAAGACTAGGGAGTTAGAGAGATGGAGAAATAGTATGGAGAGTAAAAAGAGTTTAAATATATATAGAAATAAACAGAATATTAGGTGTGAGTTAATTTATGATAATAGTAAGGAAAGTAGTTTATTGTTTAAGGCTCGAACGGGATCTTTAGCTACAAAAGAATATACATGTAAATGGAAAAATATGGGTGATTTATTTTGTAAATTATGT
The DNA here is from genome assembly GCA_028023455.1 of Epiperipatus broadwayi. NCBI lineage: Eukaryota > Metazoa > Onychophora > Udeonychophora > Euonychophora > Peripatidae > Epiperipatus > Epiperipatus broadwayi. The sequence continues at coordinate 3,279,054 of JAQFVV010006257.1, read as the reverse complement.
AAGGAAGGAATTGAAAATATTAGGCATTTGTTAATTGAATGTAAATGTTTGAAAACAGAAAGGGTACATATAATGAAGTTGTGGAAAAATAAATATGAAAAGAGTGATTATACAGAAAGTGAATTATTGGTTTTTATGCTGAGTTTGGGAAAAGATAAGGGGGATTTAGATATAAAGGTTATAGAGTTGACAAAAATTATGTTGTGGAAATGGGATAGAGCAGATTATGGGTAAATTTAGAGTGGGGAATGTAAAAGAAAGTGGCTAACAGGTTTATCTGGGCATAATTGCTGAGATATTCTTGACTTCATTTAAGGAGAAGCCATAATACATCACATCACATCATATCACATCACATCACTAGACATTTATTTTAAGGGTGGGCGGGATATACGAACATGAATGTGCTGGACTAAACCCAGGGAGAGCAAAAGCTCATGAATGTTGTTTAGACAATTGAGAAAACACTGAGACAAACATCAGCCAAAATAATTACAAGAACTTTTTAAATTTATTAAACAATAACAAAATAAACATGAGAAACTTGATCTAAATTTTCTTAGTAGATCTTAACATTGAGTGTATGCGAGCATTAATACATTAAATACCCAGGCAGACAAGTTCATTTATCATCTATAACATAATAAGGGTTTATATCTTCCTGCTAGTGGTTCACCCAACCAATTCTCTATAGAGATTTAGTAAAATGGCTGCTTGTGGAGAGCAATGGGACAGTGTAGAAGAGCTTTTTTTAGTCCGGAAAAGAAACGATGGAACCAAGAATGTCCTAATTCTGCAAAACACTCATGGACAAGTACGTTTAAATGAGCCAAGGTTAGTCTCACACAAGAAAAAGTAACATTATGAACTACATAATCTGAGTTATAGAAAATAAATCTCTACCAAGAAAACAAAATCCTATAGCCTCTAAACCACCAGCCAAAGAATCATCGGTCTTCAGAAAATGCAAACCAAGTTTAATTAAGTTTAATGACAAAGCAAACAAACAAAAATAAAAAAAACAGGAGAGTAAAAGAAAACTACTAAGGTCGGTCTGAGTATTTATCAAGGGTTAATCATAGAACTGAGAAAATATTAAGCATATAAAATATCACTTGCCATACACTCTCAAATAAGTAATATTTTTAAGATGGAAAATCCTGCTACTAAGATTGTAATGTAAAAATAAAAAAAAAAAACAATACAATAATATGTAAGTTGCTAAATTACACATCATAAATATAATATTTTTTTATAAGATTAAGCTGAGATTTTCTAGAGACTTTATTAAAGATCTAACCCTGATTTTGTTATGGAAAGATAAGTTACCTCGAGGGAATATTAATTTCTGTGGTTCACACAAAGTTCAGTTTATAGAGTCCTATACAATGACTGTCAATTACTACAGGTTCAGAAGAATGGAAACACTATTGGGATCTGCTCTGGACTTGACCCTTAGGTCATGATTGAAGTCACTATTTGAGCTCTGCAGGTTCATCTTTGGAAAGGCTCAACCCATCATGTTGTGGAGATTTTTCATGGTGTATATTATAGGCATGGTGTCTGAATGGCAGCTACTATCATGGCAAATAAAATTAGTGTTTGTTAATGGTAATTCAACTTGGTGATTCTCATGGAACAAATATCAAATAAAAATTAGAATCACTTTAACAATGCAGCAGTTCAATAACAGCTAAAATCCTCAATTACAATAAGCTGAATAAGCTGAGCAAAAAGGACTAAATGATGAGAATAGTCTCTCTCAATAATCTGATAAGAATAAAAAAAACCAGAGCTATTTATGTTCATTGTTATCTCCGCGCAATCTTTTTTTTTTCTTGCAACTTTCAACCAGGGTAAATCTCTATCTCTTGCTCAATCTCAATTAGAAAAACAATACCTTACAGGGCTTTATCTTACAAAATTATTATTATTATTCTTTTTTTTTTTAAAAAAAAAAAACATACCAAATTAAATCTCAGTTTTAAAAATAAATCAACTATTTTTTTTTTAAAAAAAAATACTTTTATAAGACTAATTAAACTTTGCTTGCTTTTAATTATTTTAAAAGAAAACAAGTGTTATAAAAAATTTTTTAATATTAAAATCAACTGAAAATTAAAAATATAAGATTTCATTATAAATAGCTATGTGTGTTATTACATATATAAAACTTGATTTTTAATTTACATGATAGAACTTTTGAATCTGATGAAGTATCCGGTTCAACTGCCCTAATCATGCCAACAAAAAAAAATGAAAGCATTTATTGGCTGTTCCTAAAACTTTTAAATCCCCCTCTCCCTGGCTGAACATTTGCCCTGAGATAAATTCCTTAAGTGTACCTCCTATCTTTTATGCAGCTGGCCTAAGGCTCCATGCCTTATAAGATCCATAAACCCCATGCTCATCTTCCAATACAAAGACATTCAGACCACTTTTCTTTTGTAGAGTGAAGGGTCCCTTATATACTGGGATAAATTTCTTATATTGGTGTTGGGTTGGATTGCTGACATGAGGTTTTTGTACAAAAACCAAGTTCCCTACCTCAAATCTACACGGTTGTGGATTTTTCCACTTTATGCGTACTTCAGCCATATGTTTCAACTTTATTTGAGCCTTTTTTTTATCCATTTCTTTATCATTTTTTTCCTGATCTACAGTCAAGGGAGCCTTTATGAGCATTGGATAATTCTGTCCAAAATGTAATCTGATGGGAGCAAACCCTGTAGATTCATTCTGTGTCCAATTTACATAGTTAGTGATGTTTTTCATCTGATTCACCCATCCACGGTGATTTTTGCTGACAGAAAGCTGAAATAAACAATTTAACTTCCTCATGACTCTCTCACAGGGATTCGATTGAGGATTATGAATAGATGTTAATCCATGCTGAATGCCCTGCTGCTGAATCCACTTTTTCCAATTGTGAGATTTAAAGGGTATCTCATGATCTGTAAGTATCATCTGGGGCATACTAATCTTTGGAAACTGATGCTCCTGTAAGATCCAGATAGTACTTCGAGTATCCACCTTTCTTAATGGATATACAGTTACATACTTAGAAAATATGTCATACATTATGATTAAATATTGGTAATGCTTATAGGCAGGTAAAGGCCCATAAAAATCTATGGCCAACAATTCATTAGGGTTGTGTGCTAAAATAGGCTGTGAGATTTCACTAAATCTCTTATTTACATGTTTAGTTTGTGAACACACGACATTTTCCCAAAACTGATACATTGGAATATAAACTTGGCCAGTAAAATATTTTCCTGAGCACATGTTCTACTTTACATGGTCCAAAGTGTCCATAAAGGCAATGTATATACTCTATAAGCTTGTTCCTGAGTTTTTGGGGTATAATAACTCTCCATGAGTCTTCTTCTGTGGCAACTCTGTATTGCAATACACCATCATTTATTCTATAGGCTTCATATTTTCCCAATGTTGCTGTGTCACTGTGGTCTGAAGTTGCTATCCCTTTCTTATATGTCATGATTGGTGCATACTCTAGGCTTCATATTTTCCCAATGTTGCTGTGTGACTGTGGTCTGAAGTTGCTATCTCTTTCTTATATGTCATAATTGGTACATACTCTGGGCTGGATTTCTATATTTAAGGTAGCCTTAGTAATTGTTGCTCTATGGACTCATCTATAGTCAATGTGAATGCTGCAATACTCAGATTGTTGGGTTCAAGATGATGTGGGGACAGATCTATGGGATGGTGACTCAAAATATCCACAACAATATTTTCCTTTCAAAGACAATGTAGAACTTTTACTGGAATTTCTGTAGCATAAGACTCCATTGTATCAATCGATCATTCGATAAGTAACTGCTATTAAGAAATTCCAAGCTCTTATGATCCATAATTACAACAATCTCTGACCCAAGCAAGAATTGTTTGAATTTACTGAAAGCCCACTCAATGGCCAGAGATTCCTTTTCTGTCATCGTGTAATTATTTCCCACCCCTTTTAGCTTGCGGCTATAAAAATACAACACTCTGTGACGTTGTTGTTAGTCAATTTGAAATAACACAACCCCAAGCCCTTGCCCAGTGCTGTTGGTCCTGAACATAAAAAGTTTGTGAAATGTCAGGGTAGGCTAGAACCACCTGTTACAAGAACTTTTTTTTAATGTGTTGAAATTCATGCTCCTGTTTGTACTCCCATACCCACTTTTGTTCTTTTGTTAATAACTGAACCAAATTTTCAGCATCTAATGCAAAATTTTCATAGAATCTATGATAAAAATTGCATAATCCCAGAAAAGACCACACCTGACACCTAATAGTGGATGTAGGAAAATGTTGTATTACTGTTAGTTTCTCTGGATGAGGTTTAATACCCTCTTTCCCAATTAAGAAGCCTAAAAATGCAACTTCTTCCTGGACCAGGCAACTTTTTTGTAAATTGATAGTAATGTTTTTCTGGTAACACTCCATTAAGAACATTTTCAAGTGTTCCATATGTTCTTCCATATTTTTAGATGTGATGACTATGTCATCCATATACATCACAATTGGGCTCTTGATTTTATCTGATAACACTTGATCCAAACACTTTAAAACTCCTGAACCACTATTAATTAATCCAAAAGGTATACACTTAAATGCATACATATGCCCTTCATAGCGTAAGGCAGTATATTTGTGGTCAGATGGATGTAGAGGGATCTGCCAATAACTGGATGTCAAGTCCAATGTAGAGAAAATGGTTTTCCCTTGAAATTTTGAGAGAAAGTTCTGTTATTGTAGGTGGAATGTTTCTTTCCAGAACAGTAATGGCATTCAATCACTGGGCATCCAAACATATCCTGACAGATCCATCTTTCTTCTTTACCACTACTAACAGGTTAATATATGGGGATGTGTGCTTTCCAATAACTCCCCATTCAATCATTTGCTATATTTGAAGATCTACTTCCTCAACAGTTCCATTAGGGGATGTTGTTCTTCCACTTCTTTTAAAATAGCTTGCAATACTTTATTTTGCATTTCCACAGTATCCCTCACTTGCTGAATGCACTGTACCTGAAGTGGCTTATAATACTTTAGCCCTTTAAATGGCATCAAAACTTCTTGGCTAAGAAATAAACATTTGTCATAATCCAACATACATTTATACCTGTATAAAAAAATCAGTCCCAATTATAACATCTTGTATGAGACCAGGCATTATCAAAAAGACATGGTCTAATTCTACGTTACCCATATGCAAATATAACCATACCTGTTTGGTTTCAATATTTGCCTTCTTGCCATTGGTCAGTGTCACCTGCATTCTGTTTATTGGCAATGCATATAAACATGGCTGGTCTCTTTTATTTTCACATAAAACTTACTAGAGAGCAATGACATTTGACTTCCTGAATCAATCAATGCTTCTGTAATGATATCTCCAGTCTTTATACTGACAATTGGGTAAGTCTGCATAGCTCCATTTCATGCTGGTTCTTCTTGATCCACCACACATTAGCTACAGTCCTATGGCTTTCTTTACTTTTTTAAATTGAAGCTGATAATTGACTCTTTGATCTTTTTTTTATCAAAATTACCTGATCACCCTGCATTGTTCTTTTCTCCACTTCTTCTTGTGCCTGATTATGTTCAATCTCATTTAACAGTTTGATTATTTTTTCAAAGTGAATGTTGCTACTACACAACATGATCTGATGTATATCCTTTGGGATATTGCCCAATACTATTCAACATATCAGCCTCTCAGACAAAGAGAAAGCTATCAATGACTACAGCCTTGCTACTTGTCTGCAGAAAAACTGGGTGTAAGTTTGTTCATTATCCTTAATATATCTTTCTTGTGATATATTGATGAAGATATGATACTGCTTTTCTTCACTCCAAAATGTGTGCAATAATTTGCATCTGTAATCCCAAAAAGTCTGGGGCTTGTTCTTTAAGATATGCCACCAATCCTCAGCCATTCCTTGTAAATAGTAGCGTGCAATTGCCACTTGTTCAGTCACCTTCCAATTATGAAATTGAAACATCATTTGCAGGCTCTCCAAATGCTCTAATGGGCTTTCTCAAATATCAGCTGTAAAAGATTTTATTTGCCAATCTATTTCGGCCATGATGCTAGCTCATCTATCTTCAGCCTCTTCTCTAACTTTATTTAAATTCCCAATGGAACTTCTGTCTATTTATGAAATTTATTTATTTTTTTAATCTTCAACTGCTATTTATTATGTATATATTTAAAGTACAAAGTTAACCTCTTTGCTTTTTTTTTTTTAAACGTGAACCTAAACTCTGCTTTTTTTTATTTTACGAACATAACAGCTAATTTTTAACTTTAAAAAAAAAATCTTTTCTATATTTTATTGTTTATTTTTAAAATGTGAACCCAAATTCTTTGCTTTTTTATTTTTTATTATTTTACGAATGTAGAACTAATAACTCTTTTTTTTTTAAAAAAACAAAACAAAATAAATATATAGCTTCTTAATATCTATTTGTCTGACATGTCCATTCAGTAATAACTCTAAAGAACTCTGTTTAACTATATATTAATTATTCATATTGAAAAGATGAACCCCCTACTCCAAACTGCTTCCTACAATTTAACACAAACTGATTCCTACCTACTGAATCCTGCCTCCAACACCCAAAATATTTCTCAATTGTCTGAACATAATCTCATGTGGGATTTAAAATTGAAACCCCTCATTGGTTGGGCTAAAATTTATATAGCTGTGTACTGGACAAAAAATTTTGGTTTCATATATTTTGATCATGAGTGTGCCACTAGTCTGAAAATCGGAACTAGACATTTATTTTAAGGGTGGGCAGGATATACGAACATGAATGTGCCAGACTAAACCCAGGGAGAGCAAAAGCTCATGAATGTTGTTTAGACAATTGAGAAAACACTGAGACAAACATCAGCCAAAATAATTACAAGAACTTTTTAAATTTATTAAACAATAACAAAATAAACATGAGAACTTGATCTAAATTTTCTTAGCAGATCTTAACATTGAGTGTATGTTAAATACCCAGGCAGACAAGTTCATTTCTCATCTATAACATAATAAGGGCTTATATCTTCCTGCTAGTGGTTTCCCCAACCAATTCCATTTTCCCTATAGAGATTTAGTAAGATGGCTGCTTGTGGAGAGCAACAGGACAGTGCAGATGATCTTTTCTTAGTCTGGAAAAGAAATGTCGGAACCAAGAATGTCCTAATTTTGCAAAATGCTCATGGACAAGTACGTTTAAAGAGCAAAGGTTAGTCTCACACAAGAAAAGTAACATTAGGAACTATGTAATCTGAGTTATAGAAAATAAATCTCTACCAAGAAAACAAAATTCTATATCCTCTAAACCACCAGCCAAAGTATCAGTGATCTGCAGAAAATGCAAACCAAGTTTGATTAAGTTTAACGACAAAGAAAACAACCCCCCCAAAAAAAAAACAGGAGAGTAAAAGAAAACTACTAAGGTCAGTCTGAGTATTTATCAAGGGTTAATCATAGAACTGAGAAAATATTAAGCATATAAAATATCACTTGCCATACACTCTCAAATAAGTAATATTTTTAAGATAGAAAATCCTGCTACTAAGATTGTAATGTAAAAATAAAAAAAAACCAATACATTAATATGTAAGTTGATAAATTACACATCATAAATATAATTTTTTTTTAAGATTAAGCTGAGATTTTCTAGAGACTTAATTAGAGATCTAGCCCTGATTTTGACATGGAAAGGTAAGTTACCTCGAGGTAATATTAATTTCTGCGGTTCACACAAAGTTCAGTTTATAGAGTCCTATACAATGGCTGTCAATTACTACAGATTCAGAAGAATGGAGGCACTATCAGGATCTACTCTGGACTTGACACTTAGGTTATGATTGAAGTCACTATTTGGAGCTCCGGAGGTTTATCTTTGGAAAGGTTCAGCCCATCATGTTGTGGAGATTTTCATGGTGTATATTATAGAGGCATGGCATCTGAATGGCAGCTACTATCACGGCAAATAGAATTATTGTTGGTCAATGGAAATTTAACTTGGTGATTCTCATGGAACAAATATCAAATAAAAATTAGAATCACCTTAATGATGCAGCAGTTCAAAAACAGCTAAAGTCTGGATGAATCCTCAATTACAAGAAGCTGAATAAGCTAAGCAAAAAGAACTGAATGACGAGAATAGTCTCTCTGAATAATCTGATAAGAATCAAAAAAATTCCAGAGCTATTTATGTCCATTGTTATCTCCAGCGCAATCTTTTTTTTTTCAACTTTCAACCAGGGTAAATCTCTATCTCCCGATCAATCTCAATTAGAAAAACAATATCTTACAGGGCTTTATCTTACAAAATTATTATTATTATTTTTTTTTTAAAAAAGAGAAACATACCAAACTAAATCTCAGATTTAAAAATAAATCAACATTACTTTTATTATTTTAAAAGAAAACAAGCATCATAAAAAATAAAATTAACTGAAAATTAAAAATATAAGATTTCATTATAAATAGTTATGTGTGTTATTGCACATATAAAACTTGATTTTTAATTTATGTGATAGAACTTTTGAATTGGATGAAGTATCTAGTTCAATGTAAACACCAAAATTTATACATTAACATATATATCAAATGTTTTTTAATAATTTCATATTTTCTTGGTAAAATAATCTTATTTATTATTTAAGTCCAAATTTTTTAAAGTCTTAAAAAAAAGAGAAAGATGTTCAATTTTAAAAGATAAGATAAATCTATTGTTAAAAAAGATAGATAAAGTCTATTCTAAACATAAAGATAACTTCAGTGTTAAAAAGGAGAGAGAAGAACTCATTAGTAAACAATTAAAGTTAAAAAACCACTAATTATTGTAGACCCATCAAAAAATAAATTTTCAGTCTTGCATTGTTAGCCGAGAGGTATCGCAGCCGCCATGTAAGCAAGTAGTTGGTTGCAGATGGGTGTGGGTTCGCGTCCCGGCAGATGCTATGACATAGGGAAAAAAAAAAAAAATTTTCAAAAAAGTCTTGTTTATTATTTAAGTCCAATTTTTTTAGAGTGTTAAAAAAGAAAGAAATGATCCATTTTAAAAGATTAAGATAAATCCAGTGTTTAAAAAAAGATAGACAAAGTTAATTCTAAAGATCAAGATAACATCAGTTTTAATAAAAAGGGAGAGAAGAGAATGCATTAGTAAACAATTAAAATTAAAATGAAACCACTAATTATTCTAGACCATCAAAGAATAAATTTTCAACTATGTAATAATTGCACTACAACTGTACAGATTAAGATATTTTCCAGATAACCAGGTGGACACATAACTGTTGATATTCCAATAGATAAGAGTGTTGTGATGTCACCAAGGCAAGCACATATATAGTCCAGAAAAGGAGATTTTTTATTGAGTGAGTATTAAGTATAATTGCTTCTGAGAACCAATGTGTATTTTTATATACATATATCTGAGGAGATTCTACAACAAAATGCAATGGTAAAATATACATACTTTTGTTGGATAGGCCTTTGGGCTATCCAAGAAGGTTACTACATCTAAAAAATTTAATTAGAGAATAAAACCAAAAAACATCTAATGGCCGATCTTCCACGACCAAAGAAGAATACAATGTTGCTATTGCTTCATATCTTCCATTGATGGATTCCAATAAAACACAGAGAATAAAATGCAAGAAAAGTAGGAAAAGAAGAAAAATATCTAGTTATCTATTGGCATGCCTACAAACAGAGCAGAAAGAAAAAAAAAGAAAAACCCATTACAATACTAAAGAAAAGTGTCCCTAAAAAAATGCAGACTGTACAGGGATCATTGTCCAGGATCCATGTCATCACTATCATCAGCAAAAAAAAAATTACAAATCAGAAATTTTTCATCTAAATTTTAGTAATATTTATCTATGCAAATGTGTAGCTAAAGTTAAATTTCTAATCTTAAAATAAACCAAGTTGAAATAAAAGTCATTATATTAATTAAGATGATTTCTACATCAGAAAAAAAAAAACATGGAAGCATCTTGTAATATTGTTTTTTTAATCACTCTTTTTTGTTGTTGTATCCATCTCTATCTCTCTCTTTCTCCAAACCATTAAAATAAAAATAATTTATTAAAAAGGGTTTTTTTTGCTAAAGATGAATATTGACTATATCAAGATTATTTTTTATTTTATAATAATCATTATATATGTACATAATTTTTAAAGTGTTGTTTTAGTTTTATTTATTAATTTTGGTATCATGAAAAAAAAAAGTTTTTTTAATATATCTTATTCTTATTATATTTAAAGATCGAATACAGGATTTATTAATATTGGAAAATAACACATACATACAATACTATCCATATGCTTGAATTTTTTATAAATGTACAAATCCAAAAAGAGAATAAGGGCAGAAATTTATTATAGTGAGAAATAAATTTAGGGTAATCAGTAACTTAACTTAATGGGGATTAAGATCAATGAGGATTATAATTAGGAACAGATCTCTCTTTAGACATTCCTATCTTTGTAATTTAAGTAACTTTTCTCTACCTATTTCTCTCTTTTTTTTTTAAGGTTTTATACATAAATTTTATGCATTATATATTATGCGTGTATGTGTGTGATTCGAATGTTTATTTATGAAATTAAAATTTTCCACGATCTTTTATATCTTTACACCTACTAAATGTATCAACATCCATATATCATATTATATGTTATTAACAATTGAATTTAAATTCATTTGAGAGAGGGATGAAGACTATATTTGTTATTATTAAATGTAACCATTCTATTGATTTTTATGTTTATTTTTCAATGTATATTAATAACTAATAATAAAATACAATTCTTTGATTAGAGAAGTTTATAGTTTTCTTAAGGTTGATTATTTTTCTTGTAAAAAAATAGCTGTCATCATCATGACTAGTGGATTCTATTATAAAACACATGTTAAAGATGTGATAGGTAATAAATAACTAGAGATAAAAGCTACATAATATGATTTAAAGGAAGCCATGCTTATTAATCTATTGTCATCAGAGTATCCATTAAACGATTGAAGGTTGTTATATATATATTGTAATGGAAACAACGATGATCGAATGCAAAAACTTCCCTTTTATTTATATATAATACGGATTTCTTAAAATTCAAAACACTACCGCAAGCAGAGAACATACGGACATAAATGAATCTATATCCATACTTGACCAAACCTGTGACTATATGGATATTGCCCCAGGTTATCTTTCCCAGTCAACTGTCTCTTGACTGCTGTAATATTTAAAGAATTACAGCACTTGGATAATTTATAAAATTAAATGGGATCAAGAATACTGCCCACTAGCCTCATGTGTTATTTTAGTACTCAAAATGGAGTAATAATTATTTCCCAAACCCCTATGGATATATTATTGTCTGGAATGGCAAAGAACGAGACAAAACAGATTTAAATAAATAAGAAATATTTAATATAACAAAATAAAAAACAAAAAATCAATTGAAATAATGATATGTGTAAATATATATAAAAAAATCCTATAAATGATTATACATTTATGGTTGTCATTCCATGTATTAGAAAAAAGTTTAAATATTGTCTGTATCACTAACATCAGGAATTGGCAATTATTTAAATTAAAGGTATGTGCACATATGTCTATAAAAATGTGATATATAATTTACCTAGGTTTTCTTTAGTCTCTGAAGTAAGTTGAGGTCCTGCTGACCGCCACTTGGCGACAGGAACCGTTTGAGCATGATGAGTCTGAATCAGCCAGCGATCGCGATGGCCCTTAGTCACACATTCTTGAAGTGTTATGTATGTTAGAAATCATTTTCCTGTTCATACAATGATTTGTTTTTACATTGGACTCCTTCCACTATGTTTCTGTTTTTTCTCTCTTGTTTTTTTTAATTTTAAAGGATCCTTAGGTCTGCTTTCTCTCGATTATATCTGCTTATTATCAGAGCAGTGTCTCCACCAAAGTCTCGATGAGAACTTTCTTGAACTCCTATAATTTTTATAATTAAAAATTTTCACCTTCTTTTATTCTCTTGATCTTTTTGTTTTTTTAGCTTCCCATTCACACCTTTCTTTTTTTTTAATACGCCTTCAGCAATTTCTACAAATTTACTTTTACACAATCTCGTAGCAATATTTATATTTATTTTTTTTCCTTTTAATAAAATAAATTTTTAATAAAATGATTTTTATTTTGACAAGCATTAATTATTGCTGTCTTTATCCATAATTTATACATACTCTACACACGCATTTCATTTTATTGTCAAAATGTGTACTTTTATGGACTAGATTCTTATCTTTTGTCATGTTTTAAATTTCTATTTTAATCTGATTTAAACTCTTCATACTTTTACCCTTTCTTATAAATCATATTTTAGTTCTTATTTCATTCATATTTCCTCTTTCATTTTTTGATCTTAAGCTAAATAGACAATTTCAATATTTGTACATTTAAATATTTCTATTTTACCAAAATCTTAACTTTGGAGGGTAAAAGGTAAGAATCTTTCGATTCTATTTCCCTCTCTTTATTAATTAAAACATTTTTTTCTTCATGGGTTTTAAAATCTTTTACTAGTATTCAAAAACACAATATTTAATATTATTTAATGTTATGTGTGGTCGCAGTATGTGCGATCATCACAATATATATATATATACAATATATTGGCACATACCAGAGTGTTATTCATCAATTCTAATTTAATAAAAGGCATAATTTATGATAGTTGTGATGTTAGATATAAAGCCACTTATGGAAGAGTCATTACCATCATCATTGTATTAATTATTAAACTAATGTGATGACCACATAAAGTCATCGCCACATGTATATATTTATTACTAAAGGTAGATAAGTTAGCTACTAGAAAGAATAAAGGTAAATAGGTTAGCTACTAGAAATTAAAAAAAAGAAAGAAAAGAAAAAAGTTCAGATTTAGAAATGTTGAAATTACTTTTGATTTTTTTTTAATAGTAAGAGAAGGGGAGGGGGTGCATAAAGAAATGCATCTCTTTCTCTTTTTTAAAAAACAATGAGCTAGTTGAATGCTTGAAAGTTATTTCTGTTTATTGCGGGAGAGGGGAAGGGGATGCATAAAGAAATGCGTCTTTTTCTCTTGCATAAAAAATATTGTGATAAGTTAAAATAAATTGTAAACATAAACTTGAAAAAATGAATTATAAACTTTAAGTAAAAATTAAATGAAATATATAATATAAAACAATATGGCCATACAAATTAGAGGTGTGAAAGTCTGTTGGACTAATTGAATTCCACGGACAAAGAAGAATTTATCTGAAGGAAAAGCTTTATAATTATAGTTCAATTAATTAAAACCTACATTCCAGCCACTAATTAAAGATATATGTTGATAAGAATTCATTGGAAGTTAGTAAGAATTAATTAAAAATTTACAGAAAACAATGAACAAAAGAAAGGACAGTAGGACAAGAATTACACTTATCTTATTACGATGAGAGATTTTGAAGAAGCAGCAGCTAAAAACAGAAGAAATGAAAGAAGTGTGTGGCTAGTGGCATTAAGGGGACATGGGTTCATACTCAACCTGTCTGACCACTGACTCATGATGTATAAGAGCTATGCTTGACCTGCTAGAGAGATTGCCGCTTCTGTAACTGAATGACTTAAAAAACTACTTAAAAAATCAAGAAGAATTAAGAACTGGAATAAAAAAGTAACAAAAAGCAAATTCAAAGAGAAATCAATTCAGCCGACAGTGTAAAGGACATACCGTCTCTACAAAAAAAGGGATGATCTCCCACTGGACGGTAACAAGTGCTCAGAAAAAACTGCCCATGGGAACAACTACAAAGAAAACCTAGGTAATCAAACCAATGCATGCACTTTCTGCTTTTTTTTAATATTTGTAAATAAATAAAGAAGGAAAGAACTAGACAATAAAATCTGATTAGGAAGGAATAATCTTGATAGATTTAGAACTTTGCCCAATAGAACTTCAGGAGAGCTTAAATATGTAACTTTAATATTCAATGTGTTTTACTCTGTTTTATCATTGCTATGTAATTTATATAAGTGTGTATTTTTTGTTATTATGTAATTTTTTTTATATATGTGTGTGAGTGTTATTAAACATATTTATTCTTAAATTGCGTGTACTTGATTTATTCTCCTATCACCAAGCTACGATGGGGGGATGGGACGGACTGTAATTTATTAGTTAAAGGGTAAGGCTGATTTTAAAAGCATTCGTGTGCTACTTGTTTGTGAGAATCTCCCAATTATAAAAATAAATAAATAGCAAGCACTGGACATTTGTTAAATTTCTTGGAAATAGTTTGCTTTGTTCAGCAGCTGAAAGTTCTTGATCGGGAAAAATAACGCCAAGATAATATGTACGTATTGTCTCGGGGTTCAGTCAAGGGTACAGATACGAAGTAAATTTGTATCTGTATTTGCTCTCTGCTTGTATTGCAATGACATTGGTTAACTAATTAATTAAAGTGATTGATAAATTCGTATTAAAACTAAACTATAAAACAATATCCATTACAGTTGAAGGTCAAGCCGGGATATTTCGGCGATAGATAATTGATTAATAAATAAATAAAAGGGAGAATAAAATGCTGTAAAATAAGTATAATGAATAAAAATAAAAATAATAGAAATAAAATATAAAATAGAACTAAGAAAAATAAAATAAATCCACCACCAAATAACCATAACCGTTACACTAAGGATGATTAATAGACTAAATGGCTGTGTGAATAATGGTTGTCCTTCTTGTTTGTTTATTGTTTGTGAGCCCTATCTAGAGTATGGCTCCCATAAGTAAATCATAAAGTCTTATGGTGTTGAGTGATTAAGTAGGATCTATCATATATACATCTATCCATTTGTCTTAGGCCACTCCAGTACAATAATTTATTTGTTCTCTCACCAACTCACTAGATAATATTTACCTATAAGGAGCTAGTCTCCACATTAATCTGGTATAAGAATATAGTTAGTAAAATGTGAGCTGATGATAATGATGTCTTGATGACCATCACTATAAAATTGCCACTGAACTTTATCTCAACCACATCTGAGAAAATAAAAAGTATCCATTTTGTGCAACATTAATTTTGACTACTCCAGTATGAGAATTTGTATAAGAATTTGTCTGAGAATTTGTGTAAGAATTTGTCTGCCCAATTGTGGACTGGTGAAGATGATTTACCATCACCTCAGGATGCAAACTTGTGTACTGTTATAAATGTTAAAACTACATACTGTTATAAATGAAAATCTGACATATCATTGTAAATGGCACACCAACTCAAGTTCAATTTAGTTACAATTAGTAATGGTGACTCAACTAAAGGCATGAGATATACTATCTACCTGATATTAAGAATAGATATAATAGATATAAAATAAAGTTGACTAATCTAAAAAAAAATCCACCATTATAGAAATGGTGCTACCAACATAAGGTACAATATATATATACCATCTACTTGGGATTAGGAGTAGACATAATAAAGGAGATGGGTAGTCAAATAGTTAGCATGAAAAAAAGGTGGTACAAGAATAAGGGTCTACAACTAATGGCTTGATCACCATTTATTGGAAGTGAGCATGGTAAAAGAAAATGGTGAGTAAATCTTTGGTATGAAAAAAAATTAAATAAACTATTTTTTTTTGATATAGGATTATTGTAGTCTTGTATTCTTATTTAGACTTTTTATACAGCAGTATTTGATATTATGTTGTTTCTTGATCAATGTTGGCAAATGACTGCAGCCAGGGAACTGTTTAGTATTTCAGTCCTAAAACATCATTAGAATTACAGCTTTAGCCAATGTTTAAACCAGCAATAAGCTTTACTTCAGTTAAATATTTTTTTGTTAATAAAAGTGTTGATGAATATAAATTATAAAATGGTAATTTCATGTATATTTAGAGGATTCATGTTGTAGAAAATTTAAGATTTTGGAGATTGAATTGGGTATTTGATTGCTGGAGTTTGTTTAGCTATACTTTCTGTTTTTGATGATGAATGGAGGGTTTTGTCATTGCCTTGAGAATACAATGTTATCATGCAACTCTAAGATGGGTTCTATTTCAGTCATTGCTCCAAGTCATTTTTTGATTTCCTATTGATTATCATGGTGCAGATAATATAGTACTGCCATGATCCCAGCCTCCAAGTCTCCCAAGAAAAAGAGCAAGACATAGTTATATATATATATATATAGCCCCTAGGACTCAGTGAAGCATGGCATAGTTTTATATATTTCAAGCACCTAAGATTCAGTGAAAAAGGCATTGTTTGACATTTTCAGCCCCCAAAACTCAATAAATCAGGAGTTTGCAAATATTTTTGCATTATCTTTATCAAGGGTTATGGTAGCTTATAGTTTGGTGCATTGTAAATTTAGTAGACCGGTGACTGAATTCTTTATCTATCTCAAAATTGCAAATTACTAGTCATTCTCTTGGTCATTGATGCCAGTCAGATATAAAATTGATGAGTTCATAGTTTGAAATATGAACTTTGTCTTGACTATTTATGTGTACTATGTAAAATATTGTTGGGTGGGTAATCAAATGATAGGTATTAAAAGAAAAGCAAGGTGGTATGGATGCAAGGTAATTGGCAGGGGATACATTCTCAGAAAGGGAGGTGGATGTACAGATTCTTGGTGGTGATGATCTAAAAACATAGTAACCAAATAGATTATAGGAAAAAAAGATATTAATTAAAAAATAAGCAGATAGTATTGAACTTTACAAAACCAAAGTGATATTGATTCCAGTAAAGAAGAAGAATCTGTGGGGTTAAAGGGTACTAAATGAAACCTGTTCCAAACACTGTTAGACAAACTAAAGAAATGAATAAGGGATTGATTGAGAAAATAGATAGTCAATCTAGTAAATTAGATAGTTGATACAATAAATTAGAGAATAAAATAGTCAGTTTAATAAATTAGAGAACAAAATAGAGTCAGTTTAATAAATTAGATAGTACAATAGATAGTCAATCCAGTAAATTAGAAAAGTCTCAGGAAAAATGTGATAGTAAGTTCCAAAAGATAGAGGTTAAGATAGAAGGTGTACAAGAAGAATGTTTAAAGGTGAAAGAGAGAGATATGATGGAACATGGGTAAATGATCAATTTAAGGAAGAAATAAAAGAATACATAAAGAATCAGGAACAGGATTTAGATATCAGGATAGTACTGATAGAAAATAGACCAACTAAAGTGACAAAAGCTAAGTCTGAAGAGTCTTACCCAAAGAAAGAAAGAATATATTCAAATGAGGGTAGTTAGGAGTGAAAATCTTTACAATCCTAAGAATAGAAGATGGTCAAAGAAATGGGAAGGTGAGAATTATCTAAAAGCATTCTGTATGTTTGCTTTAGACCCTATTCATAGAATTTTTAATGTGATTATGAATTATAAAAAAAGTAAGAAAAGGGGGGAAAATGAGTTTTTTTTTCATTATAGGATAGGAGGGGGAAATGTAGGGTATTGAGTACACACTCTACCTTCCCAACCCAAAAGACTCCAGAAGAAAAAGGCTTCTCAACTGATAGTTTGATAGATTAGGTATCTATAGAGGAATTAAGATTGTAAAAGGAAGAAGCTAAATGAACTAAAGGAGGGATATGGTTATGAAAATATTATGCATAAAATAAGAAATGAAAGATTGCTGAAACTTTAACTAGTGAAGAGGACAATGTATATATTTGGAATATTTTAACAGTTTATTGAAAAATGAAATTTTAATAGGATATAAGAAATTATTGTCTTAGTTTTAAATTTCCAATATATTCATAATTATGATTTAGTTCAATGGTTTTATGCATCTGAACATTACAGCTAAAAGTTAAAGTTTTAAGTAGATATAAATAGTTGTCTGTAGACACAGACTCTACATTTACTTTTTTTTAAGTCTACCTATTAATTTTTTTCTATTTCATTTACATCAAATTATCTTTTTTTAAAATTTATGTCTTCTGTTTTCCTTGAATTTGAAAATCATGTACAATAAAAACAATATTTGATTAATATTATGGATCAATCATGAGTTTCTTGTTAGATAACAAACTCCACAACAGTCCAAATCCAAGGGAAAGCAGATTAGTAAAATATATAAAATAATATTGGTATAAAAATCTGTTCTTGGTCCCCACACACATTTAACCAGGTGTGTTGTGGCATGATATATTCCAAGAAACATGGATTCTTTGAAAACAGATTTAAGTTGCATAAACATTCTGTTATATATGTATTCAAGTCACCTCTAGAATTGAAATTATGTATGAGTTTTAACTAAATAATGAATAAATTTATACATTTTCATTTTGATAAATTAAAGATTTATAACTAATAATTTGGTTTTAATACTAATAAACACTTTTGCATTACAGCTTCTTCACACACACACACACACAATATATATATAATGTTGCCTACACAGATATGCATTTAATTTGAAATATATATATATACTATATATGGATATATGTGAACTTGTATGGGTTTAAACCTAAGATAAGCATTACTATGGAACATAGTAGTTCAAACAGGATGCTAGTCAATAAATACCATTTCCATTTAAAGACATTAAAAAGTTTTATTTAATGATACTCTGTAAAATTTTAAAAATATATTTGGCAAGGTCACAAAAACAATCAATATGTTTTTCAACTAGTTGGATGTGTGGTACTATAGAGTCACTATTGGAAAATTACACCTTTGCTACATTGGATATGTAAAACATAAATGATGGATGACACTCTAAAAGAATATTTTATAGTGAACTTGAGTGATTTTTACAGGAGAGATAAACCCATCTACATTATAAATGATTATTTCAAAGATATTCTAAAGAAGTGCTACATTTTCCCATTGTAAGATATAGCAGAGAATAGAATATACTGAGCTACAATTCAACATGGTGTTGAAGTATCTCAGAAAAAATTTTCTGCTGAAGATATTAAGAGACAACACAAAATATCAGAGAAATAGGGCAAGAAATTTCTATATGGGGATGTATTTATGTTTCACAGATTGATGTGTATAGTCATTT
The DNA here is from genome assembly GCA_028023455.1 of Epiperipatus broadwayi. NCBI lineage: Eukaryota > Metazoa > Onychophora > Udeonychophora > Euonychophora > Peripatidae > Epiperipatus > Epiperipatus broadwayi. Next base: position 3,259,959 of record JAQFVV010006257.1, on the reverse strand, counting down.
CAAAACATTTCTAGAGTAGTTTTTCTTTTTTTACAGTTGAATGGTCATACTTATTTATCAATTGCTGATATATATATATATATAGTAAATAGTTACTACATGACTGCACTAAAAGGAAAAGATAATGAGAATTAGATAGTTGAAAGCATATTCCTCAGGTTTATTAAAGGATTATTTCTTTAATGGGGAAAATAATACTTAGTTTTCTTAGACCTATTTTTTTAAAGGGTCATTGTTTAACTCAATATTTTTAAGTCCCAATATGATAGTGTGAGAATATCAGACATTTAATTTGTTAATAATAATATGATTTTAATATGGGAATTATTTCAATAAGTTATAAATGATTATAAAGGGGGGAGGGAGAATTGTGAAAGAATGCAAAGAAGTGTTTTTTATTCTCTCCCTTTGTAGTAGTTATAATTAATTAGTTTTAATTTAAACTATGAAAATGTACTAAGAAGAGAAACAAATTCTTTTTCTTTGTTCTTGTGCCTTATTTAATTAATGTTAATTTTAATATTTTTTTAAAGAGATTAAGTTCCGATGTTTAAGAGTATTTTTCTTCTTGTAAAAGAAAAAAAAACAAAATAAGAATTTTAATACCTTTGTAAATTTTATTTTTAATCAGAGTTATTTTTCGATGTCTTTGATTAAAGAGGTAATTTATGTAATTGGTTGTGGAAATTATCATATAAGAGATTGTGATTGGCTTGTGAGCAAGATTGTTTTAGAAAAAATATAAAGGGAACTAAAAAAAATGAGAAGACTCTAATGTCTTGGTAAGAAGTAAGGATTCCTAACTTAACTGTTAAAGATAGGGCAGCCAAGCTTAATCCAACTGATAAAGAAAAAAGCATAAGTTTTTGCCAAGCTATTGGATAAACTAGCCAAAGTTTTAAACAAGCCTTTAGCATACTATGAGTTTAGCCTGAAAAATGGTGCATACAATGATAACCATGTGCTAAATTCAGCTAAAAGCTAGGCATCACTTTCCTCCACATGACCTACATTCAAGAAAATATAGGAAAGATAAACTTCCCTAAAATAGTCTGCACTCTAGCCTTCAACCAAGAGCATGAGTCTCTGTCAACATCTATCTCACCTGAAAATTCAAGAGAACCAAATGGACAAAATTTGCTATTTTTTATGTACTTGGAATTGCTACAGACACAAAAAATGACAAATTTAACCAGACCCATGTTTAGAAGCCTTCAGAGAAAAATACAATCAGAAAGAACTGGAAATTGCAATTGGAAAGACCTCCATAAACAGGAAAGTAATGGTTAGATATATTATTATTTTTTATATGTGCACACTATTTTTTTAATTACAAAAAAAACTTTTTTTGTTTCACAAAAGTAACTAAGTTAAAATATTTCAAATTGTTAAACTATTTTTTTCTAAAACACAGTCAAATTTCTATTACAAATGGTGAAATAGTTTTTAAAAGGAGAAAAAAATCTGTTGTAAAGTTAATTTTTTTTGCTAAGATGAATCAAAAATTGTTATCTTTGATTTTGAAAATATTGTAAAAGTAAAAAGAAGAATCTTAACTATTTTAAAGAAATAGTTTAATGAATTTAGAATTAATCCATGACTAAAATCAACTGATTGATTAATATAATTTTATCAAACTGTATACATATTTACTTTTTTATTAATGAAGTGAATGTTTGAAATTATCTGCTAGCTTGTTATTTTTTTAATTAATTAGAAATTAAATAATTATATGAGAAATACTTAGGGTGAGGAGAAGAAAGTGAAAATAGGATGGCTAATAAGTTTTTTAGCATATTGGATGAGAGATTACTGACTCTATTAAAGGAATAGCCATATCACATCATATCATTAATCTAAAGTTTTATTTAATACATTACAATCTTTGTCTAAAAACTAATTCTTCATATATAAAATGAAATTTTTTTATTCAGTTTATTCACCATTACCTTCCAAGATATTCTTAAAAAATTGATTTTAGCAATGTTCATATTTCAAAAATATTGATGCTTTTGATTTTTTTAATTCTGTAATTCAATTATAATTTTGATGATATAGTTTCTTTAAATATCAACCATGATTAATTTTTTGATTTTCCTCTTTGTTTGCTGTTTATAAATCTGAAAATTGGAAATTTCTCATCACAAATACATTTATTTCTATGACTTTCCAGTCATTATATCTCTTATATCATGTGTATGCAACTATTTCATTGCAACTTGTGCTAAATAAGAAGTGAGTGATCAATGCAACTAAATGATAATTAATATGTAATTAAATGATTAATGATATATAAAATGACATATATATATATAATAACAGATTTATGTATAGAAATTTAAGATCATATGACCAAACATGTTGTTTAATAAATTAAGCTTTTGTTCTCTTTAAAATATTTTATACCACAGTAAATATATCTTTTTATTCTTATTTCCCTTTTTTCAATTAATAATAACTAGGTCGTTCTCCTAGTACCAATACATTTCCTTCTCCTTACCAGTTTAATATAAATTGATACATTGGTTCCAGTATTCTCACCTTATTATCCTTATTCTCACCATATGGAATTAAACAAACAAAAAATTACCATTTTTAGACATTTTAACTTGTGTTTCTTTCATTCTTGGTGCAATTTATATTAATCAACTTTTGATAACAAACATTACAAAATAAATGTTCAATATTTTTCTCCTATCTTTACACAAACCACATTTACAATACCAATTTTTTATCACACACCCCATCCTTTTTTTAGTATCCAAAGTTCTTGCCTTATGCCAAAAAACAATAGCTTCTTCTAATGCTGTCATATTTTTAATACATATATTATAATGGGATGGGATACTCAGGGTAAATCTGGGGAATGAAAAAATTAGGGACATACCTGGGGTGATGGCAAATCATCACCATCCCCAAGTTATAAAAATATTTCAATTAATAAAATTTAAAGTATATAAGAAATGTTATATATATATATTTCACAAGAGGATGAGAAATATATAGAGATCAGCTAGCTAACTTCTTAGAGCAATTATGATTAACTATAAATCCACCATACATCAACCAGCATTACCAGTAAGTAAAAACAAGTACTAGTAATACTCAATAAAATAACCAAGCATCATTATGAATGACCAACAATCAAAATAAATCAACAGTCAATCTTGTGACTGAATTTGAAATGGATATCCTGTTAACCAGGCCAACTATTTAGTCTTTACCAGTTTGGGGCAATTGGTTAAACATAATTTGGATGCACCAACTTAAGTGCTCATTTATTAAAATAACAACCAGAAAAACAATAATTCTGGGACATTAAAACATGCTAGTCATCATCAATACTCTTGCCATGTAGTATATTAATGTACTGGCCAACTATAAACTTAATTTTTAATACACTAAACTAAGTAAAATGTTGTTCTGGGCTTTAAAGAATATAATCTTATGTGTCAACCAGGATTATGATGATTTATCATCACTGGATTTCCAAAAGGACTAAAATACATCCCCATTTATATATCAGACCATTATGCACAAATCTAGCTAAGAAGAACACAAGTTCAAATACTGTTATGGTGAGCAAGAGATGATGCAATGCAATTTTTAACAATTAAATATAAGTTTATTAACAATAAAATGATATTAAGGTCTTAAGAATATGGTTCTATATTTAGAAACCTTCTGATTTTGATTAATATACAAAGCTTCAATTATTACATTTTAATTTACATTATTAATTTGCAAAATGTAAGTTACTATATGGTTGTTTATATATAACACACATATATATATGTACAGCTACATGTTTTTAAATATACTGAATATATTTCAATTGATATTCAATAATGACAAAAAATGATTAAATTTTACATGTGTCTATTAGACACTCTTTGATATATGCACAGACATGTGCAGTATTTGATTTATACTTCAATGATCATATAAATACAATAAATGATTAAAAATTTTAAGTTATATATTTTTTTATAATACAAATACCTAAGCTAGGTTTACTTAAACACAATTATATAATTGTGCATGTATGTGCAGTACAATTGATTTAACATATAAATGAAATTCATCTATCATTTTTGAATTTATCAGAATAAAATTATTAACATTTTCCATAATTATTTCCTTTTTGAATATACAGTACATAAATTTCACTGCTTTAATAATGAGTTTTTTATTTTTTTTATTTTTAAAAAATAAAATCAATTTTTTGACAGGTTAGAAAAATTCTTTTTTTATCAAGTGACTCTTAATTAATTATAACACTTTTAGAATCATCTTTAAATTAATCTAAAAAGATTTGTTTTGGTCAATTAATTCAATCATTTCATTCAGTCAAAGTTTTACTTGCATTATTTTTTTAAAAAAAATAGATTTTAAAATAAAATTTTTCTATATTTGTCTCATAATCACAGGTTGCTTTTAATTATATATGCCTCAAAATGTCATTTTATTTTTTCAATAAATGACTTTAAACAAAATCATTGTATATTATATATCTCACTTTTTAAAATGTCATTTTTAAAAATAAATTATTTTAAACAACTCATTACATATATATGTGGCATGATGCATTTGTCTGTGGTTCCTTGCATGTATAGATAAACAGCAGCATATGTACAACTATTTCTTGGTTAACTGATGGTTCTCTTGGCAAACTTGGTTTTTGGTCCCTCAGGAAAATATACTTATATTGGCATTCCATGAGCTCCCTTCTGTCTAGGGCTTGATAAGCTTTAGGTCAGCAAACTATTTTGTCCACATTTAAGGCTAATTGATCTATTAGAAGAAGACCTGGACTTCAGGTGAATAAAAACTCCATAGTAAACTATAGGATAGTTTCTGGACTTGACCTCCCATAGATTTCCATAGAGGCTCTGTCCAACTCTGCAGCTAGCTATTACCCAACTCTACTGCTGCCACTCTCTGCTACTGTTACCAACAAACTGTAGCAAACTCTTACAAAAATATTAGCCAAACTATTTAGCCAACTTTCTTTTCAAAAGCTGCTATCCAGACTATGCAGCTGGCCAATTTGGCCTACTGCTTTTCAAAAAAATATTAAAGCCAACTGAACTGATATTTTTATCAGCCCTTTTTATAAATCATTTGATGTGATAAAAACACCTTAATTGAAAACAATTTTTTCTGTCTAATCCTTATCTTGATTAAAAATAATTTTAATCAAAAGCTATTTCAATATGTACCATAAATTTTGATTTAAATAAACATGAAAGTTGAATCAGTAATAAAATTCAAATAAAAAATAATTAATTCAAAATATATAATACTATTACCCATGTATAGATGATTTATAACTTAAAGATGCAAGTATTCCCAAAAGTATTTTATTTGTTTTTCAGTTTTAATAAAAAAAAACTCAAAATGGCCAAACCAAAATAAAGTTTACTCTTGGAAAATTTTGAAAGGAATGACCATCATCAATTATTACTGCCACCCCTGCATGTCCCCATGTGGCTTGTATGATTTCTCATGGCTGCAGATATTAGCTAACATATATGGATGTAAAAAAAACATTTAAATTGACTTATAAACACAAACTAAATGGATTAATAAAAAATGTAACAATTTTAAATTTAAGTTTAAAACCTTCTAGTATTTATAATGATGAAATTTTACAACATTTAATAGTATACATTCAAATATCAGCCTTTTTAAAGCTAATTGTGCATACGCTTTGCGAGTGTTAATAATAAATGAATACTTTCTCACCAATACAAGATATAGTATTTATGCAGGAATAAAAGGAATCCTCTTATTCCTACAACTCAAATGCTTATATATGAGCAAGGCTGATATTTGAATGTATACAATTGTAAACATACGCTATATAAAATAAATGCTTATTAACATTTAATAGTGAAACAATCACAAAACATGGTTTTTGTAGATATCATTTTTTAATATTTAACTTTTGTCTTCATTGGTCCCTCCAATTTCTTCTTTTTGAACACTGCTGATGTTAGAGAGTAAATAGAGCAATACTGGTGATGTTATATGAGTTATAATATCAGTAGGTCTTTGGTAATTTATACATCACTTTCTATTTCTTTCCTCATGCATCATAGAAGCATTGCACTGGCTGGATTTGAAAATTTTAGCATTAGTTTCTGGATTCAACTGTTTTTTCAGGCATTTTGACTATTATGGTTCTTTATTTGCCTAGCCACACATTATATATATTCTTATGCTAGATAAAATCATCATACTAGCTATCATAATGAGCATTAAAAAAATAAAGAAACAATAATTGAAATACAGCTATCGAAGTTACAGTATAAAGCAATTTTAACTAGCAGTTGTTTCTCTCCTCAGCATGGATCACTGCAACACTGTTTTAAAAGTAGATGAGACTGGAATGAAAAGATATATGGAATAAAATCCTGGATTTCTGGAATTAGAATGTGTAGTTTCTTATTTTAAATCTATTTATATCTACTTGATGTTATTCAAACATGTTTTCAAACAACATATACATCACCAGCTAAAAAAATATGACATTGAGTCATTGTAATATTTTTTTGAAAAATACACTCTTCAAAACATATTGTGGATATACTAATTTTATGTACATTATCTCATGACTTTATGCATAAATAAATGAAGTAAAAGAAGCAGAAAAAATATTTTTATTTTTCTTCGTTTATATTTCAGTAACATGGGAAGGAAAAATTTATTGCTGACTTTTAATTACAGCTCAGTAATTTACCTGTTTTTATTAATTCCAAAAGTTTTATTATTATTTTCAAATCTACCATCAGATTTACTATAAAACTGTAGATTTTATTCAAAACTAAATTTAAAATAGACATACTAAAATATCACAAAAATGCTTTGGATTTTTATAAATTATGCAATTCAAAATTCTTTCATGTATCAAAAGCATTTTTCCTTTACATTGTAACTTATTATTATTTTACATATGAAACAGTAAATTGATAAAATATAACAAAATGCATAAACTAATCTTTCTTTAAATTTTTTAGGCAATTTACTCAAGTAACATGTAAATGGCAGTTTGTATAGTTAGTTTACATGAGTTTTTATTAAATATTCATTTTTTCTTCAGTATTGTAGTATAACCAATCTGAGTGCATTGGATTTGTTTTAATTACAATATATATAATATCCACACCTTTGAGTTTACAGGTATTGCTTTTAAGTGGTTTTTAAAATTATATATTACAAAATATTAAAAGTCTTATATATGAAATAAATTGTAAAGTGTTTTGAAAATGAGAACAATAAATATAAAACTAAAATATAATTTATTTTAAAATATTATTTTAAGTAAAAAGAATGTTGCTATAGAAACCAGTCACAAATGACTAATGTGGAGGGGGTGTAAAATACTAAGTTCATCTGCTTTTCCAAGAAAGGGAGGAAATGATTGTTAATTCTTGGTTGTGTCACTTATTGAATAGAAGTCTCTAAAATGACAATGATTATTTAAGAAAATATCATGCATTTTCTGGGACAAAATCATCCAGAATGCTTTCCCTGATTTTTTTACCATTGTAGCTGAATACGGAGCTGTAAGCAAAGAAATGTCTTAAAATTAATTTTGATCCTGTTGATCTGTTCATCACTATTTAATGCTGAAGAAATATTTGAGATTTAGTTGCTACAAGAAGAAAATTAGCCATGTAAATTGGTTATCACTTAGAAATATAGTTCTATAATTATTCTGTGAATGTACTGATAATTTCAATGGAGATTCTCATAGGAAAAACTGCTATGGAATGAATCAAAAGAAGTTAATGTTAGTATTGCTAGTTGACCATTAAAATTAATGATTTTAATGGCTATATATATCTACATATATGGAGACAGATGTATAAGTGAGCTCACAAAGACATCAAGGTAATTAACTGAATTTTCTATTAGCTTTTCTCAATGAGTTATTATAAAGCTACAAAGATTTCCCACCCTTTCATGCATGATTGGCATATAATTTTTTACATATAAATATGCAGATATATATTATATAATTCTATTTGTTAATTAAAAATATTATTAATAATTTTCTTGTTTGTAATTTCTTATTTGAAGTCCAAGCTAATTATTTATTTTGTTACTGTAATAATAGTATTAGGTGAAGAGGGTTAACAATCAGGAAATATAATTGAATATACATAGAAACTTGTTTTTATGTATGATCAATTTGATTGTTGCTAGATTTGACAATTAAAAATAAGGTGTATGTAGTCATTCCCCATGTACACAGTCACCCATTAGTTATCTTTAAATTTCCCTAAACCGAAATTAATTTGCAAACATTGTATTTTTCATTTTATTGTAAACTTGATTATTAACAATTGTTAAAAGATCAGTTACTAGTACAATATATATATATTGGAGGAATAGTTGTTAATTTTTTACTGTACAAATTGAATAATCATGATGATAGTGTATAGTTCTTTCTATCTTTGCAATTTTAAACTTTGTTAATACATTTTGTACTGTAATAGAAGCTTTTTATCTTTACAGTATAGTAATATGAAATATATATATTTGAAAATTTTCAGAAAATTTAAAATTAATTTATACATTTTGGTTTCTATAATTTATATAAATTATAATAGACATGCATACATATGTACACACGAATATTTACGGTTAAATATGAAATTTACCTACTACATTTTTAAAGCTCCCTTAATTGTAACTAAATAGTCATATTTTTAGTCCAGCAATGCTATAAGAATGAAAGCCATTGAAACTGTGATCTTGTATGCCTGTGCACACGATTGTCGATTGGTTTAGGAATTTGGAAAATGAAAATTGTAAATCTTTTCTGATCGTTCATCCTCCCATCTGTTAACTTCATTCTTTTAGTTTTGATTATTCAATGATTTATGCGGTAAGTAATTAATTCGATATTATATTTATTGTAATAAAATGATTATGAGTTTAAATATATTTTAGAAAGTTTGAGAAATATTTCTTTAAGAATGTATTTAATTATTAGTAAGTTTAAACTTATAATTCAACTTAATAAATAATAATCTCTAGTCAAACGAATGACTAATAAAATTTATCAATATATATATAATTCAACATTTCTATACATATTTTTTCCCTTAAAAACACACACACACACACACAAAAAAAAAAAAAAACCAACCTTTTTTATTGTCGAGGATGTAATTAAAACATTCTTACGACAACTATTCGTTAATGTTATCAAATGATAGAAATTATGAATGGTAATTTTAAAGATAATACATTTTTTTATATTTATGACAATCTTTTATTTAATAATAAATCTTTAAATAAAACATGATTATTTTCTTTTGATATAATTCTATTTTTAAATACTATACCTAATTTTATATTCTGTTAATTAATGAACTAATTCAGAACTTCATTTGCTCAATATTCCTCTATTGGTTAAGCATTCAAACCGCTGTGGGAGTACGAACGCAGATGATTTATCAAACTCATTGTCTTTCCCAATTTAAATGTTTTATATATATTATTGTTAATGATCACAATTTAATTTCAAACAAATCAAGTGATTGTAATAATTGATGGACACTTGTGCAAAGATAAAAATGTCCTATGTGGGCTACTATCTCTGCTTACTATTTAAAAAAATCCTCGGTCTATTAGAAAAATTATCTATCTGAATAAATTTCCAAATTCGAATCCAGATTTGAATGCCATATGATTGATACGGTATCATAATATATTAACCACTTTCACCTTTGTATATTGCATTAATAATTCCCTATAGTTATTTAATTTGCATTTATTTTTACTTTTTCAGTTAATTTTAGAAAAAAAATAAAGTTAAGGAAATCAATATATGACTATAAAAATAGTAAAATAAAAATATCTTAAGGATAAAGGAGCTAAATTATTTTAGAATTTTATTTTGTAAATATAAAAGATTATTAGAATTTACAATAACACTTAAAAGTATAAAATGCAAACTTAAACTGTATTGAAATAACACTTAATGACAACTACCATCAATATAATAATAAAGTGTTTATTATTGTGTTGTAATACTTTATTACCTAGGCCCTTTGGAACTTCTCATATGTATACATACTAAATATATATCTAAGCTTAATAAGTCAAAATTATTGAATGATACATAAATTAAACAAATGAAAAGTAAAATAGTCGTAAATAACTCACTGCAACAGCAAAAGACCTTTTCAATATCTCTTCATAAAAAAAGAATAAAACACATTATCTTTTTAACTTCTAGCTAAAAACGGCTAGCTATCCATTTACTGACAAATAATTAGATAACTCACTAAAACTTATAAATCATTGATTTGAAAATAATTTTAAATTTGTTTGAATATCTCCAACAACCTAATTTTTTTAAAGTTGTGAATTTTAAATCATGAGCATAATTGGCACATATGCTACTATTCCACAGTAAGATCTTTTATATTAACATCTCTGTGTGTCTATATATATATGTATGTATACTTGATGTACAGATCTAATAAAAAAATATTAAAATTTAAATTGACTATCTTAGATAAAAAATGATATAGAATTAGATGAGTGTATTTATAAAGAAAATAATAATAGTCATAAGGGATCAATCACTCCTGACATATGTACTATATGAATTTATAAGACTGAGGAATGCTATCATTTTGGACACAAAACAGAAGTCTTTGAAAAGATAAAAATGAATGCACTTTATCTTTCTGACCTAAATTTATATATATAGGCCAATCTTAAACATTTAGAAATGAGAATGTGAAGGTCTTAATAATCATTTGCCTATATATTGATAAATTTTGCAAATGTCATTTATTAACATATAGTGAATGGAATTGAAAATAATGATTAAGACCTTAATACTCTCATTTCTAAATGCTTAAGTTTGTCATATATATAAAAATTTAGATAAACATGATAAGATGGATTTATTCTTATCTTTTCAAAGACTCTATCTTGTGTTTAATGTCAAAGTATTCCTCAGATTTACACATTCATGCAGTGCATGTGTCAGAAAGTGATCCCTTATGACTATTACAAATAAAATCTAGTGCTAGATAAATAAATAATAGTTTAATATAAAGAAACTAAGAATAAAATATAAATTCAAGTAGTTGGATATGTAAAAATAAAATGGGAATCTGTAACAAATGTTATTCATTGAAAAAGTGATTGATAAAAACACAGGATGAATGAAAAATGAATATAGAGTTTAGATGTATTAATAAAAACTGTAGTCAGAATTACTTTAAAAAGAAACTTGTATTATCTTACAGAGAATACTCAATGCACTGGAAATTCAGTTCATTATAAAAGGAAAAAGTTGAAATGGAACATATTTCAAATGCTTTGAGCATTGGTAGAATGGTAAACTCAAGGGCTAAAGCTTTCTGGATAGTTTCTCAAATGGGAGAGATAAAGACTCATTTCCTAAATTAATATAGAACAGTGAAGTTCAATCTGTCAATTTATTGTTCAATCATTCACACGGTTATTCAGCAATTGATAATAAACATTAAAAAAATCAAGAAATTTACTTAAGTTTAATGCTTTTATTCTATTATTATATTTTGTAAAAATTCAATCGAATAAAAAAAAAACACTTTTTAAGGGTTTCTAATATCAAGCAACAAATATTTATTGTTATAACATCTGCTTTTCGGCTGCTCATTTAACTATAAAATTTTATCAAGTTCTCCAAATAAAATCGCAGGTTGTTTTACAATTGTTTGTGTGTGTGTGTGTGTAATTTTCTTTCATATATGAATATATAAAATAATCTTAAATACGATTAAGGTCTCTCTAGCGAATAACCTATTGCCGTTGTGAAGATGCCAATTTACTGGTAAATAATTGCATATCCAGTTAGATTGGCTAACTGTTCCCACCCCTAAACTTTTTAAAATCCGCAGTTATGTAGAAAATATATAATTTTCAACAGATTTGAATCCTTGTTGTGAGCAAAGCAGACCGCTACTACTACCCGCCAAATCTCTTCTATATATAAATACAAACAGAAATTACAAATCAAAACTGATACAATGTTGTTGTTTTTTTAAAAAAAATATTTATTTTATCTTTTGTTTAACAAATTCTCACCAGTATATAATTTCATTTAAAATTAGGATAATAACAATAATCTTTATTTATTTTTTGACTCCCTTTATTTTTTCATGACCTTAGGTCACCAAAACAACATCCACATATTTTTATTAGAAAACTTTTATTTTAAATATGGTTCAGTAATTATCTATGACGAGCAGTAAAAGGTTTTATATAAATTAACATATATATAATAAATAAAGCCACTCACAATATTTCACGCAAAATTTTGGTCAGAATAGTTAAATAATGTTCAATTTTGAAATCAATAAAAATAGCATTTCTCTCTCTCTTTTTTTTTTTTGTCGTTTTCAGTAATGTCTTTAAAAATTTAAAACAATTATTTTTTTTCAAAATGAAGAAAATGGGCAAAAAAAATCATAGCTTTGATTCATAGTATGCTTTCCCGCTGAAGAAAACTCCAACACCGTAAACACACGTATTAAAAAACCCAAAGATCTGTAAAAAAAAAAAAAAATAATAATAATAATAATAATTAGTAAATAAAAATAAATTTAAAAATAAAATATAATTTTACAAAAGGAAAATAATATTCAAACGCGACAGGCTTGGATTCTTCCAGCACATCTTTAAAAACATTGAAATATATTGGGAGAAATAGAAATTAAATGTCAATTGCTGAAAGATTTTATGCATTTCTTTCATATTTTATTACCCTAAGGATATATTTATTTATCGATCAATATTGAAGATGGATTGTTTATCAGCTAGATTGATTATGGTCCAGCTATTTAAAAAAAAATCTGTGCTTACTGGATATTTTTAATTACACTTTGAATTTGAACCTTAGTTCACAAAAATGAAAAAAGTTAAGAAAATCGAGTATTTCAATCCAGATAAATTAAATTCTTATCCACAAATAAAACTTAAATACTCTTATTCATTGCAATTTAATGCTAAACACACATCTTAACATATGTTAATAATATAGATTAAATTTATTTATTTGCAATTAAATTTAAAATATATCTGAATTTTTTTTCTTGTGTAAAGAAGAATCACTTGAAGTAATGAGATGTTCAATTTTGAGTGTCTGATGAGATGCTGAATGATAAAGGGCAAAAATAGTGTAATGAAAAAATATCGAACTGTCATTTTTTCTTTTAATACTTAAATATAAATGTGTTCATTTATTATATCTTAGAATACATTATAGCTATTATATTTATAATATATACGTGTTTTATAAATTTATTGCAGTATGTGATTTATAAATAACAACTTCATGTTAATACACACTAGCATGTAATAATAATAAACATTCATGTGAATTAATAATGATTCCAGAAAACGAGATTCGAAAAAGTCGCTTTAGCCAGAGAATGAGCAGAGCACTAGGAGGATTAATGGTTTATGTCTTAGAACTTGTTGTAATCGTAATGCAGATAAATATTGTATTAATAGGTTTTATATAACTATATGATAATATGCAAATATATTAATTTCCCCACTGATAATAATTAGTATTCTTAGATACTATTTGTTTTACCTAATTACTAATTGAAAATAAGTTATTTAATTTACATATATTATTATTTTGTTCTATATAAACGTTCGAATCCCTTTACAATCAGCTACTACAGATTAATCATCAGGATTTAAATAAAACAACAGTTATAATAAATAGATTAAATAATACATATGCTCAATTTATTAATGAAACACTGGGATTTCCATCTTCCAATATAATGACTAATGTAGCACTATATGTATTCTTTAATAAGTACATTATAAACAATAGCATATACTGTATTTATTTTTAAAAGAATTTCATCTATCTGCTCAATTTCGTGACCTATTAATCATATATTTTAATCTGGAATAATGTTTTATTTTATGGCTTTATTTTAATACGTATACACTTATTAAATTACCCTAAAATACACTAAAAGATTTAATATTTATTAATGTGCTATTCTTAAGTTTATTTATATTCATTTTAATAAATACAAATAATGTATACTGAAATAATATTCCATACGAATATATGCAATGTCTATCAATTTTATAAAATTTGTAATTTTAAGCTTGATCTATTATGATTTTGCAGAGACAGCTTGTTTTCTTAAAATAAATTCTATTGAATTTAAAATGTAAGATTGATCTATTATTTTATCAATATAATATTACTGAAATAATATTCCATACGAATATATGCAATGTCTATCAATTTTATAAAATTTGCAATTTTAAGCTTGATCTATTATGATTTTGCAGAGACAGCTTGTTTTCTTAAAATAATTTCTATTGAATTTAAAATGTAAGATTGATCTATTATTTTATCAATATAATATAAAAAAATTGATTTCTAGAACTGATAATGATAATCCAACAATTATAATTTAGAAACTTTAAATAACTCACATTGTTTTCATTGAAATTTTTATACTGAGCAATTTTTGGATTAATAAATGGAGAACTTTACAGAAATTATTTGATCTTAGTACAAATCAGTGTGCATAAACTGATTATAGGATACCCACTCTCTCTATTTTTATTTGAAAAGCTTCTGTGTTTGTAAATTTTCTGTTGCATTGCTAAACCTGTATTGATTCTGACCCAAAGGATGAATGACAGACATCCAATGAATAATTTCAGCATACCCCAATCTCTTTTTAAGATTAGCAATATAAATTTTCTTCAAAAATCATTATTTATTGATGCTATAAATGGATCGCCAAAATATATCATTGTAACATCATAAAATTATTACAGGTCTAAAAACGGACATCATTCTGAATTAATCAACACATATCATCTTTCATTTATTATATTTTTCAGCATCTTTAAAGACTGAACTGAGAACATTGCCAATAGAAAGACATCATCTGGATTAGGTAATAAAATAAAAACAATTTCATAAATATGAACTCTTAGTTTAAAATATTAGAATAAATTTTTATTGATTGAGACTTTCACTGTAATTTTTTTTTTTATATTTATAATTATTATCAATTCTTTAACAAATATTAGATCTTAAAGTTTATTAATATATTTATGTTATAATTCTTATTAATCATAAAATTAAATCCATGTTTTATTAAGTTTGAAATGGAGAATGAGTGCTATTAAATTATTGATTTTCTTTTATTCCATTAAACATTTTAAAACAAAAATTAATCTTTATTTTTTTGTCATGCTCTACGGCAAACTAAAATAACACGATTAAATTTATATGAATGGTATAGAGCATAATCTTTGTATATTTTAATATTATTGGATATATTATGTAATTAAGAATGAGATTCAATGACCAATGTGTTGTTAACTCGATTATACAGAAGGAAATTAACTGATAACTAAAAGGATAAATTAGGGAGTATTGAGCATTTTAAAATATTGTATCGTTATTTAGCCTGAGTGTTACCTTATGTGATTCTTAATATATTTTATCAATTTGCTCTCTGTTACATTTTTGCTATATGTGTGGGTGTATCAATAGAATAATTTATCAGGTATGGCTTTATTTTAGTGATAGCAAAATAATTGTGTACTTATGAACATATATATAAAGAATAAAATGGAATTTAATAATATAAATGTTACTACAGTTATTGTTGATTAAATTCTTTTTATATCTATGGCTTATATATGGCTCACTGCCTAGATCTCTGAATATTGATTGTGAGGGTTATCTCCATACTAATTTTATATAATAAAGCTACTGTAGAATGATTCACATTAATAGGATGATTTGTTTGGGCATATGAATGTTGTCGATATCTATTATGCGAATCTCTGAATATCACAAGTCATAAGGAACAACATTAATATTCTTGAGCAATAATAAAATAGTATTTAATTTACCTATAGTATTTAATTTACCTAACAAGCTTATTGATATTGAATTTCTATTTATTAATAATTAACAGATTAACAGAAAAAAAAGCACTTGGCATATGTAAGTTATTTTTTTATTAATAATTATTTATATGTGATCGTTTCATTTTTCTTATTTAATACTTTATTTATAAGTTACTTCAATTTGTATGCATATATACCTTTATAGAAGTACATTTAATCCTACCATGACAATAAATAATTTCTTATTTACATGATTGAGCAAGTTATTAAAGAAAAAAATAACTCGGAAAGCTTATTGAAATGGGGTATTAGTGTTATTTTGCTAGTAAGTTTAACTCTCCTTTATGTGAGTATTTTTCCATTAACATTTGATAGTTTAAGGCAGCTTAATATAAGAAGAAAGTCTAAGCTTTTCATCTAGTAATGCTCTCTTGCAAATGTGATACCAACAGTCTTGTCCATGTATTCATTACAATTTAAATATAACACAAATGAAAAAAACATTTGTGTTTAATTATTCATATCGAACCTTATAAATGCCAATAAAGTGTAATTATTTTAATTGAAAATTTTAAATATTCTTGAGATTTTTTTAAATTATAAAATAAAGATGAAGCACTTTTCAAAATAATATAAAGTTGCTATTTTTCAATTGTATTTTGTAATAAAAGAAATAATATAATATTACTATCTACATTATATTATATTTTATTACAAGTTGTATAAATATTTTTTTTAATCTGGTCCAATATTTTCTTTCTTTGGACTCCTTTTTGATGTATGAGCAATGTTTTTCACAATGTTCTATTTAATGCCATGGTTATTGATTTGGTTAAGATCCTCTGATATTTGCATATTTTCAAAAGTTGACTAAATGACATATCTAGGACGAGATTATTTAAGCTTAACTTATAATTTGACCTCAGTTCTCTAAGAGTTTGGCTAATGAAAATGAAAAATAGGTTTTTCCCTCTTTTGCTTTTTTTTTTTCAGCAGTCCATTCTGTTCAGTAGTACTTAAAATAAATTAAAAAAATAATTTTTTTAAAATAAATTTTCAAAAGAATAAAATTTTGATGAAATTTCTACTATCAAGTCTTTTATTGTTTTAAAATACAAAATAATGAACTGTTTTTCTTACGTTTTTCTAATCATCTTAAATAAAATAACAAATACATTCTATAGGTCGAATTTTATTTTCTAATGTATTTTAATTTTAAGTAAAATTAATTGATCAAGACGATTTGTTTATTATTATTATTATTATTATTATTATTATTATTATTATTATTATTATTATTATTATTATTATTATTATTATTATTATTATTATTATTATTATTATTATTATTATTATTATTATTATTATTATTATTATTATTATTATTATTATTATTATTATTATTATTATTATTATTATTATTATTATTATTATTATTATTATTATTATTATTATTATTATTATTATTATTATTATTATTATTATTATTTCAGAAGATTGGTGAAGCATGTTTATAAAAGAGATTTGAAGAATTATATTAGAAGAATTGAGGTTAATATTTCATCTAACCCTAAAGAATTTTGGGATTTCATTAAAAAGTCTGGTTTGGGTAGAAAAAAGGTTCAAGCTACTCATGGTTTCACTTTAAGTGCAAATGACTTTTCAAAACATTTTGCTGATGTATATTCATCACATGATGCAATATCTTCAAATATTGCATTATTTTGTAATTCTTCAACTGTTCATTGTATGATTGACCATATTTCTAAGGATGATGTTGTTATGGCTATTAAGCGACTTAAAATTCATTCTAGTTTGGGAATTGATAATATTCCTTCATTTATTTACAAAGGGCTAGCTGAATTTATTGCAGTTCCTCTTGCATTTATTTTTAATTTATCACTGAATTCTTGTGTTTTTCCTAATGTGCTTAAGTGTGCCAAAATGGTCCCAATTTTTAAGAATGGTTCACGTGATTGTCTTAATAACTATAGACCTATTTCTGTTTTACATACTATTGCTAGAATTTTTGAGAGGTGTGTTTATAATAAAATTATTTTAGATGTTAGTAAACTCATTTCTTCTTCACAGCATGGTTTTATACCTAATAGATCCGTAGAAACTAATTTGTTAACAATTTATGATCATATAGCTCATGCAATTGAGGACCAGCAGAGACTTGATGTTGTTTATTTTGATTTATCAAAAGCTTTTGATAAAGTAGACCACAGTATTCTTCTTCGCAAATTATATCAAATGGGTTTTTCTACTAAGCTTGTTTATTGGTTTCAATCCTTTCTTCATGGTCGTACTGCATATATTAAATTTAATAATACTATTTCATCTAAGTTTAAATGTAATTTTGGAGTTCCTCATCTAGTATTTTAGCACCTATGCTTTTTAACATTTATATGAATGACCTTAAGGATTGCTTAAAATCTTCTTATCTTTTGTGCTATGCAGATGACTGTAAAATCTTTAGAAGAATCACATCTGTGTTTGATTGCACTCTTCTTCAAAAGGATATAGATAATTTTAGTGCTTGGTGTGATTTAAATAATATGATTGTTAATTTCAGTAAATGTTCCTTAGTCTCGTATTCTAAAAAATCTGAAGTTTTGCATTTTTCTTATTTTATTAATTGTCACAAAATTATTTCTGTTGAATCCCAAAAGATTTGGGAGTTATATTTTCTAGTAATGGATCCTTTCTTCCTCATTTGGAAATGATTATTGGTAAAGCTTTAAAAATTATAGGTACTATTCTAAGGTTTGGTCATCATTTCAGTGGTGATACAAAATTTAAATTATTTTTATCATTGGTTCTTCCCATCATTGAATATTGTTCAGTCATTTGGAATCCTAGCTCTAAACAGGGATGTAACTTATTACAATCAGTGAGTAATAAGTTTTTTAAATATGTTTCTTTGGGAAATAAAACTGTTGTTCATCTTTCTTCTAGAAGACAATATAGAGATCTTAAATATCTTTATAAACTTGTTAATAAAATAGTTCTTTTATCTGACACAATTTCTACTGTTGTAATTAGATCTCATGTGCATGATACTCGGTCTGCTTCTGTTTGTTACATTAAAACTTGTCATTCCAATGTTCTTAGATTTTCTCCTTTATTTAGACTGCCATATTTATATAATCAGATTTGTAGTAATAATAATTACTTCAATTTAGATTATAATCAATTTTGTTATGTTATTAAATTTAAATGTCATATTTGATTGGTTTAACTTGATTTTGTTTATATATATATATGTTAAATTGTTTTATTATTATTATTATTTTGTTACGCGTTTATATTTATCCCTTTTATTTATTTGTTATTATTAATGTTTTAATAATAATTGTTTATATGCTGATATTTAATTTTACTTTAGATTTTTAAATGTGTTAATTATCTTTTATTGAAATATGGCACATAATTATATTAATAATTTGTCATTTAAACTCATTTATGTATTTATATATTTGTTATGGTGCAATACTGTAATTGGCTTTATGCTGTAGTTTTGTACGGTAAATAAATGAATTGAATTGAATTGAATTATTATTATTATTATTATTATTATTATTATTATTATTATTATTATTATTATTATTATTATTATTATTATTATTATTATTATTATTATTATTATTATTATTATTATTATTATTATACATTCTATAAATTCTTTTATCTCTTTTTCTGTATTAATTATAATAAATTAATAAATGTTTGAACATTTAAAAACAGAAAAGGCTTTCTTTGGTTTAAATATCTTTATCCTATCTTAGCACTTTCAATATTTCCAGTAACATAATCATAGCTTTATGAATTAATTTAGCTAAAATCGAAAATTATCTGTATTTGTTTGTTTGTCAGATTTGCATAAAGTAAAAGATGTTAGTGTAGCCATTTTTTTGGATAGAGGAATGCTAGCTTTTTTATTTAATGCATACTTGTCTTTGGCTATAGTTCATGCCTTTTTAACTCTTTTTTTTGTTATCTCTCTCAGTGCATAATATGTCTGCTTTAGAGAGAGTTACTAAATTCGTTATTATTATTTCTTCAATAAATGAACATATTGATCTGAGTATGTGTGTGGGTTTGCATTCACTCAACATCCATATGTCATCTTCACTCATTCAACTATCAATCTAACCAACCATAGTTGAAATAAAAGTCAAACTATTACTTCTTTATATTGAGTTAATCACATGCAAGAACTTTAATTGGATGGTCTGCTAAAAAAAAAAAATATTTTTATTTTTATATAATTATTTCCTCTTTCTATAACTTATGTTGAGACTATTAGCTGAATTCAATATAAATGGGTATTGTGATTGTTATAATTTGTAGATTTCACTGACAATGATTCACTGCAGTAGATAAGTATCACATGTTATTTGGAATTTCATTCAGTGTTTCTCTGAAAGTTTGTGATGGTGGTATTGTAATTATATGCTAGATTATTTCCATTATTTCATATTAAATGTTAAATGTTTTTTTAAAAATTCAAACTTGATTTAAACTTTCCAAACATTGTTTCAGATAGTATTATTATGTTTATTTTTTTCAAAAGTGCTGGCTAACCATTAACAGTACTAGGAAGAGAACTGAATCTTTAAATTCGTGAATATTAATAAGACAATATTCTGGTCAATTAGACTATTCTTCTAAAGGCAACAATCAATAGAGAAAAAAGAAGAGCAGAAAATTTAAAAAAACTGTTCACATGACAATGGCAAACAAATCAAAAAGTCAACCTAATGTGATAATTCATATTTGGAAAACACTCATTAACTTTGCCCTCAAGCAAAAAATGGAAAAATCAGGAGGCTTTAATGAAATTTTTACTGTTATCTTTGACAGATAATTAGAGCACTGCTTTAAATCCAATATTCCTGAATCTAAAGATCCCAGGTTTGATTCTCTTGCAAATATTGTTATTGGCCAGGCCAGCAAGACCTGAAGAAGAGAAAAACATAAAACTTGAAACATGTTATTTACTATCTGTATTTTTATATTGGACTATTTACATCATCTAATATGTGTGTTGAATGTCTTTAAAAAAGTTTAATTTTATTTAAATATTCCAAACACATCCAACTGTTAGTAATATCACAGCAAACATGTTAGTATATGCACAATGTTTCGAGAGGTATTTTTCTTCCCTCTTCTTCAGGTGTTGCTGGCCTGATCAGTCACAGTACTAGCATAGAATTTGAACCTGGATCCTTAGATTCTTGATTATTGAATTTTAAGGTAATGCTCTAACCAACTGACTAATAGATGAATGTATTTAGAAAGTTTAAATAAAGTTTGAATTTTTTAAAAAATATTTAACAATTAATATTAGGTAATGAAAATAATCCAACATATAATTACAACTATATTTTATTCATTTTAAAGGAAGCTACTAAGTCTGTTATTTCCAATAATATAGTGCAAACATATAATATACCTAATAAAAAAGGTTCCTTCATCTCAAATTCTATATATTATAAATATCTACCAGTATAAAAATTTGAAAACACTCTCTCTCACACAATGCATGCATTTTGAACTTATCAGATGAACTAAAAGCATTAAACATCTGAATCTTCATGTAATATCAAATATTAAAAATCATGAATTAACTATTGTCATAACTTAAGGCAATAAAGATTTTTATGCTTTTTTAAACAAACAAATCAACTTAATTATTAATAAAATTTGAATTTATTATTTTGTGCATCCAGTTTTGACTAAACAGTACAGTGAAGCTATGAAATACACTGTACCAAAGTATGTAATTTAAATTATATGCTATCCAAAAAAAAAAATGTAAACAAACAAAAAAACCCATTAACATTTACAAATTTAACATATTTATAATCTTAAGTAGACACTTTTTACTTCTGATCACTAAACACAATCATATTTAAAATAAAATAAAATAAAATTTTGTAAGTAAATTTTAAATTAGGCCACCAGCTATTTTTTCATTTCAGAAAAGCATAAATAATCATGTTTATTAATAAAATTTCTTTGGTTTATGATGAAAGCATATAATATTTTCTAAGCATAATGCTAAAACTTTTATAAAATTTTAAGACATACTTAAAGTTAATACAAATTAAAAACAACAAACCAATTAGACTGTAATTTTTTGATAAAAAAAAAAGTTATTGGAAAAAAAGAAAGAATATAACCCTGAATATATTTACTTGCGATAAAAGTTTGATATTTCACTGTGTATTTTATTTAAAAAATAAAAATAAAGTACAGTCAAGTTTTTTTTTTTTTCATATTTTTTCAGTGAATGAAAGATATGTATAAATAATATCCCCTCAATTTATTATTAATAACTATATTATTATTTTAAGCCAATAAACATCACATGATCACTATTTCTTATTGCCATACACAGCAAGCTAGAGTAATCAATGAATTCCAGAAGGCATAAAATCCCCATCTAGTGCATACTCTTCCAATATCCTCAGATTAGTTTCTGGTTTGTGTCCTTCATCAGTGAGGAGGTTTGGATTTGAGAGCACTGTATCTAGATCTTAGGATCTAATGCAACCCTCCAGCAGCCACCTTTTACATCCACCTTAAAATTTCCAATTCAAGCCCAGCAGCTTATATAGTCATATATTTTGGTGTCTTTGATTCTTTAATAATCATAACCACCACTATCCTATTAGGAAAAATTGATTTTAAGCCAATAAACATTAAACATATGATCACTATTTCTTATGTTTGCTTATAACTGTTATAAAAACAGGCAAAACTCACTATACATATTGCTATACACAGCAAGCTAGAGTAATCAATGAATTCCAGAAGGCTTGTGCATAAAATCCCCATCTAGTGCCTACTAATCCAATATCCCCAGACTAATTTCTTGCTTGTGGCCTTTGTCAGTGATGAGGCTTGAATCTGAAAGCACTGCACCTAGATCTTAGGATCTAATGCAACCATCTAGCAGCCACCTTTTATCTCCACTTAACTACAAAACTATGAATCTTAAATTAAAAACACCATAATATTTTCCATTCAAGCCCATCAGCTTATATAGTCATATAGGTCTGAAATCAGTTCAGTACCCATACATTTTGGTCTCTTTGGTTCTTTAATAACCATAACCACTACTATCCTATTATTATTGTTGTCATGCCAATGTTGACCTCAGCATAGAATTTGGGCTTTCCATCATCAGATTGTTAATGGTATGGATGGGCTAAAGAGTTAGCGGTTGAAGTAGATTGAAGCCTGTCCATTAAAGTATGAAGATTTGCTATTGTAATATAAAATGAGCACTGATTATATATATATATATATATATATATATATATATGAGAGAGAGAGATGATATATATATATATATGAGAGAGAGAGATGATAATCTGGACCAACTGATGAGTGCTGGTTCAGCACAAAATACATATATTGGCCATTATTGGTCTTTTCTACATGTGTGTGATCATGTGTATTAGTGATATGAGATAGTGTGAATAGTTGAAAGTCTGAGTCCAAATCCCTTATATTTACAATTAGGCTCCAGGTATATGAAGAGTGCCTGTATTTCAAAGATGGACTTAAAAAAATACAGCATAGTTCACAGCTCCACTATAACTGGCAAACAACAAAAATCCTTATAATTAGTGATCAAAAGATTTGCAGAGCAAGAATCTGAAAACAAGACTGTTACTTATATCATTTTTATGAAAAGTGATATAAATTTACAAGCAATTGAATAAAGAATGCCATTGCATCATCTTCCATAGATGACAATCATCAAATAATATCATGTGAACTAAATAAATAATTCCATATTTATTTATGGGAATAATAAAAAAATAATCTTGGAATATTTTTAGAAAACCAGATAAACACCAATCTAATAGTGTTTATAATGCTAATTTATTATTTTTTTAAGTTATTTTGACCAAACAAACTCAGAGGTCTGGTTAAGTTCAATATATATATATATAGATGAATAAATAGATTAAAGGCATGGAATATTATTTTTAGATTAAAAAAAGTTTAGAAAAAAAATCCAACAACAACAGAGAAATATATATATATCAATTAAAGACATATTTTGTCACATATATATATATATATAAGTTGATTAAAAAAACCGTTATTTATTTTGTGATAACTTACCCCTGCTGCTATATTTGGTCCAAATAAAAGACTGTTTTGTAATAATTGACTTGATTTTACAACTTGCACAATAGCAGCTATGAAATATAAAACAACAACTGAGATACCATATATAGATTCCTGAAATAAAAAATTATACAATATATATTATGCTTCAAATATATTGATCATACAGATAAAGTAGTTTTACATTATTATTATTTAAATATAAAATATATTAATAGAAATAATACATTGAATGACTAACGATGATAATGAGTTAAAATCTAATTTATTTGGATTGTGAAAGAGCTAACTATAAAACCACTGACACAATTCTAGAATTTACTTCCTTTTTATGTGAAATACTTGGGTATACTCAAAAGATTTCTCTTTTTCAAAACAATTACTTAACATAATCAATTTTAAAAAAAAAACAAAAATATTTTAATTAAAATATTTTTCTAGTTACATTTAAAATAAACTTTTATTATATCATTTAAGTTCAACAAACTGCCATAGATGACATCGATTTTTATAATTTGGTTATGAATCATCTTATTGCCTAGTTACATAAACCTGCCTTCAGATAGAGGACTTAATATACAGTATATACTGCAAAAATAAAATATGCAAATAAGATAACAAACATTAAAAAATAAGTAATAGTCAATATAACCTGCAATAGTGCAAAATGAAATGGAAAGAGTATGTAGAAGAAGAGATAAAATAGATGACTTGTGATTATATTGAATAATAAATCAAGTAAAAAATAGCTAAATATAATAATAATAATAAAAAGAAATGAGACTAGGATAGGTAAATTATTATATAGAAGTATTTTTAAGTAGAAAATCTATTTCTCCTATTCCAGTTATATCATCTAGTTTTAGCTTGAGTAATCAATAGATACCAAATAGTTAATGCTTAATAAATCTTATCAAGATTTTATCTATATCTCAAACTAGTTTATGATTTTATGAGAACTTTTGGATGTGAATCTAATGCACTTGGATTTTTTTAGAACTAATGTAACTTTCATCCTGCAGCAACTTTCACTCCTTTTTTATTACTAAACTATGAGTCTGAATCCAAAAATATCTTAATTTAAATGCTTTGAATCTAAGCCAACTTGCTTGCACAGTTATGTAAATTTATACCATTTCAGTATCTATAGATTTTGTGTCCAATTTTTTAATAACTGTAGACATCTATATTCTTTGATCAGGATTGTCATTAACTCATGACTTTTCTTACACATACTACAATAAATAGATACTGAAGTGTTGAAGTGGCATCAGAGTGAACAATATGCAAGAAAATTGGCTAAGATTCAAATCATTAAAATGTTTAGGCTGAAAGCTTCATAGTTAAAAAAACAAGTAAAAAATGATTGCTGAAGGAAAGGTATATTAAATTTAAAAAAATCCAGCTGCACTAAATTTAGATCCAAAACTCCTCATTAATGAAAATCATAAACTAAAAACTAGTATGGGGATATAGATAGGACAATGTTGGATAGGGATATATTAAACCCTATCTTTTGGCATTTACTGATTGTTCAAACTGACACTAGGTAATAGAATTAGAATAGGAAAAATAAATTTATTACTTAAAAATGATCTGTGAGCAGTAGAATTTTTGTTAGCTTTTAAAAACATTTTTATAATCAAGCATCTTAATGATAAAAAAAAAAAAAAAACTAATTAAAATTTATGATACAGTTTTTAATATTGAAATGTTAATAAATTATGATGAAAAGGTAGCAAGCAATGAAAAATATCCATTGATGATGATTAAATATTATTACTTTTAATAGTATTTTAATATTCAGGTTATTTGTAATTGGTTCACTTTAACATTTGAACATCATCTAAGTAAAGATTTATTATATGTGTTAATTTTGTTACCTGTAGTTGAGTGTGTTTCCAGCTGGTGAATCTGGCTTCACTAGCCAAAAGTACACTCAACTAACACTCAAATTAAAATATGGAATAAACCTTTACTTAGCTAACACTCAAAACGTTAAAGCAATCCAATTACAAATAGTATTTTATTGTTTAATTTAATCACGTTTATACACAAAACAAATTATATGTAAAAGACAAAACATCTTTAAATAACCAATTGCAGTTCAACTGCCTTTATAGTGCTTCTCTATAGATAAACAAACAAAAAATTACTTATTAGGGCTTTTCCTGAACATATTCATTTACCTACCGATAATTGTATGTTGAAATATATAGCAATGTGAAAAAAAATGCTTGAAAGTTTTTAGCTATCTGAAAAAATCTTCAAATTGAGAGTAGATATATTTTCTGTATTAAAGCTCACAGAAATGGTTTCAAAATAAAAAATCTCTCATCAGTTATGCCAAACACCTTTCATATTATTAATTATAAATGACTACTTGAAAAAAATAATAATAGCGTGGCGTACCTTATTTATTATATATATAATTGTCTGTAAATAAAAAGATATTTGAATTATTGTTTCTTACAGATTTGTAGCTTGTCTCTCTCTTTATAATACTACACACGTAGCCCGCGCTATTATACTAATTATTAATTATTCATAGTGACCATCTAATATATTAATTTGCTATTTTATATCTGTATTACATAAAAGTATATTTTTAAGTGCACTTTTGACGTAATAGGATATTATATTTAACAGCATTTATTACTGCTTGCATCCTGTCACATTATTAGATTAAATCAATTCGGTAATTTTTTTTCCTGCAATATAGAAAGTAAAGTGTGTCACTATAGTGACAGTATTAAATCATTTTTGAATTTTATTATTACTTTGGTTAATTTTATTTTATTTAAAGAAGATTTTATCAGAAAGTGAAATACATACGATTGTTTAAGAAAACCACATACTGTATACAATTATGTTCTGGCTGTACAAATATTTTAACCAATTCCATTTTCTTTTTAAATAAAATCTAATAGTTGTAGTTTACAATTCAAAAATTGATTATTATGTACCATTCAATATTTTATTTCATAGTGAACTTACTTCAAAACACTTCAGTGTTTCTTATTAAATTACGGCTCTTTAATATAATTACATAACTAATTATTGTTACATTTTTATTTACCACTGTCAAACTGACTCCAATCACAACTCTGACACTATCCAACTCAGATAAATACAACAATGATTATTACTAATCATTTTGTTCAGATATAAACTTTAAACCATAGTTAAAGATTAATATATCTGACTTTTTAATTTTAAACAAACACACACATAGAGTTATTCACCTTTCTTTTTCCCATGTGTAATATCTTTATAGATATATTAAACAACTTCCATACTTTTTTCACTCTATTTCAGCGTCATAAACTCTAAGTTTGAGTGATTTTCTAGTAAAGATGACTGCTTTTAAACAATATGGAAACTGAGATAGTTATAATAATGTTTCTTGGTTTATTATTGTAAGTAGTTTTAATTTTATACTTCTATATTTACAATGATAAACTTTGTAACTTTGAAACAAATATTAAAAAATTAAAATGTGTTAATAAAAGTTAATAAAAACTCATTTGTGTATTACACCATGTAACTAAGGAGCATTAGACACTGAATGAATATACAGCAATTATTAGCTGTAGAATTGTAATGTGATATGACATTCTCCACTGATGATGGAAGTATTATATACTACTTCAGGCAATGAGCCCCTAGTTTATTTTTAACTTCACTATTTATATATCAAATCCTGTAACTTAGTGGGTGAGACTATAATACTAAATTATTGAGTTTCCTATAAATCAACAAAAATTATATCTATTTATTAATTTTTATCGTAAATTTTGTAAAAAAAAAAAAAAAGAGAGAGAGAGAGAGAGAGAGAGAGAGAGAGAGAGAGAGAGAGAGAGAGAGAGAGTTAAATTTTGAACTTAGAATTCAGAATGTATCAATCCTTATCACACTAACCTAAATTGTAGAAAATCTATTTCTCTTAATCCAATTCAGCTATGTAAACTTAAGTAATCTATACATATTAGATGATAGTGCTTAATAAATCCTTAACCCAAATTTTGTCCTATCCATATTTCCAGAATAGTTTATAGCTTATAATTTCTTTCCACTTCTTGTTTATTTATTAAAAATATAAAACAATTTATGCAAAATAAATCAAACAAAAATAATAATAAAATAAAGATTAATTTTTATAAAATTATTAAGAATGTGTTAAGGATATATAATTTCTGGGTTCATTAAAATATTTGTATTCTGTAAAATTTATAATGTAGAGTATTGTATGTATTGTGTTATATAATTATATCTATTTACATATATACATATGCTCAACATTCATTAATATATAAGAAATCTAAGATTAAGCCTGAAGCATCTAATTCAACCCTCTTTCTTAATCATGAGAGAGAACCCGGCCAGAGAAAAACGATCGCAAACGCAAAATATAAGAATCGTGATTTATTACACAAAATAAATATGTAATAAATCAAAAAAGTAATAGTATTCAAATCAGTAAAAAAGTAATGTTCTCAGAAGACTATTAATATGACATGAAAACGTCAAAAATATACTTGGTATAATAAATATTATTAAAAGTTTATATTTAAACTCTGTATGAGTATTATTGTACATTAATATGTATATTTGAATAGTGTATCTCTGATATAGAGATTCCTGGTCAGATGAAACTGTAAGAAAAGAAGGAAATTATTTGAGTGAATTATAAAAAAAGTCATTTATGAAGGCATAAATGGTATTATATTGAACCGGATCCTTCAAAGTGTCTTATTTATTACAACTTAAAATACTTTTAAAATAAAATTTTAATATCTTTTGTATTTATAACTTCGTTATATTTAAACACAGTAACGGACTAATCCTTCAAGCAGAGAAGTAGAATACTATTGATAGATGAACCATCAACAGTATCTATAAACAGGTGGAGGCTATACAAAGCATAACCCATGATCACATTTCCAGGCTATAGCACTTCTCAACTGCTGAATTCAAACCCCTGCCATCCAAAGCATTTTATTTATTCTGAAGATCAACCTCAGGTGCTAACCAACCTTAGGCTATATAATCATCATGCATCAGATGAGAAAGATACAATTCAGTGCTTGACATATTACATGACTAGCTCAAACTCTTAATCAGGGTCCAGCACATTTATTTAACACATAAAAATAACTCTACACTAATTTACTGTTGAAGCAATGACAAGAGAGAGATATACATAATAGACAAAATAACAATTAAGCAAACATTAATATTTATTCACGCACACACATATCTAATATAATATAAAATAACACAATATAATATCTAAAATATAAATGATTATTTTCAGGCTATAGTTATAATAGTCCTTCATTAATTAAAGTTCATTTCATTTAAAATAAAGAGTGATCAGAATATATTTAAAAGTATTTTTATCTAGGTTTTCTTTTGTTTTATTTTCCAGGGTTGGCTTTTTGTTCTCCATCAATGGCTTTATGGCTTTCCTTCCAGGTTTCTGTCAACCAATGAGAGAGAGTGTGTGACATTTTTTACTTCAATCTTGGAATTGGTTCGATGCATTGATTCAAAAGGGATAGTTGATGGCTGAGGGCTTGGGTCTGAAACCCTGCCAAATACTTCTATCGCTTATGCAGCTTCTGCATTATGTAGACTGCAGCAGTAATGATTGGATTGTTACAGCATTTAAAGTTCTCCAAAACTCTGAGTCCGCATTCTGTATAGCTGGACTCCGAATTGAATGAATAATATGAACCAGACTTTATAGCAATAACATTAATAGCAATCCCGACTTGAACTGAACTTGAACCAAATTGAATTATAGATAGAAGAGCAGAATGATCTAGCAGATTGCAGACTCGACTGAAGAACAATAATTAAGATGAAACTTTTATACTTTTTTCTCTTCCATTCTATTTTTAATTAAGATCGTACCTTACATCCGTTTTTTTTATAATTAATTTTACATTTCTTGTTATCTTAATTCTTCTTCAGACTTATCTATTACCTTGATAAAATAGTTTACAGTTTTTTAATCAATTCAACTATTGATTTTATTATCAATCAGAAATCTTATAAATTCATCAATACTCCTTCAACACTTTAAGCAAATAACTTTATTTATATATTTTATAAATAAAGTTATTTGCTTAAAGTGTTGAAGGAGTATTGATGAATTTATAGTGCAATATAAAAAGAAGCAAAATATAGAGGGAGAAAGAAGAAATGGACAAGAATTATATGTGAAATCTTATAAACTAATTAATTACATTTTTGAAAGTTTTTCTTTTACAAACAAATTTTATTCTAACTTTTCATATTTACTTTTTTTTAAAAAAAAAGAAAAAGAAGAGAATGAGTTTTAAAATCTTTTTCTATTTCAGATTTTCCTAACGTTCTACTCCCCTACCCTCTTTTTAGCAAATAGTTTTATTATATTTTAAATGCAAAATATAAACAATATTTTTATTTCATTTTTAAAACTAATTTAAAACCACTCCTTAATTAATTATTACTTTTGGACTATTTTCCTTTATTGGATTTTATTTCTTTTTTTTTTTTTTATAAATCTGATCATTTATTTTTTAAATGAAAAAATATGTAAATCAGAATATATGTGTTTTTAACATATATATTTGCTAGTGGTACATTATGGTCTGTAAGTGGTTTTGGATGTGGATCTATTCGCATTTAGGTTTTTTGAATCTATGCATGTTTTCTCCAGTAGCCATTATTTAGGTTTTTTTATTATTATTAGTCTATTAATTTGAATTCCAAAACATTTTAATGTTTTGAATGGAAGCCAACTTGCTTGCACAGTTATATAGATATAATACCAATTCAGTACCTCTATTTTTTGGTGCCTTCAATTTATTAAAATATTCACACATCTATATTTCTTGGCAGGATTGTTAAAACATTGACAAAAGATCATAAAATTTCTGCTTATATATTATTTTTAAGTAGAAAATCTATTTGTCTTTCTTTAGCATTAGATAGGGATTTATAAAGCATTACTATCTGTAATAAATTGATTACTGAAGCTTATAAAAGATCGAAGAACTGAAGTAAGAGAAATAGACTTTTTACTTAAAAATATGTAGGCAGAGATTATGTGATTGATGTTTGATAATTTGAGACTTTTTTTCCTTTTCAATCTGACTACTTGTTAGTAATTAGGATAATATTAGATAGTAACTTAGGTTGGCTATAACTCATTTAGAAAATCATAAATCCAAACTATCTCTAGATTTATATTCCAGGGTTTTTTAAATTACTACATAATAAAGATCTTTCATTATGGAGAAAATCTAATCATTAATCAACTGTCTAATATTTGTATTTCTTTTGTTGAATATGACAAACTGCTTATTGTTTTAAATATTTTCTCATTTGTCTTATTAATATGTTGATTATTCTTTGATAAAAATATATAACTTTTATTGTATATGTGCATGTACATTACTATAATATAATTTTGTTATGACATTTATTATTTCATGCAGTGTGTAATAATTTAGTCATTAGCAATATACAGTAATTATCTTATCTCTGGATGAAATAAGATGCGAAAAACATGTGATTTAGAAGGTGAGCAAGGAGCTATGGTTTAACTGAATGATGATGTAAAGGTACTCATATTTTGTATGAGATAGCATTTAATCTTCATAGATGAGTAAGGTAGAGTTCTAGTTATAAAAATATCTTGATCATCTTTAATTGAATATCACAATAGTTCATATAAAAATTAGAAGATAGTATAAACTAAGTTCAAGGACTAAATTTAAAATTATTCTTATGGGTTTTTGTCTTCCAGTCATTAATTAGTGAATAATTAGCTACTCTTTCCTTCATTCTTTATCAGGTATCTTCCTTCCTTGAACATTAACAATAGCTGATTAATTTATAATTTTTTATAACAATAGAATCTCAGTGATTATTTAAAAACAATAAATAATTATTAAGGTGGCCAGTTCACAACTTTAAAACTGTAAGACAAACAGACAGAACTGATTTTTTGCCTTGAAAGACTTATGTAAAGCTTTTATATATTATATACAGCCATTACACATGTTTAAATAAATAACTAAAGACTAATATATATAGATTGATAAAATTAATATTTTAACTTACCATTAAATGCCATGGAATATTTTGTAATTTTTGATCAATCGAAAGAAAATATAATAGTATTAATAGAAATGTAATAATAAGAGCGATATATGCAACAAACAGAAAAAAATAGGTAGCATCTACAAAGGCTGGGCTAGCACAGGCAATGCAAATAATTCCAAAGGCCTAAAAATAAATAAATTATAACATTATATTAGAAAGATATAGATAAATTTTCTGAGCATTACGATTTAATACAATATTATCCAATATATATATATATATATAATATCAGCAATTATTAAACTTTTAATCACAAACATGTTATTTGTATATTCGTCCATGATTTATCCATCTAGCCATCATTTCATCTACCTGCTGTCTACATATTCATTTATTTACTAATCTTTTCATCTATCTATTTATCTATCTATTTATTAACTAACTATTTATCTCCATCTTTATTTATACTGTAATTGCTTATCTACATAGTTATTTATGTATCTATCCACACATATGAATAAAATTTTAATGATGCAATGAGTTAATTAAAATTTACATGTCACTAAATATTTACATAATAAAAGAAACTGATTAAAGAAGGAACTTGCAGTATATCAATTTCTCTAGTCTGAAAACATAAAAAACACAATCAAAAATGCATTACCGAATATAGTTTGCATTCCTAATATTTTAATTAATATAAATTATATTAATGTAAATTACATTATCATTTTGTAACATCTATTACATAGTATATAAACCATCCACTCTTTAATATGGAATGGATAGTACTTGAAGAAAGAAAAAAAATATTTAAAATAAGCTTGTCAAAAGACATAAAGTGTAATTATCTGTCTTTATCATATTTTCAAAATAGTTAAATTAACTATCATATGGCTGTATTATGTAGAAATAATCTGATTTTTTTTTTTATCTTCATGTGCTTATGAAATGATATCTTATAATTGAATGCTGAACTTGAGATGAGATATGTAAACTTTTAAAATCACTAAACATATCAAGTTTGGACTCAGAGAGATCATATATGACATCTATTATTCCATCCTGAAATTTCTATTAAATGTATCTAGATGCTTATCTATCCTTATTCTTTGAAAGATCACAACATTTTCTTAATAAAAGTTGATATGATAAAATAACAACAATAAATGAGAGAAATATATAAAATTCTTTTCCATTATCTACTATGTTCATTTTCCTTTCAAGATCAAGCACATACACCATTCAACAAAGCAGAAACTGTGAACTTAAAATATATAATCAAACAACATTTAATAAGATAAAATGATTTACTTAATTTTTATAATCAATTATAAAAGTATTAATTTAACAATGAAATATATTTTAAACCGTTTATGATATTCTGGAGTTTAAATAATTTATGGTAAGAATTTATAATAAACCAATTTTCTCTGCTTTATTTATCAACTTTTCTGGGATTTTGTAAATATTTTTTGGGCAGGCATTAACTATTTTATAGTATTGTTGATATTTTGTGTATGCTGACATTATGAACAAACAAATATGTATTTCATTAATTTTTTAATTTCATTTAAGAACCCACTAAATATGGATATCATGTATAATAATAATAGAAAAAATTGATTGGAAAGTCTAAAATAGCATATTATGAGCTAACTGAAACAACTGGACAGCTGCATGTGTACTTATGGTTTATTTATTAGAATATATATGACTATGTTTACTTGTCTGTTGAACAAAAGATATTTTCATTACTTGAAGAGTGCTCTTCTTGTTTCCTCTGGCTTAAACACAATGGAACAGTTAATAAACCTTTTCCTATGGTTTTTAATAATCATAGTAATAAAAATTGCTTGCAGATTTATTTCTTCCATAAAATCCATCTTAAAACATTTGAAAATGTGACATATTGATATTACAAACAGTGGATAAACATAACTATTGGCAGTACTTTTAACTATTCTTTATCCTGATGTTTTTTTATTTTTCAAAAATCTCAAATAACTACATTATTCTTGCTTCTTTCATTTCATTGAACCAGATCCAATTTAAACAAATTTATCTTATTGATATCTTGGTAATGCTCTCACCACACATTATTTTATACCTTCACACGCAAGGTATTTTACAACAATGTTATTCATTTGCACTTATAAATATTTATTAATGTATTTATTCAGTTAATGGCAGTATCTACATATAAATACTTCATATTATTTATTTTTAATAGATACTAATAATTCTTTTCATTTTTAAATACTGAAAGTACCTTTACTATATTTACACATATGCATACTGAAATATGTATAGTGTTAGGAAAAATAAGTTTGCGGATTTATAAGTATATATGATATTGCAAATAAGTAAAGTTTTACTACAAAACATAATTACTGTATGACATTTACATAATTATTCACTCTGGCAAAATTCACTAGAAATTAGCATGCGTTGAATTTAAATTAAGTATGCAAATTTGCTATATATATAGAAACAAAATATTTACCCTGTCATATCTGTATTACCTAGTTACCTCCTACAGCCACTCTGTGCCAGGTTTAAACCCCTAAAAAGATATCTATATGGTTATATAGCTATGATCACACATATATGCAAGCATCAACATCAGTAACCTAACAGCTATATATAGATTACAGAATATTTTTATTTAAAAGTAATGTATAAGTTAAGATACAATTTAATTAAATTTATAATTCAATTTATGTTTCAATTTGCTTAAATCACATGTTTATATGTGTATTATATGTACCACTGCCATACATATATAGCATCTTGTTATTTAGTTATTTACTATATTTTCTAAATTGATTTAAAATAATCTGGAAAATAAAACCACACAATTCAAATCTATTTTAGGATGGCATGATGATGAAATCTAAAAAAATTTAAGACAATAAATGTTTGTCAAAAATATATTTTATCTTGTAAATAAAAATTAACTGTGTCAATTGCTAAAAACTTGTGGGAAAGTAAATGATCAAATCTTAGAAAATATCCGATTCAGGGAATAATACAAAAGACAGGAGTTATTTTTGGTACTTAAAAATATAAAATTTAAAGTGCTAATTGCTTGTTTCATGGAAGAAAATTGTTATTAAAAATATAACTTAATGGAAGGCGAGTATAAATAGGCTAAATTTTTCTTGTAAAATATACTTGGTAAAATCTTTGAAGCATTTGCTAACTGAAACTATGCCAGTTTGAATTTTAATATGGCTGAGTAGGACAGGTGGGAAGACATTCCTGTTACAAACCTACTGTGCTGAGGGTACCTAGTCAGTATAGTGATGGAAGACATTCCTGTTACAAACCTACTGTGCTAATGTTTCAAGTGGAGAGATGCTGCCTATACTAAGAATAATTTCTGCTACCATATCCCCCACCCAGAATAATGACAACAGACAAGCTTCTACCAACAAATTGTAGGTAAAATTCCTGAGACCACTGCACAGAGCTCTCAAATGAACTTTTTTTAAAGTCTAAAGCTATAACTATCATATAAATATAAGTGAACATTCAAAGCAAAGTTTAATTTCTATAATCTTTCTTTAAATATATCAAATTTATTAAGTGCAAACAGATAATATTGTAATAACATGAAAGCTAAAACCTTCAACAGATATGCTTTAAACATGCTTACATGACAGCCAATCAGATGGAATAATGACATCATATGGAACTCTCGTTTCTCAAACACAAGTCAGAACTATCAGAAAAAGATGGGATCCATGCTTGAATCTGGCTTATTTATATATAAATTGAGGCATAGATGAAGATGGGTCACATCTTTTTCTGATAGTTCTGACTTGTGTTTGAGAATTGAAAGTTCCATGTGATGTTATTATTCCATCTGATTGGCTGACACATAAGCATGTTTAAGGTGTATCTGTTGAAGGTTTTAGCCTTCACGTTATTACAATATTATCTGTTTGTGCTTAATAAATGTGATATATTTACGTTTATTAATATCATTTCATTAGATTTAAAATATTGCTTCATAGTAAATCTAAAGATTTCACATTGTTTATTTATATATAGTATTTAGTGATTTAAATGTGAAGGCATTTAAGCTTCACACTCTTAGTTCAAAATCTTTATTTAATTAAATTGTAGAATCATCTGTAATACTTGCCTTATTCTCTGTAATATTAAATTTGCAAAACCTCTAATATTAGTTATGTTAAAGTATAAGATTAATAATTATCTGTTAATGGATATCTATCTTTTGCTTTTGTGTTTGTGGTGGTGCCTATACTATTTTATAAATTTTACTTCTTAAGATTTTATTTCTCAATATGTGTGATAATATGCCAAATGTACCTCAAAACAGTGAGCATATTAATTTTAATAATTTTGTATTGAGGATATGATTTTTTTAATCTTCAATCTAATAAATATAAAATAATGCTCAGTGATCTTAACTTGATTTGCTGTTTCAAAATTAGATTAATTAAGAATAATATTTGATCGCCTTGTGATCTTTATAATAATCCAAATTGATTTTAAATTTGATTTTTCATGCTTAGTTATTCTAGTTTGCAAATATTGAAATTTTAAAGTATGATTTTAAAAGTAACTTCACCTGATAGTGGAATTCTATCCATGGAGATATATTATTAAAATACATTTCATAGTTTGTAATTAATTATAACCCCTAAAATATATCTACCTCTATCTAGAATCTGAGTAATGATGCAAATTAATTGTTTATTGAATGGGATTATTAATTTATTAATTAGCCCTTTTTTATTATAGCATTTAGTTTAGATGCTTAATTTAAGAATTCACTTGTGTTGGCAATGCAAATATTAGCTATCTACTTTGAAGCACAATTAACTATTTTAACATATTTGTTGTATTGATTTTGTGCATTGCAGATGTGTATTTATGATATATGTATTGATATATCTTTGTCTTATTAATCCTCATGGATCAACAGTAGAGACTGTCCCATTAACTGGCTACCCAAATCATAGTAGACATCAAGTCGCACCCAGGGGATCATAGTGTTCAGATAGGGTACTTAATCTGAAACTGGGGTAAGGACCCAGAATCTTTAAATAAGCCTATTCAAGTTCTGGACTTCATGTTTCCTAGTTAATTAATTATTAGCAAACTCCTTGGTCTCAAGGTACCGCACATCTTATATGTCAAATACTGTGAATAATTTCTAATCTGTACCACCACCATTTTAATAAAGTTTAGTACTTGCCTATAATAAACCACAGGTAATGCTAATTGAGATACTTCCTTAGTAATATATATTCAGGATTTAGCTATAACCATGAGAATCTCTGGTTTGATGGACTTTGATTTGCATCATTCTCAAGATTTCTAATTGTGCTCAAATCTTACATAACATAAACAGCCATAATATTAATGCTGTAGTAGTTGATATATGTCTCTGGTTAGCATTGTTACTTTATCAGTTAGCAAACCATGGGATAGAAAGAAATGTTGTTTGACATATTAAATTATCATAGGCATAAATTACTCACTAGGCATGAAGTTAATTTAATACACTTAAATAAGATCATAAACAGTATTACTTTTAATCAATCCCATTTCACTGTATAATGCCTGAATGTGTTAAACTAATTATATTTGATTTCTAATTGAGCATAATTTATTTTATTTTTCATTATTATTAATTATAATAAACTTATTTAAATTTATCTCATCTTCATTATCATTTCATCATATCTCAATTCCAATTAAATCATTGATTAAATATGTTTGATCTGTATTATAATTAAGATATTAATATTGTATTAAGTTTCACTTATTATTAGTTTATTAACCTAGTTTTGTGTTGCATGTGGTTGGATTTTGAATTTCATTCCTCTTCCTATTTGGAGACGATTAACAAATTAAAATAAGGCCTGTGTGTAACCTCAGAAATGTCATTCATAAGGTGTTAAATCACAGAGCACAAGTAAATAGATTGAAGCTTGGTTAGATCTGGGATCTTCATATCCCATTTCGATCAGGTTTAATGTATTTTACCTGTACTCAGGGTTTTGTTATGCGAATGCACAAATTTGACCATTACTATATATATATATATATATATAAATTATAATATTTTCATGGATAAAAGATATCATATTATTATTACTATTTGCGGGATATTCCATGTAGTAAAAAAGCTAAATGCTGACATTTCAGTACAATATCAAGTACCTTCCTCAGAGCATCCTCTTTCTCAAATCATAAGAATGCATGTGAGATTGAAAATCGTTTTTATCGTTTTCTTTCTCCTCATATTTAAATTCTATTGGTTGAAAAGTTTTAAAATTTATTTTCTCTTCCAATAGCTTCTCCCAAATGTTGTTAATCTTCTTTAATTCACACCTTTTATTTATGCTCTTGGGCCTTTTAAAAATCTCTATAGCTTCTCTTAGCAATCTCTGGTCATATTGTTCAATTTTTGCTAAAATATTTGTTTTTTTCAAAATTGATATCATGATTTGTTAATTTTATATGAGAATAAAGAGCTGATGAATTGGATTTTTCTCTCACTGCTAGAATGTGTTCTTTCTTTCTAATATTTATTCTACAATTAGTCTGTCCAATATATGTATGTGGACAGACCCTACATGGAATTTCATATACACCATGACACTCCAAAGCAATTTTATCTTTAGGAAGTGGAAATATTTCACTAATTTTTTTATAAGTAGTGTAAATTGTGTGAATATTATTATTTTTTAAAATGTTACTAATTCTATCATTTACTCCTTTTATATATGGCAAAATTGTCTTAATTTTTGATGTATCAAAATCTTTTTTCTTTTGATATGTATAAGCCCTATTAATAATGTTGTAATTAAAACCATTATGAAGAAGCATTTTATTAGTAGCAAAAAGATCCTGGTGAAAATGGCTATCATCAGAAAGTCTCTTTGTTCTATCCAATAATGTCTTTGCCATTGAAAATAATTGTGCAGGATGATGATGAGAGGAAAAATGCAGATATCTCCCAGTGTGTGTTGGTTTTTTCCAATTTCTCCAGCATTAGCTTCTATTTTTATGGAGGATTTGGAAAATAAAATTTTGACTTCAGCAGTTAAAAAAACATCTATATGGCTGAGGTATGTTGATGATACCTTTGTTATTTGGCCTCATGGTAAGCATGCTCTTGATGACTTTTTTAATTTTTTAAACACTTTTCACAACAATATTAAATTTACCATGGAAATAGAAAATAATAATCAACTACCTTTTTTAGATGTTTTGATTGAAAGAAGGGAAGATGGTTTTTTATCCCATAGTATATATAAAATACCAACACCCACTGGGAGATATCTGCATTTTCCCTCTCATCACCATCCTGCACAACTATTTTCAGTGGCAAAGACATTATTGGATAGAACAAAGAGACTTTCTGGTGATAGCCATTTTCACCATGATCTTTTTGCTACTAATAAAATGCTTCTTCATAATGGTTTTAATTACAACATTATTAATAGAGCTTATACATATCAAAAGAAAAAAGATTTTGATACATCAAAAATTAAGACAATTTTGCCATATATAAAAGAAGTAACTGATAGAATTGGTAACATTTTAAAGAATAATAATATTTACACAATTTACACTACTTATAAAAAAATTAGTGAGATATTTCCACTTCCTAAAGATAAAATTGCTTTGGAGTGTCATTGTGTATATGAAATTCCATGTAGGGTCTGTCCACATACATATATTGGACAGACATCATAGAATAAATATTAGAAGGGAAGAACACATTCTAGCAGTGAGAGAAAAATCCAATTCATCAGCTATTTATTCTCATATAAAATTAACAAATCATGATATCAATTTTGAAAAAACAAATATTTTAGCAAAAATTGAACAATATGACCAGAGATTGCTAAGAGAAGCTATAGAGATTTTTAAAAGGCCCAAGAGCATAAATGAAAGGTGTGAATTAAAGAAGATTAACAACATTTGGAAGAAGCTATTGGAAGAGAAAATAAATTTTAAAACTTCTCAACCAATAGAATTTAAATATGAGGAGAAAGAAAATGATAAAAATGATTTTAAATCTTACACGCATTCTTATGATTTGAGAAAGAGGACGCTCTGAGGAAGGTACTTGATATTGTACTGAAACATCAGCATTTAGCTTTTTCACTACACAGAATATCCCGCAAATAGTAATAATAATATGACATATATATATATATGGAACACACACACTAAAAAACATTAGCAGATGGAGTAAGCATGTGTGCAAAAGCTAAGAAAATCAGATGTACATTTTATTATTTCAAGTAATGTGTGTACAGAAATAAAATATACATTTAAAGGATATTTATATTAGAGACCATCTTCTTAAGAATTATTGTTTAGTTCATTTACTTATATATATATATATATGTGTGTGTGTGTGTGTGTGTAATAAATAAAGTTTGATATCTGTATTCGTTTCACAATATATGTAATATACAAATCAATATATATATCAAAATACAGTACAATTTATATAAATTATATTCTTTTAGAAGTAATTTCGACTGTACACTTTGTAGTCTTTATCAACTATATAACGTTGAATAATCAAAACGAGACAACCCTTAACAATACCCATAGTTCAATTCAGATTTCCCACAATTCTGTTATCTTAACATTTGATGACTGGCGATTCATTAACATTTGACGATTTCTTGAAATCAACATAGCCTCTTTTATTTTACGTTTATTATGACAACATTCAATTTGAATAATTTTCATATTTTTATAATCAAATTTAAATCCATATTGACAAGATTTATTATGATCAAATATAACAGATGATGAAGGTTTATTTACATCTGTTCCATATTGATTCTCTTTTTGAATTCTATTATATAAAAGCATATGTTCTTTTATTCTCTTCTCAAATGTACACTTAGATTCACCAATGTATTGTACGCCACATCCACATATCAATATATAGATTGATATGTGGATGCAGCATACAATACATTGGTGAATCTAAGTGTACATTTGAGAAGAGAATAAAAGAACATATGCTTTTATATAATAGAATTCAAAAAGAGAATCGATATGGAACAGATGTAAATAAACCATCATCTGTTATATTTGATCATAATAAATCTTGTCAATATGGATTTAAATTTGATTATAAAAATATGAAAATTATTCAAATTGAACGTTGTCATAATAAACGTAAAATAAAAGAGGCTATGTTGATTTTAAGAAATCGTCAAATGTTAATGAATCGCCAGTCATCAAATGTTAAGATAACAGAATTGTGGGAAATCTGAATTGAACTATGGGTATTGTTAAGGGTTGTCTCGTTTTGATTATTCAACGTTATATAGTTGATAAAGACTACAAAGTGTATAGTCGAAAGTACTTCTAAAAGAATATAATTTATATAAATTGTACTGTATTTTGATATATATATTGATTTGTATATTACATATATATATATATATATATATATATATATATATATATATATATATATATATTACAACCTAAAAAAAAGACAAAAATAATAATAATACTATGGGATAAACTCAGATAGGTTATTAAATGCTATATGCTAGAATAAAAAAAGCCACAACATTGTAAGTATAATACACAACATTTTGCAAATTTTAAGAGGAGGAGAACTCTCAACCCACTCTCACAAATTACAAGGAGACTTTTAATATTGGAAACATATATCATAGAATGGTTAGGTTATATTAAGTCCTCTTCTTTCTAACACCTCTTCCCACTATAGCACTTCTAATAACCATCATCAGCATTTCATTGCCATGATCAGATCCACATTCATCTCTTTAGATAAGTAACAATATGTTTCTTATATTTGTGCCACATTACTTCTTAAAATTAATTTTTTTTTGCCAAACAATTTCTTTAATAGTCACTTCTGTAAATTAAAATTTAATTAAAATTATATAATACTAAATATTTGCTATTTTCTTTTCATTTAAGGATTATTAGGCAATAAATGGAACCCTAGTAATAATATGGGGAGACATATTCTTATTCATAAGATAATGTCTATCTAAATTACAATAATATGAGTGCTGGTTTAGCACAAAATATGTATATTGGTGATTATTTATCTTTTTAACATATGTGTGATCAAGGGTATCAGCAGTATGAGATAGCATGAATGGTTAAGAGTCATGTGAAAGTCTGAGTTCAAACTCCCTATCTATTACATATATAAGTGCAGGTATGAAAAAGCTTGTACTGTAAAAAAAATTCATATTTCAAAATAATAATAATAAATTTTACAGAAAATATTTTACTTAAAATAACTACACAAAAAACTCTTTATTTGAAATAAAAGAATATATATCAGGTTAACATTCAGATATAATGAGTGGATAAGGGATTTTACAGCCACTCAGAATACTGCACTAATAATTCCTACTAAATCTTTCTTTATGAATTTGAAAAAAATAATTTCATTATTTACACTTATGACGTAAAATCAAAACAATAATCTTCTGATTAAAATAAAATAATTTATCACAAAAGCAGTCTTTTTTAAGAAATACTATTAGTTAAAGTGATCATTTGATAATTAAAAAAACAAATAATTTATTTCTTAGATGCTATCTTAACATCTCCAAACTAATTTGAGCAAAGTGATTATTATATTGAAATTCATATGTTTACATACTCTTAATTGTTTAATATAAAAGATAACTCCATAATAGCTTTATAGTATTAAGATTTCTGGACAATATGTGTAAATAATGATAGAAGGCTATAAACCAAAATTAACAATGAAAACAACATTTATTTTAATAATAAAAACATTGAACAAATAACAACTTTGGAAATCTACAATATTACAAAAAAGTTAAGTATTTAAACAATCTGCTGCATAAACTAATTGCATAAGAAAAATATGATTTTTAACGCTTACAGGTAAAAATAAAATAAATTCACAGATAAAATAATTATTAACTTTCTGTTTAATTAAAACCTTTTCTCACTATTGACACTACCATAAGAAGTTCTCCATTTTCACAATACAATTGTATCATTACATTGACTGCACAATGAATACATTTAAACTTTAAATATGACTTATCAATACAGCAATGGTATAAAAGTTGAAGGAGATATATATCACTTAATACAATTTTAATTTCTAAAATGTTTATCAGTTCTACATCCTATAATACTGGCAAAGAACAGCAAACAGATTTACACACCAAGAATAATCATCAACGTACACTTGGAATATTAAAGAGTACAACAGAAGAGAAAAATGACATTCTTCAGAACTAATTACAAAATCAATTGCCAAAAATAAAATACATGTTACAATACATCCACAATTTAAAAATAAATAAGGCAATGCAAAATAAGTGATAGTATTTGAGACCAATAAATATGCTAGGACTTAGTCTCTAAATATAAGAATGAACCATCAAAATTATAATAGGAACAATATAAAATGCCCTAAATAAAGCATTTAATGCTTAATATGAGACACAAAAGTTATAACTTATGGAATATATTATAATATTAAGAGTCACAGCTACAATCTCTTTACAAACATATGATAGCAAAATAAATATCCACAAGAGAGAGAGATTGAGAAAGAGACAACACAACGATCTCTGGAAAAATACAAAATTATGGCAAGATAAGAATTAATAATTAACAAGAGACAGTCTAACACTATCATCTCTTAAATAATACTACAATAATTAACTGATGTGTAAAACTGATAATATAAAAAATACTAGCCAACTCTGGCTTAATAAAAGTCATGGCTTAAAATAAACAATAAGAATATATATTCATCATCCTCAATTTATTCAGCATTAACATATACATTCAAATAAATAAATAAGGACACTATAAAATACATCATTATGGAAAGGCAAATATTTTATGAATTTCTAGATAATTCATCTTACAAATAATTCATAAAATCATATCAGTCAAAATGCATAAAATAAATCAAATATATACATGATAAATTACAATAGCATAATATTGAAACATAAAATTATACCCATTTTATCAAAATAAATAAATAAGTCTTTAATCCTGGATTTCTGCCATTCTTTTCCATTCTGTAACACT
The DNA here is from genome assembly GCA_028023455.1 of Epiperipatus broadwayi. NCBI lineage: Eukaryota > Metazoa > Onychophora > Udeonychophora > Euonychophora > Peripatidae > Epiperipatus > Epiperipatus broadwayi. The sequence goes on along the minus strand of JAQFVV010006257.1, from coordinate 3,215,664 downwards.
AAAAATTTCTTCTATTTATTAAAACAGCAAATTTAAATTATATGTACAGCATTCAAGCACTACCAAATTAATAATAGATTTCTTGATGAAAATAAAAAACACAAAATATATTTATGGCCATTCAAATTTTGTGAATAATATTTTTAAAATAAAGCACAATAATAATAATGATGCAATTATAATATTTTATAAGGTACCATTACTTCTTATTATCTCATTTTAAAACATATATTGCAGATAAATTTTAAGGAGCATTTATTCTTTTGACATAATAACATTTCCATTGTAGAGCAGGTTTGATATGAATAATAATAATGATGAGCAAGAGAGCAGAGTAAAGGATGTCTATATTTCAAGAGCATTCAAGTTTTAGTTAATTACAATAATTTATATACTTTTTATTAGCAAACAACTTAAATAAAATGCATTTTATGAGCAAGTAATTTAATTATTAACACTGGGCAATAAAGATCCAAATTTAGCTTTAAAGTTTAATTTTAACATTGACTTTTACACATTATTATCCATATTAAAGTAGTTTTATCTCTTAATATTTTTGCAATATTAACTCATTAATGTTTAGGGTAAGGATATCTCTAAACCAAGCAATTTAAAGTTATCTAAAACTACATATAAGTTTAAAACATTACAACAAAATATTAAAATAACTTTTAAAGGAATTGAAACTTATAAAATGGGATGTATTAACATTTAAATAACATGCCCTAATAAATTGTCTTATTATAAAAATTAACTTATTAAAAAAATTTTTTAAAAAAAAATTCTAAACAATTATATAGCTGAAGATTTAGCTTTACTGATAAAGCTAAATGTTACAATATATTTTATGAAATAAACTCATGATTATTTTTATGTTGTTGTTGTTTGTTTATTTAACTGTGACCTAGATGGTATGAATATATCTCCAACACAAACAGCAGAGTAGCATAGACAACAGGAATCCTAAAATACAACAGAGAGTTGCAGATACTAGGAGACCTGAAGTATAACAGAGTGATTTTAGTTAATAGAAGAATCTGTGCAAAAAACAAAAGTACTGCAGATGATTAGCATGTCAATATTATAATTGAAAGAACTATAATATTTTTATATAAATTAAACAAAAAACTACAAAAATGCCATTTCATAATAATGTTAAGGAATTTGATGCTAGCAGCATAGAAAATTGGTATTTGTACATGGAGCACATATGTTTATTAATAAGATAGAAGATGACATCATTACCATAGTGAAACTAATGTGGCTAGCTGGAAAAGATGTTCCAGAAATAGCAGAAAGACTTTGTAAAACTAAGTATCCAGAACTACCATACCCTGAGCTTAAAGAAAAAATAAATACAACAAATTGCTAACATCTAAATAGGTATCACATCTATATTTTAGAAATAAAAGACAAGCACTGAATAAAAAGTGTCAACATTATGGTATAGCACTGTGGGATTTAGCAAACACTGAATTTAGTGTTGAATTGGATGACCTGCTCCTTGGTCAGCAGTTATGAAGGATGACTGGCAACAAATTACATCAAATTTTTCTCAGTGAAATAGCCTTAACATATAAGCAGACAGTGAATAAATGTATAATACAAGAGTTGCTCATGGAAGATGCTGCAGAATTTTAAAATAATAGAGATGTGTCAACATATAAAATAATGATAAATAAAACTGATATTCAGACCACAATCTATTGTAGTGAAAAATGACACTTAAAGAAGATCTGTAAATTTAAAAGTGCTGATACCACATATATGAGAAAACTGATAATTTACAACATGTTTGTTGCACAGAAAAAGAAGTTACATCCCAGATTTCAAATTGCAAAGAGAAGATGAAAAGTAAAAGTGAAGTAAAAATAATAAACAGTGTAGATAAAAAAATACATATTTGTTTAAACATAAGATTTCTCAGACAAAAAAAAAAAACAATATGGAAATTGATAATGAATGGGATATGCTTAATTCTGCTGAACAATTGGACAAAATAAATAAAGAAGGCAAAAATCATGGATGTAAATATAAATGGGATTGATATACAAGGTAAAATAATGATATCAGTTAAACTGAAGGCCAAAATAAAATTAATGCCATTGTGTATTATGAAAAAAGACTTTTTCTCCAATCTTAGGACAAAGTTGGTTCCAGCTGCTAGAAATTCAAGTAAAGAGAAAGAATGCAGATGATTTACAATGGTATTGCAAATTGCAGAAAGGAATCCGAGCTGATAAAAAATACAGAAATAACAAAAATATGAATGGCTAGATTGTACAGATTCCCACATGTTTTAAAGAATGTCAGACTACTGCTATGATGCCTCCAAAGAAGTTAAAACCTTGGAATAAAATAAATAGACATGGGAAAGATTTCATATAGATCATGCTGACCCATTTAATAGAAATATATTCATGATATTGACAGACTTTTATTCAGAATTGACAGAGTAAAAAAGGTTCAAAAGCATAAGCATAGAAAAACACCATGAAAAGCTTCAAATGAAATTTTCCATATCATGGCTAATTCAAAAATTATTGTTTCAGATAATAAAATTGGTTTCTTGACTAATTTGTTTAAAGACTTTTTTAAAAAATTAGGGAACTTTCCCATGTATTAATATCCTCTAACATCCAGAGTCTAATGACTTGGCAGAGATGATCTGGCAGAGAAAGCAATACAGCATTTGAAAAGATGTTAAATAAAACTTTGTAGTGTTAAAGAAAACTTTGTACAGTGATATTAACAAAGTTTTAACTGATGCTATGTTTCATAAACATTTTATTCCATGTACATTGACAAAAAAGATGCCAGCTGACATGTTACTCCCTCAAAAATACAAAATCCATCTAGCTGTACTAATGCCTAATAATCGTTCATAAAGGTAAAATGACTTGTATGAAGAAAGCTATAAAGTTGGTGATGCCATTTGGATACATGATATATTTAAAAAGAAAATGATTTCTATGAATAATAATCAACATTGTTTTAAGATAATTAAGAGAAGTGCAAACTTCAAATGGTAGAAAAGTGAGGAGGCACATAAATCATTTGAAAATTTGGTATCTGGAATCATTTGAAGAACCAAGTGACAATTACAAGCATTTGACAAAAAAATAACTCATTACATGAATCAGAGCAGGAGAAAAAAGAATTTCCTTTACCTAGACCTGTTCAAAAACACAAAACACCTAAAAAACTGTAAATAAAAGTTAATTTTCTAGAGTAAGAGAAAGAATTGAAATGTATATAGTGTTACAAAAAATAAGTAGGCAGATTTATATGTATATATGATACTGTAGATAAATAAAGTTTTACTGCAGAAAATAATTACCATACAACACTGGTTATAGTTTGACTGGTTTTGAAAAAAAGTAAAAATTTTTATTCTTCCATGTAAGGGGGTTTGAAGAATAGGAGAGGTATTATAAAATCAAATATAGAATAGGTGACTTGGAAAATAAAAATATGGATTGCATTGGTATTGCACAAGGTGTATATAATTGGCAGAAAGGAATTAGGTGGGCACTGGTAGAGGGTACAGTGTGTGATGAGGTGTATCACTTGAAATGTTTGAATAAAAATATGAAGGATGTAACAGGTTTCTGGTTATGTAGTCAGTGTGTAAATGTGATAAAAGTGGTGAGAAAGTGGTTTCTAAGTGTAGGTAGTCTAGAAAGAAAGTCAGGGGAGAGGGAGCAAAATGTAGTTAAGGAAGATAGGACAGAATATGGTTTTAGTGGAATGTCAGGAGACATGGGTGGAGAAAGTAGTAATGCAATGAAGATGGTTAACCAGAGAATAAGTAAGATAGAGGAAGAAGTGAAGGATATAGAAGCAAATTTAAAATTGTTAGAGATTAAGTGTGAGCAGATAAAGGAATTATTGAGTAGAAATGATAAAGAAAAAATAGATAAAGAGGTCCAGAAGGTGGTAAAAAATGTTATAGATGGAGTAGAGAAAGTAAACTATGAGACAGTATTGATAGGAGATTCACTGATCAGAGAATGTGGGGATATAATTGCAAGGGAAAATAGAAACAGATATGTAAGAGTACGTTTGCCTGGAGTTAGAATTAGTGATGTGACATATAAAGTAAGAAAGCAAGGTAGTAGAGATGTATATGTTATGGTGGAGACTAATAATTTGTCAGAGCCATCAGAGAGAGTATGAATGAGTACATAGAATTGATTAGGAATTTGAGTAAGATTAAAGAAAGAGTAGGGGGAGTTGGAGTATTACCAATATTTGACAAGAGGCATTTGTTAGATAGGGCATGTTCTATAAATGAGAGATTGAAAAAATGGTGTGAAAGAAAATGTTATGTTTGTGGATGTATGGGATTGGTTCATTGGAAAGAGATAGTTATGTAGTAAAGATGGATTGCACTTAGGAAAACAAGGAAGTGAAGTTTTAGGGAGTCTAATATTTAAAAAATATAATTTGGGAAACTTTTAAAGGGGTAGGGGGCTTTTAAATTATAATATCAAAAAGAAGAAGAATGGATGGGATACAAGAAATAAGCAAAAGATGGTTGATTTAGATATAAGTGTAGATGTGGAGAATGAATGGATCTGTAAGATTAATTGGTAAGAAAGTTTTTTATAAATGTAATGGAAAAGAAAGAATCAAAAGAATTTATAAAAGATTAGTTAGGAAAGAAGAAATATGCAAGATGGTAGAAGACCAGAAAAGTGGCTGGAATTAAACAAAGCAATTAAAAATGAAGAGCTTGAAGTATTAGCAGTAGTGAAAACATGTCTAAGAGAAGAAGAAGAACCTATTTTGGAAGATGTAGTATGGCAAGGAATAAATAGGAAAGATAAAAAGGGGTGGTGGTATAGGTGTTATATCAAAAAATATTTAAATATAGTTAAATGTCAAGAGCATTTATGGTTTGAAATAAGGTTGGGTAGACAAGAATGGATGGTGGCTGTAGTGTATATAGCCACTGGAGATAGTCAAACTGTAATGGAGTGGAACAGTAGTATATATGAATGCCTAGTTAATAATATACAGAGTTTTAAAGAAAAGGGGAAAAGAATAATGGTTATAGGAGATATGAATGGACATATTTAAGAAATTGATGATGTATATTATAAGAATGGTCAGTTTTTGAAGGAATTTTGTCAAAAACTAAATTTGAGCATTGGAAATTTATCAAATATTTATGAGAGACAATACATATGGTCTATAAATAATATATTTCACACAATCTATTATGTATGGGTAGAGAAAGAGGGAATGAATAAAATACAAAAAATTAAAGTGTTTGATAATGAAGAGAGAGTATATAATAGTGATCATAACTTTATTGTAAATAGAAATGGTTAGTAATGTGATGGAGGATAGAAATAAAGGTAGAAACAATAGTGAAAGATGTGGCAGAAGAGTGAAATGATAAGAATAGGTTGGAAGAGTATAAAATACAAGATGAAGAAGCCATGGAACAGTTGGTTAGGATGAGTATAAGGACTGGTGTGGTGAAATAGAAAAAATGGCAAATAGGGGTTTAGATGAGAATATGCATAAGAATAAAAGTAATAAAAAATGGGAGTTAGTAAAAGTGTAAAAGAGAGGAAAGAATCATGCAGAGAATATAAGTGTGCTATTAAAAACAAAGAAAGTGAAAATGATATTAATGCTAAATGGGGAAAGTTCTTAGAAAAGAAGAAGTTGGCTAAAATGAAGAATTATAGAGAGGATGAAGTTGAATAGTAAATTGTTGGAGGATATTAATAAAAGTGGAAGAGATGAGAGTACAAAATTTTGGAATTACATTAAAAGGAGAAATGTAGGGGAGAAAGAGATAGTGTTAATAGATGATGAGGGAATAGAATGCAGCTCTAGAGAAGAGTTAGAGAGAATCTTAAATAGATATGTAATGGATATAGAAAAGATATTAGATGTGAAGGACTTAGTGATAGAAAACATAAAAGCATTTAGTAATGAAAATATTAAGTTCACAAAAAATGAACTGAATGAGGCAGGGAAGATATTGAAAAGAAGAAAGGTGAGAGGTTTAGATGGATGGGCAGCAGAGATGGTAATGAATTTATAGCATAGAGCAAAAGCAAAGTTATTATCATGTTTTAATAAGATGGCACAGAAGAGTTTTTTCGGGTAGTTGGAGTGATACAAGAGTAAGATTATTATTTAAAGGAAAGGGTAAGGATCATAGAAAGTCAAGTATTTATAGACTGATAGTGATAACATCAGTTTTATATAAAGTTTTCTCATATGGAAGAGAATAATGTAGTAGGGGAGATAGGTATATAGGAGATAAGTTTATTTGTAGTTACACAACTTATGGATATGACTAGTAATTCAGAGAGATCGTTATATATGAGTTTTATAGTTATAGAGAAGGCATATGATAGAGTAAATAGAAATAGATTATGGGTAAGTTTAGAAAATTTGGGAATGGATGAAGCTTTAGTAAGTATTATTAAGAAATTATATGAAAATAATTACTATACTTACCAATTAGGAGATATAGAATCAGTTAAAGTTAAAAATGGGATGGGATTAAGGCAAGGATGACCTGTGTCACCTATTTTGTTTTTGTTGTATTTGAATGAAATGGAAAAAGCAATAGAAAGACTAGGAAGAGGGATAGAGATACCATTAATGGGTAGCGAGGGAGTATATATTTTGTCGGGTCTTTTTTTTGCAGATGATATTTTTTCATATGCAAAAAAAAGAGAAGATATGGAAGTTATGCTGAGAACATTGCAAAGGTGGGTAAAGAGATGGGGATTAAATTTAGTGAAGAAAAATCAAATATAATGATGAATAATAATGGGGAAACAGAAAATGTAGAATTTTTATTGGGGGATATAAAGTTAAGTGTGGTGGATAGATATAGTTATTTGGGAATCATCTTAAGTAATCAGGAAAATTGCTTGGTTGAATGGGAGAAAAAATTAGTAAATGAAGCAAAGAAAAGAAAGGGTTTAGTAAAGAAATTATCAGTGTTTTCATATAATAAATATGATGTAGCTAGAATTGTATGGAAGGGAGTTGTAGTAGCAGGGTTAACATATGGTAATGATGCATTGTGTTAGTAAAAGGGTATTAGATTACTTAGAGAAAGTACAAAGAGAAGTAGGAAGACATGCATTAGATGCAGAGGTATGGACAGCAAAGGAGGCAATTCAAGGAGAAATGGGATGGTCAAGTTTTTATATGAGAGATGCAAAAAGTAAAATGAAAATGTTTGGTAGGTTGCAGTTTATGGATAATAAAAGAATAGCCAAAATAGTATTTAATTGGGTTATGAATAAAGGGCAGGCAACAAGATGGGTGAGAAAGGTAATGCAGTATGCAAAGGATTTGGATAAAGAATTTATATCAGTATACTTGTATAAAAGGTGGGATGATTGTGTTAGGAGGATTGTTGAGTGTTATAGTGGTAAGGAATGGGATAAAAGGATAGACACATTAATAAAGAATAGGGAGTTGAAGAGATGGAGAACTAGTATGGAGAGTAAAAAGAGTTTAATATATATATAGAAGTAAACAGAACATTGGGTGTGAGTTAATTTATGATAATAGTAAGGAAAGTAGCTTATTGTTTAAGGCTCAAATGGGATCTTTAGAAACAAGAGAATATACATGTAAATGAAAAAATATGAGTGATTTAGTCTGCAAATTGTGTAAAGAAGATATAGAAAATATTAGGCATGTGTTGATTGAATGTAAATGCTTGAAAGCAGAAAGGGTACAAATAATGATGTTATGGGAGAATAAATATGAACAAAGTGATTATAGAGAAAGTGGGTTATTGGTTTTTATGCTGGATTTGGGAAAAGATAAGGAAATTTAGATATAAAGGCCATAGAGTTGACAAAGATTATGTTGTGGAAATGGGATGGAGCAGATTATGGGAAAGCTTAGGTTGGGGAATGGAAGGGGAAGGTAAAGTGGTTAACAGGTTTCTTTGGGCATAGTTGCTGAGAGATTCCTGACTCCGTTTAAGGAGAAGTCACGGTGCATCACATCACATAAGAAAATCAGATACAGATTTGTATATACAGAAATAAAATATATACTTCAAAGATGTTTACTTTAGAGACTGCCTTCTCAAGGATTATTGTTTAGTTTGCTTGTTTATACATATATATTTATGAGTACAATAAACTAACGTTTAGCGTATTTATTTATCTGCGACCCAGTTGGTATGATATACTCCTGCATACATAGCACATACAAATATATTTATTGTTTTATTACATAAAATTCACAAGCACATTTAAAAATCACGTTTAAATTTTTCTATCATTAATTTAGTCTTAACATTATTCATAGAATAATTATATTCTATAAATTACCTAATTACGGACGGTATCTTACTTATTGGGTTTTTATTTTCCCTTTTCTTTATTTAAACATTATTTGATATTAAACACTATTTGATGCAAATTTTATAAAAAAGATTTAATTACGAATGCATTTAACCAGGATACTAGTTTGTATTCAATTACAAATTACCTGTTAAGATATAAAATACTCTCTTATTTTAATTAAAATCATTTAAATACAATAAATGCATTCCTTAATTATTTCATTTCTTTTTTAGAATCAACATTCATAATTATAAATAGTATATATTATTTAAACAAAAATAATTTTAATAAATAAACAAACACATAAATGGTACAGCATTTGGATCGTTTGATATCATTCCATTCATCTGTATTTATTTTATAACTTTTTATGGCTTATCGAAATAAACTTTATTGCTGAAATTAGAAAAAAAAACTTGATCTATAATCACTATATAATCACTATTTCATTCCATTTTTCACCAGATGTTTTTACAGATAATTCCCTCGGCATATCTATGATAATACATTAACATAGATATTAAATCCACTGATTTATTTATAATTTTCATCCAAATAGATTATTGGTAAACATTACCCGTCGTCGAATTTAAATGAAGCTTGGTCCGAACGATTTTTAATATAATTTTATAATCCTTTCTATAGAGCTAGTTATATACATATATTATTTGTAAATAAATTTAATACCACGAAAATTGGTTTGTATTTTTCCAATTCTACATTTATTTTTTTAAATGTTTTTAATTCATATTTGATCTAACAGTTATTCAGACCAACGATACATGTTTACTCTAGCAAAAATTAATATTCGTTATATCAAAGAAAACAACAATTTGGAAATAATAAAAAGATTTTTTAAAACAATAATTTTTTTATTATTAAGAAATAAATTTATTTTGAAAAACTACATGAATTATGGTACATAAATTACTTGAAATTAAGAATTCATAGGTGTCCCGCTGCATGCTTTGCCCACACAAGGGACCTGGTCGTATTCAGTCCTGTGTTATTTCGTTTTATTAAGACAAATTTATTTATTTTATTTTTTTTAAGAAGGAAAAGTGTCTTTGTTGTTATTTATAAAATCAAAGCAATTTAAATTTGATTTTAATAAATAAATAATTTATTTTCTCAAAAGAAAGGAATAATTGCAATTCATTGAAACAGTTTCAAGCATAGAAGGACAAATTTTAATACAATTTAAAATCTTTTAAATAGAAATTCATATGACTACTTATTGACTCGATATAAAATGTATATATATATAAGTAATAATATTAATATCATTTATGTGCTTTATTACTTTTACAATACTTTATGTAATTACAACTCACTATTGACTGTTTCGATTGCCCTAGCAATCTTCTTTAGAACTATTACAAACACAATACAAATACATGAATATAAATATACATATATTTATATGAATATAAATATACATATATCTTTATATACCTCTCTATATAATTATTACCTTCTTATATATATTATGCATTTTAACCTTTTTATATTTTATATTTATCAATCAATAATTCCTATATATATTATTTTTATTTCATTTATTTTTTATTATTATTATTTTTTATATTTAACCCAAATGTTATATATTCATATTTTTATATTATTATTATTATTATTATTATTATTATTATTATTACTATTATTATTATTATTATTATTATTATTATTATTATTATTATTATTATTATTATTATTATTATTATTATTATTATTATTATTATTATTATTATTATTATTATTATTATTATTATTATTATTATTATTATTATTACTATTACTATTATTATTATTATTATTATTATTATTATTATTATTATTATTATTATTACTATTATTATTATTATTATTATTATTATCATTATCATTATTATTATTATTATTATTATTATTATTATTATTCATTTTATTAACATTCAAATATGTATAATTTTTTTTAACTTTTAAGATTATTTCTTTTTATCTTTTATTTTTATTATTTTTTAGCATAGTTTATATCTACCCTCTACTTATATTCGCAAATCTTAACTGCTAACTCAACTGTTTAAATTAGAGTTATATTTAGTAACTCCTTTCTATTTTTTAAATAATTAAATCCATTATTTTTAATCCTTACTAATATTATCATGTGATGTGATGTACTGTGACTTGTTCTGATATGGAGTCAAGAATCTCTCAGCCACTATGCCCAGAGAAACTTGTTAGCCATTTTACCTTCCCTTTCCATTCCCCACCCTAAGTTTTTTCATATTCTTCTCTAATGTACTCCATCCCACTTCCACAACATAATCTTTCTCAACTCCATAGCCTTTTTATCTAAATCCCGTATCTTTTCCCAAACCCACCATAAAAACCAATAACTCACTTTCTATATAATTAGTTTGTTTATATTTATTCTTCCACAACTTTATTATTTGTACCCTTTCTGCTTTCAGGCATTTACATTCAATTAACAGATGCCTAATATTTTCTATGCATTTTTTACACAACTTATGGATTAAATCAGCTACTTTTTTCATTTATGTATATATTCCCCTGTTGCTAAAGATCCAGATCACGCCTTAAACAGTAAACTACTTTCCTTGTTATTATCATAAATTAATTCTCACCCAATATTTCATTTACTTCTATATATATTTAAATCTTTTTTACTCTTCATACTAGTTCTCTATCTTTCCAACTTCTTATTCTTTATCAATGCATCTATTCTTCTATCCCATTCCTTGCCACTATAACACTCAACAATTCTTCTAACATAATCATCCCACCTTTTATATAACTATACTGACATAAATTCTTTATCCAAATCTTCTGCATACCATGCTATCTTTCTTACCTATCTTGTTGCTTGCCCTTTACTCATAACCCAATTAAATAATATTTTGCCTATTCTCTTATTATTTATAAATTGCAATTTACTGAACATTTTTATTTTGCTTTTTGCATCTCTCATATAAAAAATTGACGATCCTCTTTGAATTGCCTTCTTTGTCATCCACACATCTGCATCTAATGCATGTCTTCCTATTTCTCTTTGTACTTTTTCTAAGCAAGCTAATACTTCTTTACTAACACATAACACATCATTATCTATGTTAACCCTGCTACTGCCACTCCCTTCCATACAATTCTAGCTACATCATATTTATTATACGAAAACACTGTTAATTTCTTTATCAATCCCTTTCTGTTCTTTGTTTCTTTTATCATTTTTTTCTTCCATGCATCCAAGCAATTTCTTTGATTACTTAAGATAATTCTCAAATAGTTATACCTATTCACCACACTTAACTTTATATCCCCCAATAAAAATTCTTTATCTTCTCTTTCCTCAGTATTAATCATCATTACTTTTAATTTTTCCTCACTAAATTTAATCCCCATCTCTTTCCACATCCTTGTGCATGTCCTCAGCATAACTTTCACATCTTTCCTACTTTCTGTGCACAAAAAGATATCATCCACAAAAAAGACCTGATAATGTATATACTCCCTTGCCACCTATTAATGGTATCTCTATTCCTCTTCCTAGTCTTTCTATTGCTCTCTCCATTTTTCTCAAATACAACAAAAACAAAATCCTTGCCTTAGTTCCACCCTATTTTTAACTTTAACTGATTCTATATTCCCTAATTGACATGTATAGTAATTATTCCACTAAAGCTCCATCCATTCACAAATTAACTAAACTTACCTTATAATCTATTTCTATTTACTCTAGCATATCTTTTCTCTATATTTATGAAAACCATATATGACTGTCTACCTGTATTTCTACTTGTATCTGTAAGGTGTGTAATTACAAATAAACTATTCCTATATACCTATCCAATCGAAAACTTCCTTGCATTTTTCCCAATATATTATTTTCTTCCATCCATTTTATGACTCTTCCAGCCACCATATATGCGAAAACTTTATATAACAGTGACATTACCACTATCAGTCTATAATTGCTTAACTTTCTATGATCCTTATCCTTTCATTTAAATAGTAGCTTTACTCTTGTATTACTCCAACTATCTGAAAAATCTCTCTTCTGTGCCATCTTATTAAACATGATAATAGTCTTAATTTTGCCATATGTTCTAAATTCATTACCATCTCTGCTGTCCATCCATTGAAACCTCTTACTTTCCACTTTTCAATTTCTTCCTGGCCTCATTCAGTTCATTTTCTGTAAATCTAATATTTCCATTACTATATGCTTTCATGTTGTTATCACTCTGTCCTTCACTTTACTTCATACCTAGTGACTCCCTCTTTCTATTTTTTATATATTTAAATCTATTTTTATTTTTAATTCCTAATAATGTGGTGCACTTTTTATTAGCCCAGTCTATTCTAAAATAAAATTTTGGTGTATAATTTTAAATTTTACAAATCCAATAATATTTACTTATTAAAAGAAGACAATAATGGCATATTAGATCATAGGGTTTGAACTTGGGATTAGCTAATGGAAATTTATAAATGATCTTAACTCAAGATACACATAAATAATAACCTATAGAGTCGTATATATGCAGATGGATGGACAATTAATATTTTAGTATTTAAAACCAGTGAAGTTTAAATTGTAATTTTGTAAACATGATGCATTATAGAGACCAATAATTATTGTTTATGCGCAGTTGATTTTAAAAATAAAAATTATTATATTCAAATCTTATTATATTTAAAAGTAAATAAATATTTATCAATTTTACCAAAATACTGATCTAAAATTAAAACAGTAAATTGTATCTTTATTTAATTTCTAAAAAAATATTGATTTCAATATTTTTTTTAAAAAACCCATAAAGTATCATTTTAAAATGATAAACCAAAAACTTGCAAGGTAAATCTATGTTGTTATAAACAGAAAAAGGTGGGAAATATCAACCAATCGAAAAGGGTCAAACAATCTTTTACTATAAAATCCAAGAAAGAAAAAAAAGCTTTTTCTTGATCGTAAAAATAAGTAACTAGGCTTTTTCTTTTCTTGTGATATATTTTTTTAAAAAAAGTTGGATTAAAAATTCCTAAAATCTTATTATTTGCAAGCAGAAAAAGTAATGAATTGTAACTCTGTATCAATATATTGGATAATTATAAGCTTTATGTTTAAACTAATGGAATAAATTAATCGTTTTCTACTGGGCAAATCAATGGTCGATAATTCCCAATAATCTCTTGAAAATTAATAAATATTGAGGAAATCATCGGAGATGAATAATCAAGAAATATACTCACTGAAAAGGAACAATAACTGTGCCATGGGGAAAATGAATCGCAGCAATAAACAAAAGGAAATAAATAAACACCATCAATATTCAGTAAAGATAAATAAAAGAATAGTAAATCTCTTGGAAACAGTTAAGTATATATATATTTAAGATTCAATGGAACTAAATTAGTAATAGATAAAAAGTGTTCATTATCATTCTGGCTACACATAAAATCCTAATGACAATAAGGGATAGGAGAAGTATTTACTCTGAGCCATACCGGCGGGAATGTCAGTTTTTATAAAGATTTAATTGAAAATGTTGCATGACACATATATTTTGATTAAAATCATAAGTGTACCTTATAATATATATGGAAATATATGTCATCTAGAATAAATAAGGCAAGCCATAAATAATTTTTTTGGTATTACTAAACAAAGAACAAAAGGAAGGATTATTATTGCAATAACCCAAATACCTCACGAATCTTAGGATAAGCAGAATCTTCAGAGAAAGAAGGAGAAAATAAAAGTTATAATAAGTTTATGCAGTGTGGAACAACCCAGAACGCTAAGAAATTTAAAGTTGTTATTATACTTTTAGCTGAGAATTTAAAAGAGAACTTGTTCCTAATGTTGGTATTTATACATTTTAATCTATGAGTTGTTAGTACAATAGGGGGGGGGGGACTAAATCATTTAATAAGAAATTAATTCAAGTGTTATATTAATAGTTATTTAATAATTAGGTTGAGATTAAAGATTATTAATCATTTAAATAAACAAATATGCTCAATACCCTAGTATGAAAGGTATAATAGGGTATTTAACATGATATATATACGCAATCCAGAGGGCAGGGTGTGTTTACATGTGCGAATGGATAAACAAAAAAAAAAAACAATGATATTTTCTTATGTGAAATATAAAAGTATTAATTTTGTTTTGCTTATCAACCTCCAGAATTATAACTATCTTTTCTCCATTGTTTTTTTTGTATTATTACTTATTCATCAAATATGTAACCTTAGTACTATTATTATTTTAGAGGTTGAAATAACAGACCATGAATTGAAAAAAAAACAAGAGAATGATTGTTTAATAAATAGGGGTAAATATCTTAACATACAATGGGAGATTGTTAGTTTTGTTTAATTATAACACTCCAAAGATTAATTTTCTATTGTTATTGTTATTATAATATATGTGTATATCATTTTGTTATAAGTTATTTTAAATTAGATGTTAATGGTAATGTTTATTGTAATCATTTGTAATGAATATTATTAAAATTATTGTTTTGAAAGTTTTATCAAATTCTAAATGTTGCATTTCTTTTCTGGGCTCATTTTCACCACATCACATAACTCAAAATGTACAGTCGAAATTAAAATGAAAAGTCAATTCAGTTTAGAGCAAATCTAACAGTTTAATAAGCATAAATCTCTTAATAAAGATTTTTTACTTGTTACATGCTGCCTTGATCCCATAGGTCATTGATGACATTGCCAATTATTAAAGTGTATTTATTAATATGAAATTAAATGATACATTAGTTATTAGTGAAAGTATTAGTGTTAATCACAGTTTAGTTAATAATATTATTTTAATATTAAGTATTAAAGAACATAAATATAAAGCTTGATTATAGATTTAAATTATAAGCTTTTCTTAATTTGTGCACTATCCATGGAAATCTGTAAAATCCCTCTTGATATTCCATAGGTAGTATGAAGAATTAATAAATCAATGATTATCCTGAGATCTCCTTATTATAAAGTTATTCTTGTGATTATTGCCAATCTTAATTATTAAAAATAATAGGAATCAAAGTTTATCTGTAATTATCTAACAGATTAATTTAATGAGTGATTGAATTAAAACTTAATAGTTATAAACATAATATAATATATTGGATATTATTGTTAGCCATGAGAGTATGTAGATACTTAATAAGGAGGAGTATCTGGGTATTCTTATGCCATTGAACAAATATTTTGTATTTGTTTAATGTTAAGGGGATGTGATCTGTTTATAGGTAAACGAGTCTCACATTAATTATATTTAAAATATGTCTTATCTTAGAAATGTTCAATCATGTAAAAGTAACTTGGGATGAATATTAACCTTATCTAAATTCAATTGTTATAGTTAAAGAAATGGTCGGGAAATAGTCAGTCTGTTAATAGTACCTAGCCAGAGTCCAAGTAGGGCCTAATGTAGGGACTTGGCAACTCTGCTTAGGGTCATACCACTTATAGACAGGCCACAGTATTTAAACCCCCTTATCGCACCCATATGAGTGGCTGGATTAGTAAACTAATCATTGATTATCATGATTGATTTATATAAGAAAATGCCTAACGTGTTAATTGAATTATTAGACATAGTTAATAATAATAATTTTTTTTTATTTTGTTAGAATATTAATTAAAGGCTAGTCTAATGTGGCTATGTGATCAGTAGGCAAATCATACATGGATTGATATAGTTCATGTATGAATAATTCATGTGGTGGTTGTGGTGATGATGTTAAGAAAAGAAAGTCTGCAACTTGTTTATATGAATTTGAGTTTATTGTAAATAAATAGTTATAAATATCATTTATGGTATCTAATAATAGATATCATGAAAATAAAATATAATTGATTTATCAAGTTATTTGAGGGAGATTGTTGATTGTTGGACTAGCCTAGTAGAAAATATTTTTTATGAAGTTGAACTAAGTCATATTTTTAAAGAGAAAATTAGCATAGTACTTTAGTGAAAACTTTTCAGAAATGAGTGGAATTGAAAATTCAGACAAACAAGAAAATATTTGTTCTGTCCAAGAACAAGATCTCAAGGAGATGTTAGAAGTGGAAATAAGGATGGAAAAAGAAAGGGAGAGTCATAGGAAAGATATAGAAATCAGAAAGGATATCCAATGTGAAGTTATAGAAGAAAAGAAAGTTGTTGTGGTGGAAGAGAAGAAAGGTTTAGATGATTTATTTGTATTGATGATGAAAATAAATGAATCTTTGAGTGAATCTTTAAATAAAAAGTTAGAAGAAACTAGTAAATCTTTAAGAGTACAGTTAGAAGAGAATAATAAAAAATCAGAAGAAAGTAATAAATCTTTAAGAGAAGATTTGAGTGGAAAATTAGAAGAAAGTCATAAATCTTTAAGAGAAGATTTGAGTGGAAAATTAGAAGAAAGTCATAAATCTTTAAGAGAAGAACTACAAGAAACTAATAAAGTGCTGAGTGAGAAGTTAGAATTCATGAATAAAGGTATAGTTGAAAATCAACAAGCCATTAAGTTTATAAAGGGAGATTTAGAGAAAAAATTGGAAGAATTAAGTGAAAAGTTTGCAACAAAAGAAAATGTTATAGAGGTAGTAAAAGAGAAAATAGATGAAAAATTAGAGGAATACATTCATAAAAATGTTCAAGTTCTCCAAGTTCAGGGTAAAGAAGCTATCAAACAATGGACAGTTAGCAAAGATGAACTGAATGAGAAGATAGAGCATTTAGATGAAGCTTTAGGTAGTGGTGTTAAAGGTATACAGAATCAAATGGAATTAATTGAAAACAAGTTTGAATTTTTAAAAACAGAAATGAAAGAAGAAATGGATAACAGTACTCTAGAATTTAAAAAAGAGTTGGGAATAGGAATAGAGAAAAATTTACAGGTTATAAAATCTAACAAAACTGAAGATCAAAGATATCGATCTAAAATTGGAGAAAGGTTGAAGAAGTTAGAGAAAGAATTAATAGATCGAATAGAGAAGAATAAAGAAATAATTGAAGAAAATAATAACCCAAAAGAGATGAGTAATATAAACATTGATCAATTAAGAGAGGAGCAAAAGAATTATATAGTTTGTTTAGTAAAATGAAATTGGAGGATAGAATACTTGATAATGATATTAGAATTGAAAAAATTAA
The DNA here is from genome assembly GCA_028023455.1 of Epiperipatus broadwayi. Classification (NCBI taxonomy): domain Eukaryota; kingdom Metazoa; phylum Onychophora; class Udeonychophora; order Euonychophora; family Peripatidae; genus Epiperipatus; species Epiperipatus broadwayi. The sequence continues at coordinate 3,198,150 of JAQFVV010006257.1, read as the reverse complement.
GGTCAGCAATCGTGATAGATTAAAATGGTCAGAAAGCTTAGGAAAGACAGGTTCTAGTGAAATTTTAAGAGATAAACCTATGGATGAAAATTGTACTAGGGTAAAACAACTGGAAGATATTACTAATAACCATAGTGAAAAAATAAGTAGGTTTCAAGAAACAGAATCTGATAGAGGTTATCAATCAGTAGAGAGAGGAATAAGTGCAAGTAATTCTATAGCTATAAGATTTATGAAGGTAAAACCCTTCAAAGGTGAATATATGGAGAATCCTTCAGAATTCCTAAATAATTTGGAAGAATTGTTTTCTTTGTGTCCTATGTCAGAGAGGGAAAAATTAGCCATCTCAAGTAACCATTTGTATGCTGCTGCAAGAGACTGGTGGCAGTCATTATTCGAAAAACCCATAGTATATGGAGACTTCAAGTGCTTGATATTGTCTACTTTTTGGGGATCTGATAAGCAGGATTGCATTAGATACCAAATAACGCAAGAAAGGTACAATGCTAACAAAGGTGGATATGCAAAATTTTTCCGCAATCAAGCTGTTAGTCTAAAAACCCTTACTTCTTTTCCTTTGTCAGAAATGCAAATTGTCAGATTGATCTGATGAAATTTACCACACCATATTGAGCAAATTCTCATCGCTGCAGATAGGTATACTATTGAAGAAGTGAGTGAGATTTTAGATGCTTTAGAGTTGAGTGATGGCAGTTTAAAAAGAGGAAATAGACAGTTGAAGGAAAAGGTAAATTATCCGGTGGCTGCAATGCAAGTTAGGCCCAATATGCCTCAGAGAGTTATGAGAAATGAACCATATTTTAGTGTAAAAAGTAGATTTGTTTCTAAGGCTAGAAATCCAAGTATAGTGAATCGAGGTAGGAATAGACCATTAATTCAGGATAGTCAGCCTTCAACCAGTGGGGTTACCACTATTTTAAAGAAGACAGGGGGTAAAGTTGTTGACAAGACCATGTTAAACTAGAGAGGAACATATAATGCCCGAAGCCTCATTCCCTATTCTGTAAGAGTCTAAAACAGAAGCTTTCAAAATTAGTGTAATAGGGATTATCAATTTAGTTATTGTGATATTTACAGTTTATGAATGGTCCAAAAATAAATTAATAGACTTAATAGTGAAGTTATTGTGTTATTTAGAGTTTATGAGTGGTCCAAAGACAAATTAATAGACTTAATAGTGGATTTCAAGAGTACAGGACATTTTGTTCATTTATTTATTGTGGAAAGCCATGCAGTAGAAATCAATATAAAAGATTTTTTTTTCAAAGGTTAAGCATTATAAAATTTAAAATTAAATGAAGGGAGGGGATGTTGTGCACGTTTTATTAGCCCAGTCTATTCTAAAATAAAATTTTGGTGTATAATTTTAAATTTTACAAATCCAATAATATTTACTTATTAAAAGAAGACAATAATGACATATTAGATCATAGGGTTTGAACTCAGGATTAGCTAATGGAAATTTATAAATGATCTTAACTCAAGATACACATAAATAATAACCTATATAGTCGTATATATGCAGATGGATGGACAATTAATATATTATTTAGTATTTAAAACCAGTGAAGTTTAAATTGTAATTTTGTAAACATGATGCGTTATAGAGACCAATAATTATTGTTTATGCGCAGTTGATTTTAAAAACAGAAATTATTTATATTTAAATCTTGTTACGCTTAAAAGTAAATAAATATTTATCAATTTTACAAAATACTGATCTAAAATTAAAACAGTAAATTGCATCTTTATTTAATTTCTAAAAAAATATTATTTCAATATTTTTTTTTAAAAAACCAAAAGTATCATTTTAAAATGATAAACCAAAAACTTGCAAGGTAAATCTATGTTGTTATAAACAGAAAAAGGTGGGAAATATCAACCAATAGAAAGGGGTCAAACAATCTTTTTACTATAAAATCCAAGAAAGAAAAAAAAGCTTGTTGAGGATCACAAAAATAAGTAAATAGGCTTTTTCTTTTCTTGTGATATATTTTTAAAAAGTTGGATTAAAAATTCCTAAAATCTTATTATTTGCAAGCAGAAAAAGTAATGAATTGTAACTGTATCAATATATTGGATAATTATAAGCTTTATGTTTAAACTAATGGAATAAATTAATCGTTTTCTACTGGGCAAATCAATGGTCAATAATTCCCAATAATCTCTTGAAAATTAATAAATATTGAGGAAATCATCGGAGATGAATAATCAAGAAATATACTCACTGAAAAGGAACAATAACTGTGCCATGGGGAAAATGAATCGCAGCAATAAACAAAAGGAAATAAATAAACACCATCAATATTCAGTAAAGATAAATAAAAGAATAGTAAATCTCTTGGAAACAGTTAAGTATATATATTTTATATTTAAGATTCAATGGAACTAAATTACTAATAGATAAAAAGTGTTCATTATCATTCCGGCTACACATAAAATCCTAATGACAATATGGGATAGGAGAAGTATTTACTCTGAGCCATACTGGCGGGAATGTCAGTTTTTATAAAGATTTAATTGAAAATGTTGCATGACACATATATTTTGATTAAAATCATAAGTGTACCTTATAATATATATGGAAATATATGTCATCTAGAATAAATAAGGCAAGCCATAAATAAATTTTTTTGGTATTACTAAACAAAGAACAAAAGGAAGGATTATTATTGCAATAACCCAAATACTTCACAAATCTTATGATAAGCAGAATCTTCAGAGAAAGAAGGAGAAAATAAAAGTTATAATAAGTTTATGCGGTGTGGAACAACCCAGAATGCCAAGAAATTTAAAGTTGTTATTATACTTTTAGCTGAGAATTTAAAAGAGAACTTGTTCTTAATGTTAGTATTTATACATTTTAATCTATGAGTTGTTAGTATAATAGGGGGGGGGGGACTAAATCATTTAATAAGGAATTAATTCAAGTGTTATATTAATAGTTATTTAATAATTAGGTTGAGATTAAAGATTATTAATCATTTAAATAAACAAATATGCTCAATACCCCAGTATGAAAGGTATAATAGGGTATTTAACATGATATATATACGCAATCCAGAGGGCAGGGTGTGTTTACATGTGTGAATGGATAAACAGAAAAACGATAATATTTTCTTATGTGAAATATAAAAGTATTAATTTTGTTTTGCTTATCAACCTCCAGAATTATAACTATCTTTTCTCCATTGTTTTTTTTTATTATTATTACTTATTCATCAAATATGTAACCTTAGTACTATTATTGTTTTAAAGGGTGAAATAACAGACCATGAATTGAAAAAACAACAAGAGAATGATTGTTTAATAAGTAGGGATAAATATCTTAACATACAATGGGAGATTGTTAGTTTTGTTTAATTATAACACTCCAAAGATTAATTTTCTATTGTTATTGTTATTATAATATATGTGTATATCATTTTGTTATAAGTTATTTTAAATTAGATGTTAATGGTAATGTTTATTGTAATCATTTGTAATGAATATTATTAAAATTATTGTTTTGAAAGTTTTATCAAATTCTAAATGTTGCATTTCTTTTCTGGGCTCATTTTCACCACATCACATAACTCAAAATGTACAGTCGAAATTAAAATGAAAAGTCAATTCAGTTTAGAGCAAATCTAACAGTTTAATAAGCATAAATCTCTTAATAAAGATTTTTTACTTGTTACATGCTGCCTTGATCCCATAGGTCATTGATGACATTGCCAATTATTAAAGTGTATTTATTAATATGAAATTAAATGATACATTAGTTATTAGTGAAAGTATTAGTGTTAATCACAGTTTAGTTAATAATATTATTTTAATATTAAGTATTAAAGAACATAAATATAAAGCTTGATTATAGATTTAAATTATAAGCTTTTCTTAATTTGTGCACTATCCATGGAAATCTGTAAAATCCCTCTTGATATTCCATAGGTAGTATGAAGAATTAATAAATCAATGATTTTCCTGAGATCTCCTTATTATAAAGTTATTCTTGTGATTATTGCCAATCTTAATTATTAAAAATAATAGGAATCAAAGTTTATCTGTAATTATCTAACAGATTAATTTAATGAGTGATTGAATTAAAACTTAATAGTTATAAACATAATATAATATATTGGATATTATTGTTAGCCATGAGAGTATGTAGATACTTAATAAGGAGGAGTATCTGGGTATTCTTATGCCATTGAACAAATATTTTGTATTTGTTTAATGTTAAGGGGATGTGATCTGTTTATAGGTAAACGAGTCTCACATTAATTATATTTAAAATATGTCTTATCTTAGAAATGTTCAATCATGTAAAAGTAACTTGGGATGAATATTAACCTTATCTAAATTCAATTGTTATAGTTAAAGAAATGGTCGGGAAATAGTCAGTCTATTAATAGTACCTAGCCAGAGTCCAAGTAGGGCCTAATGTAGGGACTTGGCAACTCTGCTTAGGGTCGTACCACTTATAGACAGAGCACAATATATATATTATGTCAAAAAAATTTTCAGGCACAAATCTTTATTTAATACTTTGGCCTAAAAAAAATTTTGACATAAAAAAAAATAAAAATATTAATAGGGATTAAAAATAGACTAGATTTAATTATATAAAAAATAGAAAGAGGGAGCTACTAAATATATCTACAACATTTAAAAGTTTGAATAGTTAGCAGCTAAGATTTGAAAATATAAGCAGAAGATATAAAATATGTTAAAAAACAATAAAAAATAGGTTAAAATAATTATTAATAAAATATAAAAAGAAATGATATTATAGGATAAAGAAAATTACCCATATAGAATGTTAATATAATGAATATTAATAATAATAATGTAAAATCTAAAAATATGAATATATAATGTTAGAGTTAAATATTTAAAGAAAATGAATAAGAATAAAATAAAAAATGAATGAAATAAAAATAAAATATATATATATGATTATAGGAAGTATTGATTGATAAATATAAAAAAGGTTAAAATATATAATATACATAAAAATGTAATAATTATATTGAGAAGTATACAAAGATTTATGTGGATATATATATAATGATTATAAGATAGAATATATCTAGATATATAAAATGGAAAATTATATGTTCATGTATATTTCTATTAATAATTTGTATTGTGTTTGTTATAGTTCTGAAAAAAATGTTGGGACAATCAAAATCATCAATAGTGGATTGTAATTATATAAACATTATAAAAGTAATAAAGAGTGTAAATGATATTAATATTATGTGGATTTGGCAATGCAATAAGAAAGATAAAGTTATAATACTTCATAAAGATAAATAATAATCAATTTTATTACTTTGAGATACATAGTAGATTTCAACAGACAGCAAAGAAAATAATCCTTTTAAGAAAACCAAGCTAAATGCATGATTTAACTTTTACAATTTTATTCTTCCCATTTACCACATAATTATATGTGAATGTTTAATTTTACATAGAATTTTTAAAAATAAAGATGTAGATAATTATTCATATCTCTGAAAAAATTATATTAAACTTAGGTTTATTCTTCCTTGTTCATTTTCTTATGCTATCTGATTATTAAATTTTCATTCTTTCTAACCACATTTTTATGAGATTAAATTTTTGATAAATTACAAATTTCTATACATAATTAATTGATTCATTCAGTATAATGAATGTTTATTAAAATAAATAGATGGATTTGAACTTAGGATTTTCAGTCACATTCATCCTTCACCCCATCTCAAACAACTGATGCACATGAATGACCACACACATGTGAAAATCATAAATAATACCTAATATATATATATATTTCATGCAGAATCATACTCATCAGTTGGGTCAGTTCATAATCTTCCACACATATATATAATCAGTACTCAGCTTATATTAATAGGAATTCCTTAAACTTTAATGGACAGGTTTCAATCTTCTCACCTTTTCAACAATTCAACCATCCATTTCATTGCAAAACCAATGAGGGTATGCTGCCTGTGGTCATGAGTATCAGATGTATAAAATGGAGTGGATGATGAATATAAAATCGAAATTTTTTATAAATGCATATCTAAATTTTAAAAAATCCTACCAAATTTCTAATAAATAAACTTTAAATTTTATTTTATTTTGATACAAAAAATATGTTTTAATGAAATACTACGCGCGAATACACATATATACATATAATGAAAATTATTTTTCTTTAATATGGTCAGATGTAATTTAATTCTAATTAATTAAAAATTAAAATAATTTTATAATAAATTGCTGATATTTAATTCTTTTTTTTTTAATGCTATTTATGACTAAAGGAAAAATTATTCTATATCATAGTTTGACATTCTCCCAAAAGCTTATTATTCCTATTAAAAGACATTATTATTATTTAGAATGATACCTCTTAAAGCAAAAAGTAGTGAAATATAAAGCCAGGCCAACCTACATACAAAGTTATGAAAAAATAATTGAATGAAGAAATTATGATAAAGAAATCAGACTGAGTATATTCTTAAAAGTGATAGATTTTTATGAAAGTAGACAAAAAAAATGAAAAGAAAAAAGTTGATATATTATCTTAAATATATATGTAAAAAAATAGATATGAATATTTGAAAAATAAAAAGAAAAGAGACTTGGAAAAAAAATCAGAAATAATATATGGAAATTATATAGTAGTATATAACTGAAGATATACATTAAATTAGACAAAATAATGAGAATACTTGTTATCATTTTATAATATTGATTAATGCAATAATTTGTTAACAAAAATTGTGTTCTGTATAGGATATAGTTACATAATATTTAAATCAAAATTTGAAAAATATAGGGAGAGAATGAGAAAAAAATCTATCTCATTACAATATTTTTTTATTTGATTTGCATCAACGCTTTAACTATCTTTTTATAAATCTTTTGGGGTCATTTCCACAATAAATTCCACATATTTTATTTTTAATGAAAGGGAAATTAATTAAATGAAAATCTCGTATTATATTTTTGAAAATACAATAATGTAATATTGGCATGGCCAATATAATAGCTACAATATATATATAAGTTAAACTTAAAAGAAAAAGTAGAAATGAACAGATAAAATTTGCATATATATAATTATTTAAAATAAGTATGAAATGATCTAAATGTTAACTGATTAAATATTATTTTTTGATATTTTGAAATATTATAAATTATTTAAAATCAAACATAAAAAAGATTTCCATTTTAATATAAATATTGTATTTGATATTGATTAAAATGTAAAAAATTTCAATTTAATCATGGAAGAAAACTTTTTGTCCAAAATAAGTGTTTTTATTAATAATACCCAATAATTATAAAATTAATTACATAATTTGTTTTTACTTAAAGAATTAAGATGATAAAAGTAAATTAAAAACAGAACAATTGTAATTTAGTTATTATCTTGTTTTTAATAATCAAAAGGGAAAGATTGTTTATCCTCTTGTTTTTAGATTCCTTTCAATCATTATAAATAGTTGGTTACATTGAAGAGAATATAGGAAATCAGTTTCAAAAAGAAATGTAGTTGTTTGTCTCCATGATGCTCAAGTTTGAATTCACAGAGAAATAAATAGGAAAACTTTTCTGTGTAGGAAGTTTGAAACTTAATGAAATCGAGAATCTCTAGATTTTAATCTTACATATGTGCTATCCAGAATGTATTATACCATCAATCTATATAAAAAATCAGCTTACTGACCTCGAGACTCTTATATGCTGCTTTATATATGTATGGAGGAACAAATGAAGGAAATATACTCCCACTCATGTATATACTGTACATATTTGTTTGAAGACAGTGTTAAAGAATAAAGAAAAAATCTACTTCACATGAGTGATTTTATTTCAATTTTTTTTTTTTTCTTAAAAAGAGAATTTTTTTTTTACAATAATTGGATTTAAATAATTTTTGAGTAAAATTAGAGAAGATGGATAAAAAGTTAGATAATGCACAAAAATGAATCTGGAAATTATTTGCATGAAGAAAAAATAAAAGTTGAAAACAAAAGAACTTTCAGGAGGACTTTCAAAGAAATAATGTTTCTTTATTTTAAAAACTTTAATTTACAATTTAAGAATGATAATAACTTTATTTATAAGGTAAAGATAATTCAAATAACTGAAATATTTTATTTTTATATTAGCTATGCAATATGTGTGCGAACATATTTTATATATACTAACATTAAATTATTTGTATTTTGTTAAAGCAGAATATTTATTAGCATATTAATGATTGAAATATTTTGCATTATTAGACATGCATATGTGTCCACACATGTTTGTGTTTACTTTATATTTTTTATAATTTATATATCTGTAAATTACAATTTAAATACTGTTAATGTATAATTTGTTAATTTATTGTAATATCTGACATTTATAAATCAAAATCAGTATGATTTTAAATGTAGATTAATTTAAGATTTTTTAATATTATTATTTCTAATCAATAAATTTACTAAATCATTATTTTAAATTAGCCCAATGAAGTTGTTTAATATTTAAATTATTTTCTCTTGTTCATGATGACCAGAGTCCTTGTGTTCTCAAAGCTAATTTGAATTAATGGTTGTTGTTTTTGTGCATGGATATTTATGTAATTCTTTTTATAATTATTTAAATGGAGCTAAAGTCAACTTTAAAGTTCACTCATACGTTTTATGATGATGACTACTACCCTCATGGTACCTGATGGTCTAGAGCATTGATAATTAGCATTGGGGGTAATAATTCCATCATTTTTGATATTTATTTATTTTTATAATTATTTTAGTATTTATGTGCATACAACTGAAATATTTATGACTGCTTTTATTATGCCCAAATTTGTCATGGGTTTAATAATGATTAATACAATATTTATAGTATCTTTTAAATCCAATCACAAAAGTTTCTTATTGATTCTTAATGATTATTGCTGGTGATGCTATATTTATCACTTATTTTGCTCCGGATACTGATTCTTTGCTCACTTTTTAATGCTCAGTAAAAACTGTCATTCCCATATTCATTTATGATGTTATCACTATCACCATTCTTCATTTTGCACTGTTACAATATTTATGTGTTTGAAAAGAAATTTTTTTAATATATATATGTTTTAACGGTTCTTATTTATAGATATACAACTTATACACTTAACAGATGAGCAATATGGACAAGTTCAGATCATTAATGACAGTATGGAGAGATGTATGTTAGGAGTAATATGAAAAAAATACATGAGTGAGGGAATAAACAGGTATTATTGACATCAGTGAAATAATTAGGAGACTGAAATTGAGCTAGATTGAACATATTTCTAGTAGAGATAATAATAGATAGACAGTTGAAGTCTTAAATTAGATTCCAAGAGATTGTAAAAACTTAGAAAGAGAATATATGTGAGATAAATGATAAAATAAGGATTCTTTCTAGAGTGATATAAAGAAGAGAGGCAATGGATTTGAGCATCTGGATTGAAATTGGATTTTCATTCAACAATGAACCAATAATGATTGAAAAATTATATATATAGTAATCAATCAAGAATGCTAATTCATAACACACTCCAAAGCAAATGTAAATCTATAATACAGCAAAAAAACTTGATTAGTTCTCCATTATCATATATGCATTTCAATGATAAACATTCTTTTTAGGTAGATTAGAAATGCAAATATTCACAAATATGCCTGAATGATCAGCCTGACTATTTTTTTAAGTATTTAGATACTATATTCTTTGAGTTCAAAGTGTGAAATAATTATATTTGCTGTTTTCAACTATAGGCACAATATAAAACACACACACATACATTTTTTCTGAATTGAGATGAGGGATGCATTGATAAAAATAAAAATAAACCAACAACTTGAAAACATATATGTATATGCTTAATATGTACACACACAGATTCATTTTATAACTCATATTTTAAACAAGAACTCTTGAAATATGAAATTTCTAAAGAAAATTTGTATAATATATATTAAATAAATATAGAAATACAAAAGCAAGAATATTTGAGAGGTCGCTTAACAAAATAGACTATTAGAAATTATTTACAAGATTTTTCCAATATTTATTTAAATCGGTTTGCCATGCTCATAACTTAGAATTCAACTATGGGTAAATTTGTGGAGATGTTTTCAGGTTTCAAAAAAACTTTGAATTTTTTTTCCAGATAGCTGGCTTATTATAATCCAACTGGTTATCTTACTATTGATTGGTAATAGATATCTAGATATTCTCAACTAGATAATAAAACAAGAAAGAAAACTATAAATACCTAACAATAGATATTTGACTAGAATAATAGGTATTATCTACTCCTTTACTGTTCTTTATATAAAGATGCTGAAAATGTCTTTATTTCACAATAGTTATTTGAAGACTAATTAAACCTTTCTTTTTTTTCTGTTACATTTTTATATCTAACATTAGATATTCTTATGGATAATTTTTAAAACAAGTAGATAAATACTAGAAGCTTGTTATATATATATTGTCTATCATCTCTTTTTGCTTTAGCTTGATTATAAATATGGAGACAATGTGTTGCTTAAGTAAGCATTATCTCTTTTTTAACTCTATTGGGTTTTTTTCATAGGAAAAAGATGGTTAACACATTTGAATGATAAGTAATAATAGTAGACACCCATATACTTACCAATATTGAGACTTTCTCTGTGCAGTTTAATACAGTTATAGAGTGAAGAACTCAAAAATTGAAATTACTAAAAATCCAAGTTCAATTTGTATTCTGATGCTTGAATGTTACACACGCCCTCAATTAACTAAATGTACTCTTTTTTGTCATTATAAGGCTGGATAATTAGTCATTTTGTGCAAAAACTTCAGGCTTATTTGATAATTCTCTCTTTAAATTGAAAATTTTTTCCGTCCTGTTTGGATTTTAATCTCAGTTGAAATCCAGAATTGAAAGCTGAAAACTTGTTTAAAAATCTGGTAGCTACATCAATTAAATAAATAATAATCTTCACATAACCATTTTATGAATATAGAGATCAACTCTATTTATAATACTAATATTTAAAGAAAAAAATATTAATTAAATCCAGATGGCATTGTTTGCTCAAGTAAAATATATATCATTCAAGATAGCCGAATGGTAAAAGGTTGACTCAAAATCAAAATGTCAAAAAGAATAAAAAATCATTTGAGAAAGACAGTGTAGTAATTAATATGGATAAATCTAATTGGAAAAAAGTACTCCAATCATTACTATTTATATTGATGGATAAAATGCATAAAAGAAATTGATATTTAGTTAATCAATTCTAAAATGAGTATAATCATCTGCGATCTGAAAATAAATATGGGAAAATGTAAATATTTCTGGCAGGAAATGAAGAATAAAGAATCTAGTGATACAAAAACAGAAAATTGAAAAAGTAGAAAAAATAAAATATCCTGGGATTATATTTATCAAAAAAAAAAAAAAAAATCAGTATTATTAATGAGATTACGAAGAGAATGGTCTGATTATTATAGATTCTTGAAACTAAATTTTATTTAAAAAAAAAAAAACAAATAGAAAAATAAGAAAAATGAAAATATATATACAAATTGTAATAGTATATGGAAAACAGTGAGTAAAAAAAAATTGAAAAAAATTAATAGCTATTGAAATAGATTTTTTAAGAAGTAAAAAAAAAAAACTAAAGTCCAAAAAATAAAATAATTCAAAGAAAATGATAATGATCATACAAAAAGGGTGGCTTCTATAATCTGAATATATTACAAAAATGGAAATAAATATTTTAATACAAAGTACTAGAGTTCATAATCTGAAATAAAAAAAGAAAAAGAACCTAGTTATGATGACATAAATAATACTACAAAAAATAGTATATAAAAATGAAAATATGTGTATGTGTAATAACTATTAGTTATAACACAAATTACTGTATGTATGATTTTTAGATTCTTCAGTGGCAGATTGAGACAATGGTGTTCCTCTGCCTCATTGCTATTTATCATCTTTTTAAAAAAAAATTGAGAATAATTTTTTTCATTTGTTCTTCAAGTAAATATTTGAATATAATCTGATCAAGTATCTTCTTGTTCATTCTTTTTGCTTCTCTTAAATCTTTCCATGCACAAACTTTTAATATAAAAATTAAAATTTGAAATATTTCTTTTTTGTTGTTGTTTTTGAATTAAAATCTTTTACCATTTTATAACATAATTATTTCTATTAACAAATGTTTTCATAAAATTATCTTTTTTAAAAAATAAAAGATGAAGAATAATGTACATAGACAAATTAAAGCAGGCTTCAAATTGATCCCTGCAGAACAGAAATATCTGGAATAGTAAGATGATCAATGAAACTTAATTTATTTTCAGGTTCTAAGCAGGCCAATAATTTTTCATGTAACAATTACCTATCCCAGCTAACTCTTCATTCAATTAATTATGGATTAGCAAATGAGTATTTAATTATTCTTAGAAGGGTAATCAAGAAAGGAAATCATCAAATATTATAGCTCAAAGTGAGCTATCTTTTTCCTTTCGTTCATATATGTTTTGAAATAATATTTTTGTTATAGTTTTTATTATTGTCATTGTTTTCTAATATTATATTACACCAAAAATATACAATTAATAAATAAGAATTTAATGATAACAATATTTTAAAAACAATAAAATATTTTAAAAATAACAATTTTATATTATTAATTTAACTTAACCTTTTTTAACTTTAATATTTCATCTAATTAATATAAACTTATTTAATAAATTCAGCGAAAGGAGACAAAAATGTTGAAAATATTTTATCCGAATTATTATTTAAAAAATATAAAATTAATTATTTTTACTATGAATTAAAAACAAAATGGCATTTATTTATTCAAAAAACTTTGAAATGTGCTAAATTCAAATACAACTTTATTAATATTAAATGGTGATTTTAAGCATTTTACAGTTGCCATTTTGAATCACTGGTGAGATTGATATTTTGTTGTGATTCATTAAATTAAAAAAGCATATATATATAAAGAAATCAAGTTAACACAATGGATATTTTTAAATTTATTTTCGATGCACTTAGTGTTATATTATCAATGTCTTTTCTTTTTTGTAATTATTTAACGAATAAAACCTTTGTCACATTTCACTATTATTTTTTTAATGAAATGATGTCTAATTAAATAAAAATTAGATTAATAATTGTAATGTGCGTTTGATTATCTATAGTTTTAATAATGTAAATGAATACTTTTTTTTTTCATTATTGTTTATATTTATGGGGGGGGGGGAAGCATTTAGGTAAATTGATTTAAGAAAGTTCATTAGTTGATTTACTCTACTAGCTTAAATATCTCGAACAGATTTTCAATAAGAGAAAATATTCATCTCTGCATTTCTTGATAACAGCTGTTTATATATTATAAGTGTATTTAGCTTTATATCTAATATTAATCAATTACTAATTTATATTAATGGGTATAAGATATGTTTATTCAGTTTTTAAAACATTATAGCAGAATAAAAATAGCCTAATATATTCAGTACTAAACCTAGATCCCAAGAAATGAAGTCTTTGCTCCAGATCTCTTGCTTCATAAAGCTAATGATTCTAAAGATTTTGTTTATTAATTATATGAACAAGATGCATAAGTAATTTTAATAAAAAGCCCCCTCCCAAACAAAACTATTTTCCAAGGATCATTATCATTAACCTCAAGCTGAACTTGTCTGACGATATTTTAAAAATATTGTTAACATTTTTTATCAGGTTAAAACAACTTGGATGTATTATGAAATTAATTAACCAAATTAATAACATAAGATACAAGCTTCAATCATATACAGTATATATACACATATGTTGATTATACCTTGAGGCAGTATGATGAAGTTAAAGATTTTGCCTACCTACCAGCTCAATTATTTTAAGAATTCCTGGAATAGATACAAAATAAGAAAAATTTAATGAAGACGTAAATGTTGAAGACCGTGAAGTTTCCGAGTTTTCTGGCATTTTAAACTTTCGTCTGAAGCACAAAAAACTGAGGTAAAAAAGTCTACAAAACAACAAAAAAACAACAACATTGTTATCATATGAAATACTTATGCAAATTGTTTTAACTCTAAATTAGATCAATAATCGATCCAATTAACAATTTCGCTTACTTTACAACGCGCCTCTTGGATTATCCCAGCATTCTTACAAGCCGAACATGCGTGCTTATATAAAAGTGCGAATAACTTAGCTGCCCCATATAATTTTAAAGAAAAAAAATTATAAATACATAAACGTATATAACAAAACTGGTTAAGGAGGAAGCTTTTATTATATTACCTAAGGTAAAAATTGTAGTAAATTCAATTTCCGGCAAAAAAAAAAAAAAAAGAATAAATATACAATTGAAGGGTAAAAGTTTTAAATTGTACATTAAACGGAATAATTTTTTTATAATTCATATTTAAATACCGCATATATTAAAACGTAAGGCTAGATAATAACCTTTATGCTACGTGACCTTTTTTAGTAATTAGTTCATGCGAATCATATTTCACACGTCCATGGTCTTTCATGATTAGTTTCTTAATTCACACACATACTTCTATGCAATTTTAACTATTAAAGTAGGAAAATAAAAAAATAGCCTTTTTTGTTTATCTAACCATCGACCGATATATGAGTGACTGAACTTCTAAATATATTGCTTAAGTTGTCAAGCACGTAACTTATGTTCTTTGCCTAAAGGCAAGCGAAATAAGTTGCCAACCAAATAATAATACTTGCTTAATTAATCATTCATGATAGACTGACATTGCTTGCCTTCCTATTAACATAATTCATTCTAGCATCTCAATTTTAGAGCTAATTATAAACTTTAATGGAAAATATATTATTAAGCGCATAACAATCTATCGATTTCCCAAAAGTATCTTTGTGAACAATTTTAAAATTAATAAAGTAATAATAATTTTTTAAAACTTTTTCTTAATTTTTCCTTAGATACAAATTATTGAGACAGATAATTTTTAGATATCAGGATTACATTAATCAGTTGTCGAGTAAAGCTTAAAAACTGATCGTTATAATAACATAAAAAACGGTATAATATTGGAAAACCATACAAATCAAAAGGGAAAAATGACAAGATTAAATGAGATAATGAGTTCTCCAATTACAGGGTTACTATGCTAGATCAGCTCTTCAGAAAATTTATGAAAAAAATATTGTCAAAAGAAAAAAACCAAATGTCAAGAAGAGCGAAGGTTTGAACTTAAGGAAATAATTATGGGAAAATTACAGATATAATATACACATTGTCATATTGACAGAGATAAAGAGAAAGAAGAGATGTGATGGTTATATAAATTTAGGAATATATTGAAAATTGACCAACAGCCAAGAGCAGAACTTTTAATACTATTAAAGAAAAGTATGCAATAGAAAATAATAGGATCCAATGAGAATTTATGAAAGAGTAATAACTGTGAGTTAGTCATTATTCTCTACAAAGAATAAATTTTGAGACTTATTATATGAAACAATAAAAAAAAAATACCAAGAATAAAGAAATTGTTATTATGGGAGATTTGTATATGTGGATTGGTCAGGAGAAATATAAAAATATAATGTGAAGATTTAGACAGGAGATAGCAATGGGGATTAACTGATCAACAATATGTCAACTAAACTTTAAAACAATCAATACATTTTTTTTTTCAACATAAAACAATAAATAGAGTCATATGGAAACAAATGACAAGAGATACACCAATTGATTATTGACTATATCATTACAAAATTTAAAAAAAATCACTTTGGATTTATGATATCAGTAATGACATTGGACTATTTGTGCATGTAAAAAATATATACATGGATGTAAACAAATATTATTTTTATTGTGTAAATAAGTGCAGATAGTACATGAATAAATTATCTCATGTTAAACTACTCTAGAAAATCTGCATATGTCAATCATTCATTTAAATGCAAATTATGCAAATGAGAAACAATCATAATTGGACTCTTGCATAAAAAACCCTGCTAGGATTTAGGGGCTAATGTAAGTGTTATGAAGAGGAATGTGCATACTGAAGGTATAATCAAGTATAATGAACTGTGAAGAAGTTTAATAAGTGTATGATTCATGTATTATAGTGGCAGTTGATAATCTTCATAATGGTGTTATAGTTATAATGGATTTATGTTTCTAATATATATATCTGATGTAGTTATTCCCAAATGGAAGCATGAAGAACTTTTTTCAATTAATATGCACTGCAATAGAGTTATATTTATCTACTGAGTATGTGTAGGAAATGAAACATGCAAGAGTTTATTTATAGATTGTAGAGATTTCTACAGTAGTCTTTCCTTGAATTCCACTAGTTATTCTTTTCATATTTGTTATTAATACTAAATAAATTCATTTTGTTATAATAAAGTTGTACTTAAATTTATTTAAGACTCATCAATGATGCCTGACTAGTAATAAAGAATTGATTAAAAAATAAAAGTTTAACAACAACGTATAAAATGATTGTTTAGACAAAGCATGAGTAAAAAATTGAAATATCTGGATGATAATGCAGAAGAAATTTATTAATATATTTAAAAAAAATTAAGGAGATGATAGTAAAGATCTTAAATGTTTATGATTCAATGAGAAATAGAATTTAGGTAATACAAGATATTATGGAGAGCAAAAGAGAAAAACATGTCACAATTGCATTGGTTCAAACAAAATAGAACATATGAAAATTTATAGAAAATTAAATAATGAATTAAAACATTTCTAATAAAAAATAATGAACAATGGCTGACAAAATATGCAGAAGCTGGAATAAAATTAGGGATCCAAAAATTAACAATTATAGAACAATGATGAACTTAAAAAAAAAAAGACTTCACTGAATGAAAATTATTAACAGTGGAATAAAAGAATGAACATTTACATAAAGTAAAAAAATACATAATGAATTGTAAAAAATAGAAAGTGAAATGTGTGAGATTTGGAATTGAAGAAAAGATGGCATTAAGAGAAATGCAATATAGAAAAAATGAAAAATCACCTGGATTGAAAAAAATTTACATGGAGATGATTAAATATAATTGAGAAAAATGATTAAAATAATTATAAGATTAATATATCTAAAAAAATATCTTTGGGACACCAATACTCTTTAAGAAAGGAGGATTAGTAAATATGTAAATTATAGAACAAATATATTACAACAGCATTATGAAAGTATTGGAAAGAATTACATCTGAAGAACAGTGAATAAGTCAAATATTTATTGTTAAACAGTTAAATAGAAAAGATAAGTTAGGCATACATATAATTTTTATTGACTTGCAGAAAGCTTATGATTATATTCATCAGAAAATGCTGTAGAAAGCACTGAAAAGAATAAATTGATGATTCATTAATTAATATAATTAGGGAAATATATAAGTCTTTTTATAAGTTTTATATAAAATTTTTACCAAGGTAATTACAACTTGTCTACAGAGAACATTGGATTTCAACCAACCAAAAGAACAAGCTGGATTTAAAAGTGGTTTTAGTATAGTAAATCATATCCAAGTATTGAGAGAAGTTCTAGAAAGGACCAATAAATATGAGTTGTCATTATGCTTTGGATTTATAGATTATGAAAAGGCATTTAATTGTATAAGTATTTCTTCAGTGATTAAAACATTGGATCATTAAGGTATAGACCCAGGATATTGTCATATTTTGAATAATATGGATAAAAATGCAACAGAAACAATTAGATTACATAATGATAGTGGTATGGTTAACATTTAAAAGGGTATAATCTCCAAAACTTTTTACAGCAGTGCTGCAAGATTAAAATGGAAAGCTAAAGGAGTAAAAGTAAACAGAGATTATTTAAGTCATTTAGATTTTTGCAGATGACATAGTTGTTTTGCAAATAATACTTCAGAGCTTCAGGAAATGTTACAAGAGTTATCAGGTGAAAGTAAAAAAGTAGAACTGAAGGTAAATGTTAAAAATATTAAAATAATGTTCAATGGATTTTTTCAAAAAATGAAAATAAAGATTGATTATGATGAATTAGAAGAACTTAACAACTATAAATATCTTGGTCAGATTATTATTACTGATAAAAACAATGGATGAAATTAATCATAGAATTAAACTTGGTTGGAGTGCTTTTAGTAGAAATAACAATATGAAAAGGAAACATGCCTATGTATTTGAAAAGGAATATTTTAATAAATGTGTATTACTGGTTCTTACTTATGAATCTGAGACTTGAACAAGTATCAAAAGAGCAAAATAGAGACTTCAGACCAATCACAGAAGTATGGAGAGATGCATGTTAGGAGTAACAATTAAGAGATTAAAAATGCAATACATGGATAAAAGAACAAACTGGTGTTACTGACATCATTGAAAGAATTAAAAAGACTGAAGTGAAATTGAATGGAACATATTGCTAGAAGAGATGATAACAAATGGACAATTGAAATCTTAAACTGGATTCCAAGAGATTGTTAAAGATTCAGAAGAAATTCACTTGTGAGAGGGATGAATGAAATAAAAAAGTGTGCAGGTGTGGTGTAGAGAAGAGAGGCTAGACATTGAAGAAGATGGAATGAACTTGGAGTGACCTTCATCCTGCAGTAGATTGGTAATGATTGATGATGATGATGGTTTTGAATGATGAATAAAAAAATTGCAAAAAAGTGAACATAAGATTATGTAATAATATATATTTATTCATTATTTGCAGATAATCAGGTGATTATATCACAAAATATAAAAGATATTATATATATGTCATATTATTATTACTATTTGCGGGATATTCTGTGTAGTGAAAAAGCTAAATGCTGATGTTTCAGTACAATATCAAGTACCTTCCTCAGAGAGTCCTCTTATATATATATATAAACAAACTTGTGGAAGGACTAGAAATTGAGGATTAAATATTAATTTTGAAAAGATATATTTGACAGCAGATGAAAATAGTGTATTGATTGTTTGTTATTAAAAGAAGAAAAATCACATTGGCCAGTGTAGAAAAATTGATTAAACAAAACAGACAATAAAAATACTTATCTCAGATTTACGGAATAGTAATCTATTGAAATGAAAAAGTGCACATTGTCCTTGTACAGGGTGCACTATTGTTTATGATGGATTGTGGACATTAACAAGAAATATATTAGAAATTATTATCAACATAAATAGATTATTGAAGAAGATGAGCAAAAAGGTCAAAAGTATGGAAAAAGACAAATCAAGATATGAGAGAAGTGATTGAAGTAAAAAAAAAATGCGATAACAGCTATTGAAGAATAGAAATTAAAATGGCATAGTTATCTTAGAAGCATAAATAAGAGAATATTATGAATAATGATTACTTGGGAAGCAGAAAGAAGTGAAAGAAGAGAAAATTCAAGAGAGGGATGAAGAAAAAACCTAATGAATAGCATAAGAAGGCATAATCTGTTATGTCAGACATTATGAATACAACAATGAGAAAATTCTAAAAAAAAAAAAAAGATGATTTATTAACTTCAAAGAGTCTTCTGATAAATGTTTTGCAAAATGAATTCTACAATAGATGTTAAAATAGTTTGATGCACCAAGTATGTAAATAATAAAATAAAATATTTTAAATAGTATACACAAGCTAAAGACATTTCCTTTCAAAGAGCAACAGTTAAAGGAAAAGACATTTTTATTTTTGGTTTTAACTTCTAACAACCATTACACTATCTAAAACCCCATTTGCTAAGTAATAATTGAATGGATAGACAGGTCAGTTATCTGAAAAGGCAAAATAAATATCGCACAGAAATTTTTAGTTATCAAAAAAAAAATCAAATAGGCCTACTGTTATTTTTATAGTTAGATTAACAAAAGTGTTGGATTCAAAACCATAAGGTATTTGCAATTATAGAATCAAAAAGTGGCTCATTCCTGAAGTATGATATAGTGCAGATAATAGTTTTTTCTAAAATTGGAAATTAAACTAGATATCTGTTTTGCACTGCAACTAGTATTAATAATTACTCATGTTATATATATAATTGGCTCCTAAAAAGAGTCATAAGGAGTGGATTAATTTTTATATGCAATGTTTATATTGTGTGGGTTTATATACCTTGTATGTTTAAATCTCTATAATCTTTTACTAGCACAAATACAGTATATTGTACTATTCAAGGGCATAAAGATTTAGCACGTATATATTACGTTGGAACGAAACTTTATTAACCAACACGAAAATATAGATTTCATTTACTATTTTTGCTAATATTTGATCATTTGCCCTCACAATAGACTAAAAACTTTAATGGAATAAAATTAGAAAAGAGAAAATAATATTTTGTTTGTAGCGAGTGATATTGACAAAGAAATATCACTCAAATTAATTCAAAACTTATTTACCCTTTTCCAATTTTATTTCATTAAAGCTTTTTAATTTACTGTGGAGGCAAAATATCAGATATTAAGACATGTAGTTAATGAAAACTATTTTCGGTGTTTTTGTGTTTTTTTTTAAGAAAATTTTTATTGTATTGCTATATTAAATGCTACAAATACAAAAATTACATCGATTACATATATATTTAAAGCAAAAAAGATCCAACCTTCTCCCATGTTGCTCTTGTGATATAGCTCTGAGCAATAGTTGGTCCTTCTTGATGATTTTCTCCATGACATTATGCTAATAGTCTTTGCGTCCTTGGATGACACACTATCTTGTCTCAATGAGGAACAAAATAGAAACAACATATTATGAGACTTTCATCGTTTATTGATCAATTTTGTTTCTTAATTGCCATTTTTGTCATACTTAACCGTTTTTACATGGTCTTATAAGATGAGAGTTTTTTTGTATCCATAGCTGAGTATCATTATAATTATCTTTAAGTGAAAAGAGAATGTGGATGATATGCAACAATCCCAATAACGACCAATCATTTGATATGAATCATGCTATATCCCATCCAATCTGTTTATGAATATAATACATTCTCAATCATGTTCTCATATATAGATACTAAGCGTGGATTCTGTGGTTTGGGTAGCAAAAATTTGTCAGGAAATCTCAACCAAGCAAAAATATTAAAAAACTAGTGTCTTTTCCCCACAAGCGAACTTCAGTGAATCTAAAAATTCTCTACTGGTACTGCACATGACACAGAAAGGAAAGACACTTCTCTTTTCTTTTACAATTCTTCATTTAAGGATTTTGAGGATGAGAATAACATGATCAGTGCCATTCACCAATCTGTTAATAGATAAATAGACCAAATACATACATCAACATTATTGAACATTTAAATAACTAAAGTCATCATGATCATCTCATACCCCTCTCTTTCTCTTCAATATTTTATTAATATACATCCTTCAAGTCAGAGTACTTGTTATGAAACAGATCCAGTCATTAAATTAATGGGCCATCATTGATTATATAATAGTTAAATTTTACTTCTAACCAAGTATTTCTTTATTAGTACCAGAATCCTTATTTTAATTGACCTAAAAAATCTATCTGTTCGCATATAAATAATTATTTGTAATCTTCATATTAACATCTGACTTATTGTAATGTCCCTTCAACTCTTTTTCATCACCATCATTTACATCAAAGGTAGCTTTTGCCTATTACATTTTTCTTCATTATTATCATCACTCATAGCAAAAATGTAAACATTTAAATTTTCATTATTTATATCTCCAGTATCCTTGCTATATTACTTTATAATGCCAATATTTATATTATTGGTTTCTTGTATACCAAATTAATCCTTATTACCACACTTTATGACACCATTTTCTTCCATCTCACTGGGCAAAATTTCATTACTATTTTTAACTAGTATAGTTTGGCAATGGTTTTAGTTTTATTCACTTAGGGTTGTCTTCTACCTCTTGTGACAATAGCATTGCATCAACTTTAGCTTTCTCTTTTGCTACAGCATTTTCTTTATTATATTCCATGATTTCTTTTTAAAAAGATTCTGTTTTGGTTTTATACTTTAGTCATCTCTTCCAATTTTTTGATCATTTCTATTTACAGTCTGCTTTGGCTGTTAACCACTTTTTCTTTATTATGGATAAGTTCTTTGGGAAGTTTTTCTTAAATACCCATTACCATGGCACAATTGATACTCTCCATTTCTATTTCTTTATCTTCATTTTTTTTGGTTTTCAAATACTTTTTCTATAAATTTATCTTCTTCAAATTTGTTTTTTATTTCTTACTTTACCAATACTATTTTACTTACTATTTTTATATTAATACATATGTACATCTGTCCATTACCCTTACCTTATTGCTCTATCTCCTTTGTTGTGCCTGTTATTATTATTGTCTAACATATTCCTAGATGCCTATATTTTATTTATCAGTTTTATTTCTTACCTTATTACTCTATCTCCTCTTTGTTGCACCTGTTATTACTATTACTGTCTAACATATTCCTAGATGCCTATATTTTATTCATCGGTCTTTTTTCAAATCCAATAATTCAACTTTTATTTTCTTTTAGAGAATTATTTATATAATTCAATTTTTTTTTTTAAAAAAAATCCCTTTCCCTTCTAACATTTTCAAGTTTATCTACTTCTCCTCTTTTACATATATGTTTGAGAAATGGAAAGGAAAAAAAAACATTCAATATGACTATAAGTTTAGTTTTACTAACAATTATTATTATTATTATTATTATTATTATTATTATTATTATTATTATTATTATTATTATTATTATTATTATTATTATTATTATTATTATTATTATTATTATTATTATTATTATTATTATTATTATTATTATTATTATTATTATTATTATTATTATTATTATTATTATTATTATTATTATTATTATTATTATTATTATTATTATTATTATTATTATTATTATTATTATTATTATTATTATTATTATTATTATGTATTTACATAATTTTGGATTGAGATTAAAAAAATTCCACTACTACTACTACTACTATTACTGCTACTACTGCTGCTACTACTACTACTACTACTACTACTACTACTACTACTACTACTACTACTACTACTGCTGCTGCTGCTGCTGCTGCTGCTACTGCTACTACTACTACTACTGTTGTTGTTATTATTATGATGCTTCAAAGGAGCTGTATTGAAATTCAAAATAATTACATATTTACAAAAATCATAGGTTATGTCACAAATTTACATCAATACAGTTACATATAATTGATTAGAAACTATATAAAAGGTTACATAAAATTAAATTTGATTATATATTTTTTTTTTAAAAAAATGTTTTATTACTATTTTCTTGAAATTCTTTCACAGTCTCATTTAATTGATCTGCAAAAAAGTTATGTGCCTCTTTTTTAGCTCATTCCAGGAATATAGTTTTTTTTATCTAGCAATCATTACAACATTCATGTGGAGGGGTCAATGTCTTACATAATTTAATTAGTCTTATATAATAATTTAAGCTGTCTAGAAATAAGAAATTCACTGCTTGATATTAAACAAAATTATATAATTTGGGTCAAAAATATAGAATTAATTTACTTTTAACAATAATATCCAGATATAAGCCGTTCTAATAAGAGTGATCTTTTTCAAATATTGCCTTGACTAATTCCAAGCTGGAGCGGTAAATATAATCAAAAAATATAACTGTGATTTCTCAATTTAGTAGTACATTTTTATAATTATTTATTTCATTATAAACCTCAGTTTGATAATCTTGTAATAAAAATAAAATAAAATTGTAGTTAAGTCGATTTATAAATACCCCTTGATGGTAAATACCCAGCTACTATTAAAAATAAAATTCAACCTCATAACTCTTGAAATGTAAATAAATAAATAATAAAAAAGTATGGTTTTCAAAATGCATTTCTTATTGAATCAGTATTCTTCAGTAAGCTCAGGTTACAATTTTACCGATCTATATCATTTTAGCTCAGTGTTTATCAATATCAAAATATTAAGGTTCAATCTATGAATTCCAAATTTCTTGCACTCATTTACTTTAGATAAATATATTAAAGATTATCATTAATTATCTATAAGGCTAGTGCTTAGCTTATTATTTTAAATTTAAAAACAGACTTTTGAATTTTGATAATCATTAATGTATTTATGTAAAATGAATATGCCAAATGTGTGAATGCAAGAAATTAGGCACTTATGGATTATAAAATGTTTATTAGAATTTCATTATTTTAACATTGCAATATGAAAATAAGTTTATTCAGGTTATTTTTTTTACTTATTCTACTTATGAACATTGGTGTAGTAAAGTTTTATTCAGTTTAATTTATTAGTTTGACAGAGCATGCTTTAAGTTAATTAAGTCAGATTCATAGCACTCATAGGCAAAGAATGTTAAAGTATTTATATGTAAATGCTAATTTAATTAATTTAATGGTTTACATATTCCACTTTTTGGGAGAATTGTATACTGTTCTCCTTTTTATAAATGGTATCATTGTTGTTGGTGACAAACAAAGTTTTTTTCCCTTTGTGTTTGCTGTTATCACTTTTGAGGCAGACCATTTTTACATTTATTGGATTGAAAAATGTGTCCAGATAATTGTTCATGCTGTAAGAAAATAGATTTATATTTTGGATTAATTATGTCCTGGGAGATCTTTGTGGTTATATTTACCCTAGACTCCCATAGTGTATTGACTTGCAAGCAGCATTACTGCACTTAATCTTGTACACTAGGGGCCCCCAACCTTTTTGCACCTAAGAGCACATTCTATAATACCAGTCAGGTGGTGGGCACCATTTATTTTTTCAGCCAGGTGGCAGGCACCATTTATTTTTGCAATGTAAATTTATAGTTGGATATTGTTAATAATACACATAATATACAAAAAAATATTTATTTCAAAAATAAAATTTTAACATTTAATTAATATTTATATTTTTACATTGTAAAAGTATAGTACGCCCTACAATTTGATTACAATATAATACAATAATTTATAAGAAATTTTAAAAATTAAATTTATTTGTATCAGATAAATAATTTTTTATTGTGTTCGAATAGCTGTGGATACTTGTAAAATGGTCTGCGGGTGCCATGGTGCCCACAGTCATAGGTTTGGGGACCCCTGTTGTACACCATCTGAGAAGTTATATCTAATGATATTTTATCTTTCATGTTATTTAATAGACTATTCATTTAAGGTAGGATTCTCAGACTTATGTTATATTTATTGGTGCAGATATTTTTTATTTTATGTGGAAGCTTAGGTATATATGGTATATTTATTCATGGTTTATTATCTGCTGGAAGTAGTTGTGCTTGCCTAATTTTGTTTTAGAATTTCTTAAGTTTTTATTATTGTGTTGTCACAATGTCCTATTCTGATTAAATAATTTGTATAAATCTCAATGTTAGCTTTCCTATCTGCTTGTATTTATATAGCTTTAAATTTCTATGTAAAAAACTTTTATCCTAGACAGTTTGTGTATCATAGGTGTGAGAGAAGATTGGAGGAATGGTATCTAAAATTTTTATTGGTTTGATGATAATTTTTGATGTCAAATAAGTTTTTATTTTTGTAGGTGTCACAATAGATGTTTTTATGCTTGTTTGGCTATTGGAGTTCAGATTTTGTACTAATTCTTCACATATTTGTATAATATTTTCAGTAGGTGCACATATCAACACATCATTGACATAATGCATATTGCATTAGGGTAGTAAACTGCACATCTAGGTTTTGTTACATATATTATAAAATATTTCTTGAGGTTTTTCCAATTTATCATAGATGTATAATAAATAAGAACTATAAACTTGCATTATTAGATATTTCCAAGTAATCATGTTGGAAATCTGTTAATTTCATAAAAACATTGCTGCAAAAAACAGGATATAACCCCTCAAAAAGGAGACTTTGTTACTGATATTCTGAATTGAATAGACAGTGATATTGTGATGCTTTTTAACAATAAATATTATAGCATAAAAAAGAATGGTCTATGGGTTTCCCATAAGCAGTGTAATGTGTAGTTTAACACTAGCTACAGTAAAAAATGAAATTGTTTGTAAATATCTAAGCAAAGACCCTAATATAACTTTTAAGTAGTATGTCAATGTTATATTGATATATGCATCCAACAAATATGTGAAGAATTAGCATAAAAATCTGAACTTTAATGGACAATTGAGCATAAAATACCTCCTGTGGATTGAACTATTTAGATCTACATCTTCAAAAAAACAAAAAACTTATTAGACTTCAAAATGATCATCAAGCCAATAGAAATTAGAAGCACCATTCCCCTGCCTTCTCTCATGCCTATAACACACAAACTCACTGGGATAAAAAAAAATTATATAGAAATTTAAAACTGTGAATATGAAGCAGACCAGAAAACTAACAGTGAAATTTATATTATTGATTTAATCAGATTAGGATATTGTGGCAATACCTTAATACATATTGTTAAGAAATTCTGCAACAAAATTTGACAAACACAACTACTTCCAGAGGATAACAAACCATTAATAAATATATTGTATATACATAAGCCTTTACATAAAATTAAAAAAAAACCTGCACTAATACATATAACATAAGTATGAGAACTCTTCAAAACGTGAACAATCTATTAAATAACACAAGATAAAATATACCTGGATCAAACTCTTTGGGTAGTATACAAGATTGAGTGCAGTAATACAACTTGCAAATAAATATATTATAGGGAGTCTAGGAAAGGCAAGTATAACCACAAAGGTCTCCCAATACAAATACTTATACAAGTATGTCAAAAATAATCCAGAAAATATATTTATTTTCTTGGAACATAAACAATTATCTGACCACATTTTGATCCAATAAATGTAAAAATGGTCTGCCTCAAAAGAGATGACAGAAAACACAAAGTGAAAATTGCATGGTTTATCTTTAACAATAACCTTACCATTCATAAAATAAAGAAAGCAGTATACAACTCTACAAAAAGTGGAATATGCAAATCATTAATTTAAATAAATTAGCATTTATATATAAATACTCCAACATTCCCAGATGCCTTTGAGTATTATGAATCTGGTTTAACCAACTGAAAGCAAGCCCCGCCACAACTAATTTTTTAAAAATATATATAATAGCTGCGTAAGCTCTGATTTAGCCTATATAATAGATATTCACATATTGTAACCTTACGACATGACCGTTCACATTTTATTCATATATATTTTTAAATTATATTTGTACACATGCACATATATATATATATATTGCATTGGGTGTCTTGTTTGCCACAGTGATGTCATATAGTTATAATGTAATTCTAGGAGTCTCTCTCTCCCTGATCACTGAGCCCTATTTAAAATGAAGTAGTCTGTGGGTTGGAATGAGTTGTGGTGATATAAATTACCTTAGTGGTGATTTTACTGTTGTCAGCTCATTCTGCCCATTACATATTATTTTTTAGGGGTATGGCACTACCAACATGAAGCCAGAACTTAAATCATAAATCCCTGGGATTAAATGACCCAAATTTAATTTTTTTTTCAAAAAAAGAAAGTTATAGTAATGCTTTCAATATAATTTTGTTGTGACATTTTGGGCACCAATGCTTTATGTGTGAGTTTTAACAATAGGACAAAGATTACTATGGAAACACAGAGATATTCACCATAAAATAGAAGAAAAAAAAAATCATAGCTTTATTTTGTCTATTCCTCAAATTCTTCTTTTGGATATCAATATAATAATTCCTGGACCAAGATATAACATCAAAATGATTGGCTAAGTACACTTTATAATCCAGAGCAATTTCAGCCCTTTTGTCTATCTTATTTCATTATTGGAGTCTAGTAAAATATGCAGCCTGAAATCAAACCTGCATTTGTAAACAAACTTCAGAAAAATAGTTGTATATATATTTTTTATTTTAAGTTTCTTTTAATGATTCTAAGCGTAATAGTCAAAAGCAATTTATTTCTACAGCTGAATCTAAAAATTTATGCTTTGATAATATGTATACATATTTTAAAGTCATTTCAATCTACCCTGGGATAGACAAAACAAAAGAAAAATGCCTGAAATAATTAGTGAATTGCGAAATGAAGGGACAGTAAAGAAAATTAAATGGGGTAATTAAAATTTGGTCATTTTTTTGTTTTTGTTTATTATTATTATTATTTTTTATAACATTTTAAAATTTACAAATATAAAAGTATATACATTTGTGATATCTAAAACTAACTTATAATTTTCTGTTTGAATGTTTAAACTTATTAATAATAATGAAAATCAATTTTTAATATATATATATTTGTTTGTTTTTTTTTGTCAGAAATTTTATATCTTAAATTACTCAGATAGGCAAAGGGATTTTTTTCTTTTTTGTTTTACCTCTCACTGTGAGGATATAAAGTACTTTTATATATATATGGGTTATATGTGTGCTTTATGTATATATTGTTGCCATTAAGTTGTAATTCTAAGGCATTTTAAAAAATGTATAAAAAATTTAATTTTACTATAAAATTTAATTTTATTAATTAATTTAATATTGTTAAGTGGGAATAAAGGGGGGTTTTTCAAGTCAGCAAAGAAAATTTAATTAATAAATTAAAATCAAAATTAAATTCTAATTTTGGAATTATTTTATGGAAAAAGGTGACAAAACATGTAATTACTGGAGGATTTGATAAAACCAAAGGTATTTGGAATTTAATTTAAAAAATGCAATTTGTAAAATTTTAAAATTAAATTAGATCAAGATTGTGATCAGTAAGATTTTTTTAGGTAGCAAATAAAAGAATTTTCGGTTTAAAATTAATTAACCAACTTGGAAAACATCTGATGCCTTTGCCTTGAGGGATATATATATATATAGCAGTAGAAAAGAGTGTTACTTATAAAAAAATTGTAAGCTATTAAGATTGTCATGCTATGATTATTGAGTAGAGCATGTCAATTTCTCAGGCCATTTCCAAAGGAGGGTGAGTATAGAGTGCCCTGGTACTGTAAAAGGTGAAGCCACTAAAGTCCCTGCTACAATTGTTGATTAAAGTTTCTGACATGCTATGTCATAGCTATCAATAGGAAGCTCCTAGTATAATGCCACTGAGTAACCAGCCAGCCAATATCCAAGAACATTACTCCATAAAACCAATGAACTGTAACCATAAGGTTCGGCATAGTGTTTCTACTGTTTGTCAAAATTCTTCATGAAGGTCTGTTAAAATAGTGATTTATTTTAACTTTGTAAATCTCCATTTACTAGTAAACAAAACCTTTTTAATATTCTACTTTCTTTGCTTACACAATTTATTTATTAATCATTCTTAAAAATATATTTTCTTTTAATAATATATAAAATATTCTTATTGTATTCTTAAAATATGTCCCCCATAGTGTATTTTGACCTACACTTAATTAATTCAATATTAAGAAAAATCGACTTTTGTAATATACTCGATCTTTCTTAAATCTGTTAGACTTATTATTTAAGAATCAGATGGACATAAATTAGTAAATACATTATAGTGATTAAATATTTAATAGTCCAATAATTCTGTCAAATCAAGACATTTAAATCCCTCCTCTCACTGATCCTAATTATTTTTTGTTACTTGCTATTTAAACTTGTCTATTCAAAATCTGTTGTCTCAAATATGTAATATGAGCCATTAACACTTCCTGAGCTTTGGATGCTCATCCACATCAATGGCTTTAGATCACTTGAAATCAGTTATTTTTTGAGCTATGGTGATGATTTTACACTTGTTTGAAAGCTTAGAAAAAGTCCCTTAAGATATTGCCCTCTCTTGAATTATTTTACAAGTAAAAAGTCAATAATAGAGATGTTTTAAGTCTAACAAAAGGAGGAGGCCATCCATTCTCAATGCTGATTGGTTATTGGTCAAAAAAAGACCACCGATAAATAATTTTCGATTGGCTGATGATTATTTGATCAAAAAAGACTGCTGATAAATAATTTTCATCGCTGAAAGTAAAAATATGTTTTAGAGTGTTTTTATTATTATTTTTGTACATATTATAAA
Source organism: Epiperipatus broadwayi (assembly GCA_028023455.1). Classification (NCBI taxonomy): domain Eukaryota; kingdom Metazoa; phylum Onychophora; class Udeonychophora; order Euonychophora; family Peripatidae; genus Epiperipatus; species Epiperipatus broadwayi. The sequence goes on along the minus strand of JAQFVV010006257.1, from coordinate 3,168,077 downwards.
TTTTCATAAAATATGTTGAAAATATAGTTATTTTACAAAAATAGTAACATTTTATTAAAAAATTGTATACTTTACATGAACATAAATTTAAAAAAAAAACAGCGAATAGCAATGATTTTCATATCTGTCAAAAGTTTAGATTGCCCCAAAATGTTTATTTGATTTTCTAACAAAAATTAATGTTTTAGAATATTTTTCTGGCATTTATTTATATATTATAATGTATTTTGGTAAAATATGCAAAAATATAATTATTTTTAGAAATATGGTAAGATTTTACTAAAAAATTCTTAATTTTTATAATAACGTAAATTGAGGAGGGAAATCAATGATGTTGCATCACCCTGTAATTGGCTAAGATTTTTTATTTTTTCTGCTATTGAATATTTTTATAATTATAAATAAAAATTTACTTTTAAAAAAACTTTCATTTACTTTCATAACCTGACAAATTATTAATATATTTTTTACAAATGAAACTAAAATGAATATAATATTAAAAGATTTTATTGTTGATTCTGTAACTGACTAATCAAAAGTTTAGAGTTTTACCTCACTCAGCCAACTGGAATTTTCATCATGGAAAAGGTTAATGCAATTATGAATGGTTCACAATTTTTTTAAAAATAAAACTGAGTTTAACAAAATAAAAGTTAAAAACTTAATTTCTTTTAGCAGGGACAAGTATATATGTATACTGCATACATATGACTTATAAACAACTTTCAGTTTTAAAATAAAATTTAATCTTATAAAATTTAAAAGTTAAAATCTTGTTTTCTGTTTTAAAAGGGACAAATATATATGTATATTGTAGATATGATAGGTTAATTCTACAAAACTTTTAATACAATTAAATCTATTACCATTGTAGGCTATCATATCAATATTTCTTTATATATGTAAGACCTATGGGATGGATCTCCAATTTAGCAAGGAGTAATTTTCTTTACCAAAATTTTTAAAAAAATATATAATAACTGTGTAGGCTCTGATTTAACCTATATAATAAATATTCGCATGTTGTAACCTTATGACATGACCGTTCACATTTTATTCATATATATATATTTTAAGTTAGAGCTAATTCATTATTTCATATAAATTGGTATTACTGGGTTATTTAACTTCATGCTTACTGTATGTCATTCCTCCTGCAGACACACATTCCTGCTTCAGAGAAAATATAATAGCTGGGTCCCTTTTTAATATGGCCTACAAGAATGTGGGAATATTCCTTTCTATTTCAGACCCAGTGGACTTTCATTTTATATCAGTAATTAGGCAGTGGATCATTCCTGTCTATTGGTGAAATTTATTGATGATTATGGGAGGTGCTCATTCCTTCCTACAATGATTTCTTTATTTCACTAAGACTTGGGTATGGTCTTATGGAGGTGAGCATATTTCAGTCTATCCTGTTATTGAATTATTTATTACTGTAGTAACCCAGTACTGCCTTAAACTACTTTGTGTATTTTAAATCCTGATATTTGGGCATTGGTGGGGCATGATCATGAGAATTAGGTGATCATTTATTTTAATCATGTTTATTAAGAATTAACTCTCTCAATTAAAGATATTTTACTTAGAATCATATACTTGCTTGAGAGATATCCGCCCCAAAGATCAAATAGATACATTATTCAGGGTCCCTTATTTATATGTATATGCAGTAGAACTTTCTGCACATATAATCATGAATCAAATGTCAAGTAGTTTCACCTCTTATGAGTCTAGCAACAAATTAAATGACAGTCATTTCTTTTGTTTATAATTTTATTATTAATAAAGTGTTTGTATTTTCACATACAGACACACATATATATTTCATTGGGTATCTTGTTTGCCACAGAAAAGTCATATAGTTATAATGTAATTCTAGGAGTCTCTCTCTCTCTCTCTGATCACCAAGCCCTATTTAAAATGAAGTAATCTGTGGGTTGGAATGAGTTGTAGTGGTATAAATTACCCTACTGGTGGTTTTTTTTTGTCGGCTCATTCTGACCATTACACTATAATCCATAAATTATGAGACAAGCTAAAAAATCCAGATTCATTACTTTCACTTTTTTAAGAATAAGATAGTACAAATATGATTTTCAAACATTACATCATGCTTTTGTAAATTCAAGAAGTATCAGATCATTAATCATCTGACAAATTCATAAAAGGACAACTTTTTTAAAATTATTAATTGCAAAATATTTTTATGCCATTTATTAACAAGCAATTTATAATACTAAAAAAACCTGATATTATTGGTAGACTTATTTTTCAGTTAAGATCTATTTCTACTAAAATATAAATAGATAAATTCAATTACTTCTAGAAAACACATTTATTATGCAATTTTAGCATATAAAGTAGTAACACAACCGTGCCTCTGATAATATTGATTTTCATTGTCTAGCTTACAAATATTTAATTTTTGTCCCAAAAACCTGGTACTCATATGTGGACTAATAAATTATGTAAAAAATAAATTGGAAATAACAAAAAACTTCTCGGAGTTCTCTTCTTAATATTTCATAAACAAAAGATGCTGTTCAAGGATCTCTGTTCCCCTTGTCTATTCATTATCATTCATTCACTTTTAAGAGAGATCAATAGTCTTAATTCTTTTTCCAAACTTAGTTAACAGAGATAAATATATTTGCCTATGTCAATGATGTTATGATAATTACCAGAGTAGTTTAATAATATTTTTATCATTGAGAAATATATATAAAAAAATTCAAAAAATAATTAGATCATTTATCCAATTAAAATATCTTTGATATTCCAGCAGACACTTTGATAATCAAAACCAGTTCACTAATTAATAAATAAATTTCCAACAAATTAGTGTCATCTGAGATCAAAAATTAAAATAGTTAATTTATTCTTAAAAATCTTTTGGCATATTATGCACCTTGAAGCTCTCTAAACCAATATAATATTGGGTGGACATTAAAAAAACACATAAATATCTATAGTAAATAAAATAAAGCCATAAATCACATGACCCATTTTTTTTAAACTTGTAAATATAAATAATGAGCAGTGTTAATTGCTCTAACCAGCTTTGTTGATAAATGCCACAAAAGAAAACATTAAAAAATATTTAGTAGATTTTCTACTTAATAGTTAACTTTTAGATAAATGCTAGCTTTGAGTTGATATTTTTGGATCAAGTGTCTGAAATTACCCTAGTGCTTCACTGAGGATTGCCAAACCATGAACTCAGTAGTCTGAGGATTAGAGATAATTTCTAGATAAAGATTTTTAAATGCTTTCTTATGTGGTATTTATCAATAAAGCTTGTTAGAGCAATTAACACTGCCCATAAGAAAAATATCTAGTTATAGAAATCAAGGTTAAGATTTTTATTATGCAATACTGTAAGAACTTTGTCTTGGATTAATTAAATTGTTTATTAATTCATAAAATGCTAAATCAGTTATATGATGATCCTCTATAATCTTTGATAAAATTAGAAAAAAATCAGTATATTTGGTGAGATGAAAACTGCTCTTTTTATGCAAAAAATCATATAAACATATATAATAAAACTCATATAATATATGTTGATATATTATTTATGATATACCTCAACACTAATACCAATACAACATTAAAAACTGGTTTTTGGATAAATCATTGATTCACATCACTATCAAATTTCTTTATATTTTTCCACCATCAACATTTCTCAATAAGATTCATTCAGTATCCCTTTGACGCTATTTGCAAGTTATGTAGATTAGAGGGAAAAAACTTTTTTATTTTTAAATATTGATTTGTTTTGTTTTTTTCAAAAGATTAAATTTAAATCTTTCTAATAATTTATTACGCAAGATTTTGATATTAAGCTTTTTGAATGATGCTAAAAAAGCTGCCTTTTAACTATTAAGGTTTATATGGCTATCAGAAGCACTGTATATGTTCAACAGTTCCAGAAAATAATTATCATTTGCAATGTGGACTCATGTAATGTTTACCTCATGGGTACCACTATAACCTAATTAAAATGCAGTTTCATTATTGCACAATTATTAGTTAAGGTTTAGCTTTTATATAGTTACTAGCTGTACTTGTGGCTTTGTTTACATTATCAGATTAAAAGAATGTAATGTAATTGCTAATTAAAATATATTTAAATAAATAATAATATATGATATATGAATTTTGTAACTTTTTTTTAAACAATGTTGTAGGGCATTTTAAACTATATTAGCCAATACACAGTTTTGCCACATTAGTAGAATAGTAATTAAAATAAAAGAATATAATGCAGTTGATTATTAAAATATATTTCTAATTTACATACATAAGGAGAATATATTCTGAGCAGTATAATTTTTTTAATGTTCTATTTTCTAAATTCCATTTTTGAATTTTGATATGTTGCATAACAAATAAAAAAATTACTCGCTAATTCTGTTCATTTTTCTAACTGTCCAATCACCACTATTAGAAAGTTTTATAATTAAAATATATTTATATATTCCACTTTTGAACTCTAGCTGTATCCTAGTATTAGTAGAAAGTTTGACAATTAAAATTTACTTATGTATTTCATTTTCAACTTTTGATATATTGAACACCAAATAAAAGCTTTATTCACTAATTCTCTTCATTTCTCTAATTGTCTCCTTGCATTATTAGAAAGTTTGATAATTAAAATATATTTATGTGAAATAATTATTAACAGCAGTATCACAAAAAAAGTATCTTTTATTAAATACAAAAAGCTATTTTAAAATAAATTATTTTATATTTCTCATGTAATAATTTTTTAAATGGCTATAAAATGTTTATGTTGTCATAATAGATAAAAGTGAGAAATTAAATATATGTTTCAAACAAAGCTTAAATAATTTTAAAAATTACAAAAAATTAATATCTCTACACTTCTTTAGTATGTATTTCAATATAAAAGTCACAACATTTTTTTATCCTGTGAGAATATACTTAAGGAAAAATGATAAATGTTAATCAGATTCAGTTATATCTCCCTTGCTGTATGGTGTGATATAAATTTTATTTTAATACATGTTAAATTAAATACATATTTAAATTGATATTCTAAGAGTTTATTAAATTCATTATTATAAATGATTTAAATTGTTATTATTTAAATGAGAAATTAAGTTACATGGTTATAAACACAATTAATTTAAAACATTTACAAAATCAAATTTTACATTATTTTTCGAAAATCTATACTTTTCATTTAAAAAAATTTCCAACTCAATAATTTTTTTGGCTGGATCATTCAAAAACAATTATTGTGCACATCTTCCATGCATTTTTATATTGCAAATTACAAAAAAAGTTAAAACAAAGCAAAAATGTATATGCTAATAAAATTCTACACAAAAACAAAGAAAATCATGCAATATTCTTCAAGATTGGATCTGCTATGTGTTGAGTTATAAAGTTACAAACAAACTTTCACATTTATATAGTAATATAGATAATACAATTATTTACTTATGGAAAAAAATAAGCAAAAATACTAATCAATAAATATGCTTGGGACTGGCTTATGTATATAAGGGTTAAGTAAAAGAGAAGATTGGTATAATTCTTTTCTTGTCAAAAAATCTCTGTCATGTGTCTGGGCCTGATCGCTTCTCAGACCGCTGTTTTAACAGTTATTGGCTGTTTAAAAGTATCAGTAAGGCACATGCAGAAGAATAGCAACCTTCCTGTCATTGCTGATTTAATAACAACATGCAATTTAAACAAAATATTATTTACATATATTGCTGATAACTTATGTTAACATCTAGAAAATTGTGGTGTAGTAAATCTAAGATTTAACATTGTAATATCATAAATTGGTAACTCAGTGAGTGATAAATGTATATGTTTGTATATTCATGCTTTTGGGTGAAGATGCTTGGGACTGGCTTATGTATATAAGGGTTAAGTAAAAAAGAAGATTGGTATCATTCTTTTCTTGTCAAAAAATCTCTGTCATGTGTCTGGGCCTGATCGCTTCTCAGACTGCTGTTTTAACAGCTATTGGCTGTCTGAAAGTAATAATAAGGTGCATGTGGAAGAATAACAACCTTCCAGTCATTAATAATCTTAGTGGACTAAATTTAAATATTCAATTTTGATATGGAATTCTATATAAATTAAGAGTATATAGTAATAAACTCATATAAAAAATAACATATATAATTCATTGAATCAATAATTTTATTTTGAACTCTCCATCTTTAATAATGATCATGTCTTTATTTTTTATTTTTATCGTAAGCTCAGTCATGGTAAAAAAAAATTAAAAAAAATAATTTCTGCTAAATCTAGACATTTACCATTTTTTTCTTTAAATAATGTGCAGATATTTATTGTAAAATGCATATTATTCTTGATTAAATATTAAACACAAAAATATTCTTTGGAGAACATTGCAGCCTATTGTTTATCTTAATCTCTGTTTCTCTTAAACATTTTCTATTGTTATTTTATTCATCTATTTTTTCCAATTCAAGTGATTTCATATGTGATTCATTATAGGTTATAATGATTTCTAAAACTGAATGTTAAGCATGTAATAAAATAATTCATCTTTAAATATGGAATTACAAACCTCTCCTGTAGATTGTTTTTCTTTATTAATTGTAATTTTAATTTAAATAATTTTGCTTTCCAGGAAAATTTTTACATTGTTAGAAATGTAGGGTGACTGATTTTTAGTTTCATAAAGATGCCGTGACTATTTTTTGAATGTTATTTTCTTCAGTATCTAATGAATGGATAAAATTATCATTTACTGATGAATTAGGAAATTTAGTTGACTTTATTGATTTGTAAATTTGTTGACGATAATTTTTTTGTTTGTTTCATTGTTCTGGTCAGTAATTAAATCTCTTTATATAAAAAAGAATGGCTTATCATATTCACAATTTGTTTCAGATTTTAAAAATTAAGAAACTACCTCCTTGCTGATTTCTATTTCAATTTCTGTGAATACTTTTTGTTCCTGTGATAATTTCTGCCTATTCATTCCAGCATTATAAAAATAAAATAAATAAAACAAAAATAAAATAAAAATATACAAATTTTTATATTATTCTAAAAAAATTGCCTTAAAATTTAAATTATATATAAATGACATTAGAAATGTTTTTTATTTTTAAGAACTTAAGTATCTATTGGAATTTTATTTAAATATTAATAAATAATTATTTATCAAAACTTTTAACATATACTGTTATTTAATTCTATATAAAGAACCAAAAAGTAAAATAATATGACACAAAATATATTTTGTCTCAATTAAATAATATAATGATCATTCTGCATTATTGTAAAAATAAATATATAAAGAAAAGAGAAAAATTTTATTATAATAAACTAAGATTAACTTAAGTTTTAGTTCTTCAATATAAATGGAATATAAACAGTGGTTTTATATTATTACATCAAACAGTATAGTTCTTTTTTTTAATAATTGACATGAACACTGTAATATAATATACACTTACATCTTGTGAAGAAAATTTTCACACCTTTGCTAATTTGTAATTTATTGAAAATTATTTATTCTCATGTTTTTTTTCCACTTTCAGAATAACAATTACAAACTTAAGTAATAATATGAAAATTCAAACATAAGTGATAATATGAAAATTCCAAATATTATTGTAAATAATAAGAATGTGAATATTTATATTTTGTTAAGGTTAGTTGTAAGAGAGAGAAGTACAAAAAAATTAAAGAAACAGATAATTTACTGCAATAAACAGTCTTTTTATATAGTACTTGACTATATATGTAATATAGAGAAGAGAATAAACCTTCAGTCATATGCTTTTCATGAATTTGCACATACCAACACTCTATTGATGATCAAATATATATTTGATATATTAGAACATTTGTGAGTAGACCATTGCAGGTTTTTATTAGTTAATCCTTCATAATCTAAGCTTATTTGCAATCATTATCTTTTAATAATATTCAAAGATATTCATGTTATATAAAAATTTTTATAGAGTGAATATAATAATGAAGGGTGAAAATTATACATCAATTACAAAAATTTAATATACTTTATTTATACTTTTAATGAATACACACACAGGCAATCTACTTCTCCACTCATTCTAAAAAATAATCTTGTAAAATAATAAACTTGTAAATCTAAAAGGTTACAATACTATTTTCTGTAATTGGTATTTACATATTAGTCTGATGTGAGATTTGGACATACATATTAGTCTGGCGATACATGGTAAGAGAAAACAACATTTTGTACATGGAGAAAATTATGCAATTACATTATAATGCCAGCACAAACAAATGCGTAAATAAAGACCGAATTAAACACCTTTGCAATCTTCTAAAAATGAAAACAATTAATTTTTTAAAGTAAATATTAGATAATAAACCAAGATTTTGACTAACAATTTTCTCCTGCTTGGAGTACTATTCAATATTCACTTCAAAAATTGTTTTTTCTTTTTAGAAGATTGTAAATATGTTTAATTCAGTCTTTATTTACAATTTGTTTGTGCTGACATTTTTCATCACCATCGGACTAATATGTAAGTATCCTACAATTTTACAAAATTATTTTCTAGACTGATGGTAGGAAGGGACTGTGCATGTGAATACAGGTAGTCCTCTACTTTTGTCTCTAATTGGCTTTTGGAATACTTATGAAAGTTGAAATGTATGAAAATAGAGCAATGTAAAAATAAAAAACATCAAAAAGGGTTTTCTTCTAAATATTACGTTTTTATTTTTTAAAAAAAGTTTAAAGAAAATTTTCATACTTTGAAAATATTTTTTATCTAAATTTTTTTATTTTAATTGAGAAGAAAATGAGGCTAAATACAGTATATAGACACACTCTACACATTCATGTACATAGACGAATAACAGTAAAAAAAAATTTTAAAACATAATGATGATTAACTTGACAGTGTATAAATTTGAAAATATTCATGATTAAACATAATGTTGTTTGGCTTAAATTATAGGAACGATTTATTGATTTGTCATCTTCATCGATCATATGGAGATTATGAAACTTTGATTTCTTTTTGTTTGTATAGACACTGCTGTTGTTTTCATTTTTCACTCATGTTTATGAATTAATAAGGGCAAATTTTTTCACCAAAACAGAAATGCACATAAAGTGATAGCATGCATTTTAACATAAATTGACAAGTCCCAACTTTTCAACATATGTGCTAACTCAAAATATCCCTGTTGAAGACAATCTATGATGCTGAAATTGGATAAGATTAATATCAGATAGGTGCAAGGGACTAATGACTAATATTATATGAGAAAAAGAGAATCATTACATGATAGTATGTGCCTTTTGTCATATATGTTGATAAAAATTGAAAATATGAAATGTGTATGAAATAGCGAATATACAAAAACAGAGAACTGCTAGTATGTCAATTCATACAAAAATCAATTAAAATGGACCTCAGAGATTATGAAATAATTCCTAATTGTTACAAAGTAATTTCTCATTGTTACTATTTATTTTATTTATATACATTTATTGGCAAGTGGATAAACTTGTGATAAGTTTAAATTGTTTTATCTTTATAAAGTTAATGATGCTACCCAGTTACTGCTGAAACAATACCTTGAGACTTAACAGATACCAATAAGATCAGTACAATAGAACTGATAAAAAAAATCTATAAGAGTAGATGTGAAGTAGTAGTCCTAATCAGCAGCCATCATAAATGAACATATATACCATTACTCTAGAGATTGCTAAACACTCATAAAAACACAAAAGACCAATAAGCAATTATATAAAAATGTTATTTGATTTTTATAAGAAACGTTCGAAATTTTTCCTGTTAGGTAGAGTTATCTGGTGTCATCAAGATCAAAACAAATATATTCTTTTCAATAGATTTGTTTAAACATATATGTTTTTTATATTTAGTATACTGTATTTCCAAAATTTTCTAATGCTATCTTTCCTTATATTATTTACATTTATTTTTTTAAAAACTTAACTCATTATTTATTCATTAAATTTTATTTTGGCTATGTATTTTTTTTTCCTAAGTACACTTATATTTTTATTTAATTATTCTCTTATAAGTGTTTTTACACTTATTTTCCCTCTTTTTCATATTAACTAAATTATCCTAAATTCCTATTTAATTTTTCTTTCTTTAATAAATATCAGCTGTTTCCTTAACTTACTCTTTATAATATAATAATTACTATTTATAATTTTTTGACATTTTTATAATATTTTATTATTATTTACATCTCATCTTGATTCTAATTCCAACATTTATTTTATCTTTTATTTTCAGTTTTAATTAATAAAAAGTTTCCAACATTTGAATCTGCTTTTTCCGCATCAAAAATTTTAAGTCTTTGTTAGTGATATGAAGTAAAAGCTTTCTCTTGGATGAAGTCAGAAGTTTCTGTGCATAGATCTTATACTTAGAAATTAGATAATGATAGTCACATATTCCTCTGTCTGAAACCATTATATACTGTAGTAAACCCACATACTTTTAATTCTCTATCACCAAATCATTTTTCTAGCATTGATTCAATTTTTTCTTTTTCTTTTCTTTTAATAGCAGCAGATTCTCATGTTCTTTAAATTTAATATAAAAACTTAAACTTTACTTTTATGTTTCTCCCATTCTATATAAATATGCAATGTGATGTACCTGCATTCAAATCCCTAATAAGTGTTAGCTACTGTTAATCATTTATATGATGAAAACTATCTTCAGTTTTTTTTTTTTTATTCTATTTTCCAAAATGAATCTTCTTTTTCTTCATTATTTCTATTTTCTTTATTATTTCTTGCTCATCTAAAAAGAAAAAAAAACATTAATTCTTTTTCACCATAATATCTTTCCTCATTATATATAAATCCCATAACTTTATCATTTCCTATTTTTAATTAAAACTGTTCTATTAGGATAGTAAATGCTCAACATTTTCTGTCCCATATCCACAATGAACAAGTCTTAATAATTTCTCCATTTCTTATTTCTTGTCTTCCTGCTTTGGATCAAAATTAATAGATTATTAATTATCATAAATAATTTTAGCTTTAAATTGATCATGTTTAGTTACTTCATCAGATGTCATTTTTAAACAATTATAATAAACTAGAATTCACAATTCAGTTAAATATTTTATTAAAATAAAATATCATTAATTGTCAACTATTGAAGCAAGGGGTGCCTTCAAGGAATACCTTCCAGATTAACCTTGGTAATTTGTCTTGTGTAAGTTTAAATTCTGACAGCTTCCAAATCAACATGAACTTGCTTCACTGTTTTGCAATCAAAACGGGCAATCAGTTTAATTCATTATTGCCTAGTTCGATCTCTAAAAATACTGCCATTTTATAGCTAAGTCTTTTTTTTTTTAATGGAAGTAGATAGATTCAGTGATCATTTCTCCCATATTGGTTTATTTCCATCATTGTTATTTACCATCAATTCATTAGTTATTTGAATCTATCTCTCAATTCATTGGTTAATTTTATCTATCTATCAATTCATAGTTCTGTTGCGATAAATGCTAAATCTAGGCAAGTCCATTGTTTGATAGTAAAATTAAAAATTTGTGCTCATATATATATTAATGAGGTAACAAAACAAGATACTAAGAAATAGAGAACATATTAAAACTTGTTTTATTATGATAGTAAATGTTCAACATTTTGTCCCACATCAACAATGAGGAAGTTTTCTGCATTTCTTAATTGTTTGTGTTTGTTTTTCTGCTTTCGCCGAAATTAATAAATTATTAATTAACATAAATAATTTTAGCTTTAAAGCGGATCTGGTTTTTTTTTTTTTGCCTCATTAATATATATATTTAAAAACATATTTTTAATTTCTAATTTTTTTTTTTTTTTACTTATATATTTTCCAACTTTCTGCACCAATATCTAACACATAATATATCTAATATTCTATGGGAATATTCATCCCAATATTTGTATAGGTACTTTGAAATATAATTTCCATATTTTACTATACATTTTAATCAATTGTCTAACATGGATTTTTGATAAATCTAAATAAAAAATATCTCAGCAATTCCGTTTTTATCCATAAATTGTAAACATAAATATAAAAAATGAAAAACTGGTCATGCAGTCTTTCCTTCTCATGGCTAACCGGGAACTAATATTCAAAAATTTAAATTAATTATTGAATTTTGAAATAGCAAAACGTTTTTTGTTAAAGAGTATAAAAATTATCGAAATAATTTCAGAATAAGGTGATGTTCTTGAAATTATCAGATATAAATTTTTAATTATATCATATAATTGAAGTAATACGAATATATTCATTTACAATTTTTTATTTTTAATTTACTCAAAAGAGGGCAGCAATATTTAAGTAACTTTTAAAAATTTTTTAATTTTTTTCAAAGGAAATACCGTGATCAGCAATATTTAAATATTCCATCCCTAAAAAAGCAACTTACATAATAATTCGGAAAAGAAGGAAACGGGGGTTAGAATAAAGAAAAGAAAAAGTGGGAAAAAAGAGAGAAGGTAAAAGAGAGTGAGAGCGATAAAGAAAAAATCCAAATAGTGTAATATGTTTTAATTAAATGAGCAATTTAACATCGTCTAAAATATTATTACATAGAAATAATTATTTATCATGTTTAGCTTATAAATTATCAATTTCAATCAACATTTTTTTTACCCTCTATAAATACTTTAATTAATATATATATATACAATATTAAAAAGACTAAAATAATGTTGAATGGATTTTCTCAAAAAAAGAAAATAAAAATTAATAATGATGAATTAGAAGAAGTTAACAAATACAAATATCTTGATCAGATTATTAATATAGATGGAACCATAATGGATGGAATTATTTATAGAATTAAACATAGATGTGTTTTACCAGTTCTAAATTATGAATCTGAGACTTGGAAATTTAATGGAGCAGTATAGAGATTTCATACTACCAGTGAATTTTGGAGAGACGTGTTCCCTATGGATCTAAGACTTGGATACTTAACAGAAGAACACTATAGAGATTTCAGACTATTCAATGAAATATGAAGAGATGGTATGTTAGGAGTAATAATATGGGATTGTAAATCTTATACATGGACAAGAGAACAAACAGGTATTACCGATACCATTGAAAAAGTCAAGAGAGCTGGGCTGGACATATTTCCAGAAGAGATGATAATAAATGGACAAATGAAATCTTAATCCAGATTCCAAGAGATTTTAAAAGATTTAGGGGGAAAAAACCATATGTAAGATAAATGAATCAAATAAGGATATATGCTAGTTGGGAAAAGAGAGACTAGAGATCAGAGAAACTGGATTAAACTTGGAGTTAATTCTGCAATGGATTGATAATGGTCAAAAATGATAATATACAATATAGAAACATACAATTTTCAGAATTAAAATGGATTTGAATAAGTTAATTTTAATTTGTAGAGAAACTTAACAAATTCAAATGTAACACCCTCAATAATTGTAAATTTAAAATTAGAATCAAAAGCATTCAATCTATCAAAAAAAAATCTTCAATTTATCTTTCTATATAACAAACAACTAATCATCAACATATCTAACAAATAACTTTAAAGAAACAGGAAAATTATTAATAACACTTCTCTCCTTAAAAAAATCAATATAGACAGAGTGTATAAAAAGAGAAATAACATAACCAATAATCCAATCCTTTTTATTTTTATAAAACATATTATTACACACAAATACATAGAATCCTCTAATAACAATATTAAATAACTTTAATCTTATTTGCAGAAAATATATTCAATTTTTTTTAGAACATCAACAAACATTTTAATGCTTTTTATTCTATCGATTGATACATATTTTTAATATCTAAACAACCAAAAACCCATTTTTTCCCTAAAACTAATCCATTAATTTTATCACATGCTTCAAAAGAAGAAGATACACAAAACTGATCTAACTTTATATAATTCTTTAAAAAACATAAAAAATTTTGAAATTTTATCTGTAAAATCAAAAATACACTTTAAATGAAAATTATTTTTATGAGATTTCAAATTAAAAGAAACCTTAGGACCCAAAAAAATCACTAAGGTAATTTAAATAATATAATTTTCTTGTTCTTTCTTTCCTTATGTATTGATTTTTATATTTACATATAATATCATTCTGAACTTTCTTAAACAATATTATTTTTTATATCAAATCTTTATTCTTACAGTTTTGGCTGCTCTGCAGTCATCAACAGAACTATAATATCCAAATATATAATTATACCATTAATATATTATATATATATAATTAAAACATATATCTTAACCTGTCCATTATAAATAATCATTATCCATTTCATTACTCCACTCTTAATTAGTTTTATCCACATTTATTTTATATTATTTTATTTTTAAATTATTTTAAAACTATTTATTATAATTTTAATTTTTTTAATTTTAAAAAAACTTTAACTTTTTATTCTACTATTTAATACATATTATTTTATTAATATCTTTTTACTTATATTTTAAATCAACTTCTAAAACTTTTCTTATTTTTATTATATATTTTATAATTAACTTTTTTTTTTTACATTACAGATTGCCTTTTTACATTACAAATTATTCACCTCTTTACAGTACTATTTCTAAAAAATTTAGTCAGTTGATTTTTAGAAATGGGATTGTAAAGAGATGAGTAATTTGTAATATACAAAGGTAGTTTGTAGTGTAAAAAAGTTAGTAGTTAATTATAAAATATGCTAAAAACAAGATAAGGTTAGAAGTTGATTAAAAATATAAGTAAAAAGATAATAAAATAATATGTATTAAATAGTAGAATAAAAAATTAAAGTTTTTAAAATTAAAAAAATTAAAATTATAATAAAGTTTTTAAAATAATTTAAAAATAAAATAAATGTGGATAAAATTAATTAAGGAAATGGATAATAATTATTTATAATGGTGTATGTTTTAATTGTGTATTTAATTATGTATATAAATATGTGTATAAATGTATTATTTGTATAATTATATATTTGAATATTGTAGCTTGATAATGACTACAGGATAGTTGAAACTAAAAGTAAAAGTTTGATATAAAAAATAGTATTGTTGAAGTGTTTAAAAAAGTTGGAAATAATATTATATAATTTTAAAAAATAGGTCTATTTAAAAAAATTTTTTTTACCATAATTTCAATTAACTTAGATTTTATTTTCTTACCAATAAATCAGAATTTAAATAAAATACTTTTATTATTTAATTCTAAAGAAATTATTTTTTAAATCACTATTATTTAACAATGCAAAATGTCCATTTTTGACTTCTTTTAATAGAGTAACATCATTGGCCTTTAATCTTTTTTTAAGAAAATTTATTTTAATACTGGTTCAGATGAAATGTGCATCTTGGAGATTATAGATTTTTTTCACATATCTTTGGTCATATGTTTATGATTACATCCCCTCACAAGGTGTTAAAAGTGGATACAAATTAGTCCCTACCTTGCGTGAGAGTAGGTAATACAAATTGAACTACAGAAATATTATTCATTATTGGATAATCTCTAGTTTAATGAATGACTAATAAAAAATATTAATTTACTTGTAGAGCAGGAGTGTGCAACTTTTTTCATCATGGGGTCAAATAAAATTTTTGTATTATGATACTGACCAGAATAGATTGAACGATTTAATAAAAAAAATCAGAACCTAAAAAATGTTATATTACTTGAATTACCAAATTATCAATGGATTTTAAAAAAAGTAAATACAATATTTAATGACTTAAATAGGAATCGATTATAAATAAGGATAGATAAGAATTACAATTTAGAACATTTTTATTGTTATGATAAAGTAAATGCAGAAAACAAAAACTTTAATACGATGGATTAAATTTGGAATGTTCCTGATTTATGATTTCATCAAAATTGGGATTCAATTCACTAGTGGCTATTTGTTCATTATTCCTGATCTAATTTTGCTCTTTGCATTTTTCAATAAAGAAAAAGTAGTTTCACATAGGTAGGTATGACAATCCAAATAATGCCAAATATTTCTCTGCATTATCCAGAATATTTTTAAACATCTCTGGATTTAACAGGTCATAAAAGTCTGTATTTCAGCAAGTTGATTCTGGAATATTAAATTTGATTATAAATTTATCTGTTCTAATTGGATACAAGATGGTGCATCATTGACCTTAAAATGAAATTACTAAAGATAGATCTTTAGAAATTTTCTGAAAAATCATCAAATCTTCTTGTAAATTCATTAAATAAGTTACTTATTATAGTGTCATATTTCTTAAAATCAGCACATTTCAAGTTTTTTTCTTTTTTGTAAGATTAGGATAGTGAATTAACTGTTTATTTTGTAATCGTTGCAAAAATAACTTGAGTTTTTTTCACAAACAATATGACATTTGTATACATATCAAAAATAAACAGTCCTCTCCCTTGTAATAATATATTTTAATTCATTTTGATGTGAAAACATATCAACGGAAAAGAAAAAGTCGTTCAGCCATTTTACTAGTCTAGAGGAAAGTAAAAATATATGTACTTTGAATTATAAACTAAAGAGACTTTCAAACCAAAGGTGAAAATATATTTAATTTTGTTTATTGCATCAATTGTATTATCATTATTATTACTTTATTATGAATGTTTTAGCAGTTTGTATTTAAAGTAATATTAAATATTTTCTTTTTTGTGATTATATATTTTAAATAATTAATGTTGGTTTTCATGTGCTAAAGAAAATGTTCTTTATTTCTAGAAGTTATGAAGTGATTTTTGGAACACTTTTGTAACTATTATTATTAAATTATTAATTTTATTATAATCCCATCTTATTCATAGAAGCCTGTCAAAATATTTCTAACATATTGTATAACTAATTATCTAAAAGAAAAATTAAAAGCTAGCATTTATGGATAAATATCAGTCTAGAAAGAGTTAGCTATCATATACTAATAGACTGCCATAGGAACAAAAAAATTGCTGGTGTTCATTAATTACAAATATTTCCTTGCCACATGATCCATTGGCTAGCTGCTGATAAAGTTATAATAAAAATATTGTATGTAGTTGTAAAAAGTTTATTAGTTCAATAAGTTATATTTTTGATTATCATAACTAGGTAGTGTGCACAGAGTGAGTAACAACCAAATACCTGTAAGCCAACTGATACAATTATAATATATTAGTATACCTATATATTAATTGTTAGTCAATAAGCAATTATCACATTACTGAATCCAATGTGGGGCCAATTACATCAAGTTGTTATTATTGAAAAAAGTCAAAATCCCATCTAAAATAAGTTATTATAGCCCTAAAACAAGAGTCAGAACATTGTGTGGTATAAATTAAATCACATACACAAATATTTGCTGCATAAATAAGAAGAAAGAATGGGTTATTATTTTTATAAAATAAAAAAATAATAAATGGTATAGCATGTTGTGAGAGTTATAAATCAGACAGGAAATTTGTGAGATGTCTATGTGGGTAGGTGAGCTATTTTTGTTAGTTTGCATGGTTAGTGCTTATAATTTTTCTATATTATTAGCAATACAATAATATGAAATGAATATAGTATCTAAATAAAAAGGACATTTTTAAAAATCTTTATAGTAAAGATTAACAGTAAAGAAAAAATAATAAATAATTATAATAAATGACCAGAAAGTCCAAATCTTATAAAATGGATCCGTATGGCAATGAACCATACAGCAAAGAGGAGAATAGTCAGCAGAGACTGTGAATAAGTCTTCAGAAAAAGAATGTTATGATACTGAATGCATTATATGAAAAAAGTCAAAATGTTAAAAGACATGCAGCAAAAGAATAAGATAAATCAAGAAGAAAACTTGAAAATGATGTTATAAGAAATATGAAGGAAAAAGCAAGAAATGCTGAAAAAATTAGATTAAAAATGGGAGAAAATTATTACTGGAAAGTGAAGAGAAAAATAGGCAAATCGTACATGAGGATTGCAAAATATATAAAAGAAGATATGATGATACAGGTAAAGGAGTAGGTATACTTGAAAAGGTTTTAAAAAATAAGATATCTGAGCATAGGGAGCAAATGAATAATAAACTTGACAGAAGGCAAGTACAGGTGCACAATGTGATACAGATCATCACAGAAAGAATGATAAACCTTGAAGTCCAAGAATTAAAAAGAGGCAGAAAACTGCAATGTTGGAAAACCACTCAAGAGAGCAGGAGAGAAACTCAATGAGAGATGGCTAGAATAATTAATGAAATAAAATATTATATTAAAATGAAAGAGGACAATTAAAACTGATTGAAAAAATGGCATGAAAAAAATAAATGTCAGACAGAGACCATGCCAAAAGAAAAAAATAGAAGCCTACACACAGAAATGAGAAAAGTTTTTGATATATATTGCAACATAAATTAGTTTCTAAAAATCCATGTATCACCAATAGAGAACCTTGAGAGCCTGGACAACTATTTTCTATTGAATGCCTTAACAGAAAATGAGAGGCGGCTGTGGCAACAGTGGTAGAATTCTTTAGTAATTAAGCCACTCTCTTATACAGATTACCATGAGATAATCCTAAATAATTTTTGAAACAAAGAGGCAAGATCCAATAGCAGTTTATGCAGAAAAGATTTTGGATGGGTAGTGGCAAAAGCTATACTCAGTTTTTCAGGTATCAATTGATGAAGTTGAGAACCCTTAACACTTGCTTTAAGAAAAAACAAAATCATTAGCTTAATACATTACTATCTGCCATTTTGGGTAGAGCAGATAATTTTAAAATGAACAAAAGGACCATTGAACAAATGGAAGAGTTTCTTAATGGCTGTTGGCCTAATTATGCAGGATCAGAATGGCAATTATAGGAATGAAAACAACATCTTTAATAAAGGTAATTCTCATATAGGATATTTGAAGACAGAAAATAATAATATATGCCAGACATATTGAAAAAGAAAGAGAAATTCTGGCAGCATATATTGAATCAAAATTATAAAAGTGATCTAGAAGTGCCCCCAAATTCTAAACAAACAAGAAATTCACTTTTAGCATCACCTGGATTCCAATTGCCTGGCTCCAGTAAGATGCCTCCACAATTCAATGGTAAAAACAGGCAAAATTGTTAAGCAATCAATAACCTCAATAAAAGGTTCCTCAATTTGGTGTTCTTGCACAGAAAGAAGGAACCCTGAACATGATGGAGAACTGATTAAAAAGATTTCCAACTTAGCATGTGACTGGAATGATAAAGTTCCATAGTTTGCTATACAAATCTGCCAAAAGATTGAAATCATTATTGATGGTATCACTACACATGCTTTGATTGATTCTGGAAGTTAAGATTTTAGTTGTGTCTGAGGGATTATATGGACAATTGCAATGTGTCAATAAATAATGTTAGATAACAGTAAAAAGCACAGTTGGTGTCACAACAAGAATAGGCTATAGTGCAAATGGGTCAGCAGCAATATTATTATGTATTTTGATGTAATATTGGGAGCTGACTTTATGCACCAATTTTGTTGTATTCTGGATTTTTCAAATCAGCAGGTAACTATTGACAGAAAAGCAATTTCTATTTGTGTTTTCAATATTATTTTCTTTAATTTAATTAAATTGTGTGCCAGAAGAATGAGATTACAAAAAAATAATGAGTAAGGTAAATGAGACCAAATTAAATGGAGATGATGAAAAAAAAAAGAGATACTAATTAAATATAAAGAAGCCTTCTCAGAAGTGCTTTAAATCATTGAAGGATACAACCACAGAACTCAAATCCTAAATGAGCAACCATATCTGGTTAAATCCTACCTTGTACAACATCAGTATAAGGGTGAAATTGAAAGCAATTGCAGCAAATGGTGAAATGGAGTCATTGACAAATGTTCATTACCATATAATAATGCTCTTGTAGTTATTAAAAAGATGGATCCATATGGCTATACCTTGATGCCCAAGAATGGAATAAAATAACTATACCTAATACAAATATCTTCACCAATTCATAATTTATTTATTAGGCTTAAGGGCTAACAGGTCATTACAACCTTTGATCTTATATCAAGCTATTGGCAGATTAAATTGCATCCAGAAGATAGAAAGTATACAGCATTCTGATGTGGGAGCTATTCTTTCAATTTCTCAGAATGACATTTGGATTGATAAACATTGGAACTGGCTTGTAATAATGCTTATATCAAGTTCTATCTCAAAAGTTTAAGAATATATTGACACTATATATAGATGATGTAGTAATTGCCTCAGGGAGTGTTAGTGAGTATTTAACCACTTAAATTTTTTTTGAAAGTAGTGTTGTGACAAGAATATTAAAATAAATTGAAAGAAAAGTACCTAATAGAAAAACTTGTGCTTTTAGGCCACATTATTGGGAAGCAGGAAATTAGATCTCATCTGAACAAAATAATGGTCATTCAAAATTTTGATATCCCTAAGACAAAGAAACAAATTAGTCCTTTTAGGATATAATTTCTATAACAAATTTTATCCCAAAATCGCAATAGTCAATGCTGCAGCTGTTGCAAAAAGATATCTCCTAGAGGTGGACTTTTAGACATGACATTGATTTTGAACAAATGAAAACAAAATTTTTGAATATCATTACTCTCTTCTATCCTGATTTTACTAAGACCTTTTATATTCAGACTGACAATCATAGCTATGGAATTTGTAGCAATTTTATTTTAGATTTTGGAAAAAACAGCAAGGAGTTCTTTATTTTATCAGTAGATTACTAAGATATCCAGAGCTGAATTATATGATCATGGAAAAAGAGGCATTACCAACAGATTGGAATTTCCAGAGGTTTAGAAATTTTTGTTAGGTTTTGAGGTCATAGTAATTATAGACCACAAAAGTCTCAAATTCTTAAACCATAGCTACCTAAGTAATTGTCAATCAGTTCAGTGGAGCTTGTTACAAGAATTTAATTATTTGGTACAATATCGTGTATGGTCAAAAAATATCTCCATATATTGAGTTGACACTCCACTCACCTATTCATCATTGATATGTTGATGATATATATATATTTCTGCTTGAATCTAGCTATAAATGAGTCAGCAGGAGAAAAATTACAAATATTATCATAACTCCAAAGAAATTATTCAAAGTATAAGGAAATAATATAATATTTAAATAGTGAAAATGTACCTGCAGTTGAGATCAAAAAATGGGAAAAGATAAAAATCTCAATACAGTATTAAAAATAGGGTTGGATCAACTAATGGTAGATAGAGCAGATGTAGAAGATGGTTATACCCTCTGAAATATGAAAATACTTAATCATGTATATTCATCATCTGTATGGGTATTAGAGATGTAAAGTGGTGCATTAGTTATTTTATTGGCCAAGAATGTATGTTAATGCTGTTTCAGTACACCATTGTGAGATATGTGCAAAAACTAAGACTGCAAATAAATCCCATTGGAAAAATCCAACCAGTGATACTTCAGAGGACTAATAAGTTATTGGCCATTGATTACTATAGACTCTTGCCAACCTTTAAGAAAATGAAGTACCTGGTTGTTATTTAAGATATCTTTTCAAAATACATGGTTGCTTATGCTGGATTATGAAAAACAATACTTTGATACACAATCCCCAGTCTAACTCCTGTGAACAGGTTATGACAGATTCAGAAAAAATTGTTTCGAGTGTATGTCAGTGATAATCATCAGGAATGAGCAAATAGTTAATTATATAAATTGGATTTGGAGTCCATCAGGTTTGACCTTACATGATTGCATTTTGGTAGACATGATCCAATTCTCATAAAGACTCCACTGATGGTAATACTTGAAAACATTGAAATAAAAGTTGATCAAGAAAAGGCTTATTCTAAAAAGAAAAATTAAGGCAGCACAATTCATCCTGTGTTCATCATTGGAGATAAAGTTATTGTAAAAACTCCAAATGTCAGTATTCTAACATATTTTTAAAGAAATTCAAGAACCTTTATGAGTGTGCATATAAAATTATAAAAAGGCATGGTGAGAATTTTTTTTAATGAAAGATGAAAAAGAAATTAAGGGGTCATAAAATGCTAAATTTTGAAGCCAGTTAAAAGTGAATAAACAAATTCATGATGATGAATTAGGAATGTGTGGAGAATTGGTGTGGAAAGATATTTTAGAACTGCTAGAGAACACAATATTGTGATTGTGTTGGTGTGCATTGATGGGATGTCTGAGTGTTATATAGTGCTAGTATTTGTGTTCACAAGATGCACAATTTTTATTTTGAAAAATATTGTAAAAATTTTAAGTCCCAGATGAGATGTCCTAAGCTATTATTATCTGTTGAGAGCAGTATATTTTTTGATAAAGAATAATTTTCTGTTTTATATAGTTTCATATTTTAGATAGTCAATAGAAGAATTCCTGACTTTTTCTTATTATTATATTGGTTACTTGTAGAAATAGATGAACCTGGTCTGCTACCAAATTTTACATGATTATTTTGTAAACTTGGCTCTCATTGTATAAGCATTTTAGATATTTTCAGGAGTGTATATCTACATGTTTCAGTCATAGGTTTGTAGTGAATCTGAAGATTGAGATACACATCAATTTTGGATCACTCCACATCAAGAGCAAGTAGACTAACATCTGTAAGAGAATAAATAAAAAAATAAATTGTTCAGAAAAAAAGGATTAGATGTGTAGATTCCATAATTTTGTAAATTAAAAATATGGAATCAAAGTAGGTTTAACTCTATGACCATTTTATTCATTTTTGGTGAGATAGTATATACCAGAACATTATAGTACATGAGTTTAAACCCTTCAATGTTTATTTCACTAAAAATAACAATAAATAAAAAAATTCCAATTGTATTTTTTATTATATTGAATTAATAGTTTTCCATGATATGAAATGTATGGTAAAGCATGACTATATGGTTCAAATAAAATAAAGTATTTAATATGAAGAATGTTTTTTTTTTCTTTTGTGATAAATTTATCTCATTTCTTTTGTAAAATAAATTAGATTAATTAAAAATTAAGTAAAATTTTTGTTAATTTGATTTGCATGGATTCTGTCATGTATTCAAAAATTGTTGACTATAAAGTGTCTTATTCTGTTTGCTGCAGTTGATCTGAAGTAAAGGAAACAAACTTATCACTAGAAAAAGAAAAAAAGATTTAACCACTGCATCAATTATTTTTGATGTATTGTATCTGAAATAAGCTCATTTGTAGTACAAAAGTGGAAAAATAACAATTTCTATAATAGATCTGACATGAATGGATAAAATCCAACTTTTATAAGTGTTCACCAGAAATAAACAATGAGGATTGCCAATTTTCCAACAAGCTTTATGATAAATGCTTAGCCAGAGCCAGCACTTAAAATATCTGTCTGAACCTACCCTGCACCAGTCTGAGGAATGCCAAAGCATGAAACCATGGTCAGGGATTTGGGGGGTTCCTGACAGAGATATTTCAAGTGCTGGCTCTGGCTAAGCATTTATCATAAAGCTTGTTGGAGAATTGGCAATCCTCATTGTTTATACTTACAAGCTTAAGAGAATAGGGTCATGTGATCTATGACTTTTATTTTGACTATTTATAGTCTCTGTCTTAAGTCTTATGTGATGTTATATTGCTAAGACTATTAATGTATGGTATGGCTGAAGATCTATCAGCACCATATAGCTATTTGAGTTGGATAGCTGGGTTTGAAGACATGTAGGTGTCTGAAAATTTCAGATTTTCCACTCGATAGATAACTTTTAGATAAGTGCATGGCTTTGGGTGTATTTTTAGATCTAGTGTCTGAACCTACTCTGGCACCTCTCTGAGGAGTGCCAAAGCATGAAACCATGGTCAGGGGTTGGGGGGGGTTCTGACAAAGATATTTTAAGTGCTGGCTCTTGCTAATCATTTATCATAAAGCTTGTTGGAGAATTGGCAATCCTCATAGTTTATACTTACAAGCTTAAGAGAATAGGGTCATGTGATCTATGACTCTTATTTTGACTATTCACCAGAAATAGTTTGCTGATTGATTTGAAGGTCCTTATCTGCTAAATATGTTGGATAAATAGTCTGCTCAAAGATCAGAGAATGAAATTCATGTAAAAAGAAGTACCTCATAGCCAATGCTTTCTAAGAGACCATATCAGCAAATAAATATAAAATTATTAAAGTACATTAAAACAGGAAAAACTTATAACTGTTACTAAAACAGGCAAAACTCACTATATGTATTGCCACACACTGTAAGCTAGAGTAATGTTGATCATGTGGTGTTTATTGGCTTAAAACCAATCCTGACTAATAAGATAGTGGTGGCCATGGTTATTAAAGAATCAAAGATACCAAAATGTATGGGTACTGAACTGAGTTCAGACTATATGATTATATAAGCTAATGAGCTTGGATTGAAAATATTAAGGTGTTTTTAATTTAAGACTCATAGTTTTATAGTTAAGTAGAGATAAAAGGTGGCTACTGGAGGGTTGCATTAGATTCTAAGATCTAGGTGCAGTGCACTCAGATCTAAGGCTCCTCACTGATGAAGGCCACAAGCCAGAAACTAGTCTGGGGATATTGGATGAGTAGGCACTAGATGGGGATTTTATGCACAAGTCTTCTGGCATCCATTGATTACTCTAGCTTGCAGTGTGTTACAATATGTATAATGAGTTTTGCCTGTTTTAATAACAGTTATAAGCAAGCATAAGAAATGATGATCATGTGATATTATAGTACATGTGTGTGATGTGGAAAAAACAGTATTTAAAATAAAAAGATGAATTATCCCTGTGGTATAAGCATCAATCAGCAATTATTAATCATATAAGTGAACTTTAAAGCCAAAATTATGACAAGTATGCAAAGAGACTTTGAATATATGTATACACATATATTCCTATCTATCTGCCAGTCTAGAGGAAAGTAAAAATGTTTCACCTTGAACTATAAAAATAATATTTCTTTGCCACATGATTCATTGGTGAACCATTGATAGTTATAATAAAAATATAATTACATTCAGCAAAATTATTCATAGCTGTAAAAGAGATTATTACTTCAGTAAGTTGTACCTTTGGTCATCATAACTATATAGTGTGCATGAATTTGGTAACAACTAAATACTTAGGAGCTAATCAGTACAAATATGATATGGTGATATACCTATATATTAACAATTAGTCTATAAGTGTATGGTAAAATATATAATAGTGAAAAGAACAAAAAGATTTCAAGAATGTCAAATGGTAGCAAAAATATAGTGCTGCTTTAATGCAACAACTTTATTTATTTATTGAGAGAATTTTTTTAAAAACAGCTTATCAAAAATATAAAGAAATATAAAGAATAAATCATTAAAATACTTCTGTTAATACAACTTATAAAATACAATATAACAATTAGTGAATTACTAAAACAGAGAATCATTATTAATATAAATAAAATAACTATTGCCAAGAACTTTCAACTCCTACGAGTTTTTATCAAGGCAGTAAAAAACTCATATTTTTCTCCTGAGCAATAAATTCAACATTTCATTGCATTGTCCAGGAACAGCTAACTGGAAAACTAGTTAATTTTGTATTCATGGCACAAGATGAATTTTATATAAAATATGATTCTTTAATCCTGCATTTTTTATCTTGTGTTTCATGCAATAAAATTGCAAAATCCTTTGGACTACATATATGGCTTGTATTATTTTGGAACATAAAAAGCTGAATAAACTGTATCATCTTCCCTTGCTCTAATATATATAGATATGTTATTGAAGTCGATATTTAATATTTGTTCTGGTTTCACCAATATACTGTACTACATTTTATCTGTGGGCATCTAATAGAATACACAACCCTGCTTTTATCCTCTTTACTTATTACTCCCTTGGAATTATTTATCAATCTATTTAGATTAGGCAGAGTCCTCCATGCCAACTAGAAATCTTGACCTAAAACTCTTATTATATTTTTATTAATATTGGGAATAAAAGCTAATGACATCCATGGTTTATTATTCACATTTACATTCTCACTATTATAAAGTTGTTTATAATGTTTCAATATTATAGATAATAGTCTACGCTTATTATAACCAACTTATATCAAATCTTGTATATAACAATTTATATTATCTTTCTTAATACAAATTGGTTATAATAAGCGTAGAAAACATTATAAACAACATTATAATAGTGAGAATGTAAATGTGAGTAATAAACCATAGATGTCATTAGCTTATATTTCCAATATTAATAAAAATATAATAAGAGTTTTAAGTCAGGATTTCCGGTTAGCATGGAGGATTTCATCTAATCTTAATAGATTAATAAATAATTTTAAGGGAATAATAAGTAAAGAGGATAAAAGCAATGTTGTGTATTTTATTAGATGCCCACAGATAAATTGTAGTATAGTATATTGGTGAAACCAGGACAAATATTAAATATAGTCTTTAATAACATAAATAGGAGTTTTTTTTACTGCCTTGATAAGAATTCATAGGAGTTGAAGTGCTTGGCAATAGTTATTTTATTTATATTAATGATTCTCTGTTTTAGCAATTGACGAATTGTTATATTGATAAAAAATCAAGTCAGATGACCTAATTTTAATAAAGCTCCTATTTACAAATGTTATATATAGAGTAAGTTAAAAACAAACTCTTATGAAGCTTCAAAAATACCCTCAACCTCAGACCGCGGTTTCTGCCTCTAGCGTCATCAGTGAGGTGCTAGGGAATAAAAATACTAGAACTAGTCCAGCATTTTATCAATGCCTAACTATTGAGAAGAAAATCTGAAACCTTCAGACATTTAAATGTCCAAAAATCCATCTATCTAACTCAAATAGCCGTATGGGACTGAACTAAGTTCAGATACACCATATATTAATAGCTCTAGCAATATAAAATCGCCAAAGCATTAATAGCAAAAAACTAAAATTAAATTGATAAAAAATCAAGTCAGATGACCTAATTTTAATAAAGCTCCTATTTACAAATGTTATATATAGAGTAAGTTAAAAACAAACTCTTATGAAGCTTCAAAAATACCCTCAACCTCAGACCGCGGTTTCTGCCTCTAGCGTCATCAGTGAGGTGCTAGGGAATAAAAATACTAGAACTAGTCCAGCATTTTATCAATGCCTAACTATTGAGAAGAAAATCTGAAACCTTCAGACATTTAAATGTCCAAAAATCCAGCTATCTAACTCAAATAGCCGTATGGGACTGAACTAAGTTCAGATACACCATATATTAATAGCTCTAGCAATATAAAATCGCCAAAGCATTAATAGCAAAAAACTAAAATTAAATTGATAAAAAAATCAAGTCAGATGACCTAATTTTAATAAAGCTCCTATTTACAAATGTTATATATAGAGTAAGTTAAAAACAAACTCTTATGAAGCTTCAAAAATACCCTCAACCTCAGACCGCGGTTTCTGCCTCTAGCGTCATCAGTGAGGTGCTAGGGAATAAAAATACTAGAACTAGTCCAGCATTTTATCAATGCCTAACTATTGAGAAGAAAATCTGAAACCTTCAGACATTTAAATGTCCAAAAATCCAGCTATCTAACTCAAATAGCCGTATGGGACTGAACTAAGTTCAGATACACCATATATTAATAGCTCTAGCAATATAAAATCGCCAAAGCATTAATAGCAAAAAACTAAAATTAAATTGATAAAAAATCAAGTCAGATGACCTAATTTTAATAAAGCTCCTATTTACAAATGTTATATATAGAGTAAGTTAAAAACAAACTCTTATGAAGCTTCAAAAATACCCTCAACCTCAGACCGCGGTTTCTGCCTCTAGCGTCATCAGTGAGGTGCTAGGGAATAAAAATACTAGAACTAGTCCAGCATTTTATCAATGCCTAACTATTGAGAAGAAAATCTGAAACCTTCAGACATTTAAATGTCCAAAAATCCAGCTATCTAACTCAAATAGCCGTATGGGACTGAACTAAGTTCAGATACACCATATATTAATAGCTCTAGCAATATAAAATCGCCAAAGCATTAATAGCAAAAAACTAAAATTAAATTGATAAAAAATCAAGTCAGATGACCTAATTTTAATAAAGCTCCTATTTACAAATGTTATATATAGAGTAAGTTAAAAACAAACTCTTATGAAGCTTCAAAAATACCCTCAACCTCAGACCGCGGTTTCTGCCTCTAGCGTCATCAGTGAGGTGCTAGGGAATAAAAATACTAGAACTAGTCCAGCATTTTATCAATGCCTAACTATTGAGAAGAAAATCTGAAACCTTCAGACATTTAAATGTCCAAAAATCCAGCTATCTAACTCAAATAGCCGTATGGGACTGAACTAAGTTCAGATACACCATATATTAATAGCTCTAGCAATATAAAATCGCCAAAGCATTAATAGCAAAAAACTAAAATTAAATTGATAAAAAATCAAGTCAGATGACCTAATTTTAATAAAGCTCCTATTTACAAATGTTATATATAGAGTAAGTTAAAAACAAACTCTTATGAAGCTTCAAAAATACCCTCAACCTCAGACCGCGGTTTCTGCCTCTAGCGTCATCAGTGAGGTGCTAGGGAATAAAAATACTAGAACTAGTCCAGCATTTTATCAATGCCTAACTATTGAGAAGAAAATCTGAAACCTTCAGACATTTAAATGTCCAAAAATCCAGCTATCTAACTCAAATAGCCGTATGGGACTGAACTAAGTTCAGATACACCATATATTAATAGCTCTAGCAATATAAAATCGCCAAAGCACCTCACTGATGACGCTAGAGGCAGAAACCGCGGTCTGAGGTTGAGGGTATTTTTGAAGCTTCATAAGAGTTTGTTTTTAACTTACTCTATATATAACATTTGTAAATAGGAGCTTTATTAAAATTAGGTCATCTGACTTGATTTTTTATCAATTTAATTTTAGTTTTTTGCTATTAATGCTTTGGCAATTTTATATTGCTAGAGCTATTAATATATGGTGTATCTGAACTTAGTTCAGTCCCATACGGCTATTTGAGTTAGATAGCTGGATTTTTGGACATTTAAATGTCTGAAGGTTTCAGATTTTCTTCTCAATAGTTAGGCATTGATAAAATGCTGGACTAGTTCTAGTATTTTTATTCCCTAGCACCTCACTGATGACGCTAGAGGCAGAAACCGCGGTCTGAGGTTGAGGGTATTTTTGAAGCTTCATAAGAGTTTGTTTTTAACTTACTCTATATATAACATTTGTAAATAGGAGCTTTATTAAAATTAGGTCATCTGACTTGATTTTTTATCAATTTAATTTTAGTTTTTTGCTATTAATGCTTTGGCGATTTTATATTGCTAGAGCTATTAATATATGGTGTATCTGAACTTAGTTCAGTCCCATACGGCTATTTGAGTTAGATAGCTGGATTTTTGGACATTTAAATGTCTGAAGGTTTCAGATTTTCTTCTCAATAGTTAGGCATTGATAAAATGCTGGACTAGTTCTAGTATTTTTATTCCCTAGCACCTCACTGATGACGCTAGAGGCAGAAACCGCGGTCTGAGGTTGAGGGTATTTTTGAAGCTTCATAAGAGTTTGTTTTTAACTTACTCTATATATAACATTTGTAAATAGGAGCTTTATTAAAATTAGGTCATCTGACTTGATTTTTTATCAATTTAATTTTAGTTTTTTTTGCTATTAATGCTTTGGCGATTTTATATTGCTAGAGCTATTAATATATGGTGTATCTGAACTTAGTTCAGTCCCATACGGCTATTTGAGTTAGATAGCTGGATTTTTGGACATTTAAATGTCTGAAGGTTTCAGATTTTCTTCTCAATAGTTAGGCATTGATAAAATGCTGGACTAGTTCTAGTATTTTTATTCCCTAGCACCTCACTGATGACGCTAGAGGCAGAAACCGCGGTCTGAGGTTGAGGGTATTTTTGAAGCTTCATAAGAGTTTGTTTTTAACTTACTCTATATATAACATTTGTAAATAGGAGCTTTATTAAAATTAGGTCATCTGACTTGATTTTTTATCAATTTAATTTTAGTTTTTTGCTATTAATGCTTTGGCGATTTTATATTGCTAGAGCTATTAATATATGGTGTATCTGAACTTAGTTCAGTCCCATACGGCTATTTGAGATAGATAGCTGGATTTTTGGACATTTAAATGTCTGAAGGTTTCAGATTTTCTTCTCAATAGTTAGGCATTGATAAAATGCTGGACTAGTTCTAGTATTTTTATTCCCTAGCACCTCACTGATGACGCTAGAGGCAGAAACCGCGGTCTGAGGTTGAGGGTATTTTTGAAGCTTCATAAGAGTTTGTTTTTAACTTACTCTATATATAACATTAAGAATTGTTATATTGTATTTTTTAAATATGTAAAGATTAATCAGGAGATAGATTCTCCAGTGATTTTATTAAATTGTACAATTCTTTCACTGTAACCATAAATATAATAATCATTAACTATATGGTTCATATTTACATAGATTAGTGACTGTTAAATTCCATTTATGAAACAGATGAGCACAATGAATATGGGTTGTTTTGTATTTATTGATAAAGTTCTAGTTGTGTCTAAAAAGATCAAATCCAGTTAGTTTTATTATTGAATCTAGAAAAACAAATTTCATTGAAACGTCATAAAAATTCATTTTTTACATTATAATTGTTTAATTTTAGATTCTTGAATAAACATACAAAAAAGTGAATCTTAATTTGAGATGGGTGTTACATGGTAATATTTTCACATATTAATATTTAAATAAAGATCTAGAAGTTTAGGTGATAACTTTTTCTTCAAACAGGGATATAATATTTACCAGCAGAATATGCTAGAGCTAAGGAAACTGTCCCTAAACTATTTTTTTTTTAAAAAAATACTATCTATTAAAATAAATTATAGTCATTACATTTATTCATTTAAATATAGGTCAAAATATATTTACACAAATACAAATGTCATTTTTCTACTAAGCCTTAGTTACACTTTTATGTAGAAGAAAAGTTTTATAACATTTTATATATTTACATGCAATTTTAAACATAATATAAAATATACTAATAATAGCAACAACAATAAATTACATTGTAATAATATATTAATTATATAATAAAATATTGATTATATAATATTAGATACTCATATATATAAATTTCCCCCCTTTTCTCCTCTTTAATATATATTTTTAGTTTGTTTTTTTATTTCTTTATAATGTTGCAATGTTGTTAATTCAATAGGTAAATTACTAAATAATTTAAGAGCATAATGATTTCTTATTCTAGTTCCATATTTATTACAATATTTTGAAACTATGTATTTATCTGTTTTCCTTAGACACATTTCAAATTGTTTTATATAAGGGTTTTTGAAATTACTATCAATAATAAAATATTATTTTAGTATCAACTTTTTTCTTTTTTGATATCATTTTCTTCTATTAGATCAATTATTCTTTTTTGCAATAATGCATACTTATTAATATTAGAAAAGCTTGCAAAACCATAAAGTGTTATTCCATATCCCAATTAAGATTCACATAAAAATTTGTATATAAGAATATTTGAAGGAAAAATATCTTTGATTTTGTAAAACTTGGCTATAAAATATCTCAATTTATTAATTAGTATATTTATATGATGTTTTCAAGACATTTTTTTAAAATCTATCATCATTCCAAGATATCTAATATACTTACTTGTTCTACTTTTATAAATTTATTATTGTTACATATTACATTACAGACATATAAAACTCACGTGAATGCAGATGTATATCAATAGTTTTATATTTCATGTGTAGAGGGCATATTAACATACATTTTGTTTTGCCTCTATTTACATAAATTCCTCTCTCAAAACATCAAAAGACAATACTGTTCAAACTTTCTTGACATTCTTTAATTGCAATATCAATATTGTTATTTACACTCATAATAACAGTATCATCTGCATATTGATCCTTCAATATAAACATCAGAAACAACAATGAGCTAAGTATAGAACCATGAGGAACCACATATAAATTTTTTTGCTCATTAATATATTTGATTCAATGTTATCATATCTATCATTTAAGTAATTGTTTTTTAAAAAAAACAGCAATTTTTCTTAAACTCCATAATTTTATAAATTGTGAATCAATTGCTTATGCTCAATAATGCCAAAAGCCTTATAAAAATTATCATTTAATGCCATATTAATTTGATCTGTAAAATTCTTTAATAACATAGTTGTGTTTCTTCCTTTTAAGAATTCATATTGGATTTTATTAAAAAAATTATTTTTAATTAAATTATTTTATAAATATATTTTTCTATTACTTTAGCAATTGAAGGAAGAAAATTATTTTTAGCACTAGATTTATAAACTGTTATTACTATAGATGTTTTTAATAATAAAGAAAACTTACTACTTTCTATTATTTTATTAATCATATAAATTATAACATCAAATAAAATGTCAATATTATTTTTTATATCTACCATTCTAATTGAATCTATATCTGGGCTTTCTTTTATTTCATATAAATTTTCATTTTAAATTTGCATAAATATTGAATGAGACTATTATATCTTTTCAAAATACTGTATTGCTATTATGATTAATTTGTTTTAGTTTATTAATTCTTTCTACAAATATAGTATTAAAAGTATTTGCTAGAAGAAAAATATCATTTATATGAAAATATTTTTTTAAATCTTCATTTATAGAATTTGATTTCCTTAACATTTCATTTATTTTTTCTCCTTACGATACCTCTATTTTCATTTAAAAATTTATTATAAAACAATTGCTTCTCTGCTCTTACCATAGAATTTACTCTACTTCTTAATGCCTTATATTTAAGAAATAAATCATGATTTTGTTTAGTTTTTTTACATTTTTATCATAAGTTATCAATATTTTTTTATTTATCCAATTAACAATGAATCTTTTATTTTTTTAATCACAATGATTTCTTATGAATTATTGTATACATTTTTGAAAATTTCTACAAACTTCTCATATATAGTATTAATGCCATTAATTTTTTTGATTTAATTTTCAGTCAATTTCTTGTAAAAAATTACTAACTAGTTTGTTATTATGTAATATCAATTTATTTTCCAATATTGCTGATATTCTATTATGTTGTATTTTATACAAAATAGATATAAATATAAAATAATGATCAACAATCTTTTCTTTAATAACAGCAGTTAAAATATTTTTTATTAGATTTGTATTAATGTGATCAATATATGAAGAAACCATATTATTCTTTAAAATTTCTTCTCTTGTGTATATTTTAACATGACAAAGTATCACATAGTAGCTACTGCATCTACATAATCTTCAACAGTTTTAGAATTTATACATAAATCAATATTCATATTGCCTATTAGTATTATTTCATTGTTAGTTAGTCTAAAACATTTTAATCATAATTTTAATTTATCTATAAATATTTTATTATTATTATCTTATGGTCTGTATATTACTAGTAACATAACTTGATTGCTATTTAATTCAAGTTATATGAATTGCTTCAAAGCTGTTAAAATTGACTTCCAGTTTTTCAATAAAAATATTTTCTCTAATAAAAATCAATACACCTCCACCTCTTGTATGATTTCTACAATATGCATATTAACTTTTTCATTTTTTTATATTTGTTTCCATTAATATTAGACAAAATCAATCAAATTAATTTAAGAGTATACAATTGCAATTAATTCATCTCAATTTTTTCTTATACTTCTAAGATTAATATGGAAGTATATTATAAATATTGTTTTCAATACTAAAGTCTTTAATTTCTATTCCTTAATCTTCAAATATATTAAAGATTTTGCATACTTATCTTCAATGTCTTTCAATATTACAAACTTATCCATTTTATATTAAAATATATTCAAAGGCATTTAAAATAGAATTCACAAAATATCAATAACATTTTTATTATTTATATGTATTTTATTCTCTCCATTATTTTTCTTGCAGAAAATTACACAACTTCCAATTAGTCCAGCCAGCTTTTGTGGATACAATTGTGTTTAAGTTTATTATTGCAAAATTATTATATTTAAATTACAAGATATTCTTGTATTTAAATGAAAAATTGAGCATATGTGATTTAGGAATAAAATAAGTCTTTGAAAAAGATTTTCCATCTTCTCATATCCTTATTGAAAGATTTTTCTATTTCAGCAAAAGATCTCTTTTGAGATGTCAAGGCAATGTAGATTAATTTCCCGCATTGTTCGTAGAAGATCATTGGTGAATATATTAAATAAAATAGGTGAAAGAATATGATTTGATAGTAGACTGCTGAGTGTCATTTGATTTTTTTTTTATTGGAGAGCTTGTCAAGTAAATTTAATGGTTTCCCTATTAAAGAATTTTAGAAACTTTTATAAGATTTTTCCAAACAGTATCATAATTTGAAGTTAGATCAATAAAAATACAGTATCAGTTTTTAATTTATTTTAAATTTTGTTTAATGTTAGTCGTTAAAAGCAAATTTATTTATAGCATCAATCAAAATAAAATTAAAAAATTCTGGATTTTTTTAGTTTGCAGCAAGTGAAGACTAAAAGCATTTTTGATTAGTTATGGACCTTCAGTTATATTTAAAAGTCCTTAAAATTTTTTTATAATAATAAAACTGGCAAGATATCTCCATGCGTTTAAGGTTAGATTAGATTCTTTATATAAGCATCACTGTTAGAATGTATGGTAGTTGTTCTGATAAATTAAACTATAAAAACAGACTAAATTAAAGTTATTATTATTATTATTATTATTATTATTATTATTATTATTATTATTATTATTATTATTATTATTATTATTATTATTATTATATTAGAATAATAATAATAATAATAATAATAAAAAGTCAGATGTCACTGACTTATATAGCTTGCAATTACCAATATGTAAACTTAAGAGCATGCTAACGCTCTAAACAAGCTTTTTTTATGATAAATGCTACTACAAGAGAAGGCATTCAAATCATCTTTATCTTAGATTGTCCCCATCCCCAGAACGGTTTTGACCTATGGGTCTCTTCAGTGAGGAGTTGGGACATTAGATTCAAAAAACCAACTCAAGCTAAACATACTACAATAGAAGGTATACAAATCTTATTTATCTTAGATTGACCCCATCCCCAGACCGGTTTCGACCTATGGGTCTTTTCAGTGAGGATGTCTAAAGGTTTAGATCTCCTTCTTGGAGAATTATCTTTTGGATAAATGTTTAGCTTGAGTTGGTTTTTTGAATCTAATGTCCCAACTCCTCACTGAAAAGACCCATAGGTCAAAACCAGTCTGGGGATGGGGTCAATCTAAAATAAAGAAGATTTGAATGCCTTCTATTGTAGTAGCATTTATCATAATAATAAAAAAAGTTTGTTTAGAGCGTTAGCATGCTCTTAAGTTTACATATTGGTAATTGCAAGCTATATGTCATGTGACATCTGACTTTTTATTATTACTATTATTATTTTGCTGTTGGGGCTTTGGCTAAATTAAATGGCTAAGCCTATTAATATATGGAGTATCTGAATTAAGTTCAGGCCCATATAATTTTTTCAGTTGGAGAACTGACTTTAAAAACATGAAGATGTCTAAAGGTTTAGATCTTCTTCTTGGAGAATTATCTTTTGGATAAATGCTTAGCTTGAGTTGGTTTTTTGAATCTAATGTCCCAACTCCTCACTGAAGAGACCCATAGGTCGAAACTGGTCTGGGGATGGGGACAATCTATGATAAAGATGATTTGAATGCCTTCTCTTGTAGTAGCATTTATCATAAAAAAAGTTTGTTTAGAGCGTTAGCATGCTCTTAAGTTTACATATTGGTAATTGCAAGCTATATAAGTCATGTGACATCTGACTTTTTATTATTACTATTATTATTTTGCTGTTGGGGCTTTGGCTAAATTAAATGGCTAAGACTATTAATATATGGAGTATCTGAATTAAGTTCAGGCCCATATAATTTTTTCAGTTGGAGAGCTGACTTTAAAGACATGCAGATGTCTAAAGGTTTAGATCTTCTGGAAGAATTATCTTTTGGATAAATGCTTAGCTTGAGTTGGTTTTTTAAATCTAATGTCCCAACTCCTCACTGAAGAGACCCATAGGTCGAAACTGGTCTGGGGATGGGGACAATCTAAGATAAAGATGATTTGAATGCCTTCTCTTGTAGTAGCATTTATCATAATAAAAAAAAGCTTGTTTAGAGTGTTAGCATGCTCTTAAGTTTAAATAATAATAATAATAATAATAATAGTAATAATAAAAAATCAGATGTCACATGACTTATATAGCTTGCAATTACCAATATGTAAACTTAAGAGCATGCTAACGCTCTAAACAAGCTTTTTTTTATGATAAATGCTACTACAAGAAAAGGCATTCAAATCATCTTTATCTTAGATTGTCCTCATCCCCAGACTGGTTTCAACCTATGGGTCTCTTCAGTGAGGAGTTGGGACATTAGATTCAAAAAACCAACTCAAGCTAAGCATTTATCCAAAAGATAATGCTCCAAGAAAAAGATCTAAACATTTAGACATCCTCACTGAAGAAACCCATAGGTCAAAACTGGTCTGGGGATGGAGACAATCTAAGATAAAGATGATTTGAATGCCTTCTCTTGTAGTAGCATTTATCATAATAATAAAAAAAAAGCTTGCTTAGAGCGTTAGCATGCTCTTAAGTTTACATATTGGTAATTGCAAGCTATATAAGTCATATGACATCTGACTTTTTATTATTACTATTATTATTTTGCTGTTGGGGTTTGGCTAAATTAAATGTCTAAGCCTATTAATATATGGAGTATCTGAATTAAGTTCAGGCCCATATAATTTTTTCAGTTGGAGAGCTGACTTTAAAGACATGCAGATGTCTAAAGGTTTAGATCTTCTTCTTGGAGAATTATCTTTTGGATAAATGCTTAGCTTGAGTTGGTTTTTTGAATCTAATGTCCCAACTCCTCACTGAAGAGACCCATAGGTCGAAACCAGTCTGGGGATGGGGACAATCTAAGATAAATTTGATTTGAATGCCTTCTCTTGTAGTAGCATTTATCATAATAAAAAAAAAGCTTGTTTAGAGCGTTAGCATGCTCTTAAGTTTAAATAATAATAATAATAATAATAATAATAATAATAATAATAATAATAATAATAATAAAAAGATTAGTTCCTTGGGAGATCGTGCATATGTGAAAACCAGAAGTAATAGCTTGAGTTGCAATCTGAGAATCTTTAACTTTTGAATTTATTATTTGATCACTGCAATACGTGGAATAAAAAAAGTATTTCATATTAAATACCTTTTTTTTTAATTTAAAAAATATTCTAGTTTAATTTTATATTGTTTAACTTCATCTATTAGTTAAAATTATTCTTATATTCTTGAAACTGCTTTTAAAAATGTGATTTTTTTTTATTTAAAAAATTCAATATTTATATTTCTTTTAGAATTGATTGCTTTATAATAAAATCTTCAAAATTAAAAAAATATCTCAAATTATAAAAGACAAACATGGCAGAATAATTTAAAAAATTCTCCTACCAGTCAGTTTTGCACTAAGATAAAATGATATTCTGCTCAAAGTGAAAATTTGACTTATTTAATAATTGTAAAAGAAGAGGGTCCGTCTGTTTGGAGAAATGATCAATTTCTAAGTTAGTACTAGATAAAGAATAATTTAATAATTATTTCAAAAATTTTAAAGATATTATAATATATCTGAAGCTTCTATGCATAAAAGGCTGCATACATTCCCTTAAAGCAAAACATTTTTTTTCCTTTAAAATCTTTTTATAATTCTGTAACCCTATTTATTTATTTCCATTTATATTTGCTTTTCAGTTTTCTAATACCAATAATTTGACAGCACTGCCACATTGTCCTATCTCATTTTATATAAATGTGTACTGGAATGATGATCTTTACATTTTCATAATTCAATCATTGAATAGGTCAATAGATGTGAAATGTCAGTGCAAGAAAATTATGGTATTGCAATTAACTTACAACCCCAACCCTATGCCCGCGGGAATCATGGTGCCCGCAGACCATTTTTCGTGTGCTTGCCGCTATCCGAACACAATAAAAAATTATTTATCTGATACAAATAAATTTAATTTTTAAAATTTCTTATAAATTATTGTATTATATTATAATCTAATTGTAGGGCATACTACACTTTTACAGGGTAAAAATATAAACATTAATTATATGTTAAAATTTTATTTTTAAAATAAATATTTTTTTGTACATTATGTGTATTATTAACAATATCCAACTATAAATTTACATTGAAAAAATAAATGGTGCCTACCACCTGGCCGGAATTATAGAATGTGCTCTTAAGTGCAACAAGGTTGGGGACCCCTGAGTTAAATAAATAAATTGATTTAGTGATTTCAATATTTTATATCAAAGATGGCCAATGTGACACCTGTAGCACATTCTGGAACTTAATGTGATACATCAGACTTCTAATTATCAAAACAAAAAAAATCGCATAATCTTGAAAATGAATACTGTAATAATAAAAAAAAATCTTAGTACTCAGAAAAAAAAATTATAATAAAAATACAAATTCAGAGAGCTAAAGCATAAAAATGATTTTTGTTTTGTGTTGATTTTGTAAATACATACTGAACATTTGTCTAATTTTATGATCTCTAATCCAGAGCAATCCCATAATAGTTTTTAACTTTCATTTTGTAATTGATGTTGTTGGGAGTAGTGTGTTATGTTTTGAAACTTGTATTTCGTTATTTACAAGAAATATTTTTATTCACAAAATTAATAAAAAATAAAATGAAACAGAAATGTTATTAAAGTAAGTAATGTTTAATTTTTTTATTTTATATTATTATATTATAAAAAAGATAAATATTATTTAATATTATTTATCTATATTAATATATTTTATATAAAAATAAATAGCAGACCAAAAGTTTCATGATGCATCTGAATTCATATGTGAAAAAACAGACACACAAGTTATAAAACATTGGCCATCTTTGTATTAGATTGAAAAGCATAAAAATTTCTCACCACAGGATGTATAAAATTCAATAATGACATTTGACCTGAAGGACAATTAAGAACCATCTAGTGTTTTTTGATATAATAATTAATTTGAAGGTTGTCTATTTGTTTAATCCACAACAGGATACTATGTTAAAAAAATATATCTAGATTTGATGACAATTGTAAAACTATTTGAGTTATATAAATTAGAAAGCAGTAATAGTGGAAAGAGATTAATGCACTAAATCTCAATATAATCAATTTTCAATAGTAAAATGAGAGTTGATACTATACTATTTATTCAAGAAGAAATCAAATAAATAAGCTTATTGAGTAAAGTTATCAAATATTCAAAATCTATTTGATGTTATTACTCTTTCAATAGCAGCTACTTGTAAATAAGTCTAACTATACCTGAAAAAAAAAAAACAAATAGAATATAAAGCAAAGAATGTATACCAAACTAAACAAAAAGAATTATGGTCAGGTTGAATAAACACACAATATCATTGTTACAGTTAATGTGGTGAGATGACTTATAGCAAGGGTGGCACATAATGAGTAATGTCTATACATTATATGTCAATGATTAAATAAATGTATATATAAAGAGTGTGAGAGAAGGAGCAAAAAAAAAGGAAATAGAAAAATTGTTTGTATTGGAAGAAGTACCTAGCTTTTGATGACTGAGCATCTTTTCCAACAAGGTAGCAAGGTACTCTTAGTCAGATATTTCTTATTGTATATACAAAAATAAATTCTTTTCTAAAACAAAATATAACATGAAGTCCCCATCAAATCTATCTCTCTCTTTATATATATAAATATACTGACTTCATTCAACAGTAATATTTACTTAGTATTGATCATGGAAAAAATAAATATAGTTGATATTAATATAATTTATTTTTTAAAACTTTTATTCCTTCTAATATAAAGATAATACTACTATTATTATTATTACTATATAATGTATATATATATATAAAGAGAACCAGATCTTAAACACCGATTTCAAGAGAGCAAATATCTTTTCAATGTATCCCAAAGAGGAAAATATAAAAAATAATGCATTAATCATTGGACATTTCAATTGCTGAAAGAAAGGCTTTTCCATTTTTGTTTAACTCTTTAGCTAAAAATAACTAGGTGCCAATTTATTAACCAATAATTGAATTATTATGGGCATTAAATAAAAATCAGCTGCTTGGGAAAAAAATCTTTAGCATCTTTGGGTAATTTTATCTGGCCTAAATTTGAAAGTCACACCGTGTCATAGCAGGCTGATGGATTTAAGCATGATACCATGATACTCTTTATATTTTATATGTACATAATAATATGACTATTAAAATGTCACCAACTATAATAATAATAATCATATAGTTAGTTTCCCAGGTCACATGATACAGAGCATAGGATTGAGCACAAAAGCTGAGTTTTTTTTTACATTATTCAACTCAGAATCAATCCATTGAATCTTCT
This sequence comes from Epiperipatus broadwayi, assembly GCA_028023455.1. Lineage (NCBI taxonomy): Eukaryota > Metazoa > Onychophora > Udeonychophora > Euonychophora > Peripatidae > Epiperipatus > Epiperipatus broadwayi. Next base: position 3,127,533 of record JAQFVV010006257.1, on the reverse strand, counting down.
ATTTTGAATCTACCACTGCACTATGTAATAATGTAAACAATGATATTATACATAGTTTTAAAATCTATATATAAATATTCACTTAGCAAAAACTTGATTATCTTCAATAGTTCAACATTTATATAAAGTTTATAAATTACATGTGCAGTCTTGTGTTGATTCAGAAGGCATTAATTTCTGTATTTATAAATTAATAATTTATTAGTTTTATATCAGACATTAATCGAATTAGTTTATTTGATTCTCCTAATGTGAAAGATTCTTAAATAGTTTAAATATTTTTTTGGAAAATAATCTTAAAAGCGCATCTTATCCAAAATCAATTGCATACATTATTACAGTCGTATACATAGAAAATAAAATATAAGCAGTAAAAAAAAGTATAGGCATAAATATTTAATAATAGAATTTTACGAAGTTAATTATTTGCCTTAATATTGAAGGATCATTTTCACAATTTCAAAGATAATTTTGGTTTTTATGAAAATTTTAACATAAAAAAAAGACTATCAAAGAAACATTTAAAAATATATATATAAATATTCTATGTACAAAGGATTAGTATAAGATTTTTGCAAGAAAATAAGATTTAATATTAACAAGTTATATTAAAAAATGAAAACTTATGTAATTTATTTAGTGTATTGACCTTCAAAATATTACACGATCATTTCCTATGCATACACAAGCTGTTATTATCAGTATATTGGTGTGATGCACTGTGGCTTCTTCTTTTTCAAAGTCAGGAACTCTCAGTTATTATGCCCAAAGAAATCTGTTAGCCACCTCACCTTCCCTTTCCATTGACCATTCTTAGCTTTTCCTATATTTGTTTCTGTCCTGCCCTATCCTATTTCCACAACATAATCTTTGTCAACTCCATAGTATTTGTATCTAAATTCCCTTTATCTTTTTTTCAAACCCAGCATAAAAACAAGAACCCACTTTCTGTATAATCACTTTGTTTATATTTATTCTCCCACAACTTCATTGTTTGTACCCTTTTTGCTTTCAGGCATTTACATTCAATTAATCCACTTGCAGGCATTTACATTCAATTAATAGATATCTAACATTTTCTATATCTTCCATACATAACTTGCAGAATAAATCACTCATTATTTTCCATTTATGTGTATATTCTCTTGTTGCTAAAGATCCCATTCAAGCCTTAAACAGTAAACTACATTCCTTGCTGTTATCATAAATTAACTTGCATCCAATATATATATAAATTGTTTTTATTCTCCATACTAGTTCTTCATTTCTCCAACTCGCTATTCTTTATTAATGCATCTATTCTTCTATCCCATTCCTTACCACTATAACACTCAACCATTCTCCTAACACAATCATCCCACCTTTTATACAAGTATACTGATATAAATTCTTTATCCAAATCTTTTGCATACCTTACTACCTTTCTCACCCATCTTGTTGTCTGCCCTTTATTCATAACTCAATTAAATACTATTTTGGCTACTGAACATTTTCATTTTGTATTTTGCATCTCTCATATAAAAACTTGACCATCCCATTTCTCCTTGAATTGTCTACTTTGCAGTCCACACATCTATATCTAATCCATGTCTTCCTACTTCTCTTTGTACTTTTTCTACATAATCTAATATCCCTTTACTAACACAATGCATTGTTACCATATGTTAACCCTGCTACTACCATTCCCTTCCATATAATTCTAGCTATATCATATTTATTATATGAAAACACTGTTAATTTTTTTATCAATCCCTTTCTTTTCTTCATTTTTTTCTCCCATTCATCCAAGTAATTCCTCTGATTAACTTAAGATGATTCCCAAATATTTACAACTATTCCCCATATTTAACTTTATATCCCTATGAAAAAATATTTCTCTTCTCTTTCCCCAGCATTTATTATCATTACTTTTTATCTTTCTTCACTAAATTTGATCCCCATCTTCCATATCTTTCTTACTTTCTGCGTACAAGAAAATATCAGCAAATAAAAGTCCTGATAATATATACACTCCCTTTCCATCTATTAATGTTATTTCTATCACTCTTCCTAATCTTTCTATTGTTCTCTTCATTTCTCTCAAATACAAAGTAGGTAACATAGAACATCCTTGTCTTAGTCACACTCCATTTTTTAACTCTGATTCTATATTTCTTAATTGATATGTATAGTAAATATTTTCATACAATTTCTTAATAAGATCCATTAAAGCTCCATCCATTCCCAAATTTACTAAACTTACTCATAATCTATTTCTATATACTCTATCATATGCCTTCTCTATATCTATAAAAGACCATATATAACTGTCTACTTGTATTTCTACTCATATTTATAAGTCGTATAACTACAAATAAAGTATCTCCTAAATGCCTATTTATTCTAAAATCTCCTTGCATTTCTTCCATCATATTATTTTCCATTCATTTTGCAACCCTTCCAGCCACCATATATGTGAAAACTTTATATAACACTGATGTTATCACCATCTGTCTATAAGTGCTTAACTTTCTACAATCCTTAGCCTTTCCTTTAAATAGCAGCCTTACTCTTGTATTATTCTAACTATCTGGAAATTCTCTCTTCTGTCATCTTATTAAAGCATGATAATAGGTTTAATTTTGCCCTATTTCCTAAATTCATCACAATCTTTGCTACCCATTCATCTAAACCTCTTGCCTTTCCACTTTTTAATTTCTTCCCCACCTCATTCAATTCATTTTCTGTCAGCCTAATATTTTCATTACTATATTCTTTCATATTGTTATCACTCTGTCCTTTACACCTGTCTTTTCTATATCCATTACATACTTATTTAGGATTGTCTCTAATTCTTCTGTAGAGCTACACTCTATTCCATAATCATCTAGCAATGCTATTTCTCTCTCTCCTGCATTCCTTTTTTTAAATATATTTCCAAATTTTTTTACTCCCTTTTCCACTTTTATTAATATTTTCCAACAATTTACTATTCAATTTCATTCTCTCTGTATAATTATCTATTTTAGCCAACTTCTTTTTTTAAAATAATTTTCCCATTTAACATTAATATTTTTTCACTTTCTTTGTTCTTAATAGCACACTTATAGTCTCTGCATGCTTCTTCCCTCTCTTTTACACTTTTACTCTCACTTTTCTATTAATTCCATTCTTCTGAATATTCTCATCTAAAATCCTATTTGCCACTTTTTCTATTTCCACACTAGATCATATATTTATCCCCAACCAAATCTTCCATGATTTCTTCAACTTTTCTTTTCTTATAACTTATTCTTATCATTCATTGTCCATCCACATCTTTCACTATTCTTTCTACTTTTATTACTATTTTCCATCACATTACTAACCATTTACAGTAGCAAACTCTCCATACAGTAGTGCCACCCAGTGCAAGCCTTAGTAATCAATGTATGCAGGAAGGATTGTGCATATAATCCTCATCTTGTGCTTACTCATCCAATATCTCCAGACTAGTTTATAGCTTGTAGCTTTCATCAGTGAGAATCTTTGGATCTGAGAGCACTGCACCTAGATCTAAAGTAACTCTCCAGCAGTTACCTTTTACCTATTTAATTAACTATAAAGCTAAGAGCTCAAGGTGAAAACAACTTAATGACTTCAACCCAAGCTCATTCATTTGTATAGTCATATAGATCTGAATCACATATTGTGTATTGACATTTTTTTGTGATGGGTAATTATTTATTAAAACATTATAAAAGAATCTAATGACATTATTAAATCTACAAATATATAAATTATAATCTATTCATTTCATTTTTGAAGAAAATCAAATATAGTTATTATAGATGTTAATAATTTGTTGACGAGACCCTATAATATCTAGGAAGATCAAATCTAATGACATTAAAGTTAGATCGGGGGGCATTGTTTGGGTCTCACATGTCTAGAAAAATGATCTTGAATTGAGGAATATGATAAAACTAACTTGGAATTAATATTAAGATGGATCCATTCAATAGCTTTTTTTATATATATTTTCTGTGAAGTAGCTTATTGTCTTATATTTGCTAGAGGAATACGTGAAAACTAATGATATTAAATTGCTTATTCAGAAGTTAGCCTGACAACCTTTCCCTAAACATTACCAGTAAAATATATTACAGCTTAAAAGATGTTTTTGGAGTGATTGTATCATAATACAAGAAAATGCCAAACAGATTTCTAAAATGGATGTCTCTAAAAATTATTTTAGCTCTAACCTTCAATAGATAAAAGAAATAATTTGGACTATTATTTAAGATCACTGGTATTTTGGTATTGGTCAAACAACATGAAGCAGGTATTAGACCTGCTGTGCTTTTTTCCATTCGTATCTCGTATCAATCTGCTGATAACTTTGTAGTCTTGTGATCTGACCAAAATAACATGTACACAGATCTTATAACAATATATAAATCAATATTAAATACATTTTACATGAAAAACAAATTGATTTGCTATCCTAAAAAGTACATTTTCTCGAGTTCTAAAATTATGTAAAATACGCAATTTAGTTTAAATACACACAAACCAATCACTACATTATAATTTTTAAAAATATTATTTACAAAAATACATATATATATATATGGTACTTACTGTCTAATATTTAACAGGAATTGTCGTGTTGAAACAAGCAATTTGACATTTACTTTTTCCCTTCAAAAATATCCTTTTCTGAACATGTTATTGCACAGAGTATGCCAGGATTTTCCACAAAAATGCTAACAAACGTATTTTTTTAAAAAGGAGATAACAAAAAAAACAACAACAACAACAACAAAAAAAATGCACAAAAAATAAAGAATTAAAAATTATAAGACTTTTATTAACTTTTCATCCTGGTGGAAAAATTTCTTTTATGTCATTGAGTATGGAAATGAATGTGTCATTTTTGTGTAATCTACGCCACATAAATTTCACCAGGTATGAGTGGAGGTATTGCCTTGATGTCCCTTGCTGCTGCTTATTTTGCCATTTCATGGAACCCCACAGTCTCTCAATATTTTGTGTGTGAACCCCAGTTTCTGGATTCATGGAGATTCATGCAAAAATGCTCGTAATCGGTATTTGTCATTTCATCAGTTTTGTACGCTTTCCAGCAGTCCGAATATATAGTGGAACCCTCTTTGACATTATGCTTGATGCTTCCACCACTATCCTGTATTTTGATGACAAAACATTTGTTAGTATCCCTATGTAAGCCATTAAATATCCACTGCTCAGGAAGAATTTATATTGAAATCTGGACAATGACTGAAAATGTCAAAATAATACAAAAAAAAAAAAAAAAGAACACGATAAAGAAAAACATGTTTCCACATCACAGGATTTACTTCCTTTCAATTTGACATCATCGCAAGATTACACACATTTATTACAGATGTGAAAAAGCACATCATATCTCCCCTACATTGCAGGACCAATACTAAAATACCAGATTACTATAAGTGCAGGCTACTGCCACAGACTGTATCCAATTTCTAAGATATTTATCTGTTGTTTAAATAAAAAGTACACAGTGACTTTGTGAGGTTAAGAATAAGACTCTGGTCTTGGAAAAAAAAGCAAACTTTTGTTTCTTATTAAGATTTTATATTACTGAAAATCAGCATAAAAAAATTAATGCATTTTGTTTCTGAAAGATTTCTGATAATTAAAATAAAAGAACTGAATGCTTTGGGAGATGACTAAAATTTTATATGTGCTATGGTCATCATTTAATGTTATTTGAATTCTATTTATTAAAAATAATATTGTCAGTTTTCCTGCATTTAAGGATTCTAGAAACCAATAAAGATAACATCAATTTTAATTTATTTTGAAAGTTATTTTCAATTTGAGATATTACATGCAATGTTTTGCAACAAGTTTTTCTAAAAAAAGATGATTCTTGATTTTTCAAATAACTTGAAGACAACACATAATAATGTGTGAAAATAATTTTTATCTTCATACTCATTTTGGGATTGGTAGAGACAATATTAGTGAATAATTTTGTCAATTCATGATTTGACTTTAAAGCCTAATTTTTTTAAGACTATAAATATATGATCTTGAGGTCTTTATTGTTTTAAAACAACCAAAGAACAGTTCATTTTTCACTTTTATCTACTGATTTTATTAAAGAACCTTATGGAGAAACTTGCAAATGTGCTCTAGTGATGCATTTTCTGGATTTATCAGTCTTAGATTTAGAAATCTATTATACAAGATTAGCAATCAAGTTGGCAGAGCAGTCCTTTTAGGGTTGTTTCTGAACATATCAAGCATATATAAGTGACCAACCTTTTTTGATTAGAGTTTTTTTCACATTATCTTCCTATCATTATAAAAAGATATTAATTCATCACAAGATCTAGATTGAACATAAAGAATAATGCCAGTTATATTTCAATTTGGAATGAATGGATTATTTTTGAAATTGCAGAATGATAGGTCTTCTGGCAACTTTAATCATGAGTGTGTTATATCTATCATAACAAAAGGAAATGAGTAATTTATTTATATTTTTTCAAGGTTTTCATTAAACTGACTCCATCCTGCTTTTTTAAATTTTATTTTAGTATTGTATGGCTTTCAACTGTAAAAATGTAAAGATTAAAAGTGAAAAGATAAACTGACTCCATCCTGCTTTTTTAAATTTTATTTTAGTATTGTATGGCTTTCAACTGTAAAAATGTAAAGATTAAAAGTGAAAAGATTTGATTTATATTGGTTATGGGGAAAAATCAACAGGCAATAATGGATCATTTTTACTTAAAGAAAATATAAATAAGGATTTATTTCTGAGCTTAATTTTCTTGAATGAAATATTCTTTTTGCTTGGCATAATAAAATATGTGTATGCTGTTTAAAAAATTTAAATCTCCTAAAAATATATGAGATGTAAGGCAGTGTGGAAGAAGAGGATAAGGCTTATAAATATTATATGTATAAATATTATTTATCTGAAAGTAATCAGACAATGTTTAGTATACAAAAATGAGTACATTATTATAAATATAATCTTTTGGAAATACTATTGCATTTATGATACACAATTAATTTGTAGGTTTTTATTTTTGACTTAATATTTGAGTGTTGGAAATGTAAGATTGAATTTTAATCAAGAGAACTTTAGCACAGTGTACGACTGAACTAAACTATACGCATTGCAAGTTAGTTATATTAATTACTTATTAATCAAATTAGATCCAGCCATATTCATGGTTGGTCTCTACCCACCCATGATAGCATAACGTTATAATAAAATGAATAAACAACTTTTATGTACAAAAGAATGAGTCTACTACCTTTTTTCACTTGCTATTATTATTCACAGCTCATTAATAATGGCATTTAGTTCTCATTGTCAATGGTACATTAGTACAATTTCATTTAGTCCATTTAGGCTGTATTATCTAAGTACACTTTTCTCCCTTTGTTCTTCTTGATGGCTATTGCAGCACCAACTCTTGTTTTAAATTTTGAGAGAGTTCTTTTTATATCTCATTTGCACAATAATTGTTCATACTGTTAATTATATGTTTTTAGAGTAAATTATTTCTGGAAGAAAACTGTCTAAACTGCTACACAAATAAAAATAATAACTTTATGTACAATAGTCACTTCCTCTCATTCTTGAAAATAATCCCTGAATCTGTCCAGAGGTCTTCTAATTCTCTGATTTCTTGGAAACTTTGACCTTCATCTTGATCTGGATTTTCCAATAATAATTGCTTATCTGAACACTCATTGGCAATCTCTTGGCTTCCCCCAACTAGTTCAGTAGGCAATGTTTCATCTTGGGTGGGAAGAGCTATATCCTCATTAAAGTCCTTGCTTTTTAGGATTGGCATAATAGGATTGTTAACAACTATGATTGGCATATCACTAAATCTTTCTTGTAAATGATTAATATGCCTCCTTACACACACTCCATTCTCAAGTTTAATAATACATATAACTTTACATACAATTTCAGTGATGACACCTGAAGTTCATGTCTTTTTAAAATATCTTGAACCCAAACAGCATTAACTATATCATTTTTTTAAAAAATTAGATTTATACATTTCATCACCCATATTCCTTCTCTCTGATCTATATGGTGGCAAAAAGTTTTGATAAATTCATATAGCATTTTCTCCCAAACAATAATTCAGCTGATGATTTACTTTACGAAGTACTTGGTATAAAAAGTTGATAAAACATAATTTCTACTAAAGCATCTTTTAAATCAATTATCTTAATTTTTTTCATGGCTATTTTCAAACTCTGTACTGCCTTGCAAGTCTATTTGAAGGAAGGAGATATTCTGGAGTAAGAATGTGTTATAATCTCTTTGTGCCTTCCATAATCTACAAATCGTTTGGAAGGAAATGCTGTCCCATTATCCGATACTAAAATCTTGAAATAACCATGGGTAGCAAAAACTTCTTTTAATAACTACGATGTTCTTTATGTTTTCAGATTTTACTAGTTTATATTTGGCCCAATTTGAATTCATAACTCCAGAATAGTCCATGTGAACATGCTCCCATGGCCTTTTTGTTTCTAACCATTCATTGACTACTTTCTTTGGAAGATCTGCAGTAGACTGACAATCAAAACACATTTTTACTTTTTGCACTATATCATTATTTATTCTAGGCCACCACATGTTTAAAATGAGTCATAGTCTTTATTCTTACCATTGCTGGTTCTCATTTATGCAGGAAATCAATCACTTGTGTATATAATTATGCTATAAATATTTAAATTGCACCCATTACAAATTAATATATTATGACATGCATTCCAATTGCAACAGCTACAAAATTTGGAATGTTTTTCTGGGCAATCATACTGCTGAAATTTCTTTACTGTGAATATTATTGCCAAAACTTCCTTATCTAATTGATTATAAGGCCTTATATATGTGTGCTTCACCATTCACTGTTTATTTAACTACTGACCCTAAAGTCAACCACAGTGAATGGATATTAGAATAAGGTATAAATTATTTAATTAAATTATATGTATATAATTTATATATATATATTGTAATGGTATGAAAAGTAGAGCTGCTTTAACCTAACCAAGAGATGCAGGTAGAGGGGGTTCGAACTTCATCTACTCCTCCAGATTGCTACTAAGCAACTTACTCCCCAAACCTCACTAGAATTTATTCTTTATGTATGTCTGGTGGTCAGGGAGAGATGAGATCTCAAAGGGGAATTTTAACAAAAAAAAGTCAGATTTAGACTATATAATGACACAGACAAGATATTGATGAGATTAGTGAATGAAAGTTTATTGTTCAATTACAAAAAATGACAATATGAAGAAACCATTAACACAAAAAAAATGTTGCAAGTTATTTTCTTGCCTCTACAAACATGGATATGTATTGATATGCATTAGTAAGATCCAATTAATATAATTAAACAATATTACAGTAATTACATAACAATACCATACTTAGCCAACAACTGGGTGCTTTACTTTAAAGGAGAGAGACAGAAAAATATAACTCTAGGGTGAAATTACAAAAATGAATAATTGCTTAAAATTAGTTAAATAGATTAAGGCCATGTTCAAATATAACCTGCATTTAAATGACAAAATAAAAAAAAATGCCCCCAGTGGACATTTTTCAGACTTACTTAGCAATATTTTGAGCATATTAAAAAGAAGGTTTTATCTATAATGGAATTAAACATTACTGTCTGTGGTCCTTGGTGATTTAATTGTGTGAGTTTAGAAGCAAGTCTCAGAGGCACAAATGTGTTATATATGTCTAACTTGAGGTCTGGATAGCACTCCGGGTCTAACACCAGAGTTAGAAAAATGGAGCTCATTCACCTCAGTGTGATCTGAGCTCAGGGCCAGAGTATAAGTGCTTGTGTCCAGTAGTAATATTGAAAAAAAGGTCGAGATCCACTTTATCATCAATGGCCATCTTGGAACGGTTTAAGCCTATTAATCAATGATGATGAGAGCTATTAAGATGTGCCAAGATCTTCTCACAAATCACTGAGTAGCACAATATAAAAGAAAATGTAAACCAACCATTAAACTTTAAACACCTTAGGTAAAATATACATATATGAAATAATATAATTTCAAAAATTTTTGAGACTGAGAGAATTCCACTATTAAAAATAATTATTTTACATCTTTTAACTAACATTAAAATATATATAAAAAAGATAGGTATATTAATTAATCACTTTTTAACTAGTTCACCCTTAGAGTTAATGAAGATATAAGATTTTAATTTACATATATATAACTGTACTGTACCCTCCCTTACATTTAATAAAATTATAAAATGCTCAAGCTATATCTGTTTTAGACAAATAGATATATATTAGTAAAAAAAACCCAGGTTGACTTTTAAGAAAGTATAAAAAAATATAAGGCAGGATTGGATCTTTCTTATAAAATGCATAAAATTGAATACTTTGATATATATACTCGAATGCCATTTTCTTTTATAATTCTAAGTATAAATTAAAAGAAACAGTGAATTATTTTTCTAAAAAAAACAATAATTGCATGTTCTGCTTTTTTCTCTCTTTCTAATACATATATATTTAAAAGATCAGTGAAACCAACACGGCAGGAGGGAATTGGAAGAAGTTTTATTCAAAAAGTTTTCTAATAAATCTGAAATATTCCTGTATTTAGTAGCTGGTCGAACGAGTAGAAATAAATGAAATTAGATTACTTCTCCCTTCCAGTTCCTCCTATATATATATGTGTTCATGCTAAGCCATAAAAAAGAAATCGTGTTTCCTTCTTTAAAAAAAAAAAAAAAAAAGTAGTACAGTATACAATTCAAGTATTGTATACTGGCAATTCGTTAACAAAAAAAAAAAGTTTTACTTACTTTAAAACAAATTTTATTAGGTCTAATAAAGGTTACATTTTTGTATAAAAAACATAATTAAAGGAATAAAAAAAAAGCAACAACACGCATTTGAAATGATTGAGACTATTGTTAAACAATTGAAATTTGAAAGACTCAAATTATATAATATTGATCAATGTTGACAGTTGATGTGATTATTTATGTATATTTGAGTGGTTGGGAAGTTTGTATAGCTTCCAAGTCTCTTTAAAAATAAATTTTGATGACAATAGTTGATCTCTCTTCTTAATTTTTTCCATTGTTTTCATAAAGCAGGCATTTTGATCTGGGTGAGGCTGTGTATATGTCATTTTACACCTCACAAACCAGATAGAATATGTTATAAAAATTGATAATCTGATGACTGGGAATTGTTTAGTTTTGATGCTTTTTTGCAGCGAGATTATAGTGTAGTAGTCTGTCTTGATGTTATATATTATTTGTCTCACTGTTCCCAGTGGATTACATGTTGTAATGATGTGGATCTACTTTTGTGATATGCCGTCTATGACAAAGTAAGGATAGAGTTGGCATAGCTTCAAGATTTATTTTGATTATGAAATCAAGGTACTTGGGCTCCAGAGCCCAATATTTTAATAATGAGGTTATCCTGTTGTTGGTTAAGCCCAGTTTTGGGTTTTGGATGTGTGGATCTGGGTTTATTAACTGATGCACTTCCCAGATGTTTATTTTTTTTTTAATTCGTTCTATTGTAATTTCATCATAGCGCTGTATATTATGAGCTTTTGTATAAAGCCAGCTATTTGTTTTTGGAGGTGGTGTATCTGTTGGCTGTACTGCTGCTAGTATTTGTGTGTAGCCATATTTGATTCCTAGATTGTGTAGAAGGGTGTGTTTTTTTGTATGAGTATGGCTGGGATGGCATGTAGTGACATACCATTATATTTGCGATGGTACTGCATTTTGTCTATGCTGATGGCCACTGTTTTATTCCTGCAGAAGAGCCTTGCACATAGTCTGTTGATTTTTTTAATGAAGGAGTTAGGTGTGGACATACCTTCATGTTCAATAAAGCCACTTTTCCCTGTAGAGAGAGTTAGACTCCTGACAGGGTATTTGTTATTTTTTCGGTTGCTTGAATTATGTTATCTTGGAGTTCTTTCGACATGGCTGTTTGGGATTTGTATATTGGAAATCCCAGAAATTTTTGAGGATCAGCATTATAGTTTGATGCTATTTTTTTTCCTGTTAGGATGCACCAGGTAGATGATTTTCTGGTGTTGATTTTGAGGCCGGAAACGTTAGAGGAGTTGATGATGTGATATAGACGTGGTAGGTATTTCTTGGACAGAAGGATGACAAGTATATCGTCCATATATGCTATTGCTTTTATATTTTTTTCCAATTCTGGAATGAAGACTCCGGGTAGTAGAGAATCTATGTTTCTGAGAAGTGGATTTATATATAGCACAAATAGCAGGGCACTGAGAGGCGAGCCTTGTGAAATAGATGATGTGGGGGTGAATCCCTCAGTGATTATGCCATTTAGGGAGATATATATCTCTCTATTGATTAGTAAATTTTCTATGATTTGTACCATCTCAGATGGAATGTCTATATCTGAGAGAGATTGTAGCAGTACTCTTATGTTTACTGTATCAAATGCTTCTGATATATCTAGTTAAACTGCCAAGGGTCTTGACTACCTATGAGACCTAATATGGTCAAGTAGTATCTGTCTCACCCATGGCTGTCAGAGCAGATGATCCTTTTTTTGCGTATTGTGATGGAGCGAGCTGGTTAAGGATAATGGGTTGGATCTTGTCCTTAATGACTCCCTCTATTATTTTGATAAGTAGAGGGGACATAGAGATGGGTCTAATGTTGGATATTTGGGTGAGGTCCTTGTTCTTTTTCATGAATGGAACCAGTGCTACTGGGTATAAATTCTTTATAATTTTCCTATCTTTTGATAGGAGGTTGATCATTCCCATCATTATTGGGATAGAGAATTGACTAAGATGTGATATGAGGAATTTCAGAATTGCATGCATCCCAGGGTGAATGTTGTCTGGTATTGAATTAAGTTTTGCTTTGAAGTCTTGCTCAGTTATGCCATGCTCTTGTGATGGACCGCAGTCATCCCTAAGGCCATCCCGAAGTGGAGGGCATGATTCAAGCATGGCCATGAAATGGTGTCTGATCACATCAAGCATGTTGACCTGTAATGTTGTTTCTATTGAGGTTTAAGTGTGATGGGGTTGGCTGTTTCTTTTTCGCTCCCAGTGCCCATGCTAGGTAGCTTCTGGTCCAGAAGTGTTGTCTGGTTAGGAATACCTTGGCCCTCTTAACAGCAATATATTCCGCCAGGATCTTCTGCTTGGATTTGTATTGGGCCTTCAGTCTGAGTACCCTTTCAAGGTCATCAGGAAGATTTGATAATTGATTAATTTTTTTGTATATATTGTCTAGGTTCTTAATGTGGGTTGATGGACCTCTCAATTTTTTAGTGTATTGTTGGATAACCATCTGGAGAATCTGCATAAAGGCAAACCAAGCTGTTTCCGAAGGTTGTGATAAGTTGTTTATTTTTTTGAATAGGATGTACGCCTCAGAAGGTATTGCTTCTGTGGTGGTGGATTTGGTTATCATTCTGATGGATTTATTCTGACCGATGTTTAGTCCATTCTCCACATCTATCAGAACCGCCATGACCAGATGATCTGAGAAAGCCACATGCTGGAGTGAAGCCTCCAAGTCATAGTGCAATTCCAATGTGTAGAAAAGGAGATCAATCAGAGACTGGCATGATCTGGTGTAGAAGGCTCCAGAAGGAAAGCAGCCCTCTCCGCTGATAAATCCTCTGTTGAGAAGAGGAAGGTATTTGTAGACCATCTTGTTATATGTGGTGTTAAAGTCACCTAGCAGGATGGTTGGCCCGTTGTTATTGGCTGTTATCATGTTGATTACATTTACTATTCTGATGTATGTATAGTGATTATTGGGTGTGTATACGTACATTGTATTAAATGTTGTTTTACCATAGCTTATGTTTGCTGCTATTATGTTATTGTCATGGTAGATTATGTTGAATTTGTTTGGATGTTGTTGGCTGTTTATCACTATGCCAACTCCACCAGCAGCTGTGTAGTTGACTGTGAGTTTTGTGAAACCAAGACCTTCAAGCACCTCCAAAATCTTCTGACTGGACTCTGAGTGAAACTTGGTTTCACCAAGGAATAAAATGTGGGGAGAGTGGATTTTGAACCAATGCCTTATGGCATATATTCTGGAAGGGGAGTTTATTCCCCTGACATTCATGCCAACAATCTTACATTTCATAAATGTGGTTAACTGTAGCACTATTATCTACCACTGTATGATTTTTTCCTGGTTCATGAGATATATCTATATTTATTGGCAGTGAGTCTTGTAATAGGTTATCAGTGCAGAATGGAGGATATTGTTCAGAATCTGGCTTATCTTTGTTGTTGTGTGGAGAAAGGTAGTTTTCAGCCGTTGCTTTTTTACACTTTTTCTCCACAGCTGGCAATTTTCCATATGAGTTTGTGTTGTGTGATGCATCTCGATTTTGTGCATTTGTTGGCATATGCTTTATTTGTGTATCATCTTCTGAACTAACTTTTTGCATTCCTGAAGATTTTCTTTTTTTATTTTGGGGGTTTTGATTTGAAGTGTTCATTTCAGTTTCTTCATCTCTTAGGCTGAGTTTGTTGGTTTCTTCTCTGTTGTATTTATTTAATTGTGTCATCTGATTTTGGTTATTAGACAGACCAGGGTCTTGACTATGCTTGTGTTTAGGAGAAGGGATTGCTTTTGTTATTTTAGTAGGATCAGATTCAGTTTCACATGATCTGTTTTGGATAATATTTGTGAGAGATTTGTTGTCTGTTTCATGATTAGTTTTATTTGAGGTAGTTTGCTTATCTATGTCTTGATTGGAGTTTGTATTGCAGTTATTTTTATTCTGTTGTTTTGGAGTGTTTGAGCAAGTTTGAAGTGATTTCTGATAGAATTTCTTGGATGGTTTTTGAGTAATTCTGTATTGTTCATTCATTTGATTAAATTGTTCTGTTGCTGTTGACTGGTTAGGTGATTGTTTGGTCTGATTAGACACACTTGTTGCATTGTATTTAATCTGCTGGCTGCATTTGTGATATCTGTTCTTTTTGATGCCACATAGTTCACAGAACCTTGCAACACAGTCTCTGATAAGGTGTGTTCTTAGACCACAGTAGAAGCATTGAGGCCTTATATCAAAAAAAGTTAAGATCATTGGTTGTCCCATGCATTTAACTACTGTTGGAATATCACTTGGGTTACTGCCTTGTTTCAGGTGTAGTTCAAATGAGGCTATATTTGAAAAAATCTGTAACCCAGCTTTGTCTTGTGGCAGGTATTTGAATCTGTTGACCTTACCAAAGGGTGACAGTATTTCTTGTAGTCTATTCTCATCTAAGCCATGTATGCAGTTCTTGATTCTGCCAGACAAGGCATTAGCCCGGTTTAATCTATATAACAAATGAGTAGGTTATTAAGGGTTTTGTGTGTCTTTAAATACATTTCTATTCACCCAGCTTGTGAATTCTATGGCGATGTATCTATCATTTGGATTAGATATCTTGTAGATTGTATCTGCTATGTTTGAATTCTTGATCATGTTACATAGGTCATCAAATGGGAATTTAATGAGAGAGCAACTGCTGTTAGTGACAGCCAGAATCAGACTTTTATCACTGCTGTAGTAAGCTAGCGATTTGAGCAGGTTGTTTGGTATAGTCTGATTGAATCTATATGTCAGGCCACTGTATTGCTCCTCATCAAAGTTTTGTGTGTTGAATATTTCATCATCATTGCTATTATGACTTTGCATTTGTGTGTAAACAGTAGATTGTTCCATCAGATCAATCATCATGTAGTTTGGATCAGAATTAATTTCTGTATCTGAGTCCATATTTTATTTATAAGTGGCCGATGTGTTACTCTTAAGAAATTTTCAGTTTACATTTAGCTGCGGTATGCTATTATTTTTGGCGATATTGGCATATGATTGTTTTTCTGTGGTGTTAGTATTCTGTTGTGGTTTGTTTGGTGTGTTGTTTTGGTTTAGTGATGGGAAATTGATGTTATAGTTCCTTTCACAATCTAGATTTTTATTATTATCGCTGATTTTGACTGTTTCAAGCACTTCTGTACCTGATGAAGCTGTGGCATAGTCGGTAGTGTAAGTTTGCATTGGATTATTATCAATTTAATTTTTTTGTTTTTTACTATTAACTACAGTAACATGATTATTTGAGTTATGATTTAATTTTCTGTGTGTGTTTACATTTCCATCTACTGTATCTTTGCTAATTGGAGCTTTTTCTTTTGGAGTTTTATTGTTTTTAATCGATTTATTATATAAGCTATGCTGTTTCTGTATTAATTTTGTTTTAAGGTCATTGGCTTCATAGGCCTCATTGTCCGAATCAAACTCTGAGCTGGAATATCTAGAACTTTGTATATCGCTATCAGAGATAGGTTTTACTTTAAACGTACTTTTTCCTTGTGTTTCAATTTGTTTTTTTGAGTTTTTAAATTGCATTATTGTATCTTGTGCTACTTTCGGCTGTTTAGATTTTGTTTGAGGGCTTGATTCTGTAGATCTCTGTGGACCTATTGAGCTATGTTTGGTTTGAACGTAATCATCCATTTGTCCAGTGTTGATGTTTAGGCTCCGGACTTTTTGATTTCCTGATTCCTTACTATTTGTGGATTTTTTAACTTTATTATGTTTAATATTATTTGCTTTTTTGTTAAGAACAAGTTGTAAGCATTTTTTATTAATAAATTTTTGTTTTGGGGGATCAGAATCTTCTGATTCATATGTTACGGTAAGATAGCAGTCATCGCTTTCAGAACTTGTCATATTTTTATCAGTATCGGAGTTAAGATTTTTTTTTTTTAAATCTTTGGTTCTGGGAGAAACACATTTTGGGGAACAATTACTTTTATACTTAAAGCTATTACATATTTCACCAGGCTTAGTATATTCAGGGGGGTCTATTGTTATTACTGTATCACCTCGAGTTTTATGATGTAGTGAACTAACGTTAGCTGTAGTTTGTTCCACGTTATGTTTAAGGGTCTGCATTTGACTCGTATTTGAGTTTTGCATTAAGGTTTGATTTAATGGATTATTTTGAGAATGTTCGAGCATGCATTGATCATTATTGGTATTTCGTTCTAAAGAAATTTGTGCTAGAGTAATTATAGGATTGTTGTGGAATTGATCCGACATATCACATTCAGACTTGGTAGTTTCAGTGTCTAGTTCTGGGCTCATGAGAACGTTCATTTGCTTGTTTGGGAAAACGGACTTATTTGGTGAAATATTAGTAGGAGTTTGTGGGAAATAGTTACAATTTTCATTAGATTGATTAGATATGGCCTGAATTATTTCATTTGGGATATTTGATTCCTTTTTTTTTTATTTTTTTGGGTCAGCTTGAGTTACGTTATGTTTAATCATAGCGGGCAAGTTAGCATTTGCATTTCTTTCTGAATTTAATGAAATTCTGGATTTACTTCTCAAATCCATGCAATAAGATTAAAAAAAATAATAAGTACTTACCTTAATTATCTATGTAATATTTGCTCTGTTTTGAAGAATTTATATATTATTTAGATACTTTTCCATAAGAGCTCTGTGGCTTCTGAGCTCATGGGGTGATGTAGAACCGGAAGTGAAAAAGTTTTACTTATATATTAAAAGATTAAGAATCGCCAATATACTGGTCAAAAAAAAAAAGTAACAATGAAAATATTAAAAATTATCAGGCTATATATATATGAACACATTATACTTATAATAAATAAATGACTTAAGTTTATGATTTAAGCCAGAATAAAATATAAGTGAAAATTAAAGTTACCGGTAACCATTTAAGATTGCGTACATTTTTATTAGATAGCCATGAAGGCATTCTGGTCCGCAGTCTGTACTAATGGCTTAGGGTCATTCTGTTCTCAATTATTCATTTAAAGCAGCAGGCAAGGGTCAGGCAAAATTGTTCTAGCACTCTACATTTCTAGGGTTACATCTTTCAAACTCCAGCAGACAGGAAAATGATTGAGAGATAGAGAGAAAAATCTACTCAGCCATTTTTCCTACAGCACCCATTTTAAATTCCTTTTCTTCTTGTGATAGCAGGCTGGTGGCTTAAGAATTATTCATCAGAGGGCTAAAATATTTTTTTGATTGCAGAGAGCTCTTTCCAAAAAGTTAACTATATTTCTTCTCCAATGAAAATATCTTTGCGGCTGTTTTTCAGTCCAAGTAGTAGAGCTGAGCCAAGTAAAAAGAGAGAGAACAATAGACAAGTTCTCAATTTATACCTAACTGGTTGGCCATCTTACATTCCAATGCCATTGTTCTGCTATCTTATTTTTAATTACAGTGTTTTTAGTTAATTATTCCTATCTAATCGTTTTCTCTAATGAATATCTAAAATAAAATCTTTTAATTTTATTTCAGAAAATTTATGGAATGTCTTAAAGTTTCTATTTAATTTAAATTTAGCCTACATTCACTGAGGTTGGACTCAGGGTCTTTAGTTAAACCACAGTGAATGGTGAATCAAGCATATATATATTTAATATGTATATATGTAGCTTCAATATATGTATATATAAAGGTTATAGAGATAAAAAAAGTTTTAAAGTTAAATAAAAAAAATTGCTGCATCAGCAAATAGACAAGTTAGCTAATGCATTTTATATAATACAAAATAGATTAAGCAAATTGATAATAGGCAAATAGTTCCTTTCCTACTAAATTTAACTTTAGCTCCATTAAAGAGAAAATGATGAAATATAAAATTGATTGTTTGTCATTAAAACAATGTAAAATCATGGTATGCTCTTAAGAGATCGTAAACAATGGAAGCATTAGTAGACTTCCATTAATTAATAAATGTAAAGATAGGATTATGAAACATTCCAGGAATGTAAAGAAGAAGTAAAAAGATATAAACACTTAAGTTCTTCTTTGTTCTGGGAGCTTGATCTAAAAAAAATTTGACTGTGATATAATGGATATGTAAATCCCTGTGCAAGTCATGTCTGAGTAGAGAACTTTACTTCCACCTTCCCATGAATCCATTCTCAGAAGTTGTCCAAAAGATGAAGTTCAGCACCAGACCTAAGAATCATGCCTGATAACTTCCCACCTTTACTTTCTGGAAGATCAAGAAGAGATCTATCTAAATGAATACATATAGCACCTGACATCAGTGATGTAGACTTTAACAGCCATCAAGGAAAACTGACAGTCATCAAGAAACCTCCAGCATGAACTCTTAATACACCACCCTTGTAAAGCATAATCCATATAAGTGTTTCTTAGTTACTGGTAACATTTTATCTGTCTTTTTTTTTGTTCTTATTATTCCTACATAGATTAACTAATTTTTACCTCATATATAAATAATGTTGATGTACACACTCTAATGATCAAATAGTTTTTTTCTCTTATTATATATTCATTAGCGTACCTAAAAAATCAACAAGTTTTTCTATTATTTCATTGATGAGGTACAATATATGTATATAAGTGAGAAGTTGGATAGAGTTTAAAATGAGTTAAAAACATTTTTTTAAACTTTTATCCTTACCCCTGCTATGTAAGGCAGAACTCGTTTGTAAATATTTTGGTTTTAAAAAGATTTTTCCTCCATCTTCTCTTACATTTGTTTTTATTAAATATTTTTTTTAAAGAAAAAGAGAATACATTGCCAGTTATTTATTTATATATAATTAAACCCTAGATACATTATTTAATTATACTATGAGAAAGACGCTCATATACATATATACACATTTATTTAATTTATTGATTGTTTAAAATAAGTATCTCACAATTGTTATTTTATATATGTATACTTAAACCAAATACTTATTAAATAAGTACACATTAGAAGACGCATTATATAAGTGTCTGTTATTTTAATATTTTTTTAATAGAGAGGTGCAGTGCAATTTTTTCATATATTTATATATTCAATAATAATCAAATCTATGTGCATAAATAGTTAAACAATGATATCTATTAATTAATCATGCCAATGAATAAGATGCTGGTATAATACCCACATCTCATTAATTTAAGGACTTTAAAAAGGGGTGTTTTATTGATTTTATAACAGAGTTTAGCATAGTAACATATGGGGATCATATATTTTTATATTTAATATTAATAAGGCTGTAATATTTATGGTCGTTTGACCATATTTCCATACTGTGTACTTAATAATAATATTGTGTCTCTAAGCTTTTCTACTTTATTGGCTTCCAGTATCATTTCATTAGCCATTTCTCAAATTCTGAAGATACCAGTTGCCTGGAGTAAACTCTTTGTTTTTTTTTTTTAAATGGGCAAGCAGAACCAATAAACCTAAGCTACCAAAGACACTTCATTCCTGAACCTGGGTCATACTTAGGCGAACAGGTTCCTTTTTCTAATAATTAATTAGAGGTAAAGCAGCTATTCATCAATCAAATTGACGAAATGATGAAGACATTACTATATTAGAGACATGCATTTAAATATATATGTTCACTAAGTATCATGCTCAATTTTACCCTTCATAATAATTATGCCTGTGGATGTATGCTCTATATGTATTGCTATGCAGATTTATTGTTCAATATCCATTAGGGTATATATATATATAGCATAAATGAGGTTATATTTAAGTTAGCCATTAGCTTGTTTAACTAATTAAGGAATATTTGTCTTATCATGTTCATGTGCTATAGATAGATTTCCACACTTCCCCATCTAATCAAATTCATCCTTTTATTTTTATAATGTATATCAAGCTACAATTGCATCTTATGTACACATGCGGTTACTTTCTCAAATTATTTGTAAATAATTACATTAAATAAAATATAGACATTCTTATATTAACAATAAACTATAATCTGTAATAGTAACAAGGTTTCAATGTCCAGCATTTTATATGTTTAAATCTGATCAGTACTTTAACTAGGATTCCTAAGAGTTTTATCTCTACTTGACCACCAGGCTGCATTAAGAAAATTAACTTTCATGAGGTTAAGGGAGTGAGCCACTTAACCTGACCCAGACCTAGGTAAAGAGGTCTCAAACCTCACCCACCCTTCTAGATCATATCTAAGCAACTCACTCTATTAATCTCACGAGTTAATTTTCTTAATCAGTCTGGTGATTGGGTATAAGACTCTTAGGAATTCTAATTAAAGTACTGATCAGGTTTAAACATATAAAATAATGAACATCTATACCTTGTTACTATTACACATTATAGTTTATTGTTGATATAAGAATGTCTATATTTAATTTAAAGCACTTATTTACAAAAAATTTGAGAAGGTACCCTCGCATGTACATAAGATACAATTGTAGCTTACAGTTTTGAAATAAAAGGAAAAAAAACATTTAATATATATTATAGAAATAAAAGTGATGAATTTGTTTAGGTAGAGAGGTGTGAAAATCAGTCTATGGTGTGTGAACATAGTAAGGTGAATATTCCTTAACTAGCTAAACAAGCTAATGGCTAATTTAAATGTAAACTCATTTATGTTAAAAATATATATAGAAACTCTAACAGATATTGAACTATAAATCTGCATAGTAATGCACATAGAGTATACATCCAAAGGCATAATTATTATGAAGGGTAAGATTGAGCATGATACTTAGTAAACATATATATTTAAATGCATGTCTCTAATCTAGTAATATCTTCATCATTTTTGCCAATTTGATTTATGAATAGCTACATTGTTTCTAATTAATTATTATTTAGGAAAAGAACCCATTCATCTTACCATGATCCTGGTTCAGGTGTGAAGTGTGTTGCAGTAGCCTTGTGTCCATTTCTTCTTGTTGCACCTTTAACAAGATTCAACTCCAAGCAACTGGTATATCCAGTATTCATGAGTTGGCTGGATGAAATAATTCGGAAAACAATAAAACAGAAACACTTAGAGGCATGATATTATCATTAAGTACTACAGTATGGAAATATGGATAAACAACTATAAATATTAAAGCCATATTAACATTAATATATAGATATATGGACCTGTATGTTACTATGCTAGAAATCCATTATAAAATAATAAAAAAAACCTCCTTTAAAGTCATTAAATTGATTATATGCAGGTATTGTACCAGCAACTTATTTATTAGCAAGATTAATTAATAGCTATTGTGGTTTAACTATTTACCACACAGATTTGATGAATATTGTAATATATAAATATATAAAAAGATTGCACTGCACCTATTACAAAATATTAAAGTAACAAATGCTCATATAATGCTTCTAATTCGTAATTATTTAATAAGCATTTGGTTTAATTAAGTATACATATATAAAATAACAATTGTGAGGTACTTCATCTAAAAAAAATCAATAAATTAAATAGATATGAGCGTCCTTGAATTTAAGGCAAACGCTTGGTAGAGCGTTTGCCTTAAATTCAATATTTAAGAATCTAAAGGTGCGAGTTCAACTTCTAAGATATGAGCGTCTATCTCATAGTTTAATTAAATAAAGTATCTAGGGTTTAACTATATATATGTATCCTCTTTCTCTCACTTAAAAAAAAAAAAAAAAACATTTAATAAAAAAAAAAAGCAGGAGGTGGATAAAAAAAATCTTTTTAAGAATCAAATAACTTTTATAACTTATTTACAAATGAGTTCCATCTTACATAGCGGGACGAGGGTAAAACTTTAAAAAAAAAAATTTTATTTTTACTTATTTTAAATCTGTATCATCCAACTTCTCACTTATATACATATATGCCATATTAGCAATGAACTAATAAATAACAAAACTTGTTGATTTTGTAGCTACCTAATGATACATCAATATATATATAACAAGAAAAAAAAACTAGTTGATCGTTAGAATACATACGTTAACTTTATAAATATATGTGAGGTAAAATTAATTAATATATATATAATGCTTGCCTAAATGCTGTATTATAGATAAAAATAATCAGAACAATTTAAACATCAAAGATAAGTTATCAGTAACTAAGAAGTGTTTATATGAATTATGCTTTACAAGGGTGACATATTAAGAATTCATGCTGGAGGCTTCATAATGACTGTCAGTTTTTCTTGACAGCTGTTAAGGTCTACATCATTGATGTCAGTTTATTTGTTTCCATTTATATAGGTCTCTTTTTGATCTTCCAGGCAGCAAAGGTGAGCAATTATCAGGCAAGATTTTTAGGTATTCTGCTAGACTTCATCTTTTGGACACCCTCTGAAAAACGATTCACAGGAGAGCAATATCTGTTATATCACGGTAAAGATTTTTAGAACAAGAATCCAGAACAAAGAACTTGAGTATTTTCTTTACATTCTTGGAAACACTAAAATGTTTCTCAGTCCTATCCTTACGTTAATTAATTAATGGAAGTTTATTAATGCTTCCATTATTTACAACCTCTTAAGAGCATTCCATGATTTTATATTGTTTTGATGACAAACAATTGATTTTATATTTCATCATTTTCTCTTTAATGGATCTAAAGTTAAATTTAGTAGGAAAGGAACTATTTCCTATTATCACTTTGCATAATTTATTTTATATTATGTAAAATGCATAAGTTAACTTGTCTATTTACAGATACAGCACTTTTTTATTTATATATTTTACTTTAAAACTTTTTCTTTCTTAATTAACTCCCATAACATTTATATATATATATCTAAATGATATACACATAATTTAATTAAATAGTTTATATTTTATTCTGATATTCATTCACTGTGGTTGACTTTAGGGTCAGTGGTTAAATAACAGTGAATGGTGAAGCACACATATATAAGACTAAATATGCACAGCTTCATATTCCAAGTCACTTAAAAAAATAAGTAAAAAACTTACTATATTTATTTTGCTGGAGGTGAACATAGTGATTGGATGAGAGGAGAAATATATTCATTTAGTATTAGTAGTTAGTATTTGGTATATACAAAGAGTATAAATATAAGTAATCTTAATGGATTATTTTAATTTAGTAGATGTGAGTACCTAACTGGACTATCCTATTCCCCTTTCTCTTTTCTATATGCTTCTTTTTCTGCTCAATCTTCCTGACATTGATCATTAGCCAACTGAGTCAGTCTAACTAAATGATTTAACTCCCTCATGAGTCTTTCACTGGAATTTAATTGGGAATTCCTTATTGAGATTAAGATATGCTTTATGTCATATTGTTGCATCCCTTATTTCCATTCTTTTGATGGTCAGATAAAATGGTCCTTGGATTTTGTATGTTGACAAATTGTTTTTCCCATTGATCCCTGATAGCACTCTGTGAATCTGTTTGTCATACTGGGTATACAGAGACATATTTTGAAGATACATCATAAGTGACAAATAATAATCTAAAATGACTGAAAGCAGTGACTACACTTCTAACTCCTTGGATAAACTGTACTACTAAAGGATTGTTCTTTTCTACGCACTTCACATTATCCAAATTATTTATATTAGTTTGAGGTTGGTTAAGTTCTTTGATAAAGGTCTGGCATTTACTGTCTTGTGGCTTATTTTTCGCTTCCTTTTGTGTTTGGCCGGTCCCTTCAATTAATCTTTGGACCTTTTGCCAATTGTTGCATGTCTTCTCTTAGTGTGTAGATGCCCTCATTATGTTCTTTCTTTTCTTTTTCCAGTTCTGTCTCTGTATCTTTAACTCTCATCTCCATGCTGTTTATCCTTTCCTGAGATTATTTCCTGAACATTTTCTCCATGGTCTTCTTATAACTTTCTGTTTCTTTTATTTTTTTTCCATGTTCCTCATCATTCTTTTTGTTTCTTCCCTCTCTTTCTTTTCATTTATTTTCTTTCTTCTCCCTTTTCTTTACATGTTCTTTATCATTCTTTTCATTTCTATTAAGAAATATGGCTCAGATATCCATCCCTGTATCTTTTATTATTGGTCTTTACATTTCTAGTGTGCTATTTGAAAACCTAACACTAGTATCTGCCTCCATCCCATTATTCCTTTCTTCATTATTGTTGCCCATGGTCATTTTTTTTCCTTCTGTCAATTAAGTTTTTTTTAATGTAATTTGCAATGGAAAATAAAATCTTTTTTTTCTTTCTATGTCACTGGTTACTCTTTTCTCCCAAATCATTCTCCAGAGTGATTGTCCTTCCTTGAACACCAGGTTGTTTGTTGAATAATATTTTTATATATGTCTAAATCCTATCTCTATTTTCTACCTACATAATTTAACTATACCTATCATTTTATTTATATATAAGTCTCCAATAATAAAATTATATAATAAAACTATAAATAATTTAAAAAAAATTTTCACCATAGAGCCCCCTTTTCCACTTTGTTCCTTGTTAATCACTCTATTCCCCTGCAAAGAAAGAAAAAAAATAGTGTACAATCTTATTTCACTTCTCATATCATCATGTAAGAGAGAGAGAGAGAAAGGATAAAAAAAAAACAACAACAACAAAACAACAACTACATTTTCATATTTCACCACTTTAAAAAAAAAAATTTCTCCTGATCCTAGGAATTCCTGTATACACAAAATAACTTCAAGGTCCATATTTATCAGTAAAGACACAAGTTGGTAGGCCAGATTATACAAAAAACAGGTAAGATTAAAAGTTTCTGGTAACTAGGATGTGCTTTTGTGGATTATGCTTTAGAAGAGTGGTATATTAAGAGTTCATACTGGAGGCTTCATGATGACTGTCAATTTATTTTGATGACTAAGGTCTACATTACTGATGTCAGGTGCTTCATGTTTCCATTTAGACAGGTCTCTTTCAATCTCCAAGGCAAACAAAAGTGGGAAGTTGTCAGACATGATTATTAGGTCATCTCTTGGACATCCTCTGAGAATGAACTCACAGGAGAACAGAGACAAACTTCTCTGCTTAGACATAACATATACAGAGATTTACATATTTGTTATATCACAGTCAAGATTTTTAGAACAAAAACCCAAAACACAAAAGAACTTGAGTATTTATTCATTTTTATTTCTTCTTTACATTCCTGGAAACACTTAAATGTTTCTCAGCTCTATCTTTACATTAATTAATTATTGGAAGTCTACTAATGCTTCCATTGTTTACAACCTCTTAAGAGCATCCCATTATTTTACATTGTTTTGATGATAAACAATCAATTTTATATTTCATCATTTTCTCTTTAATGGAGCTAAAGTTAAATTTAGTAGGAAAGGAACTATTTGCCTATTATCAATTTGCTTAATCTATTTTGTATTATATAAAATGCATTAGCTAACTTGTCTATTTGCTGATACAACCATTTTTTTTATTTTACTTTAAAACTTTTTCTTTCTTAATTACCCCTCATAACCTTTATATATATATCTAAATTATAAACATTACAAGCATAAAATTAAATTAATCAATAAATAACCAAAATTATCCCAAATCCAAAATTCAAACAGACCAGCCAAGAAAAAATAAAATCCAAAAACAGAAAAAAATAGTTTCACTGCTACAAGCAGACTTCTCAAGTGTAAAAACTACAAAACAATATCATATTTATATTAAACATTACCCACAAATCCATTTACTTCCCATTCACCCTTAATATTAAAAGAACTTTTAAATAAGTTAATTGCTTCAGAATATTCATTTCTCTCAAAGAAGACAACCTTAGCTTCATCAAAATTAATAGTGTGGTTAAATAACAGTAAATGGTGAAGTAAACATATATATAAGGTTATATACTTCAATATTGATATACACCTGGGTCTGTTTTTACGCGGACTTATTTAACACAATTTTGAAGTTACGCGATTTTGAAATTTACCGGAAGTCGAACTCCGATAATGCGCTATTACTTTAAATAATAAATTTCGCGCACTTACGTTATATTGAAAGTAATAGCACATTATTGGAATTCGACTTTCATCTTAGTAATTTCAATATTTTCAATGCTTTATAATAGTAAGATTTTATGCAATAATGAAATGAAAATCATGATTTCCACGTTTTATGTATACACACATTAAATTTTACAAGATTATAATGTAAATTTGTTCAAACATTGTGCGTGTTAATTTTGCATTTTAAATCACATTCTGTTTTTGCTTTTTAAAAAAGATCGTAATCAATTATTAATCATTTAGTGTCCACAAGTTTATTTTTAAAAGGTGAGTAATAGCAGTGAAACGAAATTTGATTTTTAAACGGAATTGAAAATTAAAGACAAAAATAAGAATTTAATTTTTAGTTGTTAGTTTTAATTAAATTTTCCCCAGCAGTGGTGAATAAATGTCTTTTTATTATTGTAAGTCTAAGTTCATAAACAATTACTAAAATCATCGTCTCAAAGATTAATTACTAATTACGTTGTTACCAGAAATCCATTGACTCAACATGAGTGTGAAGTTAGCGCTAGTTGTATTTCCTGTTTGCAAACGAACGTGTGTTTTCGGCAAATATCGATAATAATTAAAATGTGTATTAAAAAAATGTAAATTATGCATAAAAATATATTATTTTGAATAAAATTAAATATTATAGTTAAAAAAAGTTTGTCTTGTATCAATTTTTTTCAAATTTGAAATTTTTTATTAGTCATATTTTATTTCCTTATTTTTTTTTTGTGCGAATTTTAAAGTAATTTTACATTGGTGCTTTGCTTTTACGCGAATTTTGAAAAATCACAGACTGCATCCCCCCTTTTTCAATGTAAGTTACGTCTATTTTTGCACGATTTCATTTGCGCGTGTTTTCTGAGGAACCTATCTATCGCGTAAAATGAGACCCAGGTGTATTATGATATGCATTCCAAATTGCAACAGCTACATAACTTGGGAAGTTTTTCCAGCCAGTCATACTGCTAAAATTTCTTTACTGTGAATATTATAGCCAAAGCTTCATTATCCAGCTGATTACAGTTCTTGGTTAGCTGTGATATTCTAGATGCATAGGCAATTGGACACTCTCCACCAGGACAATAATGTGCAGTAACAGCCCCAACTCCACATTCAGAAGAATCGGTAGTGATAGTAACTTCCAGATCACTATAATAATGTACTAAAAGTTAGTCTGACATCAGTAACTCTTTTGCTTTTTTAAAAGCTGCTACATGTTCATTTTTCTACTTCCAACACTGGCCCTTCCACAATAAATCATAAGGTGATTTACTTTTACAAAAGCTGTCATAGAAGTTGAGCAGTCCCAAAAAGGCTTTTAAGTTTTTTACATTCCTGGAAGTATCTATTTCTTTTACTATTCTAACTTTTCCCAGGTTTGGATATTTTCATCTTTATTTATCACATGCCCTAAAAAAGTTGTTTGTGAAATTGGCCAAATACATTTGGCAGCATTCAGTCTTACTCCTACATTATTAAACTTAGAGCAAATCTCTATAATGTTTTTTCAGTTCTTCTTCAGACGGGGCTATAATCAAAATATCATCCAAGTAAGAATAACTCCCTTGATGTTCTGCATATCCATTTTAACTCAGATCTTTGGAGGCAAGTGATTCCATAAAATAATTTGTTGCACCTGAACAATCCAACATTAGTACTCAATGTTAACAGCTCAGCCATAATTTCAGCAACCAGGATTTGATAAAACACTGATTTTACAGTTTTTAGAAAGATTGGGGCTCTCTGTAGTTATGCCAACATATCAAGATCATTTGGAACAGGATATGCATTTTTATTACTCCATCTATTTATTGTTATCTGTTAATTTCTGCATAAATAATGTAACGGTCAGAATCGTCTATCTCACTAACACCCTGCATAATTCAAACCCCAGACACTAAACTGAACATTCTAGGAGGGGTTGCCTTCTAGATATACTAAGTTCGAATCTAAAGTCCAAATTTCACAGCGAATCTAAAGTCCAAATTTCACAGCGCCACCTACGTGATAACGCATCTGATGCTACAACTAGTATAACCTTTTACCGGTGCCTGGTGGTCAGGGAGAAACAAAAGACTCTATACTAAGATAAGTTTGGGTGGCTAATTAACGTCTATGGATTTATAAAAGAAATGCAGGAAATATATATATATAGACCGTAACAGTGATAGGAATCAAATAAAATAAGAGATAAAATTTAGTTTTAAATAATTTCACACAATTTATTTATATAAATACATATATATATATATAACGCCACTGTCTGCTTATATGAGACAGGGACGCGTGTTAAATAATTGTTGGCATTTATATTTCAGTAATGACAAAAGGTTTTAAAACAGAATGATATATTCTATTCCTCGGGCTAATAGCGTTACGATAATGTGCTTGACAAGATAGGAACATGTGCGAGGTGCTTTGAGTAAATTGACAAGTTTAAGACAATATTTGAAATTAAATGTTCTAAAATATTTATTGATTTCGAGAATAGTAACGGACTAAAGCTTACTAAGCAAACGTGGGAATGGGATCAAAGCATTTATTTGAGAATAATAATAGAGTTGTATTGGGAGGTCAGTATTGCTGATAGTGAATTTATAAAGTTGGAGGGTGTGACTCGTTTAAGTCATGGATGCTTTGTAAAATAAATATAAAATGAAACCATATTGAAGATCCGGAATAATTACGGAGGGCATCTTGCCGCTAACCCGTAGGAAAGTATTTTGACGAACAGCCGAAACTTAGCGACTGTGTGACGATTGCGTTTAATTCCCAGGGGTGTCATTGGTGAACACCCTCTGCCTGGAAACTTGCAATAAGCGAAAAGAACGGACTTTGCCGTGTAAAGAATCCTTGGAAAAATAAAACAAAGCGGTCTCAACAACCAATTCTTGTACCAGCAATACGAGACTAGTGCATATAAAAACATACTAAATGGGTTTTACTTGGATTAAGAGAAATGCCCAATCAAATTCCCCGAAATTCATTTAAGAGGGTCCGCACATTCTCGACATCAATGATGAACTTTGTAATTAAAGTAGAACACAGTAATTAAAATAGGAAAATGCATGCTTGCGGGTTTGAAAAGTAAGTATAGATTTATATACGCAATCATGCATTAGGGGACACATTTAATCATTGACTTCGCACATACTCTTATATTAGATTAAAATCAATAACATGTAGATTTTAAACTATGTGATTATATTATATTAAAGAAAAGAATCGCCCTCGAACGAGTGATTTGCAAGATAATAAAATTGGAAAATTATAAATTTAAAATATGCCTTAATAGCGGCGTCTTACTTTCAATAAAGGGAATAGTTCACTCAGTCAAAGACGATTCTGACACATTATCATAATAAAATAAAAGAAAGCTTTATAAATAGAAAATATTAACCCAAGGATAGAGCAAAATGTTGAGTATATTTAAATACATGAAAGAAATACATAATGAAGTTGTGAAATATAAGAAAACAATGTTAAATAGCTATAGCATGTTAGTTAGTGATCACAAGAGCTCTTGGGTTAATTTAGGTTACCTCTGGAAAAGCATTTGCAGGTAGATGTTCGGCAGGTTTTATAATTCAGCAGCAAAATCTGGAATGTTCATATTTTGGCAGCGGCAGCAGCAGTTCCAGGATCCGTGTGATAATTTCTGATGGTATGGAGCAGCGGCTGGCTATTCCGAGGGGACATAGCCATCTTAAACGCCTCTACTCGGACATGTCAAGGTTAGCAAATTATTAGAATTTTAGAACAACTCAGAAACCTTTAGACAACTCAGAATTCTTTAAAAGCTTAGAATAACTCAGAAACCTTTTTACAACTCGGAATTCTTTAGAAGCTTAGAATGGAGAACAAAAGAAAAACATCCTTTTTATAGTAAAATTTAACAATAGACTTGTCCTGGAGCGTACAAAATTATTGGACTTATCTGCTGTAATTAAATCTATCCGAATGTCTAAAGGAATTCAACATTAATTAATTTCTTTTGTTAACTTCCCCGTCGACATTCGAATTACAAACTAGATTTAATTAAAATTACTGCTACTAATTAAAGAAAACTTAAGTGGACAGCTGCTGTTTTTAGATAAACTTATATAATTAAACTATTGTCCCTCTTTTATTTTAACAGAAATATTTGGGATGATTTTTATTAAATAAAACGAAAATTATTTTATTTTAAATTGTAATATTTGAATCTATCTACTAAACGAATATTTACTAAATGAATTTTATTTTAAATCAAAATATATTATGACGGTAATATATTTGTAAATAGATCCAAACAAAATAACTAACAATTTATAATTTTGATATGTTTTAAAATGGATATCATAGTGTGTGCGCAATTACGACTTATATAACTTACTTTTTAATAAATGTAAATTATGTGAACAAATACATAATTCATAATATTTTATTTTATTTGGGAATAAGTTATATATAATACGAGCATTGTGCTCGTGGTTTAAAATTAGGCGGGATTTTCGGTATATAAGTGTATTTCAGACACACTACGATAGATTGGGGTTCAAACTAAGGTATGAGGGTAGGAAGTAGGTGAGAAAAGGTGAAACGAAGATCTGCAAAGCAGACCTTACCGTTTCAATAAATCATTCCATCTGGTTTTACTAAAACAACATGGGTAGCCCATGTTGAGTCTCTGGCTGGTGGATGCACTCCTTTATTCACCATCTCTTCTATTGTTCTTCCCATCTTCAGCTTAAGTGCATAAGGGACATTATATAGTTTAAACATGATTGGCTATGTTTCTTTTAATGGTTCAATATGAACAGATTACACTCATAATTCAGTTACTTCCTGTTTAAATAATTTAGGAAATTTTATTTATAACTTCTGTTTCAATTTTACTCTATTGATTATTTTTAAACATATTCTTTGTCCAAGAAGAAAAATCATATTTTTTTCTACCACAAACAGTGATAATCTCTTCATTTCCAGGGATGTGTATTCTATTATCATTCACATCTGTGTCCACTACATTTGTCTTCTTCAATTTTAACTTCTTAGATTCAGATTTCTGTTCCTCTTTTACTAACATAATGGATAATTCAGCTCAATTGTCAACTTCTATTGCAAAAATCTCAAATAGCAACCTCTAATGTAATTTGACCATTGATTGATTTTTTTTAATGTATTTAACTCCACCCTATTACATTCACCTTTTCCTCTTGATTTAAAATCCAGGCAAGGCTTATTTTTTACATTATATTACTTTTGTTAACACACCTGAAATAAGTGACCTTTAATACCACATAATCTACATTTTTCATTTTTACATCGAAATAACTTCATGTGATCAATCCTACCACAGCAATAAAATGTGGGTGTATTACTTGCAGAATTCTTGGGAAGATTTTCTGTTACAGCTTTATTAACAGTTGTCAGATTTCTTTCTCCTTTCGAGATTGTTTTAAACTCCAAAACATTTTTCAATATGACATCATGCCCTATACATTTTCTGATGGCTACTTTAAACATTAAATCAGCTTTGCTAAGCATGATTTTCCAAAGATTATGATCCCTCATATCATAGCGCAATTGATCTAGGAATATGTCTTCAAAATCTGATGATAATTAACAATGTTTATCTGAAGGTTTAAAGATAGATTATAATCCAGATAACTGTCTTAAAGTAGTTGCTTCTGCATTTGAAATTAAAAATGTGCTATTCTCTTTATTACTGCTGATTAAAAATGTGTTTAAAATTTCCAGTAATTCACTATAAGTTACATCTAGAATCCTAGAAACATACATTATTTTGTTACCAATAATATATCTGTTCCAGGGAAAAACAATAGTGTAGAAACTTTCAACAAATCATCATCTATCTTTGACAGACTTATATAGTATTTATATATAGGGTTACAAATATCAAACTTCTTTAAACGTTGACTGGGTAATGCCATCTTCTTTTTCTTTGATCAAATTCCCTTGCACTCTGAAGCCAATAGTTATATCATCTGTTGTCAACTGCACTAACTTCTGTATTCATAGGGGTTTCTACCCAGCCATGATAGCATAATGTTATAATAAAATGAACAAACAACTCTTATATTTCAGAAAAATTGATTCTTAAGCTGAATGTCTAGTAATAATATATATTTATATACAGAAATTATAATATTAACAAAAATAATGATTTTTCCTCATATTTTAAGGATAACTACAGGAAAGCAAATCTACTACATTTCTTCACTTGCTACTATTATTCACAGCTCATTAATAATGAACATGTAGTTACCATTGTCAATAGTATCTTAACAAGACTTCATTTAGTCCATTTAAACTATATTTTCTAAATACATTTTTCTCCTTTTTATGAGAGAAGCCATTAATTTTCAACAGTGCTTTGTTCCTCTCATTGACTACTGCTGTGCTAACTCTTTTAAAACTTTGTTAGAGTTCTTTTTATATTTCATTTCCATAACAATTATTCATACTTTTAATTACACATTTACAGTGTGAATTATTTCCGGGAGAAAATGGTCTAAACTGCCAGCACCATTTACACAAATAAAAATAGTACTTTATTTGCAATATTCACAATAATATCAGTACAAGTCAGAGCAGATTCAAACATATCAAATTATTATACATTAATAGATTGTCTATTTCATAATTTGAGGCACAGATGAAAATAAGTCTGAAGAAAATTAGATAGTGGCATTTTGTGAAGATTTCATTCAATTTCATTGCAATATTATAAAAACTAAATGATTTCTTACATAGAGGTTTCTGTGCAAAATCTGATAAAAGACAACTAATTTTGCACAAAACATTGGAAAACTGCTTTCAGATTGCTTAAAAATATATTTATTTCTACAGAACTGAGGCTAGATGTAGAAAGCCAAATGCTATTAATGAGTTGTTCAATGAATTAAATAATATAAAGGGCTTAAAATGGATCAAAACAGATGAAATTTCAATGAGTGTTCAATTTTTAGATCTCAAGATAACTAGAAACAAAGATAAACTGGATTACTATATGACTATTAAACCAATAGCAAAAAGAGGATATATTCCATATAAATCAAAAGTACCAATGTCACATAAAATGGCAGGTTTAAAGTCCTTCTTATTTAGAAACGATAATCTTTGTAAATATTCATCAGATAAAACCAAAAATATTGAAATTTATTATAATGAATTGTTAAATGTTGGATATAGTTATGATTATGTTTATTATGCTATTAAAAATTTTAAGTTTAAATATAAAAATAATATTGATAATAATGTTAATTCTTCTGATAAAAAATTTGGATATCAATACCATATATTTCAAATCAACAGGCAGGTTTCATTAAGAAAATTTATAAAAGTATATGTGACATTGCATTTTATGCACCACCTACATTAAATAAATCAATAAATAACTTAAAAGATGAAACCTTATTGACAAATAAAAATTGTATCATTTACAAATGGACATGTGGGTGTGGCAGTGAATATATAGGTGAGTGATGATGCACATAGAAAAAAAGAACAAAAGAGCACTTGTTATTATTAAAAAGGGTTCAAAATACAAAACAAAATTATAAAAATAATGATAATTTATCAGCTTCCATTTTTTTTGACCATAATAAATCATGTATATATGGTTTTGATTTTAATTATAGTAATGTAAAAATATTGGAAGCTGAAAGAAATAATAATAAAAGAAAAATTAAGAAAGCTATGTTAATATATAAATACATATAAGATTCAATCAATAGGCAGGCAGCAAATGTTAGGATCACGAAATTATGGGAAAGTTGACATCATGGAATTATGGGAAAGTTGACCTTTCAAAGTATTAGTTGATAAAAACTACAAGGTAATTGAAAGCGCTCCTAAGTGACGTTTATAGATATATTTTTTTTATAAACTTTTTAGTACTGTATTTTCTAATATTTATTTATAAATTTAAGTATATTATTTTGAAGAAATACAGACATTGATTTATATTATATATATATATAATATAGGGAGTGTATCAATAGCTCAAATAAGCTCTTTAATGTTACATATTAAATAAGTGTTAGGTTTTGAGTTGATATTTTAGATTTAGTGTCTGAATATTCTAGCTTTTCATTGAGGTGAGCCAAAAGTTTGAAAACAATTGGTCTGGGGATGAGAATGTTCCAGAGAGAGATTTTAAATATTTTCTCTTACCACACTTATCAATTAAGAGCTTGTTTGAGCTATTTGTACACTCCCTATATTATATATTTGTAAATACAAGCTCATGAAAGCAATGTCACATTATATATGATTTGCTTTATTGATTACTATAATTTTAGCTTTAAGGCCTTGGCAATGCTAAGGCTATTAATATATGGTAGATCTGAATTTAGTTCAGTCCCATATAGCTATTTAAGTTAGATAGCTGGAATTAAAGACATTTTCATGGTTAAAAATTTTGGAGTTTCTATTTAAATGTTAGGTATTAAATAAGTGCTGGGCTTTGAGTTGATATTTTACATCTAGTGTCTGAATATTCTAGCGCTTCATTGAGGTGAGTCAAAAGCTTGAAACCAATTGGTCTGGAGATGGAAAAGTTCCAAATAGAGATTTTAAATATTTTCTCTTACTGCACTTATCAATTAAGAGCTTGTTTGAGCTATTGGTATGTTTCCTATATTATATTTATAAATACAAGCTCATAAAAGCCATGTCATGTTATATATGATTTGCTTTATTGATTATTATATATTGAAGCAAGTATATTTGTATGCAGATATACTTGCTTCATGTTTATTTGAATTAACCTATCTCCTACGGCATATGTATAATTAAAACCCACACACATTAGTAATAGGTGTGTGTATAAGATTGTATCATTTTCCTAGAGTTAAAAGTTAATCGTTTAAGTCATGCAATTGCATTTTAAGGAAAATTATATTTTATAAAAGTTAAAATCAATTAAAGAAAATATTAAAATATTTTATACAATGGGAGAGAGGTAGGTAGCTATTAAGGAAGGGAAATAAGTGCCATAGTTCTCTATCTACACATACCTAAAATAGTTACAGTTTGACATCTTCGCATCCTGTGCATATTTCAAGTTATTATAATGAAAAATAAAGTACAATACATAGAAAACCAATTTGGCTGCAGAATAGGCAAACTCACGAGGTATAATCCTAGATGTCCCGCAACATATAAAAGCATTGAAAAGGGCATTATTCATTATTATTCCATTGTTATCTAGAATTACTCATTATTTAGAATTAGTCTGTTACTATTTGCAAAATTAATTAAAAATTTTAAAAGATATATTTGCTACACTGCCTAGAAGACGATGAATAAATTATGTTAATTGTATCTACTATCATGAGTGAGTAGTCGGGCATCGGCTTCTTCAAAGTCATCAGTGAAGTTGACATTCTGAGAAGTTCCATCAAGATGTAGTTCAAGTCATATCCTACCATCATAATGCAAACCTGAAAAGAAATCGATCTGTCCACAAAGACCCGAAGTCAATACTTATTGCTGGTAAAAATGTTTTAATTTATCCTAATTTATAACTAACTTAACTGTATATAATATAAATCAATCGGTGGTCTTAACGTCATAAATTATATATTTATATCATATTTATTAATGTTAAATCTGCTGGCTTATTTATTTAAATAATTTTGAAATCGATATATTTTCAAATGTATTTTTTTTTTCCATATGTCATAGATGATGGAGGGAGAATTTCAATTCCTTAAACGTGTTTATATCCCCCCCCCCCCGGGCTTTCAAAATCCCAAGGGATAAAACACACACAGAGAAGATGCAAAGTTTAAACTTCTAAATGTAAAAAATAATAATCTGTTTATAAATTGTTTTTATAGTTTCTCTTTCTACACCCCCCCTCCCCATCATGTCAAGGAAAGTTATCTTTAGTTCTTAGAATTATATATAAAATCAATGAAGGGTGGAGAGTATATTTTATTCTATTAAGTTTTTAGATCATTTTGTTATTTATTATTGCTCTCTCTATATAGGTGACTTAATCTAAGTGTCAGAAAAGAAAATTATTAAAATACTTAGAATATATTTTATCTAAATTGTTACTTCACTTACTGCTAATGGTAATGCTTCTTAATAAATAAATGATTCTCTATAATAAAAATTGTTGTAAACATGGTAATATCTATAGGTTAATATTTTGCAATGTAAGAAGTAACATTATTAATATTCTTTGAAATATATGGTTCTGTTTGTCATGTAGTATAATATATTGCGATATCAATTCATTCCAAGAGTAAATAATTTCCCCAAGACTTCAGCATTATTTGATTATTATATTTTAGATTTAAGATTATAAAAATAGGTATTGTGGATGGGTTATGTGTATAGATTATATTATTATTAAAATGAATCATAAATGGTTAAACAGGGATGCTCATAATTTATATGTTTATGAAAATATTTCTTAAGGTTTATCTGTGTGGGAGGAAGGCTTAGTTATTTGTCATGTCTTTTATATGTACTTGCATTTCTGCCTTTTTATATGTGTGGCAATGGTCATATTATTATAAAATGTCATATTTTTCCTGCAGTTCATGCATTTTAATGGTCAAACTGTGTAAGGGTAGATCACATACCATGTGTAGATTTCTAATCCATAGACTATGACTGGTTCGGGTTCTGCAAGAGTCAGACTCTTGGCAACCCCAAATCCTGGATACATGCACCTCATAGCACTCTTCTGTGGCATGCATCCTTGATTAGAAGCAGATATACCTTTGCGGCTGGGGACATGCACCCCTTTGTTTTGCAGTGAACCTCACCTTCATATCACTGAATCGATAATCTTTGTTTCATATGTCATTGACCTCCTCACTTATAGGTAGGACCACAACTTCCAAGTAATATTAGCCTCTCGCCTTCTACACTCACCAACAGCCCTGGGTAACTTAAATTTAAACCCATACACAAGTATTCCCTTGTCTAAATAGGTTATTAAATGTATTTTCAAACCTGGAATGGACTGATCGCTTATACATTCCTGTATTAACTATATAGAGCACATATCATTATTGTAAGCCGCCACTACTTTCTATAGCATGTAAAAGCTAGTGGATGTTCCTAACCTCACACTTGCAAATTATTTTCTTTATTATTTAAATAATATAATAAACTAATGTTATTCTAATTAAATTACATGTACATTTGTATTGAGAGTCAGAATTATTCATCAATTAGTATAAATGCAATTGAACAAACCACTTAATTGGTAAATAAATACATCCACAGTTTTGAGTAACTGATAGATGAATCTCAGCCCTGAGATTTAAGTAATAAATACTTAAAAGGCGCTGGTGTGAAATAATGTGATTAATGGAGAACCCTGAGAGTGTCTATGTTCAAACCCTAAGTTATGTCGAGCTGTATAAAGAAGAGAAGCTAAGTGACATCGGGGATGTTAATCAGGCAGGTGAGGCTAGTAAGCCCAGGAAGGAGTTTAAACTAAGGGCATGGGGGTGACCCTGTGTCTGTTGGTTGAGACTCCCTGCTTAGTCTTTCGGTCTTGTTGACTGGTTATACAAAACTTGACTGTTACAATATATATATTGAATAATAATTATTTTGTATGATTTAGCATAGCAGTAGGGAGTCATATTAAAAAACTGAATGTTCTTGGATTGAAGCTCACTCTATCACTTTGGTGCTTAAATATATTTGATTTTCCAAGAATGAACTATTTGATTATTTCATTAATAATTTTGTGCACTAGTAATGAATATTTGTAGATCAAATGTTACTTATTAATTTGATCACATATTATATAATCTCCTGAGTAAAGCCTTTTAATTATTATCAACCATTCATTCATTAAATATTTATAACTCTTGGGTTTTCCTGAAGGTTTGTGATAGTATTTTAGTTTTATTTATATTGAAGCAATACATATATCCTAGCATATATGCTTGCTTCATTTTCTTTAATGCCCAGTTTTCCCCTTAAACTCTTAATATTTTTCCTAGGACTCACACACAGAGGATTTGGTAATGGAAATAATCCATTAAGTTAAGTAAGAGTTGGTGCCTTATGTAATATCTATAACAAAAAATCAGTAAAATAGATATGGTTTGACACTTTAATGTCAAAAGTAAAATTGAAAACAAAAGGGCAGGAAACGGACACAGGAAATAATAAGGAAGTAAAAGCAATTACCAAAAAGAAAATCAATTAGGCAAATGTGAAAATATGGAAATCCATTAAGAAGCATGTGAGAAGTAATGTTCCCTAAGGCACATTGAAAATAATATACATACCTGTGAATCTTTATGGATAGATAGGCAAGATAATATATACAAGATAGAAAAATAATAAAGTCAGATATAATTTTGTTTCTTACCAGAATGCACGAGTAGTCTGATGTTGGTTTCTCCTATATGATCAAAGGGGAAGAATGGTGTCCCAATGTTAATTCCAGTAGGATTGCAAAAATATCATATTCCTGATGTCCGAGTTAATTCTGATCCAGAAGTACCTATTACCTATGTATCAAGAACCTAATGGCTACAACGGAAGTAAACCTTCACACATTACCTTCAACATATAACTTCCTCCAAAAACATAGACTTTCCATGAATCCAAGTGCTTGATTCGTCTTCATAAACTTGCCAGTAAAATCTTCCATATTATAATTGTTAATAATTTCCAATATAAAGAAAGCATGCTTATTTATTTATTAACTGTAACTTAGGAAAGTAAAATGTGTATGCACGAGACTTAAAATATTTTAAAAGATTTAATTTTTTTTTTTCATTTTTAAAGTAATTTTTTGCTGATCCAAATTTTTTATTTTATTCCATTTTTTATCTATTTTGTTTACTTGTAAAAATCTGATGATGAAGAGATTAAATGTATAAAAATGTAAACACCATCTTTCATCTCTTTCATGACATCCCAAGAGATATTATGTAATGGGAATGAGTGGAAAAAAATATATCAAGAAAGTTAAAAGTTTTATAATATATTTTATTATTCCTATGTAGTCTTTACCACTCACCATCCGAAGTAATGTTTTATTGACAATTGCTAAGAAAATCAGTGAAGGATGAGTGATATTGTTTTTGGTTATAAATTCACATATTAGCTTAGGTGTGTCCTCTATTTAAAAATGTAATAGATTAATAAGTAAAATTGATTTTTCTTAACATATGTTTATCCATGGTGGTAAATATTTATTACTTAAATTATATTGTAAATGACAATCCATATTCTCAATATATATGTATGTAATGACACTATATCCCTTTTATTATAATGATATTCTAGCTAGATTAATAATGTTAAAAATAAGTTGTAGACTAGCTAAAATATATAAATGCTTATTTGCGTTATATAGGGATGAGTTATATTATATAAATATTTCGCAACTTTAATTTTATCATAGGTGTGAATTAGATTATTATTTTATAATGGCTGCTATCTTAAATATTCTTTTATATAGCATGAATCACCACTTATTTATATATGCAGAGCATACAGTGTCTGATATTTTGGTATATATGCCAAATGAGCTCTCTTAAAAAATAATTCTGAAAAGAAATTTTATCATTGGGCTATGTAGAAACTGATGGACTGAGATTCAGGCCAGAAATCCTAGTGTATTTCACATATATACCTCCTCCTGTGGATGCGCTTTCAGTTAGAAGCAAGACCACCCCTGCAACTTGGGTCATCACTTTTGTCTCATGAATTATGCTTTCAGATCACGATAGTTGATAAATTGCACTTAATAGATTGTCCTATGATTCTTATATTTCCTCCTTGGATTATGTTTACACCTAAGTCTAATAGCCATAATCCTATGCCATGTCTTGTTTAGCTCAGATACTGTAAGGCTCAGAGTAATAACTTAAAAGAAAGTAAAAAAATAATTAATGCTAACTCATAGTTTGTTGATTATTAGTTTTAATTACTTTGTAGATAAAAATGATAAGCACACCATTTTATGCATATAATTACCATTATCTTAAATCACAATCATGAAAGGTTCAATAAATAACCCCTTCTCTTGCTCTGTAAATATTACACTTTGTTAATCTACCTTATCATTGTTATTAATAAATATTGTTTAATATAAATTATCTATTGTCATTTCGTCATTGCTGGTCAGAATCGTAAAGTTAATATTTAAGAATTAGAGAATATAGAGTCTATGCCTATCCCTGAGCTACATATGGCTATATAAAAATGGGAAACTGTGTTAATGTCAAGGATGTTGATTATGTACGTAGAGATTAGGGAGCCTAGGTAGGGCTAATATTCAAGAATCCAAGGATCCAGGTTCGATTTCCATGCTAATACTGTCACTGGTCAGACCAGCAACACCTGAAAAAGAGATGAGAATCTTGAAATGTTGTGGCTATACTAACCGGTGCGCTATTACTAACAGTTAAATAAAGTTAAAATTTTCTAAAGACAGTCAATACTTTATATAAAATGATGGAAATAGTCCAATTTATAAATATAATTTATATTTGTTGTTGACATTGAATATTATATATTTCAAACATTTAAAATAAGTTTTTGAAATGTTGCTTAGGTTTTGTCTATCCTATTTAATTTATGTAATTAATGCATGTATTTGAATATAATTTGCACTCTTTACTGAAATCAAATTTAAATATATTTAATCATACTTCTGTTTATCCACCAAGTTACTATTACTTAAGGAGACTAGTTTCAGATTGAAATAAATATCATGTTGTTTTCTAAACTTTTCAGCAATATATATTAAGGCTATAACCTTAAGACTATGTGCCTAAATAGGACAATATAGGGACCTCTACAAATCTTTTCAGATACATTTATTTATGAAATATAAATACATTTAAAAATTACATTTTATTTTACATACGCTGAATTTATTTATTATATATTATTTGATTAAAAAAAATCATATGGTCAGTTATTTGAAGAGATCAAGTAAAGTTTAAGCACTAAAGTTCCATTTACTTGTTTTTATCTTTTTCAGTTAAAAATGAATCTTTAGTTTTTGAGTCCAATTTTCTCCCATAATTGAGTTAGCTGAAATTTTTCCATCTGCCTAATGATTTTCATCTTGTGCTATTATTAACTAAGAAATATTTTACAGTGTTCTATTATCATGTGCCATTCTGTCTATTATGATTAGAATATCTCATTTCAATACTCTTTGTTCTACATTTTATATTATTTTCTGCTTTTATATGAACACACATTTTATTGTGATAAGCATGAGGTTTATGAATATATTGAAAAGCTTTTTTGAACACATAAAATAATTCTCTTTTATGCAATTCCTTTATTTTTTCCCCTCTACTCCAGTTTCCCCTCAATTTACTGCACCCAGTAATAATAAATAACCAAATTAGTTTAGGTACATTGAGCTTGTCTAAAGAATCAAATAGGAAAACAATAAGGTTTATTTATTATAGCTTTTGCAAAACATTTATTATAATTAAATACGTTGTATTAAAATCTGACAAAGAAAAAAAAAGACTGATTTTTTTTTTACTGTATAACAAAGAAAGATAGGGAATAGCTTGAAATCAAAGAGACATACAAAAAAGGTCTGAAAGAGAAGATAAAGCAGAACAAAAAAAGTACAAAATACTTGAAACACTATTTCTTCAGCAATCTCATCAAACAGTTTATTTCAGAGTAACCTTTCTCTATCATCGTTACTTTATTTCTGTGTATCATTGATTCTTGACAATGTGAATGACACCATACTATACTTGAATTTTTTAACATGACATACAGATATATTTTATGATTGCTTTCTCCTCCACATTTTAAAATGATGTTTAACTGTTAACATGATTATAATCAATGGTCACTATCATTTTATTTTGCTGTTGCACAGTGTTCACATATTTATTTGTAAGTGAACAGACTTCATCCATTTGTCACTACAGATTTACCTTTTAGTAGTTTTGGGTAGAAATAAGTATAAGGTTTTATTTTGCCTCTTTTTTTAAAGACAAGCTTTATAGTTACTTCAACCATATAATAAAAATCAACACATGATTTGCAAATTTATATTAACAGACAGTTTATTATTATAATCAATAAATAAAACTTATAACAGAATTATAATATTGAGATATTGTACTAAAAATCATATTTTGGGGATCTCTGAGTTTTCAAAGTTGATAAAATTAGAATGCATTACAAAGTTAGATCTCTATAAAGTCCTGAAACCTGAGAATTGGATGAAGTTAGTGTATGGGTAAATACATCAATAACCTCAACATTAATAATCATCAAAATTTTGCTTAGCAGTAGATCAAAAAATATACAGTCTTTGAAATTTATTCAGATAGTTTAAAAACATATAGTTGCATTAAAATGTCCACGGCATGACAAAGACCTTTTAAACATCTCTTCATAGGATAGTGAAAAAACAAATAAATACATGAAAAAATAACTAATTTATTGACAAAAATATATAAGATGTCTAAATGATAAAGATATAATTGGAAGAATGCTCTAGTGATATCTATATTTAAAAAAGATATTGGAAACAGATCTTCTGTCAGTTCATTAATAACATTTTACTAAATCATTACAAATTACTTTTACAGATAACATTGGACTCAAATCAATCAAAACAACAAGCAAGATTTGAAGACAGTTGAGTGTTATAGGTTATATCCCAATATTATAGAAGTTATAAAAAAGAACATGGAGAAATATGGAAGTTGTCTATCTATATATTATATCTCACATCTTCCTCAATTGAATTTATTGAACAAATCATAATGTAAAAATATAATATTTATATATTAGTCAAAATATAAATCAAACTCGCTTACATCTTTGTTTTGATATTTTTAATATCCAAATAGAGGGAATCTCTAATGGCCATGCCATATAATTTTGTCCATGCAATACGACTTCTAATATAGTAAACAACATGGATAGACTTCTGCAAAATCTAAATGTTTAAATTACGATTCATTTATTTTTACTTGCTTATTTTTCCCTTTAAATCCACAAAATATTTCCCATAAAACTGCAGTGAAAAGTTTTGGAGATATAGAATCCCTCTATAAAAATATCCTTATCAATATTAATTTTCTTAGTGTGATCATAAAATCTAATCATTGCTATTGCATTTTTGTAAATATTCTTCAAAATTTGACAATATTCTGGGTGAAATGCATTTTCATAATCTAAAAACTCAAAGCATAATTCATTTGTCCTTTCTATAACTTTACAAAATGCATGGACATACTTTACAGAGCTAAAATTATTAAAAATCCAGCTTGTTTCTTTGCCGAGGATTATAAAGATGTTGTATAGAACTGACGAAAGAATGATAGATCTGAAATTTCTAATACTTTTTTCTTAAATATTAATATCATTATTGCATTACTCTAATCATTTTTTTATCATTTAAATATTTGGTATATAACTTTGCAACCGATTTAGCTACTTTTCATCTGCTCCTTTTAAGATATCGATAACAATTCCATCATTTTTCAGAGCTGTTTCATTCTTTATAGATTTAATTACAGGTCTTTCTTTTTCATTTAAAATACATGGCATTTAAAAACCGTTGTAATTGTGGAAGTTGTTTGTTTTGCTTTTTTACATTCTCCATTACAATACTTCATAATGTTGTCCTTGTTTTTTAGCGATAGTTCCACCTTTTCTTTTTGTTGAAAATATTATACTTTGGAAACTTCTATAGCTTTCCTTAACAATTCTTTGCATCATACAGAATTCCAAATATTAGTTCATTTTAAAATACTTTCATATTCCTTTTCTTTATAATATATAAAGTTTCGTGCAATGGCACAGTAAATTAACTGAAAAAGTTTTTTTTTTGAGACCTAAATTATCAATTACGTTCAATTTTGAAATTAAAAAAATAAATGATACCTATCCATTTCTTTTCATTTGTAATTAACCTATTTTAAATCCACAATCTTTTCATTACAAATGGCTAATGATATTCAGAACTGTTAGCAAGTTATTGGTATTATTTATACTATAAGCGCAACACTTATGACCTACCTTTACAACCCAGTAAACTAAACCTACGATTCAAAACATTGAGACGTCATCATCCCGCATGTTTCCCCGTGTGTGAGTCACCTGATTAAGCCTGGTTTTGACGAGATTACGAAGCGAAGCTTTCAGCTCGACCATCCAGTTACTTTAATCG
The DNA here is from genome assembly GCA_028023455.1 of Epiperipatus broadwayi. Classification (NCBI taxonomy): domain Eukaryota; kingdom Metazoa; phylum Onychophora; class Udeonychophora; order Euonychophora; family Peripatidae; genus Epiperipatus; species Epiperipatus broadwayi. The sequence goes on along the minus strand of JAQFVV010006257.1, from coordinate 3,082,545 downwards.
GTATGTTTAATTTACTTTAATACTTTGCTTTTACTCAGAAAGAAACAACTTTGACTTTAACGGATTTACTAAAGATTGTCATCTTTTGAGGTAAGCTTTATTATTTGTTTTTGTTGTTACATGTCCTTAATTGGAAAACGGGTGAGTGAAATTAATTTAATGGGACAACAACGCGGAGTTATTTTTCTCCTAACGGATCGTAACCACACCCTGAGGAATTTTTTAAATTAAACTCCCGACTTATTTTAGTTTTGCTGCCTTGTTATCTTTTAGTTTTTAGTTTTAATCCATGTCTAAATTCTGAATGTCATTATCATATTTTCTTGAAGTTGATTTATTTTTGAAACTGTCGCTAACAAAAAACTCTAAAAATGCCGCTCTGCGTGGTGTCGTGTTTATAGTGGGTGAGAGTGACGGAAAATGAGCAAACATTATTCTCAAATGAGATCGACATAAGCAAGCTTATGATTTTTTTAGTGACCTATGTTCTGTTAAGCAAGTTATTTATATCATTTTCTATTTTAATAAGAAACTTTCCAATTAAAAAGAGTATTCGACTTGTTGCGCCGCATATGTTCGCAAATAGAGGTCGCTCAGAGATACGTGTTAGATTGTACAGTATATTGTTTTGTTGGTTAGGTTAATTTTAAATTTGCAATAAAAATTAGCTTAACAAATTCTGAATTAAAAATAGAATTATAAAATTTTTGTAAATATTTTAGGTAAAGAACTCCTAATAGAAAGATAAATAGATTGAATAATATAGGAATATTTGCATTAAATAAAAAGTTTAAATTGAAACTTTATTTATATGCAGAATGTTTTACTTCCGACAAAAATTTTTAAGCAGAAAAATATAAGTATCTAAACTAACATTTAATTTGTAATTATAACGTGTACCTTTTTACATAGGCAAAACTATCTCATTTTATTCTGAATTATTTTGCTTATCACGATTTAAGAAAAAAAGAAGGCTGTCGTTTTAATTTAAATAACTAGTTTGGTAAAGAAATAATATATTGCTTGCTTTAAAAAAAAAAAAAATTTAGTTTTCTCACGCGCACTCCTAATTATTAATAAACTCGCCACACTGTAAATAAATGAATGCATATTTTTCTACTACAGGTTATTTTTCATCAGTTGCCATCTTTTCACAATATTTCTGTATATGTAAATGAATATGAATTGTTTGTTTTTTTTAATGCACGAGTTTTGAAAAGATTAATTAATTATAATGAAATGATTGGTAATTGTTTTTTTTAATTATTTTTACTCCTCCTAGATGCTCGGTCATGTATACGAAAAAATGTATTAACTCGATAGAATCGTTTATCAATAGTAAAGATTTAATCATTTCTAGTTGGTTTTGGTTATTTATCACCAAATAAAATTCTAATAATTCAAGTTTTATATATCATTAAAAGAAATGAGGAATTATCTCCTTATTATGCACTCTATCCTTTATATATATATATCATCAGTTGTGAATAATCTATATGTTTACATCAAACCTTTTTTTTTACAATAGTAAATATATTTAGAGAAGAATTGTCCTAAATCTGTTGATTTGTGTTCTCAAGTTTTGTCTATAATTTTTTAATAGTATGAAGTATCTTAACAAAGTAATCTTGTGGCATAGTGATTAATAGATGTTGAAAATTTTTTTTTATATTTTTAAGATAGCTAATCTAACCAGTTATCCAAAATTAAATGACAAATGTGTGTTCAGTTATTCTGAGTTACACAATAAAAATTCTCTGGATATAATCTGGGTTGGTTAGATGAGAATTGGATTGAATATTGGCAACTGATAAGAGGATATTGAGTAAATGATTTATCTTTTTTTTGTTGTCAGCTAAAATATCACTTGATAGACCACTTGATTTTGCATGAATATCATATTTTGAGAATGGTAATACTGATATAATACTGTTTTCAAATATCAGCAGTATCAAATAAACAGCTTTTAAGCACACATTGCATGGCAGGGACCTCTCAAACACTCTTATAAAGGAATAGTGAAGGGAAGGCATTACTTATTGGGTTTCCAATTATTGGGCAATAAGAATAGTAGGATTTTAATAATTGCTTTACCCTCTAGTTATAAATAAATAGATATCTATTTGCAGACAATATTGAATGATTATATAGATTAATTATGAGCCAGCTATCTGAAGCAAAGTTCTAACCTGGTTGATACCTGAAAAATATATCCAAGTTTATCTGGCTCATATTCAAACTCCATAACCAAAAAAATCAGACGAATGGCACTAACCATTGTGCTACAAATATGGCAATATTTGTAAGTCATATGATTATTGTATTTTAATCTAAAAATTAATTGCAGTTAGTAAACACAATGTATGAAAATTTTCTGAAACTAGTTTGTAATGTGGAAAAAGTCATTGAGATTTCAAAAGTTTTGGTATGAAGTATTTATTTCATATTTGATATTCTAAAATAAAATTATACATTATATGTTTATTTATTTTAATTGACTCTGTGTTTTTTTTTGAGGGGGGGGTGTAATTATTTTAATTTATATAATGAATTTCCACCTAAATTTGAAATATTTGATTACCTCCGATTTCTAACACTTCACTTTTTCATTGATTTAAACTGCATTAGCAACTTAGCTATAATGAAAAGAATCAAAGAGATGCTTATAAGATCCTTGGTCTTAGGGACTATTGGCTGTTGATTATTAAATTAAAGGATGGTAATAAAAGCTTTTAGAAATTTTGCATATGATCCCTTAGTATAACTATGTTTCAAAATTTTATTTACATGCTTTTCTGTTTTATTCTCTTTCATTATAATCTTTTTCTTTTGATTAAAATAGCTGTGTTTTGATAATCATTCATTTTTGATACTTAAACAACCCTCTGGAGCTTAACCTATTGAAAGAATTATGTTTTATCTTTTTAATTTAAATTACAAGTATACTGTATAGATAAAAAAAAAAAAAAAGAGAGAGAAATAGAGTGGGAGATTTGAGTGAATAATGTAATCTTTTGAAAGGCCAATAATTATAAATGATTTTTTAAAAAAAAAATTGATACATTTTAAAAACTTGTGTGTTTATTTTAAAAAGTTTTGGAAAAAAGGCTTCATAACAAATAAATAATTTTAATTAAATTTTCCATTGTAGTAGAGTTTTAAAATGGAATTATTTATATAAGTGATCAACATTATTATCTGATCGTCTTTTGTTTTAATTATTTAGACACCATATTTAGAAATGCGGGTATGTTAATATTTAGTAATAATTTTTAATTTAATCACGTGCGCATTTTTAAAAAAATAACTACCCCCCCCCTTTTTTTTTTTAAACATTTCCAATTTTTTTATATTACACAAATATTTACTTAGACGTTCAGGCTTAGGTTTTTTAAGTTAGAAAATGGTCTATGGTGCATATTCATCTTTTTTTTTTAGTAATTCTTAGGATCCGAGATTGTAATGCTATTTACTAAACAGTCTTCATTTTTGCATAAAAGCAAGCTTTTTTTTTTTTTTTCTACAGTCGTAGAATTATTTAGCATAGTGAACTTGTATCTATATATGCAGAACGTTGTTAAAGCTGATGATGTTGATGTTTCAATTTCTGTTATAAAAAAGTGTGAATTTGGATTCCATATTCAGTCGTGATTGGGAAATAGTTAATTTAAAACTATACCTAGCTTAATCAGCCACACATAAATTTATTGTGATACAATATACTGATACATTCGTTTCTAATCATTTTTTTAAAATTTATGCACGTTTTGGTGACCTATTTTCTTAATTTGTACTCTTTATGTAGCAAAACGTTTGTAATTAATGTAATTGTTGTTCTTATGAAATAATAAGGTATATAGATAGCTTATGTATTTGAAATAAGGTATAGTGAATTCAAATAAATATATCATAGATTACATTTTCTGCCATTAGTTAGTTTTTTTTTTTTGTGATTCTCTAAAGTAGTGATTTGTATTCCTTGGCATATATATATATCCTAGATTAGGATTCATTGTACTAGCTGATGTCTGTGTATTTATTAGTTTAAATTTTATATTGTTTATAGCACTTTTGCCAAAATCTATATATTATTTGCATTATTTCCATTTGATATTAATATTTCAATACATTTGCATACAAAATCTAATCTTTTTCATTGTATTTCTAGCTTTATAATTTTTAATTATTATTGCTTATGTTGAGTTTTCATCTTTCTTATTCTTAAAATTGGTACTATCTTGCCAGTCATGAGAAATAGACTTCCATTTGAAAATTACATGTGCTTTCAATAAATAAATTAACATTAATATATAATTATAACAAAATTATTAATAATGAACTATTTATTAGGTCTACTACTGTAATCAAACTTGTGAAAGTTAGTAATTTTTTGAGGTAATTATTTCTAGGCACCTCTACCATATACTGAAAGGAGGCGATATAGATTTAATAGGCAAGATTCGAATCTGATTTTTCCCCCCCTATATTATTATAAACATTTTAGAGTATTTCTTTTTACAAAACAAGCATATAAGCTTTTTATTTTAATATTTAAAGTATTATTATAAATATATGGTTAAATTAATCTTTGTTTGATTAATAATTGATGATTATGCAAACTGTTTAATCTTTAAAAATCTCGTTGAGGAAATTAGGGTAGAAATTAATTACAAAGTCAGTTTGCAGCTTTTCTTAGTCATTATGAAAGAATCATCATCATTTTTGATAATTATTGATTCACTTCAAAACAATCTGAATTTAATCTAATTTTTGTTATAGCTTAAGTTCAGCAAATTTCCTTACTCATCTATCTCTTTCTAGATATTTTGTTATCAGTTGAAATCAAGCTTAAAACTTCAATTGTCTATCTATTGGCATCTTTTCTAATGTTACATGCAGCTCATCTTAATTTCAATCTCTTAATTTTTTTTTAAAATATTAGTAATAGTTGTTATTTTCTGATCTGTGCCACATATTTTGCTTTCAGTCTCCCCTTGTTAATCCCAATTCATCTTTCCATACATTAGTGTGTAGTTTGAAATCTAATTTAAGTATTAATAAAACATATTTATTAAAAACCTTTCTTTTCAATGAAATAGATATAATTTCTTTTAATATTAAATTATTTTTACCAAAAATATTCTGCCTAAGTTTTTACTATAATTAATTTAATCCATTATGCTTTTTTCTGGATTAAAAATTTCATCAAAGTATTTATAGCTGTTAACTTTTTAAAGTCATTATTATCAATCTTTATTTTCTTTTGTTGAAAACTATTGAATTGTTTAGGATTTTACCTTTAATCCTTTTTTTCTGTTTATGTTTGATAGATCAAGAAAACATCATAGTTTATCTCCTCAAGTGCATGTTGGAGTTTTTTTAAAGTAGGATAAATGGGTGAATATGTATAAAATAGTCATTTTCTTTTAAAATAGAAATGTTTTTTATGACATTACAATACTAGCCAATAAACAAAATTTTATTAAAATTTTTCCACAACTATGGTTTCATCTATTAACAAATAGACCTTTTCAAGTGAAATTCAATTAAACGTACAGCATATATATACAAAACAAAATAGCCTAACTATTATTCACTTCAAAAATGAACTTCTTTAAATGTCACAGGATGTCTTTATGAAATTGATGGCCTCAGATTTAAAATATTTTATCATCATCATTTCTTTCACTCTTTTCAATTCTCCTTTTTCATAAATGATAGATTCTGCATTGTCAAATAATATTTTATAATCTATATTCAGTTCATAAATATACAAAGCTGAGTTATGATATCTATGTTAACTCTTCGCTTATGAACTTTAACTCTTTCATTAAAATTTAACTTTTTCATTAAGACTTAATTTACTCAGACCTATATAAATTTTATGACAACTGCAAGGAATCTTATAAACTCTCCTAGAAATAGATTTGCAATCAATTAACTATTTTGAACTATTTAGTAATAAATTTAAATTTAGGCCTCTTTCATACCAACCAATAAAATCTTTTCTTATAAATCAGTTTACCATTTGATGACTTACATAACAAAGAAATAACTCTTTATTCTCATTAATATTTAAATCTTTATTATTAACAGATTTATTGATATTTTTTTATTAAATATAATATTCCTAATAACTTCATGATTATATCCTAACTCAATATAGTCAGAAGCAAATTGACTCCTCTGAATATAATTATTTTTAAAATTATTAAGCCTTCTATTCCTATAACAGAAATTCAATAAAGAAAATCTCATGAGGTGAAGGATGATAATTATCTAGCCTTATCATATGTCTTAATTTTTTTGCTTTAATGAAATGACTACAAAATAAAACATTATCACTTTTATTAACACTTATCTTTAAAAATTTTAACTTAAATTCAAATGTACCCCCCTCAATAGCAAATTTAATCTTAGAATCAAAAGCATTCAATCTACCACAAAAATCTTTCAGTTTATCTTTTTGTATACCAAACAAACAATCATCAACATATATAACGAATAATTTTAAAAAAACAGAAAAATTATTAATAATACTACTCTCTAAAAAAAAAAACCTATATAGACAAAGTATATTAAAGGGAGATACATTTGAATTTGTTAAGTAAAAATTTTTAGACTCGAGTCTTGGTAAAGTTGATAATATTTTATTTTGTAATCATTTCATTAAAGCAAAAAAATTAATAAATATGATAAGGCTAGACAGTTATCACTCTTTAACTTATAAGAGATTTTCTTTATTGAATTTTTGTTGTAGGAATAGAATGCTTAATAATTTTGAAAATAAGAGTTATACTCAGAGGAGTCACTTTGCTTCTGATTACATTGAGTTGGGGTATAATCATGAATTTATTGGGAGTATTATATTTAATAAAAATATCTATATATCTGCTAATCTAAGTGTTAATGAGAATAAAGAGTGTATTTCTTTGCCATATAAGACATCAATTGATTTGTAAGAATAGTTTTATTGGGTGATATGAAAATAGCTTGGAAAAAAGGTCAGTCATTTGATTGCAAATCTATGCAGTTGTCATAAAATTTATATAGATCAGAGTAAATTAGGTCTTAATGAAAAAATTAAAGTTTATAAAAATAGAGTTAAAAATAGATATCATAATTCAGTTTTGTATATTCATGAACTGACTATAGGTCATGAAATATTATTTGACTATGGTTATCTTTTATGAAAAAGTGAATCAAAAAGTAGAGTAAAAGAAACTTTGATGATAAAATATTTTGAATCTGAGGCTATCAATTTCATAAAGACATTTTTTGATGTTAAAGGAAGTTGATTTTTGAAGTGAATGATGGGAAGGCTATTTTGTTTTGTATGTATATGTTGTATATTTAGTTGAATTTCACTTGAAAAGATATATTTGTTAATAAATGAAACCATGTTTGTGGAAGAATTTTTAGTAAAGTTTTATTTTTTGAATAGTGTTGTAATGTTGTATGAATTTCTATTTTATTTAGAATTACTAGTATAGCATTAGGCAGTATTTAATTTTCATTTTCTTTTGTATAGAATTGTTTATCTTAATGCATATAAATTTTATTGTCATCACTGTTATCAACTTGTATTATATCACTCCAAGCCAGAGGCATCAAAAATATTTTCATCTATGTTTATTATAATCAAATCTTTTGATTAGCTTATCTCATTTTAAATTAGATTATTTTTAGAATGCTTTTTTTTTTTTTGCTTTTGTTTTTCTATTGAGGTTTGCTCTATCCATGGCATTTTCTTCTTGACATGATTTGGTTTTATTTATTTTTTTAAAATCTGCCTTTTAATCTGTACATATTTTTTTAACCCTTATATCTGAATTTTAATCTATACATATTTTTTTAACCCATATATTTATTGTTTGTGTTTCTGCAAAGATCTTAGATTCAAGTTCCATATTTTACAATCATAAGTTGAAATGAATAAAACAGATTGATAAAAAAAAACTTTCTTGATAAAAGCGTAATTTTTATTGATATAAAAGTATGTCTATTAAAGGTACTCCAAACTATTTTTAAAGAAATAAATATTTCTTTAAAAATAGAATACAAGTCTATTAACTATTAAACAGGCAAAACTCTCCATACAGTAGTGCAACTCAGTGCAAGCCAGAGTAATCAATAGATGCCAGAAGGCTAGTGCATAAAATCCCTATCTAGTGTCTAATCATCCTATATTCCTAGACTAGTTTCTAGCTTGTGGCTTTCATCAATGAGGAGCTTTGGATTTGAGAAACTGCACCTAGATCCGAGGATCTAATGCAACCCACCAGCAGCCACCTTTTATCTTTACTTAACTACAAAACTATGAGTTTAAAATTGAAAACACAATAATATTTTCAATCCAAGCTCAGTACCTTATAAAGTATAATGTCCACTGCTTTATTAGAGGTTTTTATGAGTTAACTACCCATACTGGGTGACCAAATTACGTCCTATCTAATTTGTTTCATCAGACAATTCAGTAAGATTTAATAGACGCAATTATTTTTCTTGGTCACACAACACCCTTTTAACTAATATAACTACTAAAATAATCGGATCATATAAGCTAGTTTTTAATTTATTTGAAAGGTGCCAGGATCCTGTATCAGAATCCACTGTCTAAACCCCTTTTATTTATTTAGTTATGATGAAATTATCTGGAAACTCCTGAGGATTGAGTTTCAGTACAGTGTTGGCAAAGGTAAATTATATTTTCAAATCTTAATGATTAATAATCATTAATAACATACAATGAATAGTTGGTATTAGAAATAAATATTTTTATACTAACAAATTAAAATTTAAAAATAAAAAAAACATATTATCAATTAATTAACTGGAAAGATGACACACACGCTAATCCAGATATGAATCAATTAATAAAAGAAAACAGTTCAACAGTTATAGTTCTTAGGTAAACAAGAGTCTTTTGAAACCTCCAACTCTCAGACACATAACTAGAAGGTAAAGAGAAGACCTAGATCGAAGTTGTCCTCCTCTTTTTATACCTCGATCCTGTTTTTGAAACCTTTGTGCATCCTTTTGCCCTTTTATCAGCATATAAGATAATAATCTTGTACACTCTCTATTAATTTAAGTTACAAAGTCCTTTCACAAAGTCCCTCTGCCATCTTTAATTAGTTAAAATATTTTTCTTTTAGCTTATCTGGATTAGTAATTTGTGTGTCTTTTGTTCTTTCTAATTTCTACTTTAATTTTTAATTAGATACAAAAAAAAAATATGGACGAAAATTTTACTTTCATTGTACGTTAAAAAAAAAAAAAAAGATTATACAAACCAAAAATTTAATTGCATCTTTTTAATAAGAATGCTAAATTTACTTTTTCTTTTTTTCTTAGCTTTTAAATATCTTACCAGATGATATATTTGTACCCTATAAACAAACAGTACAATAGTCATATAGATCTGAACTCAGTTCAATACCCATACATTTCGGTATCTTTGGTTCTTTAATAACCATAGCCACCACTATCCTATTAGGCAGGATTGATATTAAACTGCTGAACATCACATGATCACCATTTTTTATCCTTGCTTATAACTTATTAAAACAGACAAAACACTCCATACAATAGTGCCACTCACTGCAAGCCAGAGCAATCAATAGATGCCAGAAGGCTTGTGCTTAAAATCCCTATCTAGTGCTTACCCATCCAATATCTCCAGACTAGTTTCTTGCTTGTGGCTTTTGTCAATGAGGAGCTTTGGATCTGAGAGCACTGCATCTAGATCTTAGGATCTAATGCAACACTCCAGTAAACACCTTTTATCTACTTAACTACAAAACTATTTTCAATCCCAGCTCAGTAGCTTATATAGTCATACAGAATAGTGGTGGCTATGGCTATTAAAGAACCAAAGACACTAAAATGTAAGAGTACTGAACTGAGTTCAGGCCTATATGAATATATAAGGTACTGAGCTTGGATTGAAAAATTTATTGTGTTTTCAATTTTAAACTCATAGTTTTGTAGATAAGTAAAGATAAAAGGTGGCTGCTGGTGGGTTGCATTAGATCCTCAGATCTAGGTGCAGTACTCTTAGATCCAAATCTTCTCATTGACAAAAGCCACAAGTTAAAAACTAGTCTGGGGCACTTCTAGCATCTATTGATTACTTTGGCTTGCACTGAGTTGCACTACTGTATGGAGAGTTTTGCCTGTTTTAATAACAGTTATGAGCAAGCCTAAGAAATGGTGATCATGTGATGTTTAGTGGTTTAATACTAATCCTGTCTAATAGGATAGTGGTGGCTATGATTATTAAAGAACCAAAATATATGGGTACTGAACTGAGTTAACACCTGAGCGACTATATAAGCTACTTAGCTTGGATTGAAAATATTTTTGTGTTGTCAGTTTTAAATTCATAGTTTTGTAGTTAAGTAGAGATAAAAGGTGGCTGCTGGAGGGTTGCATTAGATTCTAAGATCTAGGTGCAGTGCTCTCATATCCAAAGCTCCTCTCTGTTTAAAGCCACAAGCTAGAAACTAGTCTGGGGATATTAGATGAGTAAGACACTAGATAGGGATTTTATACACAAGCCTTCTAGCATCTACTGATTACTCTGGCTTGCACTGAGTGGCACTACTATATGGAAAGTTTTGCCTTTGTAATCAGTTATGAGCAAGTATAGAAATGGTGATCATGTGATTTCTGTTAAAAATTCCATTAAATTTTAAAATGTATTTGATAAATGTCTATGAAATTACTTTTCTTGCAACCTGATTGTTTTCAGATTATATCTTTAACAAATTTCTGAAATAGTTGATGGGATAAATATTTAATTATAGTATTTTAATATTACTTTGTGCTTCAATTATGTCAATTCAGACCCTGAAAAAAATATGCTAATAGATTCCAGAATGTATTTTCATTGATTGGATATTGAAATATAATTATGTGCACTTTGGTTATAAAAAAATTTGTTACTTGAGTAAAAAAAATCAGGAGATAGGTTAAAAGAATGGTGTATTGCAAAACCTAGTACAAATGCCATTGATACAGTTCTTTATTAAATTTAAAGATTATATTAAGTTGCATGAAATGTAATAATTTTTTGATATTAAAAATTATTAGTAATCATTTAGATATTTATGAAAAATGGTATTGAGAATGGAGACATAGTAAAGAATTTAATACAAATTTTACACTGAAAATTAAACAAATTTATATGTATATAAGTCACATTCTCTATCTAAAAGCAATAATAACTAAGTAATAGCATGCTATAATTGATAGTAATGGACCATTACTTGCAGACTACTTAGCAATTTATTCTGGTATCTCAATTTTAAAGATTCTTTAGAGGCATTAATGGGCCTCACATCATTAAAATGCATTATATGTAAAACAGCTATTGAAAGAAATAAGGAAGCATGCTAGAGCAGTTAAAGGGCCCATATATTTATGAGTCATATATTGGATGAGTAAGCATTAGAAAGGCATTTTATGCACAAGCCTTCTGGCATCTATTGATTACTCTGGCTTGCACTGAGTGGCACTACTGTATGGAGAGTTTTGCCTGTTTTAATAACAGTTATGAGCAAGCATAAGAAGTGGTGATCATGTGATATTTAGTGGTTTTATACCAATACTGCTTAATAGGATAGTGGTGGCTATGGTTATTAAAGAACCAAAGACACCAAAATGTATGGTTACTGGACTGATTTCAGACCTGTATGACTATATAAGGTGAGCTTGGATTGAAAATATTGTGTTTTCAATTTTAAACTCATGGTTTTGTAGTTAAGTAGTGATAAAAGGTGGCTGCTGGAAGCTCCTCACTAGTAGAAGCCACAAGCTAGAAAGTAGTCTGGGGATATTAGATGAGTAGGCACTAGATAGGGATTTTATGCACAAACATTCTGGCATCTGGCTTGCACTGAGTGGCACTACTGTATGTAGAGTTTTGCCTTTTTTAATAACAATTATCAGCAAGCATAAGAAATGGTGATCATTCTTTAAATATTCCATTAATTTTAAAATTTATTTGATAAATGACTATGAAATTACTTTTTTTTGTAACCTGATTCTTTTCAGACTATATCTTTAACAATTTCTGAAATAGTTGATGGATAAATATTTAATTATAGTGCTTTAATATTACCTTGTGCTTCACTTATGTCAATTCAGACACTGAAAAAAATATTCTAATAGATTCCAGAATGTATTTTCATTGATTGGATATTATAAGTGAAATATAATTATATGCACTTTGGTAAAGATTATATTAAGTTGCATGAAATGTAATAATTTTTTGATATTAAAAATGATTAGTAAGCATTTAAATATTTATGAAAAATGGTATTGAGATTAGAGACATAGTAAAGAATTTAATACAAATTTTACAGTGGAAATTAAACTAAACCAAGTTATATGCATATAAGTTACATTCTCTCTTTAAAAGCAGAAATAACTAAGTAATACCGTACTGTAATTGATAGTAATGGACCATTACTTGCCGACTACTTAGCAATTTACTCTGGCATCTCAATTTTAAACCGCTTTAGAGGTGTTAATGGGCCTCACATCATTAAAATGCATTATATGTAAAACTGCTATTGAAAGAAATAAGGAAGCATGCTAGAGCAGTTAAAAGAAAAGATTCAAAATCAGGGCTATATATTCATTTTTTAGATACTGGTCAAAGAATGAATTGAGAAAAATCTTCATGCAATAAAATTTATTAAAAATTACAAAGAAAGAAAATGTTATGAAACTTTATATTGAGAGGAAAATTTAAACAAGTGTGTAAACATGGGTAAAGGCTCAATACAATTAAGGGAATTGATCATTGTTAAATTAGTGGAAACTTTAGAGTTATAATTCAAATATTTTTTTATAGATTTGTTTTATAGATTGAATAATGGGATTCTAATAAATTATTTTTTATTATTATATATATATTACTGTTGGTGTGTTTATTGTATTGTAATTTAAATTATGTCTACTGGATGGAATTGCTATAGAATATGTTGTCATGTGATTGTGAAAGAGGAAACATCTTGATAAAATTTCTATAAAGAACCAATGCCTGGTTTGATGTGTTAAACAAAAATTTTTTATTTTATTTTTTAAGTTGTCTATTTTAATTTTATATAAAACTGATTATTATTTTAAAGTATAAAGAGGATAACATTATGGACAATATTTAATTTTGAAATTTGACCATTTGAAATGAATAATAAACAGATAAATGAAGTAAAAGTAAATAAAAAGACTTATTGGCCAAATATTTTATGCAATTGTTCTTCGTCTGAAGATATCTTGAAGTATTTAGGCAATAATGATAATATAAAAAGATATGGTGGTAATAAAAGTAATTCAGTTTTGTTCTAAGTATAGGTTTATAAAATATATGAACTTTAACTTATTAAGATTTTGTCAAGATTTAAGACTGATGTAACTAATCTTATAAATCAATTTTCAAAAAAGGGGAAGTTTAATTGAACAGGTTTTTTGTATAAGGACAGATAGTAGGTAAAAGAAGAATGTATATATCATTTGAAATCTAACTTGACATTTATTCACAGAATTCTTAGATGCTCATTATATCATTGTTTTTGCTTGAATATTAAATTTGCAAAAGTTATTTCCTGTTGTATCAATATCAATAAAAGACCAGTTTTTTTTGTAGACTTTAACAGATATGCTGGTGGAAACAATAAATTATAGGCTGAAGTTACTGGATATAATGCTATTGAACACGTAAAGTATGTATTATAGAAAACTATTTAGTAAGAATAATACTGTAGACAAACTTGGTTGCATTCACACTCAAAATGATGGCATTTTATAGATTGTTAAAGTTAAAAGGAGGTATAAAAAGAATCAATATTTCATAGATACTTATACATACATATTGTTGAACAGATGACTTTATTGTTCTTATGGTAAATATATTAGTTGGAAAGCTATTTGTACAAGTTTCAAAATCTGTTAACCACCAAAACAGCTCACTTTCATTTCAAGTTAATCATATTACTGCAGTATGAATTTCTTTTTAAGATGTATGTTGTGGAGATAAGACTAGCTTGGGGTTTAATAAAAAAATCTCAAGTGATTTTCCTACAATGATTATGTTATTAATGACTTATTAAAAATGAATATGAGAATAACTTTGTTTAATTGATTAATTAAATAAATGAGAATATTTATAAGCAAAATAGAGATGACTGAGCAGTATAAAAATGACTGATGAATTAAAATTATCAAAGAAATACCCATATGCTGATTGTAATCACTTTAGATCCTATTTTGAAAAATGATTTAAATCAGTGAATGACACTCTTTTTTACAGCACTGATTATATTTTGAATAGATGTATTTTGATAATGTTTAAAAACTCAGATGACAGCATTAAATAATATTTTCATTTGATTGATTCATTTAGATGTTAAGAACATTTCTTTGCAATAAAAAACTGTTTGTTTTGATGGGGTCACTGAATAAATTTTAAAAAGGGATAATGATATATTTGTTTGATAATTATTGAAAGCATTTTAATTTTATATTGATTTCTGAAGATGTGCTAACTGATCTTAAAAATATTTTTATTATTACAATTTATAAAAATAAAAAGATTAAAAAGAAAAGAATTCAAAAGTTTTCATGAAATTTCATTGTTATCCTCCACAGAAAAAATACTTTTAAAAATTTGATATTGTTTTCAGTTAAGTAGGAATGATTTTAGAGAAATTTTAGAAAATCAAAAATCATTCAAGAAAAGTCTCATAAGAAAATATATATTGCTTTTATCAAATTATTCAAGCTTCATGACTCAGTTTTAATCAAAAAAGTTTATAATAATAGTCAAAATAAGAGTCATAGATCACATGACCCAATTCTCTTAGCTTGTAAGATATAAACAATGAACATTGCCAATTGCGCAACAAGCTTTGTGATAAATGCTTAGCCAGAGAAAGCATTTAAAATATTTCCATTAGGAAACCCCCACAAACCTCTGACCATGGTTTTGTGCTTTGGCACTCCTCAGAGAGATGCTAGGGTAGCTTCAAACACTAGATCTAAAAATACCAACCCAAAGCCAGCATTTATCTAAAAGTTATCTATTGAGTGGAAAATCTGAAATTTTCAGACACCTACATGTCTTCAAACCCAGCTATCCAACTCAAATAGCTATATGGGGCTGAGAGATCTTCATCCACACCATATATTAATAGTTTTAGCAATATAACATCACATAAGACTTAAGGCAGAGACTATAAATAATCAAAATAAGAGTCATAGATCACATGACCCATTTCTCTTAAGCTTGTAAGATATAAACAATGAGCATTGCCAAGTGCTCAACAAGATTTTTGATAAATGCTTAGACAGAGAAAGCATTTAAAATATCTCCATCAGGAAACCCCCACAAACCTTTGACCATGGTTTCGTGCTTGAAGACATGTAGGTGTCTGAAAATTTTAGATAACTTTTAGATAAATGCTGGCTTTGGGTTGGTATTTTTAGATCTAGGGTCTGAAGCTACCCTAGCGCCTCTCTGAGGAGTGCCAAAGCACAAAACCATGGTCAGAGGTTTGGGGGGGGGGAGTTTTCTGATGGAGATATTTTAAATGCTTTCTCTGGCTAAGCATTTATCACAAAGCTTGTTGAGAAATTGGCAATGCTCATAGTTTATAGTAATGTTTGGAATTGATATGAGAAGCATAATTATTTATGAGGAAGTTATGAAGTATTTGAAATGAAAACTGGAGTTAAATAAGATTGTATATTAGTCCCAATTTTGTTTTCCATTTTTATGACAGTGGTCCTTGAGCTAAATAGATATCCAGATATGATACAGATTTGATGGGGAATTTTTAATTTGAAATGATTAAACAAAAACAAGAATATTTTCTTTGACCTTAGATTAATGACATACTGATGACTGAGCTAGTCTTGCCATTTCAAATGATGATCAACTGAATAGGTTTAATGTTTTGAATGCAATCTTAATGATTAATATTCAAAAGAACTTATCAATCAATAATATAAAAAAAATCTTCAGAATTTTTTGTTTGGATGTTTAGCTTGAGAATTTGATGAATTTAATGTTTTAAAATATTTTATCTTATTGATATAAATTAGCTACTTGTAAAGATGTTATTTTAATAATTTATTATATTGTAACATAATCCTTTAATTAGAAAAATTTCATTTAAGAATAAGTTTATAATGTTTTGAAAATATTAAGGCATTATCATATGTTCAATTAGCTTACTGGATGTGATATTGAATATACAATTATAAACACTCATCTTTGGTTAGAATAGTTGAAAAACAACAAATTTCCTAAAAGAGCATTGTATTGCTAACTTAATAAAATATAAAGATATCTTAAAGACACTCTAAAGAGAAATAACTAATTTTATTGTTAGAATATGGCTGGGAATAGAAAACAAAAATGTTTCAGTTAGGTAGAATTTTTGAAATTATTTCAGATAGCAAAATAGATTAAAATATAGTCACAAGAATTCAATTAAGTGTAGATATATTTGTGTTTTATGGATTGATTTCTGTAGACATCTCAAATTTTAGTTTTTGAACTTTTTTTTTGTATTCTTTCTGTCTCTTTTTGGAATTAGATGGTCATAGTACAAGTGATTGTTAATAATGATGACTTTATCATCATCATCAACCATTATCAATCCACTGCAGGATGAAGGTCTCTCCAAGTTTAATCCATCTTCTCTGATCTTTAGCTTCTCTTCTCCACAACACCCCTACACATTTTGTTATTTCATCCATCCATCTCACATGTGGTCTCTTTCTGGGTCTTTTACAATCTCTTGGAATCCAGTTTAAAATTTCAATTGTCCATCTATTATCATCTCTTCTAGCAATATGTCCAGCCCAACTCCATTTCAATCTTTTAATTTTTTCAATAAAGTCAGTAACACCTGTTTGTTGTCTTACCCATACATTGCGTTTTTGATCTCTTCTTGTTACTCCCAACATACATCTCTCCATACTCCTTTGAGTGGTCTGAAGTCTCTGTATTGCTCTTCTATTAAGTGTCCAAGTCTCAGATCCATAAGTAAGAACTGGCAAAACACATTTGTTAAAAACCATCCTTTTCAAACACATAGGCATATTTCCTTTTAGTATCAAGTTATTTCTACCAAAAGCACTCCAACCAAGTTTAATTCTATGATTAATTTCCTCCATTATGTTTCCATCTGTATTAATAATCTGACCAAGGTATTTGTAACTGTTAACTTCTTCTAATTCTTCATAATCAATCTTTATTTTCATATTTTGAGCAAATCGATTAAACATTACTTTAGTCTTTTTAACATTTATCTTTAGTCCTACTTTTCTACTTTCATCAGTTAACTCCTGCAACATTTCCTGCAGCTCTGAAGCATTATTTGCAAAAACAACTACATCATCTGCGAAATCTAAATGACTTAAATACTCTCCATTTACTTTCACTCCTTTAGTTTCCCATTTTAATCCACAAAATACTTCTTGCAGCACTGCTGTAAAAAGTTTTGGAGATATGGAGTCACCTTGTCTTACACCTTTCTCAATGTTGATTTTTCCAGTATCATTATGTAATCTAATTGTTGCTGTTGCATTTTTATAAATTTTCATTAAAATATGACAATATCCTGGATCTATACCTTGATGATCCAATGCTTTAATCACTGAAGAAATGTGTGTAGAATCGAATGCCTTTTCATAATCTACAAATCCAAAACATAATGCCAACTCATATTCGTTTGTCCTCTCTATGACTTCTCTCAATACCTGGATATGATCTATTGTACTAAAACCACTTTTAAATCCAGCTTGTTCTCTTGGTTGGTGGAAATCCAAAGTTCTCTGTAGACGAGTTGTAATTATCTTGGTAAAATTTTTATATAAAACTGATAAAAGGCTGATAGGTCTGTAATTTCTAATATCTTCTTTATCACCTTTTTTAAATATTAATATTATTACTGCATTCTTCCAATCTTCTGGTACATCTCTATCATTTAGACATTTGGTATATAACTTTGCTAATGTTGCTGTTGCATTTTTATAAATATTCATTAAAATATGACAATATCCTGGATCTATACCTTGATGATCCAATGCTTTAATCACTGAAGAAATGTGTATAGAATCGAATGCCTTTTCATAATCTACAAATCCAAAACATAATGACAACTCATATTCATTTGTCCTCTCTATGACTTCTCTCAATACCTGGATATGATCTATTGTACTAAAACCACTTTTAAATCCAGCTTGTTCTCTTGGTTGGTGGAAATCCAAAGTTCTCTGTAGACAAGCTGTAATTATCTTGGTAAAAATTTTATATAAAACTGATAAAAGGCTGATAGGTCTGTAATTTCTAATATCTTCTTTATCACCTTTTTTAAATATTAATATTATTACTGCATTCTTCCAATCTTCTGGTACATCTCTATCATTTAGACATTTGGTATATAACTTTGCTAAAATTGTTTCTATTTTTTCACCTGCTTCTTTTAATATATCAATTATAATTCCATCATTTCCTGGAGCCTTTCCTTTCTTCATACATTTAATTGCATGTCTCACTTTTTCATTTAAAATTCTGGGCAATTCGGAAGATGTAATAGATATAGGAGGTACTTGTTCTTTATTACTATATAATTCTTGATAAAAAATCTACCAATTTCATGATGTCATCTCTCTTTTTAGTAATAATTCCATCTTTTTTTCTTATTGCAGATATAAATTTCATACCAATACCAAAATGTTGTTTAACATTCTTGAGACTTTTATTTTCTTCTACAGCTTTCCTTGCTATTTCACAGTTATACTTTCTTATATCATTTTCAACTCTTTTCCGTATCATTTTACAAAATTCGAGATATTCAATTCTTTTTAATACATCATTTTTGTATATCTTCATATTCCTTCTTTTCTTCATAAATTCTCTAGTCTCAGTAGAAATTTTATTAGTCAATTGCTGTTTTTTTCTACCAGCTATCTTTGGTGCAGTTTTTAAAAGTGTATCAGTTATTTTCATATTAATTTCATTCCAATCTGAATCATGTTCAAAATCTCCTAACACTTGAAACCTATTTGTAAGTTCTGATTTAAATTCATTAGAATGTTTCTGAAGATTAGGAATATCAACTGTAAATATTGTTTTTCTTAATAATTTTTGTCTCTCTAGTTTTACATTAACATGTAACTTACACCTTACTAATCGATGATCACTTCCTGTGTTAAATTTATTAAGTACATTACAATCTTGAAATATGTATTTTCTGTTAGTCAAAATATAATCCAATTCTGCTGTACCTTCATTTGGATGTTTCCATGTCCATTTCCTTTTAACATTTTTCTCAAAAAATGAATTCATAATATAAAGTTTTTCTTTTTCTGCGAACTCCACAAGTCTATGTCCTCTCTCATTTCTATTATCATAACCAAAATTACCTACAGTAATTTCATCTTTCATTTGACTACCAATTCTAGCATTAAAGTCTCCCATAACAATTTTAAAATGTTGTTTACTCTGATCAAAAGCCTTTTGTACATCCATATAAAAATCTTCTACTACTTCATCACTATGAGAACTTGTTGGGGCATAAACCTGAATTATCTGCATTTGGTATCTGCTATTAAGTTGTATAACTAATCTTGCCACTCTGTCCAATACACCATCAATCTCCACAATATTGTTCTTCCACTTTTTATTTATAATGAATCCTACTCCACTTGTATTTCCAATATGTGTGCCTTTATAATAGAGTATATGTCCACTTTTTAAATCAATTGTTTCTTCACCTTTTCTTCTACTTCACAAAGTCCAATAATATCACATTTAATATAAGATAGTAGTTCTTCTAATTCTTGCAATCTTCCTTCACTTGAAAGTGATCTGCCTATGCATTTACATTACTAAATATATATGTTAAACATTAATATCCACACATCTCTCCTTAGGTGCATATTGATATTAGAAATATTCTGAGAGTGCCTTAATTGATCCTCACTTATATAGAAGTGTAGTAGTTGTAACCTGAGTAAGACTATCCCTGAAGAGAGCCAAGTGCAAATTCTCCCTGAGCTCGATTACTGAAGCATAATTGAGCCAGAAAGGGAAGTGAGATGTGGACAAACTAGTCTAACTTACTTCTAGATTTAATGTGTGAATATTGAGATAACCCATTGAAGGTAAATGTTATCATACACTAACCATTTCATCATGCCAGTGCCAGCATCCTCCCAAAGACCCCAGGTCTGACCGTAGTTAGATGCGCTCCCCTTTCTTGTGATAACTACTGGCCTGTTACAATATATTATTTGTAACATTATAGTTTGGATAGCATTTACAATAATGAATGTTCAGCAGTAAATAGTTTAATATTTAATAAAAAAATTTATCATTTATATATTTCCCAATATAAAATGGCTTGGCTTCTGTATTTATAGATTTCAATTTTTTTAATACTTTTTGGGGATATAAAAAAAAAATCATGCAGATTGTCACTTTCAAAATGCACAGATTTAATCATGTCCTTACTTTATGATGCTAAGCAAGGAGGAATATTCCATTTTAGCAGATGGAGACCAGCATTACCTGCTGATCTATTAATATTTGATCACTCCCTCCCCTTCTATCAGTGACATAAACAAAGTCTAATCATTTTTGAGATTCATATTTTTTATAGTTGAAAGAGCAAACTAGAGCAATATGCTGGTTATCTTGAATAGAATATTACTAAAAACCCACCAATTCCTCTTGTTTTGATAGTTTTTAACAAACTCCCAACAACAACTGTCCAATGGTCTATCAGAAATATCAAAAACAATTCATTACAGATTGAAACAAAATTGACAGTCTTCTTTATGGCCATTATTTGTCTACACAAGATCTATAAATTGCTGACAAATTTATAAATCACTGTATGATGTTAAAAAAGAAAAGAGAAGAGAAACTGTGAAGAAACAAAATTTCTCCAAGATCTAATTGTAAAACCTTCAAACCTGTTTTTTTTTATATATGAAAGCTTGATGATGGTAAAAAATCTTCTGAAAGAATTATTATTATTATGAGTATTACTAGTCTTCTGTGTTAGACTTTAAACCTAAGATTGATAGAAATGAGAAAAGGCATCTTTGGAGCAGAACATCAAACTTCCTTTCATAATATTCTTCTGATACTGGCGATTTGTCTTTGATTGTTTTAAATTAGAAAAGTCCACACAAACAGATGCCATACTTCCAGAGTTTTTAAAAATGTAGAAATCTAAAATTCAAAGAATGATTAGCAAAACTATTTAGCAACATTATTAAACTATTCTATAAATTTGGCATAAAGAGTAAAGTTATAGCAATCTTAAAATAAACCTATCAATGGTGCAAAAATTATTGTGTTTTCTTATAAACTGTTTGAGTTGTATTAACATAAATTTTGTCAATCTGTAAACAGACAGAATTTAAGAAAGAAAGAAGCTGCCATGAATACATTTAATTTTTAACAACTCATGTTGAAAAAGTCTTTCAAAATAAATTAAAAACTGATGTTATGTAATCTCTATTAATGATTTTCTTTGGGAAAATGGTCTAAAATTTTCTAAATTTCTTAAAGATAGGAAAACCCTTAATTTACATGACAAAATTTTCTTCAGTAAAAAAAAAAAAAATTCAAGTGACACTAAATGATAATCTTAGCAGATCAAAATTTTTTATAAAACAATCTGTTGAAGGAGCAGTTATCACAGCATTATATTGCAGATACAGGATGCTAGAAATTTATCTGTGAAGATGACATTGCTTTATCACACACAAAAAAATCTTTTTCAAGGACTGCATTTTTATTTTTAATCCAATAAAGACAAAATTTCAACTTTTAATCTGACAATATGAAAAAACATGAACTGAATATAACCTTTTGTAACAATGAATTGAAACTCAATCCTGTTTTATGCTATTTGAGACTGACTTTGGACTGTAGTCAAACTTCTTTTCTTCAGCTATTTAAGATAAGATTTGAAATAATTTCTAGGATAACTTTCTTGGAAAGGAAAAATGCCCATACTAAAATTCTAGATATTCAGTTAACTACAGCTGGTCTACTCAAGTATATTTCTTTACAGTGGCTTTCTATTTTTTTATACATTCATCTTTCAGATATTAGAAGAGAAATTACCTTACTGAGAATTTATATAAAGTTGTGGTAATCAGATTTTTCAATAATTCAAAATGCAATTCATCATCTGAAATTTTTATCATATCAAGATCGCCTTTCTGAATATTTTCCAAACTAAAAAGTTATAATGTAAAAAAAATAGACATTTCCAAGCAATTAAAAAGTTATGGTGTAAAAAAATAGACATTTTATAGGTTACAAATTTGATCTTCCTATACATTGAATCTGATCAATAGGGTTTAGTTGTTTCATAAATGATATGTAATAGCTTTAATTTATATAGATGTAATTAAATATAAGTCATGAATCATCTAATTAATCACTATCAAATCTCTATAATAGCATACAAGACTTAAAATATATTTTTTTGATTGGAAACTCTATAATGATATTTTGTTGATAGTTAAAGTCATTAAAAAAAAAAGACATTAACTTATTTTGTTGCTAACAAAATATATATATACTTTTTAAAATAGATATAATTGAGAATAATTATTCATTCAAATTTGATATATGTAAAATAAGTTAATTTCCTGCAATGAATGCAGAATATCCATTCTTCCATTTTTTTTCATTCTGCTATGTCAACCTATTATTCACCTTTGAAAAGTGTGTTATATTTTGAATATTTTATGCATTTCCTGTAAACTTTGACAGATGTTTGTTTGCATAATTATGGATTGGCATATATCATTAAATTTACACAGCAATAATTTTTTGTAAATAGATATTGCTTATGATCTATGCTTATTCATTCCTTGAGCATAGTCATGCCATTTTGTTTTTCTCTTCATGATTTATTACTCTTTTCTTACATGCTGCTTAATATTTCATTTTTATTTGACTTTCTGTGACATTCCTAAACAAATTTTTAATCACACCTACTTTTAAAAAAGCTTAATTATGCTTGTGATTAATATATACTACACATTATAAACTTCTGATACTGCAGTAAAATGAAAAATGACAATAAATTGTTATTGTTGATAGGAAAGTCTTGGATGTCAACAAAATTGATTTTCAGTTAATCACTTATCCACACATACATGTATACTGTTTAAGGCTAACATTATACACATTAAAGATTTAAACTGCCAATATATGTAGTTTATATATATGCACTTTTATACAATATATGCTTAACATTTAATCAATCTGTATGCAATCATAGCTTGCTAGCAAAGTCAATATTTTCTGTAAATGTCTGTAACAATAACAAAAAATTTCATCGTTTTCATATCAGTGCTGTAAATCAAAACTATGGCTGGATAATCTTGGTGACAAATAGTTTTTCAACAAAACTCTTGCTATCTGTTTTCTCCTCTCTTGGAATTAAAAAAAAAAAGATTTTAAATATAAGTTAAACACAATATTTAATGTCATCAACATTTTTTTTTTAATAAAAAAAATCATTATATTGATTGGTTTTTTTTTTTCAAATCTAACTTCACATATATAAATACAGACTGGATATAAACATTGTCTTAATAAATGGGAGAATTAAAAATTCCTGTCATTATTCGAAATATTGTCTTGAATTCTTTATTTAAAATCATTAAGACATAGGAAATAAAAGGAAATGATTTCGTGCGTTTAATTGTAAAATTTAAAACAATTATACATTGTGTTCATATATTATAGATACGTTATTATAAGTATTTATGGTTTTTGTTATAAATACACTTGTCAAACTTACATAAATCCCACACATAAATACACATATATTTGTCTTCTATATATATATATATTGTATAATTTAATTAAATGACCCCAAAACAAGAAGAAATTATTTGATGTTATAAATAATACATATTTTTATTTAATTATTTAAATATATCTTCATTGCTTAAGAAATGGAATAAAATTTTTGGTTTATTTAAATATGATGAACACAAAATAAAAGTGTAATTCAATTCATATAATGGCAGAAATGATGAATTCTATTTCCTGATTGAAATCTCTTTTTATTAACTAGAAAGATGTCAATAACTAATTTGCATTTAATTATTTATACATAAAAATATACATGCACTATATACCATACATTTTATAACACTTAACACAGGTTGACTGATAATTCAAAAGTTATATTTCCCAAATCTTTCTAGATTAATGATTCTTTATGGTTTTTTCATAATTATTGTATACTGTAGAAAATCTGAATATATTATTTTGCCATACCTGCAATTACTAGAATTATAATTTCAGTTTTCTATAGTTAAAAAATTAGAAATTAATTAAAAATAAATTCAACATTCTTATTTTTAATTTTTGTTCACAGTATTTGAATAGTATGTAAACTCATGTTTATAAATTATTATAAATGCATATTATAATGTAATTCATTAATATCAATGAATTTTGTTATTTACAACATGGTTTGGAATCAGATATCATGAATACACGAAGATTATTGTATTATTATACTAATTAAGCAATAATTAAATGGTAATTTGTTTCAAAAAATGGAATTTAAAAATTATTATTTAAAAATAATTAAATTTAAATCTATTGCTGATTTTATTATAAAGAATATTGTTTTTTTTTTCATATTTTTAAATGTTTTTTTTTAAGGTGAAGCTTTTTCATATGTTTGTTTTGATATTTTCTGAAGCAATTTTATTTTACATTAAGTAAAATTCAATCAAAAGGCAATTTTTCAAATCAGCCAACTTTTTAGTATTATTTTGAATTGATTTGTCATATTGACACTAGATACATTATGATCTGTAGTGTAAAAAAATTATTTTGAGACTTCAGCACATTTCTAACAAACTCAAACATAGTATGGTCATGAAACACTTTTACCAAACATTTGAGCAACATAATTTATACTTTTTATATACTAATAATGGTTGCCACAATATTCTCAGGATTGGATAAAGTTTTGAGTTTTGTGATGACTACAGTTATCTTCAAGACTTCTTCTGCAGAATCTATTTTAAATATTTAATCACCCTTTTGGAAAAAATAAAAATCATAATTATTAGTAATGGTGTTAGTAATAATGAATGAAAATTTTCAATAATTGTTATTTGAAGATTATAAAAAATGGACCAGGTCATTCTAATAGATATGAGAAAGAAAGCAAAGTATAATATATATTCTCTAAATCATAAAAGACTAATAATAATAATATAAAAAAATATTAAAAATTTAAGTTCTAAACATGATTTTGAGTAGCAAACTTTGTATATAGTTTTATATATTAAAAGAATTATTATAATACAAGGACACCATAAGATAATAGTATTGTATTTGACTTCAAATTAGAAAATCACATTTCATATTATGGTTGTTGGTTTTTTGCCTTGTGTAATTATATGCAAAGGAAGAGCATCCAACTTAATAAATAAATATTTTTGGAATAATTTTTAGTTAATTAATATAAAAGAATAATTAAGCTCAATTAGTTTAATGATTTTTTTTTACTTCAATTTTTACTTGAGGGCTCAAATATCACAGAATCTGCTTCGATATTAACCATGTGTTTGTTATTATTGTAATGCATAAAAGGGAGGGGTATCGTTTAATAGCATTGAAGTTTATATAATATAAGTTGTTATATATACACATAAACAAAATTTGGAACTGAGACAAAATAAAGTTTAAATTGCTTGATTGGAGTATGATTTTACATGGAAATGTGATATAATAAATAAATAAAAAACCATAGAGATTTTTGAAAGCTTTTAAGTTATGGGTATGGAGGAAATAAAAAAGATAATTTGAAATTAAAAAATCAGAAATAATAATAATAATAAATGATGGGGAAGAAATGTTAACTGAAACAAACTAAAAGTATTCCACCAGAGATATTAAAAAAGATGGAGAAATTGAAATAAAAAAAACAAAATATTAATAGATATGGCTGCAAAAAAAGTAGATGTCAAATAACTTTGGAGAATTGGACTCCTTTTTTCCACATAAAGCTATATTTTGTATTAGATGGTTTCATGTTAATGGCAGTTCCACTTCAAATTTTAATTCTTTGCCTGGGATTGAAATCTTTTTGTACATATTAAATTAATCCAGGCAACATGAGCAAATAAATATTAAAGCTCTACAATGTTTCATGTCTGTCCCATAACCATTTCAGTTAGTCATGCAATTATTGACAATGTGTATTTATCTACTAGAGGAAAAAGCAAAGAATAATATAAATTTGGACTATCTGAAAGATGATGATTTTTATGGATAATGATTTTTTTTCTTCAGAGGAAAAGTTCTTTGTCTGCAGTAGGTTGTTGGCATTGTTCTTTATTATATCTATGTATATATAACATAAGATAATGATAAATCATAGAATCCATAGGAATATCACAGTTTCCTTACTGATGTAAAGATTATTGTATTATAATTGTTAATTTGTTTTATTTGTCAGTTTATTGATTTATCGGATACATCACTCTTCAGAACTCTTTATCAGATAACAAGAGAATTGTACATTGGTTTATCTTAAGTAGCTATATAGAAAAATATCTTATACATTTTTAGAACTTTTCTATAAATTCTTTCCCCCAGTTATACCACATTCATACTCATTCTCATCATAATAGGTGTTCTAACAACTAGACCAGACTGTTCTTCTGTATACAAGCATTTTATAAAATGTAAGTTTTAAATTAGAATAATAATAAAAAAATGACTTGATGAAAATGCTGATTAATACAAAATCAGAAATTTTGTGATATTAGTAGATAAATCAGTCTAATATTAGGATCAGTTGTCATTACTGGTAATTTAAAAGACATATTTGGAATATGTAATGGAATGATTTTTTTTCTTTCCCTATATTCACATTAGTGTTGCATATTAAATGTTTTATGATCTGAACCATGTTGTTATAATTTTTTTATAGGCTTAGACCATTACATTAATAATACTGCTGCTGTTCTCTCCAATTGCTTTAATAATTAAAATTTTTCTTTGAGATAACGAAAATTTGTCCTTTTTGGGAAATTCTGCCAATAAACAATCTATTACTGGATTAATTATGACAGATGTTGCTACATAAAAAATGTCTAATTTTATTGAAAGTTTTTTATTTTAATGAAAAAGTGGGAGAATGAGACTGGTGGTGGAATCTTCAGTATTTAATTGAATAAAAACTTACCCATTGCAAACTTTTCTTATCTCTAAAATGACTGTTTTTTTTTTGCAGATATGAAAACTGGATTTTTTGTTTGTTTTACCTTCAGAATTGTTCACTTATATATATACAGTATTATAGAGCTAAATGAGGTCTTACAACAAAAAATAATCACATGGTTAGTTTCTTAGGATGTCATGTGAGGATTTAGGAAGTCTTAACTATAATTTTATTGGAATTCATTACAAAATGATGTTGATATTTTTGTGTCTTTGATCAATACTTTGCACCTAAATGATTGTTGGTTCTAAGCAGAAATTTCTTATTTTAGTCAGTATTACACTACAGAATATTAATATATCAAAAAGCACAATATAATATATATCTAATCTGCTTAACTACACATTAGCCACAGTTTACTTTTATTCTATTATTAAATTAATAACTTTAAATTTTCAATCTTCCTGGAGTTTCAAACACAACACATGTATAATATATATATAATATTAGAGGTTAATTGCAGATACCTTTAATTTTTGGCCAACAAGATATTAAATATAAAATATATAAAGATTAATAGTTAAAAAGTAGTCTATAGATATGCTTGGCAATGAAGTTGATTATAGATTCTTCTAATAGATACTGTAAAATAAAGTGAAACACATCTAGAAATATTTTTATTATGAGGATCAAATTGGCATTAAAATTGATATTGCAGGATTTATCAGATTTGATCTCACTGAAAATCTTTTATTTCTGTCACATAATTATTTAATATTCTTTGATTAAATACTAATCTGTAGTCACAATAACTATTGGGTTAAATCTGTTAATCATCACATGTTAATTAGGGTGTTGCTGGATTTGTTAGTTTCATTATGAATGGGGATGAGTTTGTCTTTTCTATTCATGCCATATTTTAATAAATTACTTAAGTGCTCATGGATTTACTATTCTAATTTATGATTAGACATCAAGTATTATTTCAAATTTTAGTGTTCAATGTTGTTTTAATGGATAAATAAAGAATTTAATATATCTATGATGACACTAATGATTCCATCAGTTGGCATTTGAAACATATACTGTTGATATTCTTTTTTGATTCCATTTTTCTTTTATTGGAAGTAAATATGGAAATACCATTATTGAGTTTAATATGTTTGCTCCCATATATTGCATATTTATTTTTTTTTGTAAGTTTTATATGGTTTAGGGTGATGGCAAAAAAAAAAAAAAAGCATAATGTATTGCTTGGAAAGTTATATAATGTTCATGCACTAAAATAATATATAAAGTACAAAATTTCATATAGCTAATTTAACAGAGACCCCCCCCCCCACCATTCCTTAATTAATACTTGATCCTTGAACATTCTATTTTATATTCACTATTTTACCATTGTTCCAAACTACACAGAGCCAGTAATAATATGAATGTGGCAACTAGGCTATTTGATCAATCAAATAAATTGCTTGAAATAGCATAATTTTCCAGCCTACTGATTACATAATAGGATCTAGTTTTTTTAGTTTAAAAATGTTTTCCAAAAAAAAAAAAAAAAATGAAAATATTGGACATCATGTATGATTAATCATATGGGAAATTTTGAGACAATCAAATATCATAAATGATAGGTTGAGTTTGATCCAAAAATCTTTAGTTTTTGAGTTTGTAACTACTATTCTGTTTATTTGCATAGGAAAGTTAAATAGTCAAGTGATAAACTTGGGAATTAAAGATCCTGTTGTAGAAGTTTAATTTGGCCCTTCAGGTTTTTAAAAACACACATGACCTCTTGAGTAACTAACCAATTGGTTATTTATTTTCTTAACTTCACAGCTGCATTAGTGAATTTATTTAAAAAGTTTGACATTTGCTTTGAGAAATTATGTCCCACATTTATTAATTTTTAAAACCTAACAATTTTAATTAAATTAATTAGGGTCATTAAAAAAAACATTTTTTTTTTTTTTACACAAATCAAATTACTAAAGTTTTCAATAAAAGAAATATATGGTAAGGTGATTCAATTTCTTCAAAATTATTTCCAGGTAATTTAGATTTTAAAATATATATTGCTATAAGTCAGGTCTGGAGATAAATGTCAAAAATTTAAATCACTTGTAGATATATATATTAATTTTACAAGAACAGTTAATGACTTATAATTAAGAATTTGCATTTTATTTAGTCTAATTGAAAAAATAATTGAAAATGAATTATACTTAATGGGAAGTAAATTGAAGAGATGGATGTCTGTTTACTACGATCTGTTGGTACTAACTAAAACAAATAAAATATAAAAATATATATTTAAAGGAAGTATTTTTTATATTTTAAAAGAAAAAATGTAAATCAATATCTTATGCCTGTTTGCTTTACCAGCTGTAAAATATGAATTTTTAATTTTAAAATGTAGTGAAGATTTGAAATGATACAAAAGAATATAAAAAGAATTATGTCAGAAATATCTAAGAAGAGTTATAAAAATTAAAAGAAGAGTTGACAATAGATGGCTTATATCATTCTTGACTGTATACCAAGAGCTAAAAAGCATTTTCAGAAGAGAAGTAAGGATTTTTAAGGGAGAGGGGAACTATTGATGGATCTTAGTGCAACATTAAAAAAGCTTTCATTGACTGAAAGTGATGATGGATCCATATTATACTAATGTTCCAAATTTTATTTCAAAATTATAAAACTTATTATGCTTTTAAAGAGGTTCTTAATATAACACATCAATTAAATAGGTATATGCATCTATGAGTAATTAATATACTCGTTTATATTTTCATATGTACTGTATATGCTATATATATACTTTTTATCATTTGTATACATATGTGTGCTTACAAACACATTTGTATGCACATATTTAATGTATAAAAATATGTATGTATAATATTGTGTATTACATATTTAGGCATAATATATGAATAAAATTTATTTTTATTTCTTCCTTTTTAAAAAAAATTGCTCTTTCAGTTTCCTGTTTTGCACAGTTCATGTGAATGTCTTACAGTTTACCTTGACATATATCCTGTCTTATAAATACAAAAGAAAATATGTTTGTTATTAGATAATGATATAAAAATAGATGACTTTTTAACAAATAACATTCTGTATGCAATATGTATGGACAAAGTTGATGGAATCTAATATGTACCTTATTGCATACTTAATGTTGGCTGCAGATCTGTCCAGATGTCTAGACTATTTGTTTATAAACTAGGAGCCATGACCTCTTGCCCAGGAAATCATATAAAATTCTAATGGATTGCAGAAAGTTTAGAAAAGTAAAAATGTGAAAAGGCTAATAAAATTCCCAATTACCCATTTTATGAAAAAGCAACATTGTTTCATTACAGTTTTGAATCTGCATTTAATGTCCAGGAAGTGGACTGGCAACCAGAATCTAAGTCACACTTACAATGCATTGTGTAATTCTAATAAAATGTATCAGAGATGTCATGAAAAAAAGTTTAAGAAGCCTTGTTGTAGACTTGATTAAAAATGGAAATGGATTAGTCTTGAGCAATGTGAGTGTCATCTTATTATTTTTTATCATGATTTATAGGTCTATAGACCTTTGAGCATAATAGTTCAAATCAGTTATTATGCTATCTGATAGTCTTTTTTTTTTTTTTATTTGATCAATTGAAAATAAATCTGAAATCTTTAACTCTTTGAACTCATCATTTTTATTCAGTTTTTTAATAGAAATTCTGTTGGTCCTATTTTAATTTTAGGGGATTGCCTGATTTTTTTTTTTTTTAGTAATTAGATATGATTCTGAAATGTATTAATCTCGAGAATCTTTACCAATCGATTGTTAAATATTTCATATAAATATCAATGAATACCAATTCCATCTCAACTGACTAGCTTGAGACTTTTTTCTTTCAACCAGAAATGGAATAGTGAACTTTTGATCATCAGCAACTCATTCTACTGGTAAAGCCACATTAATAGACTTCAGTTAATTTCATATTGCTTAAATAAATACATTAAGAACAACCATACACTAAAAAAAAAAAAAAAACAATGCCAGAATTGCTATGATCAACTTTTTTTGGGACTTTTTGATGCAGACAAATAAGTACTATTGCTTTGTAGATGTATGGATAGAAGTATGTTCATTGTGAAAGGAATTTTTTTAGCCACAATGAAATAGAAAACAGTTTTTGTTGATAATAATATGGCCATTAATGGTAACAATTTATTAAAAAATGTTTTATTTGTTTAATCTAACTTTTTTGATGTCTTATCTAGAAAAAAGGAAAAAAAAATAAACACCTTATAATAATATATTGGTGAAGATTATTTAATATACCTTTTTTTTTTTTTGTGATCACTGTATTGATTGTCATATGACCAATCCAAATTATCTTGTGTTTTTTATCCCTCAGTTACAAATAGTTTAACAATCATTTCTTAATTAATATTAAATGACCTTTTGAGTATATCAAAAAAACTTATCTTGCTTGAAAAAAATATCCAAATTCTACTTCAAACTTGCAATCAAGGTCATGACATGGAAATATTTTATTTTATAAACTTAAAAATGTCGAGTGCTTTTGGTTGTTTTTTGACTATAAATGCAGAGGTTAATCATTTCTATTGTAAAACTGAATCATGAAAAAACTTTTAATGTATTAGTCATAAGTGTTTTGAAAGACTGTATCACTTATTTATAGAGTAAAGATTTTTTGAATTGATAATTTATTTTATAAGATGATTATTGGTTTTGATGTTATAACATTGTGTTGACAATTTCTGCCAAATGTTAGTTCTTATCTGTCCTGACTCATATCATATGTATATTAAAATGATGGACATGGGAATTAAAGATTTTTAGATTATAGTTCAATTTGTGATTTTGTTTGAATGTCAGATGATCTCCCAAATGACTAATCGTTCATTTATAATCTAAAAGATCTACTTAGAATTTTGTCTGTAGATCTTAAATTCGAAGTTAAATCTTACATTCTAATAGATAATGGATTCTGCTAAAAGAAATAATTGGTTCTAGAATTCCATTTATTATATCATTGGTTCATTATAGCTTATATTGAAATATATATTTAAAGGTGATTCATTCCAGACCCCCAATAAAGATTAAAATTACAATACAAACAATTATTTAAGCAGAAAAATAAAAAGTATAAATATAAAAGTATATAAAATTAATTGTTGTACACACTGTAGAGTTATATTTTAATGAAAGTGAAAATTAATCTTTTAAAAGGGATAAAATTAAAATGTAAACTTAATATTATTTGTCTGAAAGTAAGTGATAATGGTATTTTACTTGTAATTATATGTTGACATTTCTATCAATTTAGAATTAATTGTTAAAGCCTTTAGAAAAATTCATGCATGCATATTAATATAAAACACAATGCATTTATTATTTTATTCTTTTCAGGTAATGCTGATCTGACAGTAATAATACTGTGATTGGTCAGGCCAATAACACCTGAAGAAGAGTAACTTATAGATTAAATGACTAACAGCTGAATATATTTGAAAAGTTTAAATAAAATTTGAATTTTTCTAAAGATCTTTAACAATTAATTTTAGATGATGGAATAGTCCAACACATAATTACAGATGTACATATCTTAATAAAAATTTACAAATCATTATTTTCCACCTACATAGATTCATTATAATTCTTAAGGTATCCAGCAAATAGTGCAAAAGTAAAAGTGAAATACAGAAGGTTTCATTTTAACTAAAAATATTTTAACTTGTTTTTGTACGAATTTTTAATTAATAAGATTTAAATTTTATTTAAATACGTATAATAGAAAATTAGAATGGTTTTGGAGCAAATTTGGGGATGGGGACCACAATTTGAATGCCTTCTCTTGTAGTAGCATTTATCATAAATAAATAAAAAAAGCTTGTTTAGAGCTATTAGCACGCTCTTAACTTTACATATTAGTAAGTGCAAGCTATATATAAGTCATGTGACTTCTGACTTGTTACTATTACTATTATTAAGGAGTATAACAAATTTATGTATTGGAGAAGCCTAACATTTTAAGATTCATTATTATTAATAAAATTTCATATTTTCTTATTAATTTCTTAAAGACTTATTATTTGAGATTTTTGATGCAAAAAATTCATAATTTTAAGTATCAAGATAATAAGATATTTGATAGTCTATATCAGTCAGAAAATAAATTGAAAAATATAGAAATATTCATTTTCATCTTAAGAATAAAATATTTTCAGATAAGAAAGTTAATGAGTTAAGGGATTTGTTTTGATTATTAGATGATTCTATGTATTTTAAATATAATAATATTTATATATATAAAATTAAGGAACATTAGATTATTGCGATATTATTTTTCCTTTGATTTATTTTGTTTATATCAATTTTTTGGAAGAAATATATATATTAATGTTGATTGTTATTATTTAATTATTTGTTAAATATGCTGCTTGTAGTAGAAAATTATGAATTATTGTTTTAATTTAATAGTTTGAATTGTTCACATTAAATATACTTTGGAGGTGATGGTATAAGTTTTATTAAAATTTTTAGATTTATGTGTTGAAAAAATTGTAAAATCAAGCATTTTAAATTACAATTATTTTATTAAGGATTAAAAAAAAAAGATATTTTATTCGATTAGAAAGTTATCACTAGAATGTATAAAAATACAATTTTATTTAATTGTTGATATAGAGATAATAATTTGTATTATTTAAAGGAGAAATAGTGCCACTTGCATGTTGGTGGAGTTACTAACCATATTAAACTATAAATCCATTGATTACTCTGGTTAGCACAAGGTGGCACTACTATATGGAGAGTTTTTGCCTGTTTGCATATTAAACTATGCAAGAATAATAATTGATATGTTATATTTCATTATTAACAATAACAACATGGAAATAATTAAATATATTTCAAAATATAAGAATAATGTAATTTATTTAAACAAACAATTGAAAATAAATATTTTCAATAAATTTCATCAATGCAAACATTTCAGAAGAAATTAAGTTAGCTTTTGTTATCATCACTTATGTAATAAGTGCATGCATCATATTTATTGAAAATATTTATTTTTCAGTCATTGTTTGATCATGAAATATATTATTTTTAGTTTTAATTTATAAATTAATTGTATCATTTTCATGTTTTGTTCATTTGCCTTCATTTAAGCCATTTGCCATCATTGCTAATAAAAATTTTAACCAACTGTTTTTTTTTAAAAACTTATTAATTGAATTACTTTTGTCCATTTTGATATAGTGGTCTCACCGACATATATTACATATATGCAATTAACACTGGATTATGAAGATTATGTAGATTTAGGCTATTCAAATGGATTTGTTAAGGTTTTCTTGAACAAAAAATATGCTAATAGTGATAATTTATATAAAAGAAATGAAATAAGGAAGAAAATAACTGTATGCCTTTATTTTTTATAATATGTACACATAACATATTAAAGGAATGTAGTGAAAAAGTTGGTAATAAAAATAATTTGAAAGGAGGCTATTATATTGAATAATTTGTTAAATAATAATAAAAAAGAATGAGTAATAAGTGAGAATATTTACATTTTTTTTGTTCATATAGCAATTCTATTTTGGTGAGATAAATTTAAATGAAAAAATAAAAGTTTATAAATGCCTTCACTTTGTTTGCACATGAATATGATACTAACTGTGAAATTTTGTTTGATATAACTTCTGTAGTCTTTTTTTTTTTTTGGGAATTAATCTTATAAGTCTGAAGCTCTTAATTTGATGAAAATGTCTTTTGATTTTATAGGTGGATAAAAGTTGCCATGAATTATGTATAAGATAATGTTATGATTTTAGTTGTAGATAAAAAATTTGCTGTTTGTTTAATTGTTAATGGGGGTTCTTTTTATTTTCATATTTGTTTTGATCTGACAAGTTGTATAAGACAATAAAACCAATTGGTAGTTGATATTAATTAAAATTGAACTAAAAATTTAAACTTAAGTAGTTGATGTTTAATTATTTATTAATATGTATGTCAGCTAAAAGCATACTGCACGTTTACATTATTCAGTGCATTGGTATTACAAATAATATCTTTATTTATTTATTTTCATTTTTCTCTAAATCTGAACTTTTCCAATATTTTTTTATGCTCCTTTTCGTATTTGCCCAAGTATTTCCTTGTTAATGCCATATTCCAAACAAAATATTTAACAAACTTTTTTTCTTTCCCATTTTAATGGACTAAAAGAAATCTCCTATCCTTAGTAAAATTCTGTTTATCCATTGCAATTATTATTTTAATATCTTTATCACTATTTTCATCATCATTATATAAGTAGTCCTATATATTTATAAATATTAAAACATTAATGTTCTATTTTTTCTTTTATCATCTCCATCTATAACATTGTTTTTAGGCTTATATATATGTATATTAATTTTCAATCCAATTTTTTAAAAGTGGCATAAAATTCTAATTAACATTTTATTAAAATTTTTTGGTATTTGCAAACACTGCCATACCATGGTAAAACTGAAGCGATTCAATTAAAATATCAATAAAAACATAATAGAATACCTGATTCAAGCAATATTTCTATCTAAAAGTTTGTACAATTTATATAAGTTTTGAAAATATATTTGTAAATTATTAATTAATTAAACATAGGATAAGTTTTGTGTTTAAGAATTGATTTAAAGGCTAATTTTGTTTTTATATAAACTTATTAGCATTATTGTCTTGCTTTAATAAATGTCTGGAGAGAAGGGAAAAAGATATGAAGCCCTTTGTTAAAATGAGATTTTTTTAATCACCCAATTTTTTTTTTTCCACCTACAAGATGTAGAAGTTGCATTTCTAACTCTGCTTTGAATATGATAGAATTGTTTAACATAGTTTTTAAAATATTTATAGCTTACTTTGGATTATATAAATCATTTTTTTAATAATTTTATTAAAACATCAATATTCAGTTATATTTTATATAACCATTAAAATATCACATGATCACCATTTTGTATGCTTATATAATTAAAACAGTAACAACTCTCTATACTATAGTGTCACCCAATGCAAGCTACAGTAATCAATGAATGCTAGAAGGTTTATGTATCAAAATCTATTCTTCCAATATCCTCAGACTAGTTCTAGCTAGTAGTTTTCATTAGTGGGGAGCCTTGGATCTGAGAGCATTGCATATTGGATTCATAGATTTATAATTAAATAAAAATATAAAAAGTCACTTCTGGGGGATTGCACTAGATCCAGAGATCTAGGTACAGTGCTCTCAGATCCAAGGCTCCTCACTGACGAAGGCTACAAGCTAGAAACTAGTTTGGGGATAGTAATTATGACTTGCACAGTGTGGCATTATGCAAAGAATTGTTGGTGTATATTTTTATATATTCAAAAGAAATATAAAATTGAATTATACAGAGAATTATATAGTAACTGCTGTAACATGTTTTGACTAAAATTTAATGGTATCTTTCATAATTTAATATATACTGTTGTTTTTTAAACATAATTTTGAGCAGTTTGCTGCAAATATTTGTTAAGTGGTTTCATATATTTTTATTATCATCATAATTGATAGCTGTCATTTCTAATTCTAATTTCAAAAGGGGGGGGGGTTAAAAAAACAAGGAATAAATAGTTAAAGATGATTTTGTAATATCTGTACAAATCATTTCAGGGAGCACAAATATGTCCAGATATATTGCACACTTTTCCTTTGATTTATCTATTTGATATCCTGTAATGCTATCCTTTAACTTCTGCAACAAGTTTTGTATTTTTTCTTAATTCTATGTAGTCTTTAAAAAAATATCAATATCTTCCTATAGAAGCTCTGATTGCGTTGTTGGATAAAACATATTACATAAGACTATAAGTTTGAATGTAGTGTTTGAGTATATGTTCCCTAATCAGAACACTATTACCAGAATTATTCAAACCATAAATTTATTATTTGTTATCTCCTCTCAGCCACTCATGCTAATGAGAGACTTTAACATGTCATATTCTACATTTGTAAATAAATGGTTACACCTCATCAATAGTCCACTTATAAGTAGTGAAGGGTCAAGTAATTTTGTTTTATTCATTAATGGAAGATACTTATTATTTATAGATCTAGTATTTTATTCACCATCACTTCACCACACACTAAAAATTCAGCTACTCCTATCTCTTCCCTCAGACCATGCAGAAATAATGATCATTCTTAATTTAAATTATATATTCTGTGTAATACTACACAAAAAACAACAACAATAAGAATCCTATTACATACAAGAACAACAGAATTTTTACTCTAAGAAATTTACATTTTATTAGCTAAACTAACAGCTTAGAAATAGACTCTATACAAAAATGGATATTGTACACACAAATAATATTACACACTATAAACTATGTTACAAGAACCACTACACCACCAACAAAACTCTTAGCCCTTGTTGATGAATTTCATAAAAGAATCACACATAGTATTTCAACTACAGAAAATAATAATCTATTAATTAAATTAAAAAAAAACTTAATCCACTTGTAATATGCTAAAAAAATACATTCTTAAAAAAAAACAGCCTTTTATCACACAATCACATATCTGGTCCAGACAATAAGCCAACCACCTGCAACAAGAGTTCCTTCAACATTAGTGACTGGAGATGTGGTTGTCACAAGTGATAATATGTTAACAACAGTTTACCAACCCTTTAAGAAAATACTTCAAAATGAGGCAGTATTCAAACCATCTTTTAGCTACTTTGGAATGCTGGATGATCCAGAAATATTCAAACCTCAAGATTTCATACAAAGTTTGGAGAAGATGCCAGATTCATGCCATTCAGGACTACCGGGTACACCAAAGTTTGTTTTTGCACATTTTAAGCTAGTTCACCTCTACTTATCTTGCAGACATAGCTAACCTTCTGTCAAAAGGGATATATCATAATTGAAATATATACCCTATGTAATAGTTCCATTTGTGAAGAAACAAACTTTGCTTTGTACAATGCAAAAACATAAGACTATATCCATGTGCCCATTGGGAATTAAATTACTTGAAACAGTAATAAAAAAACCAAAATTGAATCATACCTTATACCTTTGTTATCGCAAGTGCAATTTGCTAAAAAAGATCATCAACAGGACAAGCAGCTTTTGTATTCAAAACTATCATTGATAATGTGCAAAGTGTAAAAAAATACAGCCCAATAGCAGTACAACTGGATATAAGGACTACTTTTGATTCAGTATTAATTGATGTACTCATAAAAACAACAGAAAAACAACAATACCAAAATCAATATTATATTTTCTCACACACTTATTAATAAATAGAGAAATATACATAACTCTGAATGGGAAAATGTCTTTTTCTTTTAATTCATATCAATCAATCCCACAAGGATCTCCCCTTAGTGCATTGCTATTCACCACATACCTAAATCCATTACTTAATAACATTAAAAAATGGCTCCCAGGGATCTACATCTGTATACCCACACTTGATTTTAAAGTAGCCTGATCTCCACTTAGTGCATTGCTATTCACCACATACATAAATCCATTACTTACTAACATTGAAAAATGGCTCCCAGGGATCTACATCTATATACCTACACTTGATCTTAAAGTAGCCTGCATATCCTATATGGATGATATAACAGTTTTTCTAACAACTAAAAAACAAATACAAACATTAACTGATATATTACATGAATACACTCACTCCTATAAACTAGAATTTAATCTTGATAAAATGTGCATGTTGTATATATACAGACAAACACATACAAATGTATTTCAGGATAAACCTACAGCCTATTTAGGATTTTTCCTTTTACTTGAGTTACATGGCTAGGTGAAGGCAAATACAAAACAAACTAATTCTATTAGAACAGACCATATCCTCCCTTTCAAAAGCATATGTTTCTCTATACTCAAAAGTATCACTTATAAACATGCCAATTATTATAAAAATTACTTATTACACACCGACTATAGTCTACAAATTCCTCAAAGATTTATTCACTGGGTAGAAAACTTTTATGGGGAAAGACAAATAGTGGCCATCTCAATCAGGAAAATGCAGTATCACAACAACCTAAATGGATTAGGATTACATTCTATTTATGTATTTAGAATACAAAAAAAACTATTAATCTTATATCATCCATGACAAGAATATATTCATATTTAGAAGTCATTCTTAAATTAACACCTACAGACAAAGCTCCTCCATACACAAAATACCTGCATATAATCTTAGAATCTATTAAATCAATATTTAATCTTAACATAACTTTTCCACAAAACAAATGCTGCTACTGGAATACATATGTAATTCTATACACCAACACAAATTATAACTTAGACTTGCCATTGCTAGGCATTAATAATAAGCAGTTAATACATAGATTTAAATATTGGACACTCTAGGCCAATTTTTTTGATTTTCTACTAAAAATGAACATGTGATCATTACCAACATTATATTTCATGAGATGTAAGAGAAACATACTTAACATTCACTATATGTAAGTTATGCCACAGATCAGGAGAGAAACAAAAACATGTTGTTTGAATGTAGTAGCCTACAATACACTTAATCTTATATTACAAAAATTTATCAGAAAAACAATGCTACTGTAAGCTCAATTATAGAGTCTTTTGCAAATATCTGCTTTGCAGAAATAAGTACAACATTTATACTATATGCATTATGGTGCAGCAAGGTGCACATATCTTTACAATAATAATGCAAGAAATTTTAATACTTTTAAAACCAAATTAGAGACAATAAAACAAAGAGATAAAAAAATCAGCCCATCAGACATTTTTGCAGCCACTTGGTCACTTGTCCATCAGTGCCCTAACTTCTAGTTAGATGTAGTTTCTGTTTCCTATTTTATTATAAATATTCTTAATAATAATATAATTCACTGAATGCTATTGAAATTATTCATTGCAGTATTCTTTGATTAGTTTTGTATAATTTTTTTTCCCATTTAAGCTGAAATATCTGTAGGTGTATATATCCTTGAATAAAGTTCCTTTTAAAACTAAAATATATTATATAAATATTGTTTTTGATATATAATATTTAATAGCTAACATGTTTGCCCTTTCTTTTGCTATAAAAAAGGCTTTTTTCTATTGGCATTAATCTTGTGGTCATGTCTCATTTAGATTGTTGCAAGAGAAAAATATTCCTTCTACTCACTAGATCCGTATAGATCTACAGTTAAATTCTATACTTGTAAGTGGGAAAATAAATGACAAATAATAAATAGAATTATTAATTAGCTTCCTTATAAACCAATCTTTGATGTTTAACATTTATATATCTTGAAGTGCATAATGTAGGATGAAATATTAAGCTGCATAAATAAATTATGCAAACTATCACCAATGATGATCAAGTATTATTACTTAATTATAATCCTGTAAAGTGGTCTCCAATAATAGTTTTGTTTTTGCTCATTTCCACTTTTCTATTTTTCCTTCCATAAGTTATTGTCACATTTCAATCACAATATATTATTATACAATAGGCTTATCATCATTTATATGTTGTGATATTATATAATAACTAATGATATACAATGTATATGCAGCAGGAAAATTGGTCATTATATGTAGAATAACTGCTGAAATGCAAATTAATCTGATTTACATATTGCAGAGAATATTCATATTTTGCTACAATTTATTTCATTATATTAGAAATACTGTATGGAGTAAGTCTTAATTATATTGATCTTCTAGCTTTATACAACACATTTAACTTGTAATTATTTTTGTTGAAATATAATTATACATCAATTACTTGTGTAGTTTTGTATTACACTTGACATTTTTACATATTAACTATTCAAAAACATTGTGACCATGCTTCAAACAGTTGAGCATTATTTATTTATTTTTTTGATTTAACATAGTAGTAAAGTGATGAATGAATCAAAGCTCAATATTTACTCCTGAATGGATAACCATTTGATAGTATCTCCTGTTATGATTAGCTTGATTTTCAGCTGCTCTTAAAATTTATTCTAAGTATCAACCATAATTTATTCTTTAATTATTTCCATATCAGGTTTGACCTCGATTTTTTTTCTTTTGTTTTCTAATTTTTTATCTCTGCCTTTTCTCTTCTAGAATTAGAATAGTTTTTATTTTTTTTTGCGTAGCTGCTAATGAATATGTTCTGTTCAAGATTCGTTATACAGCAGTGAAATAATATTATTATTCAAAAAATCAGAAATCCAATACAAGCTTTAACATTTTTAAAATATCAAATTAGCTTTTAGTAATCTGAATACATTTATTTTTTATTTTTACTCTTCCCATTTCATCCTGTCATTGCGGAAACTATAAATTTTATCCTTACTATTTTTTTTTTAAAAAAAAATCCTGTATTTTTAGAATCTCATTGCTAAAAATAATTTGTATGTTATAAATAAATTTGATTAAGAGAAATCAGTTTAAAAAAATTATAGAATTTGAAACGAAACAATGCATGATGGATATTTTTAGGGAAAAAATAAAAAATTATTGAA
The DNA here is from genome assembly GCA_028023455.1 of Epiperipatus broadwayi. Lineage (NCBI taxonomy): Eukaryota > Metazoa > Onychophora > Udeonychophora > Euonychophora > Peripatidae > Epiperipatus > Epiperipatus broadwayi. The sequence goes on along the minus strand of JAQFVV010006257.1, from coordinate 3,040,708 downwards.
TTTGAGATGAAGCAGTGCATGATGGATATATTTAGCTGAAGCAAAGTATCTTGGGATATTTTTTGTCTCTTACATCTGTTTTCATATTTCAGATTGGTTTGCTGAAATAAATCTGTGGAGGAATGATCATATATTTTATATAGATACTCTTAATGTGTATAGTTATATATTAAACGTCTTTTAATGAAATTATTTATATAACTTCTATTTAAAGTAAATTACATAAATTCTGCATTTGGGGAATTATTTGCCTTTTTCGGATATTTTATATATAAATAGGTGTGACAGAATGAGGTTCTAAATTATAAATTCTTTCTTACATATAATCTTTTAAAAAATAACATATATGAGAAAAATGGATGAGAACTTTGTTATGAAGAAGAGAAGCTATAGTTTGGAAAAACTAGAGTGAACTTTGGTAGGCTTTCATCCTGAAGTAGTTACAAAATGAATTGATGATAATGTAAATATGTGCATTCTTATCACGTACATCTTTTAAAACAATAAAATTAATGTATTCCTAATTAACTCCATAAGCTTTATTTCAGACATTATTATAAGAGAGTAATTCATATACAATGTACTTTATTGTATTTCTATGTAAAAGTATAAAACAAAAGTTGATAAAATATATATGTTATATATCTCAAGGAAGACTTAAAATGTATTACATGTCCATTTAAGTGTTAAATTTTAGGGGGGAGGGGCAATAAAAACCTATTAAAGACAGAAAAAGTTTTGGTATTGAAGCAGATGCACAGAAATACAGTTTTAATTCTATTTAATGAAATAAGTATATAAAAAATTGAAAGAAAAAAAAGACTTGATTTGTAAGTGGAGCTGTTGCCAAAGTTGCATTATCTAAGAGAACACTACTATGATACAAATGCTGCTTGGGAAAAAGAGTGTGTGGAGAAAATAAAAAGAAAGAATAATTAAAAAATATGAGATTTTTTTTTTCATATGTCATAGCATCGGCCGGGACGCAAACCCACAACCATCTGCAAGCAACTACTTGCTTTCATGGCAGCTGCGATACCTCTCGGCTAACAAGCAAGACTTATTTGTAGCTGGTTTGATATTATAGTTAGTCTGAAGATGATATGACTATGTTAATTTTCATATGGTCATTTGAAAAGAAATTCCTAGGGTACAATACTGAGAGAATGATGGCAGAAGCACTGTATAATACCTAAATTAGATGTCTAGTTAACTCATAAAAAAAAAACTTAAGTCAATTGTTATGTAGCAGTAATCTTAGTGTACAAAAAATGGAATCGGTGAGGTAACTGCTAAAGGAAATTAGTATTGCCCTAGTATTACATGATTTCTTCACTCTATTTGCATTCATTATTGGTATTTTAATGATCTACTTTAGAGCAGTAAATAATCTGTATATACTAGTCCAAACACCTTGGTACTGCTATGTGATATCCATTGATTACTCATGCTCATAATAGATGGTTATGCAATACAGTGATGGGATACTGTTGTTGAGCAAAGAATAAAAATGATTAGAATTTTAACTGACCAGCGATTAAAATATAGCAGTTAAAATATATCTTTCAACTAATGAGAAATAGCAGAGGAGGATTTCATCCAGTAGAATCTGTCTGAAAGGGATTTAGAGCTTACCAAGAAATATTTAAATATTCATGCAAATAATTGATCATAGTAATAGTTTAAAATGTTCTTATAGCTTTTTTTTTATTTCTTAATTCAGCACTTTCTTTTTTTGTTTGAGGAATGGACTACTATACTCAATGTAACTTTTTAGATGAGTGTCATTTCTTTAATTACTTTGTTAATGTAATTTTTATCTCTCAGTTATGCTAACTTATTATGCCATTCCAATAATTTTCTGTAAAATCTTTTCCCACATTCTACACTATTATTTTTTTTAGGTATTATTTATAATAGCAAATTTAAAATGTATTTCATACTTATTTATTATTTTACATTTGTAATTAAGTTTATTGTATATCTGTATATTATTATGTTTCTTTGTTCACTAATAGGTTTAAAAAATAATTATTTTGTGATCAGTACTGTATTCTCTTAAATGCTTACTGCTTTTAATGCAATAAAAGTCTTTTTGACTGACTTAATATACAAACAGCCCTCTACTTTCATAAGTAATTTTTTCTTGCTTTCTTGTGCAATTCAAAGCTTACATAAATGAAATTTTTTCTTCAAATGCCTATTTATTATTAGCATTATAATATATCACAAGAGATGTTCACTTACATAAGAACTGAGAAATAAATTAACTTGTGCAACATAGTTTCAAAATGTCTTAGACTTTATATATTCCAGGAACTTCTTCCATACTGATATGCTTGAATATAACTATAGCCTTGATTAAATAAACAACTTGGCATAGTGACTATTCATGTGTCAACTGGTATGTGATTCATGCTGGATGAATGTTAGAAATTTTTTTGGTTACAAGCAGATTTTGAATTTTTTTTCCATGATCGATGTCAGATAAAGATTTGAAATTAATATGGCTTAGTTTGAAGAGAATGAATATCCAAGAAAAACAATTGTATATGCATAATGTAGCTATCACTAATTATGGAGAAAATTCAGACACCTATGAAAAATATGTCCCCAGCTCTCACTATGAAATTTTAATGTATTGATACATGTTTTGGTAATCAACAGAAAAAAAAAAATTAAGAATCACATACATACTTGTACATTAACATTTGTCAATTAATAATTCTTAAACTCACAAAAGATTCTTATAATATGCTCCTATGACTTTTACTTAATAAATGTTATTTCATAATCTTACCTCAGTATATTTGTTGTTTATAGGGTTATTTACAGAATTTATACTTATATATATTTAAGCACTTTGCTGAAAATATATAATCAATCAAATCATTTTACAGCATTTTTACTAACAACGAAGATTGCTTATAAATTTATATAATGCAATTTAGGAGCTCTGTGAAATGATTTAATTGATTGTATAATAATTTCTAGTATTGGGCTTAATTTTTAATATATTTATCATGCATGAAGTTAAAAATATTCCATTGGTATCATGAAGTATTAGTGATTTACATTAAAAGATTTAATATTTTATGTATGGGAATGTTAGTGTTGTGTGACTTTAATGAGATTTTTTTTTTGTTTGAATTTTGGCTTTTAAATGCTATTCTAGATGGTGTACATTACTATAATCTGGCTATAGCTGTTATGGATTTTTTTTTGTATTGGTATATTGAATATTGTAGAATTTTTTCCAGAGTATTTTGATTACATATATATTTGACTATGAAAATATTCAAACTTTGATATTAATTTCTACACAGCCATAATATTTTTAAGAAAAGTTGGGCTATCATATCTAATGGGAAGATTCAGGTATTGTATCTCCTAAATCACCCATGAAAGTTGTCTATAAAATAGGTTTATGTAGTGAGAGGGATGAATATGACATTTTTCACTGTTTCAATAACTTTTGATATATTCTGTAAAACAATTTGATTGAGTATGCATATATCGATGCTGGAACATAATATTTTGATGTGCCATAATGAACTTATGTATATATTTAATTTCTTTCACATATGTTAATCATATTTTCAATCATTGTTCATGCACTGCAGATGAAATTCTCTCATCTATGGCCTGTCTTCTTTACATTGCATGAGCAAACTTTTTATCTCAGCCATCAATTTCACATGTAGTCTCTTTCTAAGTTTTTAATTTGCACTTTTTTAAAATTTAACTAAACATTTTTTTTAATGCTTAATGTATACATAACAAATTTTTAGTGCCTATTAAAAACAGTAGATCTTTTTCTAGGTCCTTAATTATTTAATTAATATTTTTTTTTTTATGCTTAACATGCACATGGAAATTATTTGTACCAATTACAACAGCAACCACCCATAAGTTTTTTAATGCCACCAAGAATATTGGTTGTTCTTAAAATGATAATCAATGATTTATGCCATTATCTAAATCTATTTACAGATCAACTAAATCAAAAAATATTACTACAATAATTCATAAGACAGATCATTTAAATGAACTTATAAATAACACCCACTCTAATTGGAATTAATACAAGAAAGTGGACATTATTTGCAAGTTTATTGAAATGATTATTTGTAATCTGGCTTGCAAATTATCATAGTAATATTTTAGAAAGTAGACGTTTTTTGAATATGTTTATATTATCAATATTATATCTTTGATAAAGTTATTAGAATATGGACTGTTAAAGTTACAGAATTCTATATTCATATAACTTGCAAAAGATATATTTAGTTATTCTTTAAAATTTATTATAAGTGATCATTGTACTGCATTATAAAATTTTGTCTTCATTTTTAAAAAATTTTATCTTGATATTCAATGAACTGAGACAATATAATATGATGAGGGACTAATATTGCAAATGAATAATGATTGAAGTTTTACATGGTCTGTTATTCAAAATATCAAATTTTGTTTGAATATCATAATCATAGGTGGACTAATTGACTAGACTCATTTACTCTCATTTTTCTTAGAAAATAACTATATTTATTCAGTCAATTACTCTCATAATTAAGCAGTCTGCCAAAGAAATTTCATTAAGTTAGCTATTGCAGAAGATTTTATCAACAGATATTGTGATTATCTAAATACAAAATAATAATAGCCATATCTTTATTGCTTGGGAATTAGTGCTGGTACTGATACATCTAGGCACAATCCTTGGATTTTAAACTCCAGAATTTTCCATTCTACCCCTGCATTAAACCAAGATTTTTTTCCTCTTTGTCTCGAATTCCAAAATGTTTGTTTATCAGCAAAACACTTTATGACTGGTTGAACTACCATGAACAGTCGATTAAGATCATAGGGGAAAATGTTCTGAACTATTTATATTGAGTTTAATAATTAGAATTTTTGATCTGATTTCATTGATGGAAAACATTAAAAAAAAAAATCTTACTTTGTCATATGAATAAAACTGTTGAACTCTAGTTATCATTTTACTGCCTGAATGTTACATGATTCCCAAATAACTAACTATATAAAACATGCAAAAAAAAAATTGCAATATCTATGATAAGTTTAACTAAAAATATATTAGCATCTAGTGTTCAAGATTTATTTTACGTAATAATCCTGACATCAAGATCTTTGTCTGCATATATTAGATGCACTTTCACATGCAATAATTAAAAATATATCTTGAAAAACCAAACTGTTAGATAATAGATAGTACAACTTTCAAAACAAATACATTAACAGATATCTTATAGCCTATATTTTTCACTTATGAAATTTATCAACTTGGAAAGATTGGTTCTTGTTTGGATATTCCCAAAACCTTTAATCAAATCAATCACATGTCATTTCATAACTAGATTTTTTCCATGTGTCACACAATTGAATTTACAAAATAGATACCTAATTTTCTATCCAACTACTTCATCTAGAACACATAATAAAATTGCTTTCACTTAACATTGAGAGTCCCTTTACAATTAGTTGATCAGTATAATGTGGAAATAATTGCATTTTAGGAAACTCATCATTCTTCTAATAACATACATTTTAAAGTTTCTGGATTTACAAAATTTACTCTAAACATGATGTGGCTACTTTTGTTTCAAATCCATTTGGATAATTTTTATATTTATGACATTTAAAAATCTCATAATACAAATTGTACTCTTCTTCCAGATCTTCTCACACTATATGTATTTATAGTAGACTTCAATTCTCATAGTAATTTTTGGTGATATATATAAATGAAAATCAAGCAGATCAGGATGAATTTAAACAACATGCACTTACTTTATGATATGATGCTAAACAAGTTTTTATTTAGATAGATGGGAAACAGAATAAACTTCTGATTAATGTTTTGTTTCAAGAAAAAATATTCATCATTACCTACTGAACTGTTGATAGTGATTGTTTCCTCAATAGATAAACTAAACTAAGTCTAATCATTCCTGAAATAAACACTTCTATATATTGTGTTCCAAGGTGAAATTTTAAAAACAGCTAACTAGAAACATTATACTAGACATTTTGAATAGGATATTAATCTGTCTAATTTCCTTTTGCTATGTATATTGTTAAAGAGTCATATCAAAAACCATTTATTTCAGATTGGGATAAACCACAACTATTCTTTTTGGCCAATTTTTATTACCAAAGATCTGTAAATTGTCATCAAACATGTAAAAACACTAGATGATGCCAAAAAAATGAAGAGATACCATGAAGAAGTAAAACTTTACAAAATCTAGTTATAAGGCAAATACTTTGCTAGGTAGATGTAAAAGGATCTCTAAAAGAATTACTGCTGTGACTGTTAATCAAGTTGCTAATCTTATTTATCACATTTCTAAATCCAAAGAAAGCATAGCAAAAAAGAATTGCAAGTTTATCTTTTCCAACATTCTTCTACTATTAATGTGATAAAACCCATATTTGGTGAATTTCAATGTCCTTAAAATTATTTTAAATGTGGAAAGGCATTAGGAGCAGATTGTATACTTCCAGAGTTTTTTAAATTTTAGAATCTAAAACCAAAGCATGGTTGGCAAAATTATTCAGTAATATGTTTTATATAGAAAATGTTCCAAAAATTTGACCTAAAAGCAAAACTATAGCAGTATTAAAATTAAGTAAACCCAGCAGTGATTCAAAAAAATTATCACCAATATCATTATTATGTGTTCAATATAAAATTTTTGAAAGAATAATATTATTCAAATTTTTTTATCAGTAGTTGAGAGCCATTTGGAGCTGCTATGAGCAAGTTTTATCTTTAACCACATATAGAGAAAAAGGCTTTCAAAATAAATTGAAATCACTATATTATTATTTTTATTGATGTAATCTCAAATGTAAGAAAACTTACTTTATTTGACAAAATGTTCTCCAATAGAAAAATTCAAATATCTGTAATAATAATCATAATAAATACAAAATTTTACAGAAAGGCCTATCTTAGGATTCAGCTTATCAATTTTATTTAATATATTTATCAGTGATCTTCAAAAACTAAAGCAGGAAATTCATCTAAGCTGACAATATTGCTTTGTTTTCTCAAATTGATCTTTTTCTGAAAAATAAAAATTTCTCAATAAGAATATGAAAAAGTTGAAAATATTTTTCAAAGGAATGAGGTCATATCCAATGAAGACAATATGTTCAATTTTTCATTTAAAAAATAAGGAAACATCTCATAATGTGAATATTTTTGAAATAATAGACTGAAACATAATATAATTATCAGAAAATAATAATAGATTTTTTACTATAGCTATATCATCAATAATAATTTTATACATAAAAAGCTTTTTTCAGCATCTGCTTTGGTGCCCTTTTCAAATGTTACTAATTTAATGTTAACAAATTATTTTTGACGTAAAACCATCCAGTGTCCAATAATGGAATTAAAATAAACAATAATAATATAAATAATTAAAACAAATCAAAACTCTAATATATAAATTCAATAATTACAAAATAATTGACTATATTCATAACAATATATTAAATAAATATTACATGCATTTTTTATACAATTATATATATATCATCTTATATAATTTTCTATTCATTTTCAATCAACCAATTATTAACCAAATTTATAGAAGTCTTGTAAATATTCATACAATTATCTAAATTATTTTTAATGTAGTATGTTTCATATATTTGTCTTCTTTTTGGATCTTTGATGAAATTTAAATATTTAATACTTTTTTAAAAATATTTAATACTTTTTGTATTTTAAGACTTAAAAGTATAGATATATTAATAAAAAAATTTAAGTAAATATATAAATGATATAAACATAATAAATATTATTGAAGAGGGTTTAAAATTAATACACAATAGTTTATATTTTAAATATAATAATGAATTTTAGAATATAAATGAAGAATAGGTTATGGGTTGTGCAATTAGTGGCTTAATATTGTCAATATTTATAAGTGAATTAGAAAATATTGTAATTAAAAAAAGGGTAATTAGTCAAAAAATAATACATTATTCTAGATATGTTGATGATAATTTAATTATTAGTAATAAAAAGTAATGAATAATATTTATAATGAGTTTAATTTTTACTAAAGTAGAATCTGAAGATAAGATTAAATGTAGAAATTAATATAGATAACGATAATAAAATTACTTTAAAACATTTTATTAAAGAACATAAATTAAGAAAAATTATTCATGTAGATTCACAACAAGCATGGGTACAAAAATTATCAGTAATTAAAAATTTTAAATATAGGAATGATAAATACAATATAGATAAAAGTGTAGCTCAATTGCAAAAGAAATCAGTTTATTTAATTATATAAAGATTATGGATATAATCATAAAACTATTAGCATTGTATTTTTTACTTCTAAAAAAATCTATGGTAAATGATAAAATTTTTGAGAATAATGATTGATAATGGTAATAATAAATCAAGTAAGAAATGGATTAAACTTTCATATTATCCTAGGATTTATAATACTTTAAAGTACAACAAAAACTATATTGATGAAAATATAAATATTGGCTGGTCAAATAGTAAAAATTTTGATCAATTAATAATTAATTATAGGTTAAGGTTAAAGGATGATTTACAGTACAAAAACAGAATTGTATATGAAATTACATGCAAAATTTGTAAAATGATTTACTTTGGGCATATTGTAAAACAACTAGAGATAAGAGCCAAAGAACATAACAATGCCATTAAAAGAAATGATAAATCTGCATTATATATTCATTACTTGAAATGTGACCATAGAATAGATGCTTCAAAAAGTATTAAATATTTAAATTTCATCAAAGATCCAAAAAGAAGACAAATATATGAAACATACTACACTAAAAATAATTTAGATAATTGTATGAGCATTTACAAGATTTCTATAAATTTGGTTAATAATTGGTTGATTAAAAATGAATGGAAAATTATATAAAATGATATATATATAATTGTATAAAAATGCAGGTAATATTTATTTAACATATTGTTATGAATATAGTCACTTATTTTTTAATTATTGAATTTATATATGAGAGTGTTGATTTGTTTTAATTATTTATATTATTATTGTTTATTTTAATTCCATTATTGGACACTGGATGGTTTATGCCAGAAATAATTCGTTAACATTAAATAGATTAGTAACATATGAAAAGAGTACCAAAGCAGGCGCTGAAAAAAGCTTTTTATGTATAAAGTTATTATTGATTATATAGCTGTAGTAAAAAAATCTGTAATTATTTTCTGATTATTATTTTGTGGAAGACAGCATAAGGATTTTTATTCTTTTCCAATTTTGAAACATAATCCTATCTCATGCTATTAGAAATAACCTTGGATTATAATTTAACTTATTTTCCCCATTTATTTAAGGTTACAGATTAATTTAAGAATAAAACCCATGAAAAATTGGCAGGCTCTAATTGTTGTTGTGATTTAATTTCTTTAGTATTTTCATATATTTTACTGATTAATATTGTATCTGTTTAGAGGAAAAGTTTTCACATTGAACTTCTGGATATTCAATGAAATATTATTATGGAATTATTCCTTTGCAGTGGTTTACTATTCTTACATGTATTTCTCAAAATAACAGAAGAGATAACTTTACAGAAAATGTTTAAAAAGCTCTTAGCAGATTGGATCTGTCAATAATTCAAAGTATAATTTCTCATCTAAGATTCACCTCAAATCAACATTTTCTTTTTGGATGTTCAATCAAAAATCTACAATTGAAGAATTATGGCATATAAATAATTTATATGAGGTTTCAAATGTCATTTTCTAGATCCAACAATAAACCTAACTGGATTTCATCTTCCTATATACAACTTGATCAATAGATTCAGAACAGTCTATGGGTGTTGCATTTATCTGCTTTATAAATACAATTTAGCAGTCACTGATTTATATAGATGTGGACAAACACAAACCATAAAACACAATTGATCGTTGAATCTATGACTGCAATAACAGAATCAAAAGTTATAATAAAGCCATTAGTGATTCCTTTGAGGTATTCTGTTAATTATTAAACAGCTAAAAAAAATCTATATGTTAAATGAATAAATTTAAATTAATGCTCTGCTTATTTTAATAAACTAACATTAATGCTCTGCTTATTTTAATGCAATAATAAAGACAAGAATAAAAAGCTTTTGGAGACTCAAGAATGCAAGGTTTTTGTATCATAACTCAACTCACTGTTATCATTTAATTGTTTTTTAAAAAAATCAAATTAGTTTAATTGAACCTTGGTTTATCTTCATTTTTTTTCCATATAAGGCATCTTTTTTCCATTGGTGATATAATATTCTATATATTCAAATATTCTTTGTGCACCAGCTTTTTTTGTTCTTGACCAAAAATTTCTGTAATGCCTTTAAAAAATGATTTAATGGATCAATAGTACTTTCATTAAATGTAATTGTTCCAAATTCATTCATGCCTTTTGTATGAAAAAAAAAAATAGCTTAATTATTTCAAATTTAATTTTAGACTAATTTTTTTTAGATAATCTTCAGTTTTTTACTTTTATTTTGGTCATATCATAAATTGATCTAGTTTATTAGAAAACAGTATAATAACTTGAAAGATTATTGGAGGGAGGAGGTAACTAATAATGGAGTAAATGAAGTTTATCATTACAATAATGAAAAAAAGCAAACAAATGTTAGATCATTCTGGAAAAATATTATTTGTATGATTATTAGAGATTGATGTTGACTCATCAGCATATAATAATGGTAATAATATTAGTGATCTTTTTTGATATGGTCATATCTCTTATTGCCAAAATTAATCCACAGAAGTTTATCAACTTAATTAAATCCAGATAAAACCCTCTTTACATTTTTCAACATCATATAAAGCCAAAGTTTAATCTTCCATTGCATACTGTTTTCATATTTGGATCATTTTATCTTGTTTCATTTTTATTTAACTTATCATCTCTATCACTTTCTATAATGTTATGATTTTGATTGATTGTCCTTCTGAACTTGCTTCACTAAAGCAAAAATTATTATTATTTTTTGTTTATTTTCTATATGTTGATTCATTTTATTTTCAGAATTCTATTCAATTTACTTCCTTACTTAGAAATTTTTTATTTATCTTATAATATAGAATTGAATTTTTTAAAAATAATGGATATTCTTTCTAAGTAGATTGAATTTTATTTGTTTACTTTTTTTTTACTTCCTAGCATTCACTTTTATTTAATAATAGCGATGTCCTTTTGTATAAAAATGTTGTGTCATATCCTGGTTGTATGTAAATTGGATAATGTAGTCACATCTCCTTCCTTCCTAGCATTAGACCCTATATTAAAATTAATTATTTATATGCGTAAAATTAAAATATTTTGATAGGAATAGAAGCAATTATACTAGCAAATAAATTTGAACATTCTCTCTATATTTATAACAGACTAAAAAAATATGCAAAAATAAACCACTTGGTAAATATAAAGTGTCTCTACAAGTAGTGAAGATAGAAATATTATATAACAATTGGATAGTTTTATAATCAATACATTGACACTTATTTGATTTCCAATCATTAGCTTTTATCTACTACTAATCCTAAATACGCACTGGACAATTATTTGGAAAAAAAAATTCTAAGTCTGTTTGTGACCTTAAAAAATTTCCCAAGGCTTACTAGTTTTGCATTTAAATTGTGGCTAGTAAAATAAGAGGATTTCTAAAGTTTATGATGGTGATCAAATGCTACTATTTTTTCAACATGTTTTTGACAGAAACTTTTAACATACTTTTATCTGTATTATTATTGGCATTTACATTTTCAAATTCTTAAATATTGAAGTGCACACATGCTTACATTCATTTTTTAAATATCAATTTGAAATATAGAAATTACGAATTTATTTTTTTATTTTTTATTGTATTTTAAATAATTATATAGTAAATTAAATAGATGTCATAATCTTTTAACTCTGATAATTTATTATTTATACTGTCATGCTTAGAAAGGTCTCCAAGATTAAAATCAACCAGTCTAACTAAACCTAACCTGTTTTTTTTGTGTATACAGTGACTGAGTTCATAACAATAGCAAGGATTTTAAACTGACTAATTTTATTTTGTAATTGATTACATATACTCTATTTAAATCTTTTCTGTTTCGTTTATTTTGAATAGAATTCATTTATTATATAGATGTTCTAATATGTTTACATACAATATTTAGTGATATTTTAATGAAAAGTATTGTATATAAAGGTGTGTGTAAGCCTGTACAGTGTATTAACTTAATATTTTAAACAATATTTGCTTTTATCTAATATATGTGTGTATGGTGTGCGAACATACTGTATTTAAGCATATACTCAATATGGTGATAAAAGCAGCATTGTCTCTTTATTTTAGGCAATTTATAAAAAAACTACATCTATTTTCACTCACACAGTAGATACTTGTGAATTTTCAAGTAAACCAAGATGGAAGCTTGTATTTTTGATAAATGTACAGTTTCAAGGGTTTATAATTTACCAAAGATGTATTAGTTATTAAATTAAAGCAACATTAATAAATTGATTGTTAAAAAAAGGAATAAATTCTGATAAATTTTATCAAGAAGTTTTATTTCAAATTTTTTATTTATTTAAAATGTGGGTGATGAGATGCTCTTAACATTGTCATACTTTGATCCAATCAATGTGTTTCTTTTTGTCACCAGCTTTTTGGTAAATTGTCATGATAAAAATTTGGGACCTTCCTGTCACAGAACATGATGCAGTGGATTATTTCCAAAGCTACAGAAACTTGTTTTTTTAAAATGTGTGAGTTCATGGTTAGTATATGATCGCATGCTACCAACATGAATAATGTGTAAATATTGTAATTATATATATTTTTCATTTTCTGTTAATAAGTTAATCCAAAAAAAATAAAATAAAATGAACTATAAATATTGTAATAAATTTTTCCACAATGATTTTCTTTTTTAAAATAACATTAATAAAAAATAAAATGTGATTATAAAATACGACATTTCCTAGCAGGCATTTTTTTTGTAAATATATTTTGCCCCCCCCCCCCCAATTGTATATTTAGCAAAAATATGGGCTGCCATCTTGGTTTACTTGAAAACTCACTAGTATTGTACAGTACATATTTTTATATACTATTTTCATATATTTATAATTGTTAGTACAGATTAAAGATCACTTATTCAGAATTAAATAATTCAGAACCTATATTTTATATGCATTGTCATTTATATTATTGTTATATTTTATCATACAAGATGTATGTATAATATTGTGTAAATAGAAATATAGATAATATATTTATATAGATAGAAATAATAATAATTAGCAAGTAAAAAAATAACAAAATATTCATTAGATATTTTCCATTAACAATTTTAGATAATCTTAAAATTTTATTTAAAATTATAATTCATTTTCTTTTATTTGTATTTGGTATAAATAATTCGTAATTTTTTGTTACGAAACAGGGTTTGGCATACGATTTACAGTATGTAGCTAGTGAAAATTTAATTCTAAATAAGCTGAAATGAAATTTGTAATAAAAAATATTTTTAAAAATAGATTTTGATGAAAAAGGGGAGAATGTTATTCAGCATTTTTTTTGTATGCATAAATATGTATGATCATAATGTGATGATAAGATAAAGTTTGCAATAAGGAAAGCACAAATTAAAAATGAAAAAATTGAAAATATAAAATATACAAATATCCAAAATTATTAACATTTAAGTTATAGCAGCATTAGGTTTATAATAAGAATGGGGGGGGGGGGCAGGGCAACGTGTATTGTTGAAATATATTTAAATTTAAAATTGTTATTGTAGAAATGTTTAGAATTAAGAATGTTTGATTATACTTGTACTACATTAGAAAATAGAATTTGTTTCTGGATAGTTAATTATTACTGGTTTTAGTAAAAAGCAACTAAAAAAAGTATATAAAAAAAGATTAAATTGTGATTCATTTAATATAAACTGATTCTGTACTATTGTCTATTAATAGAAAAATAAATTACATTTTTTTAATCAAGAATCAAGAAAAGCATTGTAGTCATAAAAATATTAATTCTAAATAAATACTAACATCAGTGTTTCATTTTTTAGATTTAAAATGGTAGTAATACTTTTATATCAGCATTTTGTGTGTTTTCATATATATGCTTATTTATTGACATATTCAGTAAATCTCTTGTTATTTCTATTACTTTTATTTTTCTTCATATGTCATCTTTTTTATACTGTATTTGGATCTTCAACTAGAATCATATAAATAACATCATTTTTTATCATATTTATCCTTCCATAAACTATCATTTCATCACATAAAAATTGTTGACAAAGCATAGTGTTTCATGCAATATTTTTTTCAAATGGATAGTTTTTTTTTTTTTAATAAAAAATTTGGAATAATATCTTTTTTTCTTTAACTAAGTGAAAATTTAAATTTCTATTAAAAATAATGCTTTATCATAGATCACCATGTGTCAGTTTCACCAATAACCTCTGGTTTATTATATTTTATTACTGTTACTGCTTTGTTCCTATTATAATGTAATGCCAAATTTATTTTATTAAATAAAACAATAAAAAAAAAAACTTGAATTACACCCAATTTTGCTGAGACTCATGAAAGATTTTAAAGAATAGCTAACTACTACTTTACCCCATATTGCATTTTTATGTACATATCATTATGACAGTGATTAAGGAAGTATTCTATGCCTTGGAAAATCAAACTTTAAATTGTGATATGAAGTTCATACAAAACAAATATCAATAATTTTTTTAGTAAATAATTTCATATATTTTCTTATAGTAAATAAAATCTTGAACCATGATGTTAGAGATTTTTAACTTATATTGTATTATTTGTAAAAATTCAATTATAATAGTTGCAATATTTAAACTTGTTATTACTGTAATATTAAAATTGTAAATGTATATTGTAACAGTAAGAATTGTCCTCCACGCAACAAAATCTAGAACACAGGCAAAATACACTAAAGCTGATCGAAGACGGATACTGGGATCCAGAATCCTACCAACATTCAATCCTTTCACCTCTGCTCAACGATCTATTACCCTATGGATGACACTTCTCAACTTACACAGACATTCAATTTAACCTCGGTCCAGCAGTCACTCAGCATAAAACAAAAGACTCGTAAATTAACTAATTGAGCACTGATTTGGTCAGATATACATACATAAGACTAAGTGATTAATTAATATATCAATGACTGCTTATACAATATAATAGAATGATCTACCTATAGATATAATGTTGTATGTGCAATTAAATCTAGAGCTGGATAAAATGAACTCACGGACAATAAAATTATGAAAACGAGTTATAATTTTAAATATTAATTTAATAAAACAATAATTAATAGTGAAATTAAAATATACAAAATTATGTGATGAAAACATGAGATATTATGCTCACAGGCATTATATAACTAATGAGATTAATGTTACATATCTCATTATAAGTGTTTAATAAAGTGTAGTGCGGTATTGGAGTTTATGCCTATATTAATATGCCAAATTTTTAGCTCTTTTGTAGTCTGCTAAATCATATGGAACTTAATAGCCCTAAAGTTATATAACTAACTTGATAGCACTCCTGTGGCATCTATCTACTCAAAATTAAGTTGAGCATATAATTAAGCTCAGAGATATGCAGGTTAGCTTGTTAACCTAGATTAGGGTATACACTGATGCTAGATAAGCATTTAATATAAAAGGGGAGAAAACTGGTTTATGATAGGTTTACCTATATACTTTATGGCACATATTAAAATATTAATTAAGCACAAAGGTGCGAATGGGTCATTATTCATGGCCTTCAGTCTCAAAGACTCGGTTTGCCATAAAGACCACTCAACTTGCTACGAATAGGAACATTAGTGGTTCAGGGAGTTGGATAAGCATTAATTATGAATCATCTAGGTCCTTGTACCCTAGTTCTAAAAGTGTGTGCTTTACCTGAACTAAAGTGGATGAGAATGGCCTCCACCAGCAACTCATCAATAATCATGCAGCAAGCAGATAATCGTACATTGCTTACTTTGTAAGGACACATCCGCAACTTATACATATATATAATGCAAATACATAAATTTATATTATCGTGCCTTAAAATTAGATAGCGTCTATTTGCATATCTATACAATCCAGTTTTCAAATTTAGTACACCTGGGTCTCTTTTTACGCGGACTTATTTAACATGATTTTGAAGTTACGCGATTTATGTTTCACCGGAAATCGGCCTCCGAAAATGCGCTATTACTTTAAATAATAAATTTCGCACACTTACGTTATATTGAAAGTAATAGCACATTATTGGAATTCGACTTTCATCTTAGTAATTTCAATATTTTCAGTGCTTTATAATAGTAAGATTTTATGCAATAATGAAATTAAAATCATGATTTCCACATTTTATGTATACACACATTAAATTTTACAAGATTATAATGTAAATTTGTTCAAACATTATGCGTGTTAATTTTGCATTTTAAATCACATTCTGTTTTTGCTTTTTAAAAAAGAATGTAATCAATTATTATTTTCTTATTAATGACACTAATCATTAAAGTGCTCTTAAATTCCAACGAGAGCTAAATGGTTGTATGTCTGGATATCGCGAGCTTTGTAAACCATTAATAAAATCATCTCAAAGATTAATTACTAATTACATTGTCAGCAGAAAATCATTGACACAACATGAGTGTGAAGTTGGC
The DNA here is from genome assembly GCA_028023455.1 of Epiperipatus broadwayi. Lineage (NCBI taxonomy): Eukaryota > Metazoa > Onychophora > Udeonychophora > Euonychophora > Peripatidae > Epiperipatus > Epiperipatus broadwayi. The sequence goes on along the minus strand of JAQFVV010006257.1, from coordinate 3,023,917 downwards.
GTTAGTTGTATTTCCTCTTGTGAAAAATTTGATTTTTTACCAGTTTACAAACGAACATGTTTTTTGGCAAATAGCAATAATAATTAAAATGTGTATAAAAAATGTAAATTACTGTACTGTAAATTATGCATAAAAATATATTATTTTGAATAAAATTAAATATTATAGTTAAAAAAAGTTTGTCTTGTATCAATTTTTTTCAAATTTGAAATTTTTTATTAGTCATATTTTATTTCCTTATTTTTTTGTGCGAATTTTAAAGTAAGTTTACATTGGTGCTTTGCTTTTACATGAATTTTGAAAAATCACAGACAGCATTCTCCTTTTTTCAATGTAAGTTACATCTATTTTTGCGCGATTTCGTTTGTGCGTGTTTTCTGAGGAACCTATCTATCGCGTAAAATGAGACCCAGGTGTATTTCAAATATACTATTTAGGGACTAAATTAAATAGTAACCTAGTTTAATATTATCACCTGCATTTTAACATATATAAATCATCCCAGCATATTTCCTTATTTCATCCATCCATCTCATGTGTGAGGTTTTTCTAGGTCTCTTTTACATTCTCTTGGAATCTAATTTAAGATTTTAACTGATCATCTCATCTAGCAATACATCTACTCTAGCTCTAATTGTCTCTTAATACTTTCAATTAAGTCAACAAAACCAATTTTTTCTATCTTCCATGTATTTTGTTTTTGATCTCTTCTTGTTATTCCTAACATGCCTCTCTCCATACTTCATTGAATGGTCTGAAGTCTCTATATTGCTCTTCTGTTAAGTGTCCAAGTTTAAGTTCCATAATTAAGAACTGGTAAAATACAGTTATTAAAAACCTTTTCAAACACATAAACATATTTCCTTTTAATATTAAGTTATTTGTACCAAAAGCACTCCAAACAAGTTTAATTCTATGATTAATTTCATTAATTATGTTTTCATCTATACTAATAATCTGACTAAAGTATTTGCAGTTGTTAATTTCTTATAACTCATCATTATCAATTTTTATTTTCTTTTGAAAAAATCCATTGAACTTTACTCTAGTCTTTTAACATTTATTTTTAATCCCATTTTCTTTCATCTTATAAGTCTTGCAACATTTCATGAAGCTCTAAAGCATTATTTGCAAAAACAAATAATTTTCATTTATTTTTACTTTCTTAGCTTCCCATTTTAATCCACCAAATACTTTTTGCAAAACTGCTGCAAAAAGTTTTGGAGATATGAAATCATCCTGTCATACAACCATCTCAATGTTAATTTTTTAGTATCATTATGTAATCTAATTGTTACTATTGTGTTTTTATGAACATTTTTCAGAATATGACAATATCCTGGATCTGTACCTTGATGATTCAATGCTTTAATCACTGAAAAAATATTTATAGAATCAAATGCCTTTTTATAATCTACAAATTCAAAGCATAATCGCAACTCATATTCATTATTCATTTTTATAAAGTAGGCATCAATATACTGTAAATCTAAAAGCCAGAGGTAATGAAATGGATGTCTTATAGATAATGTCATTTGAAATAGAATTTTATATTTAGTGGAACTGATTTTATTCCAGGATTAAAATATAAAATGAATGCCAAGTTTATGTATACTTTTTATGAAGTCCTCTACTGCAGTCATTTATTAAGTAGAAAGCAGTAAACATTTTTGCAACAAGAAACAATAGTCACATGTCTATTCTAATAAATACCTATTTTAAAAAAACTAACTTGAGGAATGATATTATGTATATACATGACTGTGTGTGTGTTTACAGATCTATGTATGTATGTATGATCAAGCTCTTATATGCTTCTATTCATGTAAGGGTTTTTTTTCTTTTCAAATATATATGTAAATACCAGTAAAAATCACTTAGAAATTAATCAAGAGAAATGAATTCGAGGAAAGGTTATATTTATAAACTGGTTTTACGGTTATCACTGTTGATTAATTGCTATAACTTGGAAGTGTTTCTAACAATTAATATTTTAAAACTTGTTTAATATTTGTTGTCATTCAGGTTAGCATTCCCATCAAGAGATCACCTGACTAACATTATTCTTCAAAACTATGATTGTTTAATCTGTTCTCACATTTTTAAATGTTTGTATATCCACTGGCACACACACATGTTTTTGTGTCAAACCAAGACTAATTAATATTAGTTTTAGTTTTTTTTCTGTTTGTTTACTAATTCTTCAATATATGTCCTTCATATATCTTTAATGAGCAAGCTATAATGGTTGGTGCAGCCTATTATGCTCATAAACTGGAAATCAAATTCAAGTAAAGCATGAAGAAAATAAACTTTTAAGTAAAAATATGGACATAAATGTTGATGTACATCACAGATTCTGACATATTGCTACTGCATTTAACAAAATAAATAATATTTTATCGCAATGATATAAGTACTGCAAATAAAGTAATTATATATGGACCACTTATCTGGATTTCCTATCATTGTAACATAAAGATGTAAGACATTTTTTTTATTTAAGGATGCTTCATAAAATTATAAAAATATTATGGCAAGATCATAAAGTCATTCTATATGTTTTTTAACTTTCTGGATGGAATACCATAGAATATACTATTGTAAAATACATTTTTATTGCATTGGATTTAAAAAGCAAATGGATGGTAACAGATTTGCTAAAAAAGTATTTTACACCAAATTTGAGAATAGGTTTTTTTTTTTTTATGAAAGAAGTAAACCCTGATTATGTTATGAAGATTAACTAAAGAAATGCAATGTTGATTGCTTTCATTGGGAAGACACTATTCTGGATAGAATACAATAGAGAAGAGAGATATAATTAGGTAAGATATTGAAATCATTCATAAAAAAATGTTTGTTGTTGAACAAGTTGAAAGTCAGCATCATAGTATATAAGATAAACAGATTAATGGATCTCATATAAGTGAACATGGATTAGTTTGTATAGATATTGCAAAACTTATCTTATTATTTGTTCTCTTCTTTGTATTTAATATTACAATGGTTATATGCATAACCATAACTGATAATATCCTAATAAAAATGAATACTAGCTTAAAGTTAAGAAATTTTATTTTTATTATTGCCTGATAATTATTTGATAAAATACAAAATTTAGGATTCTGCAGGTCACATTTTTGAATATCAGAGCATTTAGTTTACTTTTTAAAATAAATATTTTTATATTACAGTGGTGATATAGGATAAAGTGATTTCAGTAATGGTAGCATTATTTGATAATGATTTAGAAAGATCAATATATACTATCTTCAGATACTTAAAATTTTGTAAATAATTCATATTCATTGTGGAACATATATAATGCTTGGAAAGATAGATAGTGAAAGACAAATATCCTTGAGAAAAATGCACTCTGTCATTTATAATAATGAATGTGCTGTTAAATATCCTGAATTCAAATAGATGAATATTCATATAAATGGCACTTAATAATAATAACAATATACTGACCATCCTAAGTTATTATTTATATATTTTTATGTTATATAGCTTTTTCCATTGGCCTTGTTTTTCCAAATTATGCATCACTTTTTTTCTCTAGGCCATTTTGAATGGCAATAGATTTGATGACTTTAGGGACTTTTTTTTGTTTTGATGAAGATCATTTAGTCAGAAAACAATTATCATATTTTTGTCTGCTATTCACTGACCCAGGTAATGTTTTTATAAATGTAATTAGTGAATGTATGATTAATATATTCTATATAACCTTATGTTTAAAAAGAAAAAAAGATATTTATGTATTCAGACTAAATAAAAAAAGAATCACCCCATAAATACTAGCAATATGAAAACAGAGATGGTTACAATACAGGGGCAATAAAAACAATATATTGTAACAGTCAAAACACGTGTATCTCATTAACATATTGCAGAATTCGACCACCACACAGAACAGCAGCACCATCGAGTAGCGAAGCCACCGGTAATACTGAGTTCGAACATAGTTTATCGGTTCCACAATACAATCTACAGAATAACGCCTCTGATGCGACATAAGTAAACACTTCTTTAGGCACGGTGGTCAGGGAGATGCACGAGATTCATGGGTTTTGTTTCCGAGTTGGCCAACAATCAAACGAATATTAATTAACATATATAATCGAGGAAATGTCTATAATGGGCATCGAATAAATGAAAACTTAACTACAGACGTATATTTAGAATTATTTATTTACGTATTTAATAAAAGAAAACATTATTAATGTTATTAATCATATTTTAAATTCAAAGTCTCAACAGCTAATTGGTAATAGTATATATATAAAAATACATTTATTTATAAGGAGCATTTATTTATATGAAGGCGTAATCCAGCTACCTAGGGTTCTCGAGTGAGTATTTCTAATGCGTGCTGTAAGGAATTTATACTTTGCACTGCAAGAGTCATCAGTAACGGCGGACATACCTTTATTTAATAAAATATTTATTTTACGACAAAGGCAAACATTTATTTGAGAGTATATGACGAAGATAATGCCGATGCGGAGTGATAAAGAGAATAATAAACTAAATAAAAGAACACGTGGTACGCTTTAGAAGGGCGATGTAAAATGGCAGCGCTGAAACTGCAATGCCGTGAATAAGTTATAAGGGTTTCGGGTTGGTCTCTGCCGCGACCCGAAGAGGTAAGGTGTCACATGAGCATAACCAGGGACAAGCGGTCCGTGTCGCAATTTGCCAGCTGGCTGCGTGATGGTCGTCAAGCCCTACGGGAACATTATCATGTCCGCTTGTGTAGGACGACTGGGGTTAATTAAACCCTCTAGAATCCGGAGTATTCACGGCGTGGAATGAGCCATCGGGGCTTCAAAACGTAACACATGTATAATATCTAAAAGATTGTGGTAATATTTAACTAGATTTCAAACTCGGCCCAACATTATCACCGTTGACTGAAAGAAAATTGGTGACTCTCAAAGAAATGAAATTTACATAATTATTCATTAACATTTAATAATAAAAAAAAATATCTAAAAAGGGAATTATTACAGCGAGTATGCCAGCTATTACGGAGTAGTAGACCCTGCATTACAATAACTGATTCTTTGAATGCGTGTCGATTTATATGAAATTTAAGTTATTTATAAAAGCAAATATTAATGATAATTCGACACGCATTCACTGTTCAAGCGATTATGGATTTAGCTTTAAAACTAAGATAATTATGAGAAGGTAATATTTCAATGATAATTATAAATGAAATATAGATTTAAGAAATACACACCTAAGAAGTGATAGAGGGAGGGTAAGCTAGATTATGCGAGAAATTTACAGATTACATGAATTCTCAAATTTTAGTTTCTCAAAATTACAATTTTAACATTTAGAAGTTATACAAATAATAGGAGATGAGCTATAGCTTATTATTACTAGAGTACTCTATAATTTGGAATACACACACAGGTACCTGTTTTATAAGATGTTTTCGTCCATTGGTTTAATAGCAGATTGTTCGTAATTAGAAGTTTTCTTTCTTGTCCTGGGCATGTTGTTTTTATTGATTTTTTTTTTTTTTAACAGCAGCGGCTTTCTTGTTTATTTCAGGCAGCAGATCATTTTGGTGTTTTTACGATGGGCAAGGTGAAGCTCGGCATATGGTGGGCCATCTCCCGATGGAGAATAATTTCGGTGCTTACTCGGTCATACCTTGCAGTATTAATTTATTTAAGATATTTTAGACGCTCCACTCGAGAGCAAAGCTAAAATTCAAGTGAAAGTCTCCAGCAAGTCTAAGATGGCCTCCCTTTCCTTATCTTGATCTTTTAATTTTTCTGTTGAGATATTTTTAGGTTTTATTTATCTTGCCCTCAGGATAATCAATGCTCTGCTGGTTTTAATTAGAAAGAAATTTGCTGTGCTATTGTTTGTTTTTCTTTACATTCGTTAATTACATTCTTTTGGAATTTTGCTATAATTAATTTATTTTCTATCACTGACCGATGCTTTTAAATTTTCAAAGACAAAAGGGAATAAAATTATTTTAACTTTAATTAATTAATGCATCAGATTTTGTTAGAATTATTATTTAACGAAATTTAAACTAAACAACAAATACGAACTTTATAAAATTCAAAATAAATGATTATGATTACACAAAATTTATTTAACTAAAAAGGAATCTAAATTATATTATTTTATCCGTATTTATTGCCTTTAATTTGAGATCGAAATGTGTGCGTGTTTATGTTGAATTCTACATATATTTATACATTTTTAATATTGTTACACACACAATTCGATACCAAAAAGTTTAAATTTGGGTGGGATAGACCGGTCAGTGAGAGACGACAGAAAAAGGTGAAACTTGAGATTCGAATACGAATCTCACTGTTTCAATATGAATATTTCATTTAAGAATCTGATCTGGAAGAAATATCTTAGTTGCTTTAATTAAAAGATATTGGAAGTCCTTCTAAGTGATATTTTCAAAAGTAAAGATGCTTATAATTTAAAAAATTAATAAATGAGTCATGATTTTCCATTGCTTTAAAAGCAACAATTAATTCTATTCACATTAAAACTTCTGTTGTAATTTAAGTAATCAAGATTGAAGAGAAGCATATGTTATGTAAGCAGAGAAAGTCCATGTAATGTTTTGTGGATTTAGTAATTAAAAAAAAAAAAACTTTCAAAAAGGAATCTTTTTTTTTTTGCAATTTAATCATGTGAGGAACATGTTTAGATTGTAGCTATGAAATTGAGTTACTAGAATAAATAGTGTTTAAAAAGTGACAAATAATTGCAAACTATTATCATTAACGATCAAGAATTATCATCTGATGATAGAACTCTGTTTCTAGTTATTTTATATATCTTTGGTAAGTTTAACATATAAACAGTGACTGTTTTCTAGATTTTTATACTTATAGATTTTTTATTTCTTAGTCAGAACTGAAATTCACTAAGATGTAATCACAATTAACACTGTCATCTCAGAGAGATGTAAAAAGAATATAACAATCTTTCAATGTAATATACAACTTTTCATACATGTACCTAAATTTATTGACTGGATTGCAAAAAAGATCTTGAATTGTATAACAATTTTATAGGATTTTGAAAATAAATTCTGAAATTGGAAGAGCCTCTTTATAGACACCTTTATTTTAATTTAATCAATAGGTGATTAATACTATCTTGTTAATTAAATATACCAATAAATAAAAGTAGGATTTTAAAGTTTAATTTTGATATTGTTTCAGCTAATCAGATTCTTTTAAAAGCAAATAAGGATTTAATCAGTTTTAAACTAGTTTTGAAGTATCAGTGATATATATACATATTGTAACCAGTTGGCTATATGACTACAGTAAAAGTAAAAAATAATAAGAATTATATAGTTGGCAATATTTTCTTCAGGTTTAATTAAAGGATTATTTTATTAATGAGGGGAAAGTAATATTTCATTTTCTTAAACCTATTTTTTAAAAAAGTCATTATTTAACTCAATATTTTTAAGTCTCCATATAGTAGTGTGAGAATTATCAAACATTTAATTCATTAATAGTAATATGATTTTAATGTGGAAATTAATAAATTATGAATGATTATAAAAGAGAGAATTGTGAAAGAATGTAAACAAGTTTTTTTTTTACTCTTTCTCTATAATAGTTATAATTAATTAGTAGTTTTAATTTAAACTATGAAAATGTACTAAAAAAAAGAAACAAGTTCTTTTTCTTTGTTTTTGTATCTTATTTAATTAATGTTATTTTTAATCTTTTTTTAAAGAGATTAAGTTTTATGTTTAAGAGTATTTTTGTTAAAGAGAAAAAAAACAAACTTAAGATTTTAATACTTTTGTAAATTTTATTTTTAATCAGTTATTTTTCAATGTCTTTGATTAGAAGAGATAGATAATTGAGCAATTGTATCTAGGGGAATTTATTTAAATGGTTGTTGTGGAAATTATCATGTGAGAGATAGATTGTGATTGGCTTGTGGGCAAGATTGTTTTAGAAAAAATATAGGAGGGTCAATAAATTAGGAGATGCTAGTGTCTGGAAAGAAGTAGAAGATTCATAACTTAGCTGTTGAAAAGAGAGCAACCCAAGCTTAATCTATCTGATAAAGAAAAAAAGATGCATAAGTCTTTACTAAGCTATTGAAGGGAATAGCAGAAGTTTTAATCAAGCTTTTAGCGTTTAGCCCTAAAATGATTTCTACAATAAAAACAATGTGTTAAATTCAGCTAAAAGTTAGACATCATACTTCTTCCATGTGATCTATCTTCAATGGAAGAAAATATATGAAAGCTGAACTCCCACTAAAGTAGTCTGCAATCACACCTTCAACTAAGAGAGGATGAGTCTGTCTACATCTGTCTTCTGGAAATTTAAGAAGAGAACCAAATAGATAAAATTTTCTTTATTTTCATTTACTTGGAATTGCTACAGACCCAGAAAGGGACAAATTTAACCAGGCCCATGTTTAGAAGCTTTTAGGGCAGGGAGATACACAATCGAAAAACTGGAAATTGCAAGTGGAAAAGCCTCCATAAACAAGAAAGCTATGGCTAGAGGTATTTTTATGTGTGCATATTATTTTTGTTGTTAATAAAAAAATCTTTTTTTTTGTTTCATAAAAGCAATAATAATTTGGTTTTTGTGTTGTGTAAAAATTGATAATAATAATTACTTCACTAAGGTAAAATATTTCAAATTGTTAGAATTTTTTTTCTAAAACCCAGTTAAATTTTTATTACAAATGGTGAAATAGTTTTTAAAGAGAAGAAAAAGATCTCTTGTAAAGTTAAATATTTTTTTTGCTAAGCTGAATCAAAGATTGTTATCTTTGATTCTGAACACGTTAATTAATTCTTAAATATTTTAAAGAAATTGAATCAAAGATTATCTTTGATTTTGGAAATATTGTAAAAATAGAAAGAAGAATCTTTACTACTTTAAATAAATAGCTCAATGAATTTAGAATTAATCCATGACTAAAATTAATTGATTGGTTAATATAATTTTATCAAACTATTGTACTGGTTGAAATTGTATGTTAACTCAACTTGATTCACAGCCTGGGTAAAAGCACCTCGAATCCAACCATATGCGAGATCAAAGATCAAGAATATTTATGGATTCTAACCTGTTTACCCACTCTCTAAATCTACCAACTAATTAATAACATATTTGAGGCAAGCAATTAATCTTCTCTAAACTCCAACTGGCAGCATCAATGATGGAACATGATCCTCAACTAATTGTAATGTTTAACTCTAATATTGATTCTAATTATATCTGTTCATGAACTTCAAAATAGGAATGGTATGTGTGTGACCTTGAGTCATCAGATAGCAGCACAATAAAATAGAAATGCTAATTTTAGAATAAAATTAATGTAAACAAACCACAGGTAGATTAAATTCACACATATATTTAATAAAAACATAATTCTTTAATGTCTCACTGATTTATTTCATTTGTTAACATCAATTTTGATCCTATCACTTATTATGCCTCATGTAAGGGAGCAGTATAGTTTATATGTGAATTTAAATAGATAAAACAATTAGAGTTCTATGGTAGATACCCACTTAAGTGTGTGATATAAGAACAAATGTTTAACAGTCCTATTTTGAGTAACTTTAATATAAGTAAAAATTATTCTAAGAGAGATAATTTGATCATATTTTTATGAATTGGCTTCGAAGAGAGTGACATGCTTAAATGTAAGTGGAACATGATATTCGCAACTAAATACGTTACTAATAGTAAAATATAAACTAATGCGATCAGACCGTCATCAATCTGCCATGATGTGCTCAGTAACAATAAAACTAATCAGACCCAGCATTTGACATTACATAACCAGCACAAACTCAATTCCCCTGCTCTGTTCTCATGACACCAAGAAATAAAGACAAATAGTCTGTGCAATTAGCAAATCTTAAGACATTTCAGGTGAAAGGTCGGGAATCACCAAGGCTTGCTAAGCTCAGCTTTCCCCGGGTCTTCCCAATTTTGTCTTTTATATCCTGACCGAAATTTTTAGCCTGTGAATATATCATGTATAGAATGCTGATTTAGCGATCAAAGGACAAAACAGGCGATCAAACAAAGTGCTGGTGAGGCAAAATACAAATACTGGAATAATAGATTTTAAACTTATATGAAAATTATAAGCCATGAAAGATTATACTGATATTGTATGGATTGACCAAGATCGGCATAACCCAAAATAAGCCTAAATACTATTATGAATATCACTTCTTTGGGTGACACATCTCTCCCTTCAAAACCAAATCCCACCAATATTTTTAATTTAACATTTTACACTCTCTTACTGTTTAACAAGAAGAAAACAAGAAGAAACTTTCTAAAAAATGCTCCCTTCATTCTTTTAAAATGAAATAATATAATTAAATAAAATTTCATACTTGACCTAGCATCTCCCCCAAAACTAAACCATATATGCATAAATATTTTCAAAATATATAAAGTAAAACAAAATTATTTCACCTCTACAAAAAGGGTGCTCCAAGTAATAATCATTTAGTGCCAAAAGAGTTATTTATTTACCAACAGATGGACGAGAAATAGGAAGCAAAATTATTTTATTATAAAACTTTTGTCAAGATGGAACAAATTGGCATATAGATATTTTAAATTGGAGATTTATAAATCTTTAACAAATACATTCATAAGTAAATAATAAATATCTTTCTAAACTATTTTAAGAGGAAAGTTTTGCATTAATAGAGGCATAATTTTAAGACAGATACAGAGCAGAGACATTAAATTTAAATTATAGGAAGTCAAGATTACAGAGTTTAGTTAATAAAATAGTTACATTTAATTAGGGGGAATTTCATTTAAGAAGGCATTTAGTTGTAGCAAAATTAAATTATAAGGTCAACTGGAATTTGAAGAATAAATCAGGCGGTTAGAAATAAACAATTGAAAAAATATTGCCTAATTTATTCTGAGTCCTTTTTGGAAATCTAGGTCCCATGACAAAATATAAATTTGGAGTGGTCTTTCATTATTTCTGCACAGGCATAGCTAGCTTTGAGTTTGGTTTAAGAGTTCAACAGTTCGGCAGTCCAAAATTCAAACATTTGACAAATTTTCTCTGGCTTTATGGTACTTTGGCAATCATACTTGGGACAATGGGGAAACAGGCAAGGATAAGTACCATCTACCCCACTACCATGCTTCTACACATATCTATATTTGTTTAAAAATAAAACCGGTGTGGATTTGCCTTGCACTGACTGAACAAATCTATCTATCTGACTGACTCCTATTGTTCTCATGGGCTATTTATACATTTTCAGAATACTTTTTGAAAATTCCCCTTTTTCATTCACCCAAGGCCAAGTGGATATATAAAATTCAGGCAACCGTAATCATCGATCTAAAATATTTTAGTATTGTATTCTTAACGTCCACTCTCCCGATAAACCTAATGATTTTATTGTTTCAAATCTATTTTAAATTTAATATAGATTTGGAGAATTTTTCTTTCAAATATCTTTTTTGTTTTACTTTTAATTTAATTAGAAATTCCATTACTATTTTGTTAATGGACCTTCTTTTGTTTTACGCTAAAGAATGTTAGTAGGGTTTATCACAAAAGTAAATCTCCAGAATAAAATACTTTGACTTTTAAAAAATAGAATATTAAAATTTATTTATTGATTTTTGTAAAGTTTCCGTCTGTAATTATATATATAGCTATTTATGCATATATATATATCTGGGCCCCTCCAATATTTATAATTAAAATTTTAAATAGAAAATTTTTAGATTTTATTTACTTATTAACTGGTCTAAAAATTAATGGCAGATGGAAAGTTTTATAAACATTGTTACACACATGGATCTGGTTTGATCCTAGTTTAGAAATTTAGAAAGACGTGAAGCGTGGATCTGACCTACAGATCCATTGCTTCAGTATATATATATATATTTTAATGAAGTGGATGTTTAAAATTACCTACTATTATATCATTTTTTATTTACTAAATAATTTTTATAACTTAAAATGTTTTTAGTCTTAGTTTCTTTATTCTATCCAATTCCTGTTTCATGAATTGTAGTGTGAACTTATGTTATGACAGCTTATATTCTAGGATTTCTTTTTGTTGATCTCAATAAAACTTTATTTATAAATAGAGGTACCCTATTATTTACTTAAGGTTATTCTGTATGTTGCGTTCTAAATGCACATCAGAGAAGCTATTTTTCAATACTTTCTAGCTTAGCACTTTCAGGAGTTACATGTTCCTATATTCATAGCTTGTGCTAACAATGGTTTTGTGTTTGCAATGTTGATGTATGCAAATATATACAAATTGTCTAGATTGCCCGTTTTTAAGAAATTGAGGTTTCTTTCCTATTGATGGCATTAGGTCATCTGCTATGAAACATGGTTCTTTTACTTTGTACTTAACATCATTGTGCTCAGAGCACACAATCTCAGCTGTAGTAGGTTCAAATGCATGACCAGAAGCTTTTTGATGTTCCAAAAATATTGAACTGCTTTCAGATTTGATTCGTGCCTTATTGTATACATATCTGTGATGTGATACTCTGGTGACCAGTGTTGCATGTGTCTCACCATAGTATGTCATCCTGCAACCTATTCGTGGGCATTTTATTTTGTACACCACTTGTGGGGTTTGGTCTGATGCAATTTTATCCTTTGAATTATTGACCAGCCTGTTGGTAGCCGGTGGAGTGTGAAAACTTACCTTGAAATCAATGGCAAGTTTTTAAACCAATTTTTTGCCCACCTTAGGTATGTCTGACAGTAATTTACATGGTTTGTATTCTTTGGTCTGGTTATCTCTTAAATTGTTGTAAAACTGCTTGACTCTCCTATTGATCATTCCTTGTTTGAATCCAACCTTTGCCAGGTCTCTGAGATAAAGTTAAGATGGTTTTTCTGATCACTTCAAATATGCATAAGTGGTGGTTTCTGAACAGGAAAGCAGATGGACCAGCCAATTTGGGTGTTAATCATTAATTCAAGTAATGGGTATAACCAAATAAGACAAACTATATATGCTATTGCCATACATACCTTGTATGGGCAAAAAATTGCTTGAAAAACTTGCCACTGATTTCGGGGTAAGTTTTCACACTCCGCCGGCTACCAACAGGCTGATCAATAATTCAAAGGGTAAAATCACACCGCATCAACCCCCACAGATGGGTGCTTACAAAATGACATGCCCCCAAATAGGTTGCAGGGTGACATACTATGGTGAGACTTGTGTGACACTGGCCAATAGAGTATCACAGCACAGATATGTATACAATAAGGTGCGAATCAAATCTGAAGGCAGCTCATTATTTTTGGAAACATCAAAAAGCTTCTGGTCATGCATTCAAACCTACTACAGCTGAGATCATGTGCTCTGAGTGCAATGATGCCAACTGCAAAGTAAAAGAAGCATGTTTCATAACAGACAACCCTAATGCCATCAATAGGAAAGGCAGATGCCTGCTTCTCGATTTCTAATAAATGGGCAGTCTAGACAATTTGCATACATCAACATTGCACAAGATAACACAAAACCATTGTTAGTACAAGCTATGACTATGGGAACATGTAACTCCCAAAAGTGCTAAGCTAGAAAGTATTGAAAAATAGCTTTACTGATGTGTGTTTAGAGCACAACATATAGATTACAAAGTATTAGTGAAGTAAATAAATTAAGTACTAAGGTTATTCATAATAAAGTACTTTATTTATTTATTTCTCTCTTGCTCACCATAATAAATTTATAGAGTGATTCATGCATAACAGCTATATAAAATGGGGATGTATATTTGTGTATGGGTATCCAGTGGATGATTATCCTGGATTGGCACAAAGAGAATATTTATTAAAGTCCCTGCACTACATTTTATTTAGTTTAGTCTCTATTAAACATTAAGTTTATAGTTGACCAATGGTCCTAAGTGATGAGAGCATTGATGATGATCAGCATGTTTTAACATCCCAGTATTATTGTTTTGATTATTATATATTCCGATGGGTGAGCATTTCGTTTGTTCATCCAAATTATGTTTAAAGAATTACTCCAAGCTGGCATGGGATAAATAGTTAGCCTGGTCTATAGTAGACCATTTTCAATCCAATCACAAGATTGACTGTTGATTTATTTTAGCCTTGATCATTCATGATGGTTTTTATGTTATAGTTAGCTGTGCTGATCTCTTAGAGTGATCTCTCATGCTCATTATTGTATATTAAATATTGATAGTTAATTTTAAATTTATTTTGACATAGGGTTGATGGTGATTTGTCATCACCACAGGTTCAATCCCAAAAATTGGTGGAGAGTTACAAATGAATACCCAATTGTGGAACATTGTAACTGCAGGTTCTCATGTATTAAATCCATGGTTTTTCAGTCAGCCTTATAATATAAATATATATAATGATATAACAAAGAGTGTTACATTAAAAGGAAATGAGTAGTCTGACACAGTGGGATTTACTCATAGATAAGTTAATGGGATTCTAAAGTATAAAGTTTTGGAATTATTTAAATTAAAAAACCAATACAATCATATCGGTCCGCGGCCCGGTGCCTGTCCGTAGAAGTTTTTTGCTGGTCCGCGATAGACTGGCAAGAAAGTTTTAATAACAAAATAATAAGATTTTAAACTTTTAATTAATATAAACAATTTTTATTTATTTATTTCATCGCACTTTTACCTGATTAAAAAAAAAGAAACAGAACAAAATCTAATCAGTCATACATAAATTAATTTGTTTTTCTAGTTATCACAGATGTTTATGGGGGGGGGGGGTAGAATTAAATTTTTTATTACTTTTCTAAAAAAATTCAAAATTAAAAAAAAAAAAAGTTTTTTATTATACAAACTCCATATATATATAACTTCATCTAAGGCTAAGCTGTTTACATCTTTAAGAAAATTTATCTATAGACTTCTGCTGGTCCATGAAACCTTATCCTTATTTTTGCCGGTCCGCGAAACCTTATCCTTATTTTTACCTGTCCACAGGTGTGAAAAAGTTGAAGACCACTGTTGTAGACAATTCTAGCACCTCCTCTCTAAATATCAAATAATAAATATAAACATACTAGATGACATTAACAATTTGTTATTACAGTTCTGGGAAAAAATTTAATTGGTTAACTTGGAAAGGAAGGTTAAAATTGTAATAAAATTTGCTAGCTGTACAGTGATATTTATATATATGTATTTATAAAGTGAGAAAAAGAAGAGGAATTTATGGGATAGATAATTATGGAGATTAATAAAATTATTTGCTGGTGTTGGATTGAAATTTGTTATTTAAGAGATGTTAGAAATGAAATAGATAATGAATAAATGAAATGCTGTAAAAATAATATATATATTAAAATAAAATGAAAAAGTGTAAAACATATAATTATGTACTATGTATTTTTAGAGAGACAAATGATCTTACGGCATTGGAAGGATGGTGTCTTTGAGATATGGATAGGGATTTAAAGTGAAATAGTTATTGGGGGAAAAAATCGTGAAAATTGTGTTGATAAAATGATAGCAAGAAGCAAAACTTTATGATGAGTTACATTTCTGGTTCCATTTGTTGAGATGATTTCAGAAAGAAAAATGATTTATGCATCACATGTGTATGAAATTAATATCTAATAATTTTTGTATAACCAATTTACTATTATAAGCTATTAGTAATTTTTCTAGGGATATTTCAATTATATAAAGAATTTACATTTTAAAATCTTATTTTTATCATTACTAATTCAAGGCATATTTTTAAACTTTTATATCTCACCACCTCTACTGTAGCAACTTAAAACTTTTCATTCATTATGTACTATTTTTATTAGAAATTACTTTACTAATTAGATTATTATTATTTATGCTTATTTTTTTCTATCCAATCACACTATTGTTTTTTTTAAACGTATTTCCTTTTAATTGATCAATTCATTTATTTTTTTTTAGCTTCAGTTCTTGTTTTTTTTTAAAGTTATCTTCATTTCTACACTCCTACATTTTGATCTTAATCTATATAAGTTCCAAGATATGCACATATATCAGGAACATTCCACATATAAATCATTATTTTGTAATTTTTACACAATGTTTCCATTATTTCCAAGTTACCAACATTTTATCACCCTTAGTTTTTACTCCCAATTTATAGTATCTAACTTTTTATATTTTTTACATCACCATCTACTGTTTGGGATATATATATTCTTGAAACATTTTATGACCTAATGACTTAAGAAAGTTGGTCATGATTGAATTGATATGGACAATTCCAAAAACCCATATTTGCCTTTTCCACAATATAAATTAGTTATATATAAATAATTAATTAAACACTGCATAAACATGTAATAATGCTAATGCTATCTATCTTTGCCCTCTATAAATTTTTTTTATTGTTTTAAGCAGCAATATTTGACAAAAAAACCACACAACTAACTTCTTATTAGTCACATGTTTATGTTAATTAATGAATAACTAATAAAATTATTAATATACTGATGTTATCAGTAGCTTAGAAAATACCTCTATTAAATATGCTGTAAAGTTCAACATGATTTTAAGACTTGCACACAAAAATAAAACTGTGTAGATCAGTGGTCTTCAACCCTTGGTCCGCGGACAGTGCCGGGCCGTGGAAGAATAAGAGTTTAAACTTTTAATTAATATAAACAATTTTTATTTATTTTTTCATCTCATTTTTACCCAATTAAAAAAAAAGAAACAGAACGAAAACAAAATCTAATCAATCATACATAAATTAATTTAGTTTTCTAGTTATCACAGATATTTATGGGGGAGGGGGGTAAAATTAAATTTTTGATTAGTTTTCTAAAAAAATTCAAAGAAAGTTTTTTATTATACAAACTCCATATATATATAACTCCATTTTTATATTTAATATTGCTGTTTTGATCCGTTATAACAATTATGCTAAGCAGTTTACATCTTTAAGAAAATTTATCTATAGACTTCTGCCGGTCTGCGAAACCTTAACCTTACTTTTAAGTAAACATTTAAATATGTTTATATAAACACATAATAATGCTAATGTTATTTATCTATGAATTGTATAGAAATTTTCTAATGCATATATTTTAAAAGCAAATAAGTTTTTTTTAGTCTTTCATTATTAAGTCTTTAAGAAATTCTCTTCATGCTTTATATTAAACAATTTTTTCAATTCGTTATTTTCCTATTTTAATTATAACAAGCATTTCTTTTTTTTAAAGATTCCTTGCAGCTGAGAATATTTTCAATCAAAAGTCTTCCATATTTTCCTCTTCCATATTTATTTCCTTAACATTTTTTTCTGACAGATCATTTCTTACCATATATGTTTAAAGTCTTCTTTCCATTATTTTCTTGATCGTCCCCTTTTTCCCTCTTTTATGCTTCCCAATCAGTCATTATTCCTGATATTATTCTAACATGATGATATTATTTTCATCTCTTTTCTTTAATCACATTTTCATTCCAAATACTTATCTCTCTTTATTTGTTTTTTTCCAATTTTGATCTTCTCACTGATTTCCCATAATCAATTTCTATTGCCAACAATTTCTAATCATTTTCTTTTAGCATTCTCCATATTTGAACACTTACAACAATGTGCTCTGTACCATGTCTTTTCATATTCATCAATATGTTAATATTCCATAAAAGTGAAATGAGCATTTCTATTGCCTGCCTCATTTTAAAAATTCTTCTAGTTATCTTTTTTTTTTGATGATCCTAAATGTTGGAATCTATTTTCTTTAATGATTTTTTATCAATCAATGATGAATACATCATTTCATTCTATCATTAAACATTGTATTTTTTTTTTCTTTCAAATTAACATTCAAATTCTCATTTGGTAAATTCCTTCATTAGTGTATAATATTTTTTATATTCTCCATATCCTGTGCTATATTCTTCTGGTCATCTGCAATAATAAATTGTATAAATATGTAATATTACATAATCTTATGCCTGGGTTTTTTTTACATTTCTTTTTTCATCTCTTTAAAACCATATAAATATAATTTTTAATTAGTGTTAATGACATACAAAATTTCTGCAGTAGTTCTTTTTCTATCATAAGTTTTTATGATAATTCCTGATTTATCTTCACTTTACACCCATTTTTATTTATATATTCTATTAATTACATTAATTAATGAATTATCAATCTGTCATTTTCAGTGCTTTCAGAGTGATACTATCACAAAGCACAAAATCTATAAATAAATTTTTTATTAGATAAAAGTCACTTTGAGATCTGTTTATTTTTATTATTTTTAATTAATAAATAAACAAAACATTACTTTTTCTAAGCATCTGTTTGTGATTTTTAAATTATGATATATACATAATATAATAGGATTTTTTTTAAAAAAAAAAATAGATATATGAATTCATTTGAAGTAGTATGATATGCTAGAATAAATTGTTAAATGAGTGGACTACACTGGAAGATTGCAATTAATAATTTAAATGGTCTCATCAGTCTTGATATTCTACTTGCACTAAAGCAGATAACATATATACCTAGTAATTTTTATTTTATTTTAATACAAATCATTTTTGCTGTGTTCTGTTATTAAAAATTTTTAATATTTATTTAATCAATGAAACTTTATTGTTTTGTTTTTCAGCACTGATAAGGTATTGTTATAGTAAGTATTCTATGCTCATTTTTCTTTCAGTTTCTGCCTTTATTTATTGTTTACAGCCATTGAAGCCACACTTTGAAAATTAAGCATATTTTACATTGATGCATATTTAAAGACATAAATAGTGGAATCTAAATTTTGTTAATCCAAAAATAAATAGGGAACTTAGATTGGTACTTTTACAATATTTATCTGTATTTAAATAAAATAGTTTTAGTTTCAAAACATTTTATTAATGAATTACATTGTATATATTAGGTATTTAGATACATATTGTTTTAAAGGTCAATAGTTTTGAGTGGTGAATCTTTTGGTGCTGAGGTTTATAAATCAATTTGATCTGTAACTTATGTTTTGGATAGTTTTGGTATTTGGAACAATTTCCAGGTTTCGTCATATAGAAATTTTGATGAGAGTATTAAGTCTTTATTTCTAATTTTGTTGATGAGGTTGATAAATGTGAGGTCTGGATTAGGAGGTGGAGAGGTGAAAACTGTCTTGCATCGAACACTCCAGATGGTGTGAGTCAGAAAAATAGATAGTCTAATAATTGGGAAGTGTCTACTCTGGATGGAGTCTTTTATTGAGAGTATTTTATAATAGTCAATCTTTGAACCGTGAAAAATGAGCATCCTTATGTTTGTAAGACCGGTACATGATTTTATAATATGGTCAAAGGTTTCTTCTTGTGTTTTGCAGATTGGACATATAGGGTCCACTTTGTTTAGAAATCTTTTATAATGTAAAAAATAGTTGGTATGTATGGCACCTAGGTTGACCTTAATCAAGAATGTTAGAAATTTGGGTTCCAACTTTAAAAATTTGAATAAGGAGGTGATTATGTGGTTGTTGATTCCTATTGTGGGTTTTATATTGTTGATGATTGGATTTAATATTAGGTGCACTTCCCAGATGGTGATTTTGAAGGCAAAGGTTTTATTGGAGATGTTTTGATGCCATTTGATATATTGGAATATTTTATCAAGCCAGCATATTTTTTGAGGAGGCGGTGTGTCAGTTGGTTGTACTGTTTCAGATGTGATTATGGTGCCATGTTTTGATATTAGGTTACGTATTAGTGTGTGGGATTTTTGATAATTTAAAGAGAGGATTGAATGCAATGACATGCCATTTACCTTGCGTTGGAGTTGCATTTTTGTCATGCTAATGGAGTTTATGTTTTCTTTCCAAAATAGTTTAGAAAATAGTTTTTTCTTTAATTTTTATAAAGTAATCGAAAAAAAACAAATTCTTGAAAAGTTGAACAATTAGACATATTTCTAAAAAAAAAACAATAGAGCCATGAATGATACTATGTTTTGTTCCAAGCTCTCTCATATTCAACATATATAGCATATAATAGTGATTAGAATAGATTATGTTTTGTTTATATGATGTTTCAATATGCATAAATATATATAACGCAGATGACTTTTTATATGCGCATATAAACAAAATTTTTAAAAATAATATAATTAATAACAAAAAATTAAGGGGGGTACATTTACATATATTTTACTGAATGTATATTCACTGAAGCAGATAAAAAAAAAACTATCATATTTTTATTTTTTAAAATAATGCTCACAGTGATTTTTTTTTTCAATAACTTTATTATTATTATTTTTTTTATGGAAACATAATAGATCATCTCTTTAAGAGGAAATTATGATCTCTTTTTTTAAATCAGTATTATCTTTATATATTTTATCTTACAAAATAATTTATTATGCAAAATACTGCTTATCAAATTTGGAAAGGATAATAAAGGAGGAATAAGATGTATGTGTTTTAACATAAACTTAAATTTTTTTTATTAATATATATAATAGTGTAAGGCACTCAAGAGAAAAAAACAAGATAGTTCAAGTATGAAATTTGCCATTTGTTTATTTACATTTTTGTTTGTTTGCTTACATTTTTCTTTAGAGAGTGTATAATTGAAATCACTAGTTAGATGCAGTGCAATTCGCAGTTCCACTGTATAGTTGTACGTAAAATATTTTTTCTTGAAAAATTGAACATTTATGCACAGTTCATAATTCAAAAATAAAATATTTTTCCTTAATGTTAAATACACATTTGACCATCAAAAGCATTGGTGTAACATTCATGAGTTGAAGCTAAATTCAAAATTCTGAAGATGAGAGGCTGATCACATATGCTGTGAATAATCTCACCAGTAAAACAGTCACAAAATGGAATCTCTTCACTCTGATTATCACTAATACTCCAACTAAAAATAAAATTTTCATTTTACCCTTTTTATTTTTGTTACTAATCCATTGCTTTTTGTTTTGTTGTATTATGCATTAATTAAGTAGCACTTTTTTTTTATGAAAAGTGAAAAAAATATGTAATTTATATTTTATTTGTTTTTTAGTATTGTATTTTATAAAACCTGACATTATGGTTTGTTTCTTTTGAAAAACAAATAAGAAAATTAAACAATTTGAAATACAACATTTTTTAAATATATATATATATATTACAATTAATAAGAAGATTAGAAATATGTAATTTATATTTAATTTATACTTTAGTATTATGAACTGTTGTGAGAATTAAATTTAAAAAAAAAAAGTTCATTTATTGAATATTTTGATGTGATATGATGGTTTTTCCTTTTTTGGAGTCAGAAATCTCTCAGCCATTATGCTCAGAGAAACCTGTTAACCACCTTATCTTCCTTTCTCATTCCCCACCCTAAGTTTTTCCCATATTTTTCTCGACCCTGCTCTATCTCATTTCCACAATATAATCTTTGTTAACTCTATGGCCCTTATATCTAAATTCCCTTTATATTTTCCCAAACACACCATAAAAACCAAAAACCCACTTTTTCTATAATCACTCAGTTTATATTTATTCTCCCACAACTTCATTATTTGTACTTTTCTGCTTGCATGCATCATTCAACTAACAGATATCTAATATTTTCTATGCCTTCCTATATAACTTGCAGACTAAATTACCCATATTTTTCCATTTAGGTATATATTCCATTGTTGCTAAAGATGCTGTTCAAGCTTTAAACAGTAAACTACTTTCCTTGCTATTATCATAAATTAACTCCCACCCAATATTCTGTTTACTTCTATATATATTTAAACTTTTTATATTGTCAATACTAGTTCGCCATTTCTCCAACTCCCTATTTTTATTAATACATCTATTCTTCTATCCAATTCCTTACCATTATAACACCCAACAATTCTCTTAATGCAATCATCCCACCTTTTATATAAGTATAATGACATAAATTCTTTATCCAAATCTTCTGTATACTATACTAAGTTTCTCACCCATCTTGTTGCCTTTCCTTTATTCATAACCCAAGTAAATATTATGTTGGATATTTTCTTATTATCCATAAATTGCAATCTACTGTACATTTTCATTTTGCTTTTTGCATCTCTTATATAAAAACCTGACCATCCCATTTCTCCTAGACTTATCTCCTTTGTAGTCCATACATCTGCATCTAATCCCTGTCTTCCTATTTCTCTTTGTACTTTTTTAAAATAATCTAATATCTCTTTACTAACACAATGCATCATTACCATATGTTAACCTGCTACTGCCACTCCCTTCCATACAATTCTAGCTATATCATATTTATTATTTGAAAACACTTAATTTCTTTATCAATCCTTTTGTTTTCTTTGCTTCATTTATCAATTTTTCCTCTCATTCATCCAAGCAATTTCTCTGATTATTTAAGACAATTCCCAAAATAGTTATATCTATTCACCACATTTAACTTTATATCCCCCAATAAAAAATATTTCTCTTTTCTTTCCTCAGTATTTATCATCATCACTTTTGATTTTTCTTTACTAAAGTTAATCCCCATCTCTTTACTCATCCTTGCACATTTCTTCAATATAATTTCCATACCTTGCTTACTTTCTGTGCACAAGAAGATATCTTCCACATATAAGACACAATAATATATGTACTCCCTTGCTATCTATTAATGATATTTCTACCCCTTTTCCTAGTCTTTCTATTGCTCTCTTCATTTTTTTTATATATAACAAAAATAAAATATGTGACCTACGGCATCCTTGCCTTAGCACCACCCCATTTTTAAGTTTAACTGATTCTATATTTCCTAATTGATAAATATAGTAATTATTTTCATATAGTCTCTTAATAAAATCCACTAAAGATCCATTCATTCCCAAATTTACTAAACCTACCTATAATTATTTCTATTTACTCTTATCATATATCTTCTCTATATCTATAAAAACTATATATACCTGCTACTTGTATCTCTACTCATATTTTGTATAATTACAAATAAACTATTTCCTATATGCCTATCTGATTGAAAACTTCCTTGCATTTTTTTCTCCTATATTATTTTCTTCCATGCATTTTGTGATCACTTCAGCCACCATATATGTGTGAAAACTTTATATAACACTGACATTACCACTATTGGTCTATAATTATTTAACTTTCTATGATCTTAACACTTTCCTTTAAATAGTAACCTTATTCTTTTATTATTCCAGCTATCTGCAAATTTTGTTTTCTGTGTCATTTTATTAAAAACATGTTAATAAATTTAATTTTGCCCTATTTCCCATCCATCTAAATCTCTTGTCTTTCCACTTTTCAATTTCTTCCCTGTGTCATTCAATTCATTTTCTATAAACCTAATATTTCCATTACTGTATGTTTTCATGTTTGTTATCACTCTGTCCTAACATTTAACAGCTTTTCTATGTCTATTACTTACTTATTTAAAATTGTCTCTAATTCCTCTGTAGAGTTACACTCTATTCCCTATCACCTAGTGATACTATTTCTCTTTCCCCTAAATTCTAATATATTTTCAAAATATTTTATTACCATCTCTTCCACTTTTATTAATATCCCCCAACAATTTGCTATTTATTTTCATTTTCTCTATAATTATTTATTTTAGTCAACTTTTTAAAAAAAAAAAAATTTACCCTTATAATATTAATATCTTTTTCACCTTCTTTGTTTTTAATAGCACACTTAAATTCTATGCATGCTTTTTTCTCTCTTTTACATTTTTACTAACTCTCACTTTTTTATTACTTTTATTCTTCTGAATATTCTCACCTAAAACCCCATTTGCCACTTTTTCTACTTTACCACACCAGTCCTTAGATTCAACCCCAACAAAAATACTCTTGTTTCTTCTACTTTTATTTTATATTCTTCTAACTTTTATTCTTTTCATTCATTCTCTATCACGATCTTTCACTATCCTTTCAACTTTTAATACTATTTTCCATTACATTACTAATCATTTCTATTATAAAAATATTATGATCCTCTTTCTTCATTATCAAACACTTTAATTTTCCATACTTTATTCATTCCCTCTTTCTCTACTAATACATAATCTATTATGTGAAATATATTGTCCTTCATAAATATTTGATAAATTTCCAATGCTCAAATTCACTCTCTGACAAAAATTTTTCAAAAGCTGTCCATTCTTGTTATCTAAATCATCAATTTCTTCAATATTCCCATTCATATCCCCTATAATCATTATTTTCTCTCTCCCCCCCCCTTTTTGAAACTCTGTATATCTTTAATTAGGCAATCATATTTGCTACTCTTTTATCCATTATAGTTTGACTATCTCCAGTGACTATATACACTATAAGCCACTATTCATTCTTGTCTTACTAACCTTATCTCAAACCACAAATGTTCTTGATACTTAACAGTATTTAAATATTTTTTTGCATATAACTCCTATACCGGCACCTCTTTTTTCTTTTTCTTTTCTATTTATACTTTTTCATACCAAGTCTTTCAGTATAAGTTCTTCTCTTATATGTGTTTTCACTACTGCTAATATCTCAAGCTCTTCATTTTTAACTGTTTTGTTTAATTCCAGCCATTTTTCTGGTCTCCTACCACCTTGTATATTCAAATATCCAATCTTAACAATTTCTTCTTTCCTAACTATTCATTTATAAATTTTTTTGACTTTCTTCTCCATTACATTTATAAGTAACTTGCTTATCATTAATTTTACAGACCTATTCCTTCTCCACATCTACATTTATATAAAATCAGCTAGCTATTCTTTCTTTATTTCTTACATCCATTCCGTTTTTCTTCTTTTTGATAATACTACAATTTAAAATCCTATCCCTCTTTATATGTTTATATTCTTTATAAATCAAACTCCCTAACATTTCACTTCCTTGTTTTTCTAAGTGCAATCCCTTTCATATATAACTCCCTCTTACTAATAAAAAATCCCACAGATCCATAAACATTACGTCATTTTTCCCACATAATTTTTTCAATTACTCATTTATAGAACATGCTCTATTTAACAATATACCTATTGTTGAATCTTGGTTCTACTCTTTCTTTAATCTTACTCAAATTACTAATCAATTCTATGTACTCATCCATTATTCTCTTTGATGGCTCTGACAAATTATTTGTCTCTATTATAATATACACATCCCTACTCCCTTGTATCTTTACCTTATCTGTAACATCCCTATTTCTAGCTCCAGGCAAACATCTCTAATTCTAACTCCAGGCAAACATTTCTAATTCTAGCTCCAGGCAAACATATTTTTACATACCTTTTTCTATTTTCCCTTGCAGTTACATTTTCATATCTTCTAATTAAAAAGTCTATGAATACTGTCTCATTGTTGACTTTCCCTATTTCATCTGTAACATTTTTATACCTTATCTACTTCTTCCTTATCATTTCTATTTATTAATTTCTTAATTTGTTCATAATTCATCTCTAATGATTTTAATTTTTCTTCTCCTCTATCTTACTTATTCTTTGACTAACTATCTCCATTGCACTGTTATTTTATTATCCATATGTCTTGTCACTCCACTAAAAACATACACTATTCTGTCTTGGTTAAATACATTTTGCTCTATTTCTCCTGACTTTCTCTTTAATTTATCTACACTTACAAACCATTTTTCACCTCTTTTATCACATTTACACACAATCTACATAACCATATACCAATTACATTCTTCCTAATCTTATTTACACATTTCAAATGATAAACCTTATCACATATGATTTTCTTCTGACCATTATATATACATTGTGGGATACAAATGCAATCCATATTTCTTATTATTCCAATTCCCCATACTCTATATTTAACTGTGCACTTTCTCTACTTCAAACCCTTTTATACAAAATGAGAAAAACTTTTCTTTCTTTTAATAGTGATTGATAAACAAGTGTTTCCTAATCTTACATTTCAAACCATTTATCTTCATTCTAAAATAAATCACTCTCTTTCTTATAAAATTTTTTTTAGTTTTAAAGCCTCCTTGCAGTAACATATACACACATAATTTTATATATATATTTAAAATGGCATAACAAAACACTTTCCAAACATCATAAATAGTATTCCCTATCTTTCCAAATCCAATTAAATCTATCTTCACCCCAATTTTCATTTCACCTCCATACAGTAAGCAAAACAATTTTGTAGCAACAAAATTTTCCAAATAATATTCAAAAAATAAATATAGACTTTAGCTTATCTTGTGGAAGAAATCAACCACATCAGCACAGCAAGGCAGTCACAGATAGTATGGCTTCAATGGTTCCATGCAGTGGGTAAAACAGAAACTGAAACAATAAGTGAGCATGTAACACCTATGTGGGAATCACTGTTAATTTTTTTTTTTTTAAACAGTTAAGAGATTTTATTTATTTTACATAAATGCAGTCATAATTAATATATAATTGAGTGCTATAGTTTTAACAATAGAAATGGTTTTTTTTTTTTTTTTGGTTGTTGATATTTTTTTTAAGATAAAGTATTTTCATTTGAAGCAATTAATTTCTACAGACACAAAATCATTCATTAGAAATAAGCTAAAAATTGTTTTTGAGGTAATGAACACATTTTAGAAATTACTATTAATATATTTTTTGTTGTATATGATCAAAGTTATATTGAATGAAATTTGTACAGGATGTTTTTTTTTTTATGCTCATGTTGAAAATCACCCTTATTTTGCTTGGCTTTGGGTTGGTATTTTTAGATCTAGTGTCTGAACCTACCTTGACACCTCTCTGAGGAGTGCCAAAGCACAAAATCATGTTCAGGGGTTTGGGGAGGGGTTCCTGACAGAGATATTTTAAGTGCTGGCTCTGGCTAAGCATTTATCATAAAGCTTGTAGAGGAATTGGCAATCCTCACTGTTTATAACTTACAAGCTTACGGGATAGGGTCATGTGATCTATGAATTGATCTATGCCTCTTATTTTGTATTTAACAAAAGTTATGAGATACTTAATAAAAAAAATCAGTAAGTGATATTTTCAACTTATGTTTATTACTGTTTGATGATATAAAATTTATTATTAATTGCATAATGCAAGGAAAAAAAATTTCCACTTTTTTTTTTAGCAAAAGTAATTTAGATTTTTGATATCATTTTTATTTGGAAGAATTAACATTTAGAAATAATTTTACACAAAAATTGATTCAATGAATATATTTTAACTAACTGCAAATATTAAAATGCATTATTAATTCAATTTGTTACTATATATGATCAAAAAATATGCTTTTCATATTTATTGTAGTGAATGAAACTTTTTTTGCTATTTATGATGAGTCTTATTTACGTTGGAATTTGTCAAGGATACTAGAAGAAAATGAAATACATACAATAATCACATTTTGCTGTATAATTGAAACAAAATTATTATATATAATGAATGAACTATATATTGAACTATACTTATTTGGTGTGAATGTTGACATGTTAACTATCAGTAATGTTCTCTTCATGAAGGCACTATCTTATGATAACATTCTTTCAAGATGCCATTATTAAAAAAATGGTGGTTTTTTAAAAAAAAATTTTTTAAAGATCATTGTAGTAAATAGCTGAATATTAATCAAAATAGTGGGTACAGGTTGATGATCACTATTGTAAATCCTCACATAAATTATCAGTTATATGTGAGGGAAAAGTGTATTTCATAAAAATTAAAGTTTGCATTAATCAAAATGGTTTGATTTTTAAAGAAAAAATGTAAAATTTAAATAATTTCAAGTAAGCCTAAATCATAATGAATGTATTTAAATTAGTTAATTGATAACAGCCCTTCAGAAAATAAATCTAAGTAAACAATAGAAAATTATTTATGCATAGACACAAATACAGTCAATTAATGAAATGAAAATTGAAAAATAATGTGGGATTATAGAACAAAGATGTTAATATTTAGTCTTGACTATGTTAATAGTTAGAATATATAAAGACTATATTCAAATAATAATTTATGTTGAAGTAAAAAGCATTAAAATTCATGCTAGTTGTGTTCATGGTTTAACTTAGAAGTAAGTAAAATGCCAGCTCCAGTTTAATAAAAGTCACAGTGAAGAAAGAAAAGTCTGATAACTCGTATCAAAGCTGAAGTTATTGTTTTATTAGCAGCATGAAAAGTATGCAATATGTAGTTATAGATATTAGAATGAGTGAGCAAACAAATTTCACTCTTGTTGACAATCCACGATGTAGTTTTGTCTACCCTCCACAGTTGTTGTCTCCTGATTATTAAGGCCTACTTTTCCCTCTGAGATTATATTCAATCCAAATAAAAATTGCATGCTGAAAAGAAATAATAATCTGAAATTTTATTAAAAAACCTAGAAAGAAATGAAATCTATGAGAAAGAAAGAACAGCAAAGAATTAAACTTCAAGAAATAGTTCCCAATATGTATACAAGTTATATATAAATCTCTAGATGAGAAAATTTTATCAATTTTTTTCTAACCAAGTTTAAGAATATATCATTATTAATTTGGGGTAGTTTCAAAATGTGTGTTTGATTTCATGCACACAGCTATGAGTATGAAGCCATGGAGCTTTGAAAGCGCTAAGCTTTAAATAAATTATTAATAAATATAACTTCTTTAACGAGCGTTAAAAGCTTAAAAGCGCATAATTATTGATATTATGTATGTATTTAATTATTCTGTATTTTAATAATATTTAAGAGTTTTTTTATATAATCTCTGAAAAATCTCATTATTATTATTTATATGTACATAGTGTAGTTTTAAACCTGCAATTTGATTGGAGGAGATAGGAAGGGAGAATTTTATTTTTGAGTCTTTCATTAGTCAAGATATGTCAAATAGAAATATGGAAGTTAAAAAAAAAGTAATAAAAATTATTATTTATTCCAATTATAATTTATAATTATAATTTATTTTGACTTCCAATATGAATATTGATATGTGTTAGTACATTTGTTCTGAATTAAATATTCTCATTTAATATTTTGTTATCTGTTTTGTTAAGTTTAAAGCTGTTTTAGTTTTTTTATTCTTCATTCTATTCTACATTTGAGATATAATTTTAGTAAATGTGTGTGATAATTAAATATGTTATTGTATGCTTGATTAATGGTAATTTGAAAGCTACATCATGCGAAATAATGATCATGTAATGTTGTATGTTGAGTAGGATACACTTATGTGATAACAAGATTTATTAAACAAGGTTATTGGTAATGCCCTGATGATCTCCATGAATAACAAACAGCATCATCATGCTATTCCTTCAATTGACCTTTGCTAATTCGATATTCAAAATAGTCAAGTACATGTCAAAATTATGAATTCTTAAATTTGTGTTTATCATTTTTAGTTCAGACAATATCATTTGACTATTTCAACATCATAGCTTGTAAAATTACTTGATAGTGAATTACTGTTATAAATATACACATAACTCTCCATTTTCTCTTGTATCATTACATTTGGTGCACAATATCTGGTCATATAAACAATTTGTATATATGTATACTCCCCTAAACTGTTACAATTTATATATATAATCTGCATAAAAGTTGACTGTTTCTGACATGCTTCATTATTAATGAATATTCTTTTGACATTTATCTAAACACATTTTATAAACAGGAATTATGTATGTATATGTCATTATTATATATATGAAATTTGAGATTAAATTGATTTTAGGATGGAATACAATAACATAAGTTCATTTTAATATTAGAATATGGTAATTGTTAATTTTTGATTAAAATATAACATTATAATTTAATTAAATATGAAAATTTATTGTTTAAATCATAAATTATAATTTTCTACTTCTTCTTTTCCTATGTATTGATTTCTATTATAACATATCATACCATTTGTACCTTCTTAGACACTTTATCAATACTTTTATTTGTATTATTTGTTTTATACTAACAGTTTTGACTATCCTGCAATCATCATCAGAGTTTTTGTTGATTCTATTACCAAAACCCAACTTGTCTTCTGTGTTTTCACTTCTTATGGAAGTAATATAATTTTCTACTTCTTCTTTTCCTATGTATTGATTTCTATTATAACATATCATACCATTTACACCTTCTTAGACACTTTATCAATACTTTTATTTGTATTACACTAACAGTTTTGACTGTCCTGCAGTCATCATCAGAGTTCTTGTGATAATAACTCTGATGATGACTGCAGGACAGTCAAAACTGTTAGTGTAATACAAATAAAGTATTGATAAAGTGTCTAAGAAGGTGTAGTGTAAATGGTATGATAAATCATAAATTACAAAAATTAATGTTTAATAGCTACTCCTTAATAAGGTAAGTGATGTCCTCTATTTTACATGCATTTTTCTTTGAATTTAGTACTCTCATGAATGAACTGAATTAAAAAATGAATAAAATTTATATTTGGTAATTGTAATAAAGTATCTTTGCTATATATTCTCATAGCAATAAAATTTTTATATAGAATTAATTATAACACAGATTAAAATAAACTTAATTAAAACATGCTGTAATATACATGCATATATAGTAATCAAATCCAGAATTCTTTGGATTTTATTCTACTAGATTGAATCTTGAATATGATCATGGCATATTTGCTGAGGCATTTGGATTATCATTCTTTAAAAATACTCATTTGTAATACTTTTATTAGCAGCCCTACAGTTTTTTTTAACTATTTTCTTGGATAGACTCATGTACAGCGTTTTAGTATGGTATTAATGCTCATATCTGAGTGACTTAGCTCCTGTGCAAAACTGTTAACTGCTATGCATGACTTAATAGTTAAAGATTTATTTTTGGATGCTTCATATATGGGATGTTTTTAACTGCATACATGTTGATATTGCTTTTTTGGCATTCAGGAAACTTCCTTCTTTAACTTAATACTTTATAAATTAAACAGTTATGTGTCAATTTTGATGATTTCTTTTTACAAGACAAATATTATAAACTCATTAGCTATCTTTTCCTCTTATACTTCTAAACAGTATTTTATCACTGATCACACATTATGCAAGCACATATAACATGGAAAGTTAAAACAATTAAGAATTTAACATCAGAATTCCATAGAAATACTAATATTTATTATTTTAAAACAAAATATATGAAATATTCTTTCATAAGAAAGCATTTATTAAGTGTAACATATATATAGGTGTATTAATCGATACATAAACAAATCAGTATTTCATTTATATTAATATTAAAATCTTATCATTAGATCTTCTGGTACTTAGGAATAAATACTCAAATGATCAATAGATTTTTGGAAAAAAAAAAAGAGATGAAATAAATTATAGAATTAAATTTGGATTTTTTGAGAGAAATAACTTACTGATAAAAAAAAATATCCTTGTATATAAAAGAAAGTTTGTTCTACAACTATGCTTTATTAGAAAGACAATATTAGATATATAATAAAATATGAAAATATATGTTGAGATTGGCAAAAAAAAAAATCACTAACATCATTGAAAGAATTAAGAGATTTAAATAGAGTTGTACTGGACATGTCTTGATAGATGAAATGATAATAGATGCATAATAAAAATATATTAAATTGTTTATAAGGACCACATGTAAAATAGCTGGTTAAGATAAATCAGTTTGTTGAACTAATGTTAAGAAGAGAATCCATTATTCAGAAGTACTGGAATAAACTCAGAGAGACTTTCCTCCTACAGGTTAATAACAATAGTTGGATTATAGCAAGTAATGATAAATTAATAAGTTATGTATATTTATTAATCTGATTGAAGAATATTTTTGTCTAGAAAACTAAATCTACTTTCACTGAGGAAATGTGTAATTTATATATTTGACACCCTTCAATCACATGATATAGATATTTTAGAGTTAGAAAACCTAATTGATAGGAGGATGCATATATTATTTCCGCAAACAAAATTTTAAAAATCTAAATTTACAGGTAAAATTTGAATAATCATCAGCTTTAACTAATTCTTACTATTTTTTTTTTTTTTTATAGTTTAAAAACATAATCTAAAGCTTAAGAAAAAATATCATTTTCAATAATAGCATTTAAATTATTATTAAAAATTGATTTTGTTTTGTTACTTTTTCCTTCATAAAATTTGCAACCTGACCTTAACTAATTTTTGATATCGGTGAAAAAATAATCGATAAAATAATATTCAAAGATTTTATTAGCATAAATTTCTCTCATAAACCTTTCTTTTTTATATATTAGTAACTTAGCAACAGGTTGATGGAATGCTGGGAAGTCAGAATATTGAGGATTATTTCTAAGACAATTGCCAAAGGTTTAGAAGCTGTTGAGTCGAATTTATAATACGTGTTGTCGTTTTTTAAATGAAACTTTAGTCCAGCAATTTAAAAGAAAATGGTGTTGCTTAACGTTGTATTGCTTGACATTTAATATTCGTTAAGGATTACTTCATCTTCAGATATATAGTTAATTGGTAAGTATCTAAGTTACAATTAATTAAAAGGTTTTTAATCGCTCTAAAAATTGCGGGGAAGAATCGTAATTTTTTTAAAACTTTTAATTGGTTAAAATATTCATTTTTTTTTTTTTAAAAGAAACTAAGTGTTAGCTTGGTGTTTAAATATGTTTTAAATTTATTTTTAAAATATGTTTTTAATTTCAATTTAAAATAATAGTTTGATATTCCAACAGATCTGTTATTTAATTTAAACAAGTTTGTTCGGTGAATCTTCTTAAAGAAGTTTAAAAAAAGTCTCAACTCGTAGAATGTAAAAGATATAAATATTCCAGACTTGTTTAAATTCCTTTTTAATTATTTTAAACTACTAAACTTTTTTTTTTTTTTTGTAATGTCTTGTCAGATTTTATAATATTTATTTTAACTTTGGTTTTGATTACTATTGACTATTTGTTCTTCATTTATAAATGTTTTATAATAGTCTATTTATTCATTTATCTATTTTTGTAAATAATTTAGATTTAGGAACTATTTTATACATACACAAAATACGCGCAAACATTCTTATATATTAATTGAAAAAAA
Organism: Epiperipatus broadwayi; assembly: GCA_028023455.1. NCBI lineage: Eukaryota > Metazoa > Onychophora > Udeonychophora > Euonychophora > Peripatidae > Epiperipatus > Epiperipatus broadwayi. Next base: position 2,990,873 of record JAQFVV010006257.1, on the reverse strand, counting down.
GATATTTTAAAGATTCTGGAAAATCTGAAGCATTTATAATAAAAATGGTGTTAAACACAAGGATGTATACTTGCTCTAACGTAAGATTTTTTATGACATTGGTCTTTGGAGCTATTCATATATAACAGCCACTTGTAAACAAGTACAGCCGTTCCAATTCCAAGAAGAAGAAAAAAACTACTATAGAAATAAGTTTTACAATAACTATACAAACAAATCTTTGAACTACCAATATATCCACATATAAAATATGCTGATCTATTTTGATGTCTGATATTTTGCGATGCTATCTTAAATAGCTTCAGCGGAAAACTTGTTCTTTCTGAACTACTATAACTCCATATCTAATTGTAGTTCTTCAATGCATTCTATTCTCTGCAATATCGTCCCATTGGAAACAATCAATATTGCACTTCTTTAGAATGTTTTTCAATTGTTCAATTTTGCCTAAAACTCCCTTTTAGGAAGTCTTTCATTGTTCATTCATTTTACATGTCTAATCCAATGAAGGTTTGGTTTTACCACTTTATAATATCACGTCCAGCAAGTTGAAAAACTATTTTATGATCCTGCTATTGTATTTTTAAAATTTTTCAGAGCATTCATAAATGAAATTTCTCTAATGCCTTTATATTGCACCAATAGAGTGCCTGAGTCTCATTTTCATACCATAAATTAAGTAAAGTAGCAGCCCTATATATGGCTAACATGGTTGCAATAGTTATTTCCCTGTGATGAAATTATATTTTTAACTTATTAAAAATAGCAGCAGTATATTGGACTTTGTGCTGTACTTCAACATCTAAGTTGACTTTTTTAATTGTAAAAATATCAAAGTATTTTAATTCATATGTATTCTCAAGGTGATAACCATCTAAGCTAAAAAGTTTCTGAGAATTTTTCTTTCACCACTGGTTGATAAATCACTTGAATTCTTTTGAACTGGCAAAAATAATACCATCATCAGCATATTGTAACTTAAGATTCAAATTAAAAATTCTATCATCAAATCTGTATCACATTTTGTTACCTGTTTCATTAACAGTCTATAAACAGTTCCAAAAACAATTTTTATAATCATTGAAAAGATTGTTGTAGAAAGTACTTATTCTTATTTAATTAATATCAGTTTTCATTTCATATGATCCTGATTTTCCACCTGTAATAATAATATTTCCTTTCATTCCAACTTATAAAAGTTGTATAATACAAATACATTTTGATAAACAATCAATTAGTTTCAGAAAGTGTCATAAACTTGTTTGATATCAAAGCAATATGTAAATCACTTTTATTACAAACATTTCTTGCATTTGTTTGGCAATAAAAACAATGTCTATAGCATTCCTTAACTTTTTAAAATTGCATTGAGTCTTTGGTAACCATTCATCTATGACTGGAAGCAATCTATTCAATTAAATCCTTTAAAGTACTTTTTTTGTAGTTACAATAATAATATTTTATATTAATTATAAAAATCTTATCTATTTTCTCTCTTTTTAAAAAGTGGAACAATAGAAGCATTTTTAATATCAAAATGACAACTTCATGTGTTAATATATTCATAAAAATCTAAATAGTTTGAAACTAACCTATTACCATCATATTTTAAATTTTTCTCCAATTGTTTAATCAGGACCTGTTGCCTTTTCAGTCTTAAGATTGCAAAGAGATATTTTGACTTTACTCAGATTTATATCTTTATCCAAATCTAATTGAGTAGATAACATGGATATATCATTAAAGGTAATATTTTAATTTTTGTATTATTGGTCCTTCCACCTGCTCAAAATATTTTTGTATAAGTGAGTGCCATTGTTGAATTTAATAGAATTGTGGTACCATTTTTCAGGTCAATATGCTGCTTTCATTGCATAAAAAAAAAAAAAAAAAGATTTGGTGACAATGGAATGCCTGAATCTTCTTTGCAGTTTTAAACTACTAATTGAGTGCTCAATTTTTGCTTTCAAACCTCTATTTATTATAAATTTCCACATTTCATTTATTATTCTGCAAAAGTATTTACAGGTAGCTTAATGAAACCAGTATCAAAATGTTATATGGATTTTGTGATAGAATTTTTAATGTGAACCAGTTAAAAGCAAAAACAATCTTGAATTTATTTTTTCCAGTTCAAATCATGATTTAAAAAGAATATATTTAATGTTTTGGAATTAATATTCTAAAAACTCAAGTTCTTTATCAGACAGAGATGAAATTAAAAATCTCAGTGAATTTCAATATAAATGATTACCAACTTGAGAATGGTAGTCAATTTAAATGTTTTTGTAATTTTATAAATAAATAAGGTATTTCATCATAGGAAAATAACTACTGCACATAAATTGATTGAAAGCTATTATTTAATTTAATTTATTGTATGGAAATGAGACTTAGAACACCCTATTGACAAACTATAAAGGCATTAGACAGTTTCATTTAAGAATGCTTTGTAAAATTTTGAAAATATAATAGCAAAATCATAAAAACAATCAGTAGAATCCACTATTGTAAAATCATATCTTTGTTGGATTTGATATGTGATGCAAATAGATAATACAAGCCTTCCTAAAAGGATATTTTATGATGAACTTGAATATGGTTTTCATAAGGGTTTAGATTTCATTTGCAATCTAAGAATTATCTCAAATATATTTTAAAGAAATGCGATAATGATGCTTTCCATTGAAAAGATATTCAGAGAATAGAATGTATTGTAGAACTATTTCAGAATGAAAAGTTTTCTGCAGAAACTGAAAAAATATGAACAGAAAAATAGACAAACATGTTCTTTATGTGGATATATATATATGGTTCACTGATTGATGTGTATAGTCATTGCAAATCTCATTTCTAGATTAGTTTTTTTTTTTTTTACCTTTTTCTTTTGGAGTTAAAGTGGTCTTACTTATTTATGAGCAGCTGTTGGTTAAAGACTACTAAAAGATGAAAATGAATAAAAAGAATATGATAATTTTAAAAATGATAATCATCTGTATATGAAAATGAATCAAAATAAAAATGATTAGGAGATAATCTAGTGATATGTAAGACTTATTTTTAGTTATGATGAAATAGCATGTATTATGTTTAATTATAGTAATTAAAGGATGCTTGAATGTTTTGAAATTATCTTTTAAAATGATTTTGTGAGGAGACAACAGTATTTTCCTAAAGATTTATTTATAATTGGATGCTTATATAAAAACTTCTAATTATGAAATATTTTAATTGGTCATCAATAGCATGGGCTACCTGGATATGCAAAAGAATTTTGATTAGGATATTCAGTATATGTTATAGATTTTATAACAATAGATAATTTTACATGACATTCTTTTTTTAAAAAAAACTTTTTTTTCTATCAGTCAATGGAATTTGCAATGTTAATTGATCTAGATTTTATTTGAATTCTTAAACCTAATATATATAAATATTAAAAGCATAAAGCTAAACTAGTCAATAAATAATCAACATTAACCTAAATCCACAATTTAACTAGATTAGCCAAAAAAAAACAACAACTCTAAAGCACAACCAATGGTTTCACTGCTACAAGCAGACTTCTCAAATGTAAAGAACTACAAAATAATAACATTTAAACTAAACATTACCCACAATTCCTCTTATTTCCCATATACCCATAATATTAAAAGAACTTTTAAATAAGTTAATTGTTTCAGAATTATAAATTTTTAATAATAAAGATTCTTTAATTCTTTTTATTTCATTTCTTTCAAAGAAGACAACCTTAGCTTCATCAAAATTAATAGTGTAACCTGTATCTTTTTCATGGATATATAAAGCAGAACTATAATATTTATTTCTAATCCTACTTTTATGTACCTTTTTTCTTGCATTTAAGATCAAACTTTGACCTATCTATATCTTCTTACAAAAACAAAGGATAATATGCACTACTCCAGGAATTAACTTTTCTGAAACAAAGCTAGCCCATTAGAATTATTTAATCACTTATTTCTATAACAATAATTTTTTAAAGCAGCTACTTTATGAAATACAGATTGGTTTTCATTAGTGGGATTAAAAAGTTATTTAGATTGAGTGGTAGGACAGAATCTTTAAAATGGCAGATTTATTTTCTTAAAAAATGTAGGTAATTTAATTTTAAGAAAAAAGTTATTTAAGAATCGGAATTTAGTTTTGAATTTACAAATGTATATTTTGAATAGTTTTTTTGAAAGAAAATTTTATTAAATTTTACAAATTTATTTATGAATATAAAAGGAATGGGTATTATTTAGATAAGAGGCAAGATTTTAATTATTTAATATAAAATTTTTTCATATGGCAGTTTAGAATAAATAGTCAAATTTTTATTGTAGGAAGTATGCAAGAAAATTAAAATGGTTGTTTGGAAAAATAAATAAATTTTATTATAGTGATGGGATAGTTGGAAGTAATGTAATAAGGTTGTTAATCTTTCTGATATTAATTAAAATGGTAGAGAATTAGAAATTCTTGGTAAAGGTCCTAATTTTCTTCCTTTTCATTCAAAAAAATATAGTTTTTGATACAATTTTGTCTATTGAATTTAGTAATTTGAGTGATGAGCAGAAAGTTGGCATTCACTTGGTTTTAAATAAAAGCTTTAAAAGGAAAAAGTTATTGTTAATCCTGATGTGGTTAGACATCTTAAGGATAGGTTAATGTTAATGATGTGATCATTTCTTATGAAGACGAAGCTGGTTGGTTTGTCATTATGAAAGGAAATGAGTTTAGAAAAAATAATGGATGAAGAATTAAATAATGGTAAATATAATGTACCCTATTCAACAGCATCATAATTTTTTAAGAAAAAATTAAATTATAAGCTTAAAGATTTTTTTTAAACAAAAATTAGAAGAAAAAAATACTGTTTCATTTTAGTATTATAAAGTGTTACAAATTAAAGAGCAGGAGGGAATAGAAATGTATAATAGAATTAAAGAAAAGTTAAAAATTTTTTTCTCTCTTTAAAGAAAAGAGCTTTTATAAAGTAAAAACTAAATAAGTATGTAAAATTTAGAATAAAATTTTGTTTGTAAATGAAAACTTTCAAAAATGTAATTAATTAGTTTATAAGATTTCTGATTAATAATAAAATCAAAATCAATAGTTGAATTAATGAAAAAAACTAAATTATCTTATCAAGATCATTTAGATGAATCTGAATGGATTAAGATTAAGGCAAATGTAAAAAAAAATCAATTAATTGAAAAAATGGAAAATTAATTAAAAGACATTTCAAGTTAAGATCTAAATTAAAACAATAGGAGATAAAAAGGTATATAAAGTCACTCTCTTTATTGTTCTTCAGTCTAATTTGTGATATAATATTTAGTTTGTGATTAATACAATCGGGGCTGCAATCTAATTCATTTGCATTGCTATTAGTCCAGAGTTCGGATTCTTTCTAAAGAATGCAGAATCAGAGTTTCATTGAGAATCTAAACAACCAGAGATCTAGATATTCGGAACTATAAATGCAGCAAAGCCAATTGTTACTGCTGTGATCATCATTAATGGAGAGGCCGCATAAGCCATGGATGTGTCCGACAGGACTTCATGCCCCAAACCTCTGTAAATCAACTATTCTGTCTGGAACAAATGATGGAAATTGATGTCCAAATCAAAATAGATGCTACCACTATTCTCTCTCTCCCCCATTGCTGAGTCACAAAATGGAAACAAGACATGAAGCCATTTATTGAGAACCAAAAAAGTCAACCGGTTGGAAAATGCACACAAATGGAAACCTAGGTAAAGATACTTTAAATAACTAAATATATTTTGATCACTGTCTATAGACACTTTATATTTAAATGAAATGAACTTTAATTAACAAAGGACTATCATAATTTAGCTTGAGTAATTACTACTTATGTTTTTTATATGTAAATTTCAATATTATTATGTTATATTAAATATGTGTATGTTTAAATAAATATTAATGCTTGCCTTAATTGTTATTTTGTCTATTTTCTCTTTCTTATCACTGCCTCACCAGTAAATTACTGTAAAGTTACTTTATATGGTAAGTAAATATGCTGCACACTGAGACAAAGTGTGAGCTAAGCATGGGATATTTCAAGCACTGGCTTATGGGCCTACCATCCAAGCATGTTAATTACTTCTTGTAATTAGATGGCGCCTGAGGTTTACTTCTAAACAAATAAAATGCTTTGGATTGCAGGAGTTTGAATCTAGCAGCCAAGGTTGGCCATGATCTGGAAATGTGATCGCGTACTAAATTTGCACCGATATTTTGTTTGTAGTTGAGAATGATAAATAGAAAGATTTGGTAAATGAGTTTAATTGTTTTGATCCTTCTATAAAATATGTTGTAGAAGGAGAGGGTTAGATTTTGTTAAATTAAATTTTTTAGATCTATTGGTGATTAGAAGTGTAAAGAATAATTGTTAGATATATAGTCATTACATTAAAAGTAAAGAGTTAAGGTCTATAATTAAACCTGATACTTATCTATTTGCATCTCATAAAGTAGCTGCATTAAGAAATTATTGTTATAGAAATCAGATTAAATAGGTCTAATAGGATAGCTTTGTTTCAGAAAGATCAATTTTATAAAGATTATTTGAGTGTTGGCTACTCAGATAAATTTCTTAAAAGTATTTTATTTAATAGTAGTGACATTTGTAATGATGTAAAGGATAAAGAAAAATACAATTTTATTTCTTTGCCATTTAAATTGTTTTCTGTATGGAAAAATAGTACTGGAAATAAGAAAATTGCTTAGAAAAAGGGCATTATTTTTGAATAATTTATTAAATAATACAAAGAAGATTTTTAATAGAAAGACTATTCCTGGGTATTGTATATTATCCCTTGTTTTTGTAAGAAGGTATATCTAGATCAGAGTAGTTTGAACTTAAATGAAAGAATAACGATACATAAAAGTAGGGTTAGAAATAAATATCTTAGTTCTGCTTTATATATTCATGAAAAAGATATAGGTTGCACTATTAATTTTGCTGAAATAAAAAAAAAGAATTAAAGAATATTATTAAAAATTTATAATTCTGAAACAATTAACTTATTTAAAAGTTCTTTTAATATTAAGGGTATATGGGAAGTAAGTGGAATTGTGGGTAATGTTTAGTTTAAATATGTTGCTATTTTATAGTTCTTCACACTTGAGGTCTGCTTATTTGGAGTAATTTTGATTATATATATTGTACCAATATTGAAATTGGCACATATTAATTTTATTTTTAAAAAAAATATATTAAAAGTAATAAATAACTTATAAAAATCTAAAAGGTTTCTTTAGTAAACAAAATCAGTTTGCTGTCAAAAGTAAAATGAAAAAATTAGAGTTTTAAAATAAAAATCTTTCGTGAAAGTTTTTGAAATAAAAGTTACAATTAATTAATCAGAGTGGGAGGGGGAGTTTGCATCAGAAAAGTTAAACTAAAAGTTTTATAAAAAGGAAGTAGAGTTTATTATTATTAGTTGAAATATAAATAATTTAAAGTTTACAAAATACAAATCTCTTTTCATTTGAATTAAAGAAAAAATAATCTTAAAACTAGTAATATATGTGCGTATATATGTGCGATTGTCAATAATAGAATAAATGTATGCGTAATAAATGTTATTATAAATAAATGAAAGTTAAAGAAGATTATCATTAAAAAACACGGCAATGGCTATTAATTAAAAATATAAAACAACACTTCTGCATGGCTATTACTAATTAAACAACCTTCCGAAACACATTGTCAAAGGATTATCAATGAAATTTTGACAACAGATATTGCCAGAGGATATCGAAAAGAAAAACACTTCGCAGGTATAAATAGTAAAATTTTATCGGATAATCAGTTGAGTTCAGAAATTAATTGAGTCAGTTAAGTCAAGAGAAGACCATCAGTTGAGTTAATTGTATCCAGAAACAAAATGCGGTGCTGAGAAGTTTTGGGAAATACACGTTTTTTTCCACAGCCTGATGTCCGATGAAATCAGCAAGATCTGCCCATGAAATAATGTCAGCATAACATCTTAGAAAATCTCTGTCAGTATCTAATTGTCTCCAATAGTAATAATCATGAATAATAAGGAAACTCATCAAGGAAACGTCCCAGCCGGCTGGAAGAGGCAACAAACAAGAAGAAAACAAAGTTCTAAATCTACTTTCAAAATCCTAGGTAAAACATTTGCTTATTTTCATTTATACCATAATAGCCATTGCATTAAAATTCATAAAACCTCCAGGACAAGTAATTTGAACTTTATAATCATGCATAAAATGAACTATTGATGTGTGTGTTTGTGAATGCTATATGATTTTATAAATGTCAAACATTATTTATGCTTTTCATAAGATATATATATTATAATGTGTTAATTTAAAATGTGCGTGTGTTATATTAGTTAAAAAAAATTATAAAGATGTTTAAATTTAGTAAATTAATGTTAGTTAATAAATTGTCTTTAAAATTAAACTTTATTTGTCGGTCAATTCTTTTTATCAATTCCTTCTACCAATGCTTTTATTAATTCTTCACCATTAATTATGTATAATCTGTTAGTGATTACAAATAGCTGAGCTAGCCATGGATATTTAGGTGTTGAGTTAGTGGCCATTACTCAAAGTGCATTATTTATTCATTCTTGAATAGATAGCTGGTGCCCGTGTTTATACACAAACAAAAAAAAGTGCTTTGGACGTGGTGTTGAACCCAACAGCCGAGAAGAAGTTATGTTCTGGAAATGTAACGCTAGTTATATATATTTTATAGCTATCATTTGGGCATACATATTCTCTGAATATGTTCTTCTCTGCCTAAGAGACCGGTGTTTCGAGGACATCATATTCGAACCCGGTACAATATATATATATTACTGTATATTCATAAAAAATATTCATAGTCATTGTTATATCCTCCCCCATTGTTATGTTATTCATTAAATAAATATAATCATACTATGTACCTAATCTTTATCATGTGGATTGGTAAAGTAGTTTCTAGTTCTTGAGTATCACTTGACATCTTGGGTTTAATCATTCTATTATTTATTTTATGAAGCAGATTAAAAGCATACTGATAAAGTGAAAGAAAACTATAGCTAAAATCAATACAAATAGTATAGACATTCAGCAATTATTTAGAATTTAATAGAAAAAAATTGAAGATTTTTAATATTTGGGATTGAAGAAATTCTATTCTATAACAATCAGTTAAAAATGATAAAATATAAGTACATCTCATTTCTTTTAACACAAGCTTTTTTTCCAAAAATTTATTTGATGAAACAAAAAAATGTAACATTTATCAAAAATGAAAAAAAAAAATGTATAAAGAATTTTTAAGAGTCAATATTTAATAACATTAAAGGATCAATATTTTAATATGCTAATGATATTGTTATGAATGTGAATAATAATATTGATTTTACAATTAAAAACCATCAAAGAAATTTAAGAAAGTTGCCATTGGTGCTTTAAATCAAATAAACCCAGCTATGAAAAATAATTACACAGTATCATTTTTATGTATTATCTACCTATAGAGTAGATTGGGTTTAGGCTAGGAAGAAGCTCTTGTGAAGTTTTATCTTTAACAACTCATATTGGAAAGTCTTTCAAAATAAATTAAAAGTTAGTGCTAACTTTATTTATGTAATGTTAACTTATAATTTTGTTCAGAAAAATTGACTTTTCTAAAAGTTTCTAAAATTTTTAAATGCAGGAAAACCATTAATTTACATGACAAAATATTCTCCAATAAAAATATCTGAATTACACTAAATGATAATAATAGTAGATATAAAATATAAAAATTTCCAAACAGTTTACCATAGATTTTAGTACTCATATCTATTCTAGTTATTATCTTCATCAATGATCTTTCAGAAATAAAATTTAGGAAATTTATCTATGCTAATGATATTGATTTGACTCCTCAGAAAGGATCTATTCCTCAAATAGAAATATCTCCCAATAAGAATATGGAGATTGAAAAACTCAATTTTTCATCTAAGCAACAGAGAATCATCTCATAATCTGAATATAATCGTTTGCAATAATTGATCAAAATATAATCCTACCCAAGTATTTTTATATTGCAGTATAACTTATATTTCCTTTTTTATTTAAGATTAGATCAAAACTAATTTCTAGAAATAACATCTTTGTAAAGCTGGCTGGTACTGTTTGGGATTAAGCTGCAAGTACTTTATTAACTGCTGATAAATATTGTGCCCTTGTTTGAAGAAAAAGTTCCTATATTATATTTCTCGATACTCAAAATATTACTTTAAGAAATGTTACTGGTATTGGTTCATTCAAGTCTATTCTTTTGCAGTATTTTCCTTTTACATATTCCTTCACTGTATCAAGAAAAGTTGCCTCATATAAAATGTATAAAAAGTTATTCAAGATATAGTTTCACTTCTTAAAACTTGTTTTAAATCAATATATTGTTTAAAAAGTGAACTTGTTATAAGATTCCAAATAAATTTATTTTTTCAGCTCTAAACAATAAATAGCTAGATTTGATCTTAGATACATCAGGAATCTCATCAATAAATTCAGGCCAACCCATGGCCATTGCACTCATCTCTTCATAAATGGAATTCAGCATTTACTGATCTACATAAATATATACAACTTCAAATGATGCATCACATAATTAATGACAGTTGAAACTATGGTTCCAGTGAGGGAATTGAAGAATTTACTAAAACCACCAATGATGTAACCTCTACAGGTTCCATTACAGTATTTTGTTAATAGTTTAAGCCAGTGGTCTTCAACCACCGGTCCGCGGCCCGGTGCTGGGTCGTAGAAGTTTTATGCTGGTCCACGATAGACTGGCAAGAAAGTTTTAATAACAAAATAATAAGATTTTAAACTTTTAATTAATATAAACAATTTTTATTTATTTTTTTCATCGCACTTTTACCTGATTAAAAAAAAAAGAAACAGAACAAAATCTAATCAGTCATACATAAATTAATTTGTTTTTCTAGTTATCACAGATGTTTATGGGGGGGGGGGATAGAATTAAATTTTTTATTACTTTTCTAAAAAAATTAAAAATTAAAAAAAAAAGTTTTTTATTATACAAACTCCATATATATAATTTCATCTAAGGCTAAGCTGTTTACATCTTTAAAAAAATTTATCTATAGACTTGTGCTGGTCCATGAAACCTTATCCTTATTTTTGCCGGTCCGCGAAACCTTATCCTTATTTTTACCGGTCCGCAGGTGTGAAAAGGTTGAAGACCACTGGTTTAAGCTGTCAAAAAAAAAAAAAAAAATTCATAAACTAAATAAATAAACAAATTTGGTACATTGATAAAGTAATTTATATAAATCAACAGAAAACCAAATATATATTAATATGTGTTTATGTGAAATATAATTTGTAAAAATTATATGATTTGAATAAAATAAATACAAGTTTTAAATGAAGAAATGGAAGAAATATTTTTTTTTTATATTTTTAAAATATTAGTATATACTTACATTCATGTAATTGTGTGTGTATTGTAACTTAAGTGGTATGGAAGGAAAGAGAAAGATGTTCAAACCATATGGTTGTGGGATTTGTAACAGCACACGGGGTGGGGTATATTTGAATAAAAAAATAGTATATTGCCACACTTCTATTTTCAATTGAAATGAATATATTTACAGACAGACAGGAATTGATTAACTATCAGAGGCATAAGAGTAAGGTGATGATGATAATTTGGATTTGTGAGCTCCAGCTATAACTTTAGAAGTATAGCACCATCATCATCACTTAATGAATTCATATACCACTCCACACATTTATTATATATTATGCTAACTGTTTTTGGTAGTTAGCTGTAATGCATGAAACTAAGAGATAACCACTTATTGCACATGCCAAATAGTGAAGTTTAACATGGTGTACTAAATCAATAATGCATTGAAGAGTCAAAAGATGTACAGAAACATTGGACAAAGCAAACTTATTTTAATAAATAATAATAAAGAGAAATAATAACAGATGTAAAAAGGGCAAGAATATGACATTAATGAGTATTTTAGTATACAAAGTATGTTTTGAGAATTTAATTATAATAATTTTACACCATATTCTATATAAACTTTTTCTCAAATAATTAGATTTAAATATGTTTACAATGTCTAAAAATAAAATATCTACATGAATAGTAATAATAAAATATTTACAATACAATTTTTTACTTAAAACTACAATTAAAACTAAGTAGTAGTAATAATAAAATGCTTTATAAATTAATATTAATGAAAGAAAAATTGATTAATGAATTAAACAAGAATAAAATTATTACCCAGATATATTTGGCTTTCAACTTTCCTAAGTTCAAAAAAATAAAATAAATGTATGTAATGTTTTACCACATTCTCTTGAAAGGTTAACTGACTTTTTTTTTCTCCTCTGAGCACATACAGGATATTGTTTCTGAATTACTTTATAGCAGAATTGGTTTTCTCTTCTTTGAATAGTTGTTTTCACTCTTTTATAGTATTTTTCTTTTGAAATATGAAATTAATTGCAGCTTCTGTAATTATTTTAAATTATGGTTACTTAATATAATATCTCTTAAAATGAATATTCAGATAGCCCATTTTTTTGAAATTGGTACACATTTCTTTATTGTTAATAGAAAAACAGTCAGTAGCTTATTGCATATGCTTTTTTGGTCTTTCGCTTTCTATTTTTTCTCTCTGTGTACACTATCTCTTCTTTTGTTAGCTTGAATCTATGGCCATTTTTTTGCTGATGGATTGTGTTTTTTGTCTCTGTGTTGGGCAAATCTTGTTGACAGGTTGATCCTCAATTCCCCATAATTTGCAGCATTGCAAGCTGATTGGTTGAACTTAATTTTATAGACCACCTGATATGTCAATTCATTTGATAAAGTGTCTTTAGAGTTATTGACTAATTGGTTAAGTGATGGAGGATTCAAAAACTTATATTAAATTTACCTTTACATGTATTTTTTAATTTATGTGCAATCTTTGGAATATAAGGTAGGTTTATCCATTTTTTAGTTCCATTTGTTGGTTGGGATGAAGATTTCTTATTTTGTTATAGAATCTCTTTATGATGTCTATGATGTTATCACGACTATATCATATATTTCAAAGTTTATTCGTGTACTATTCAGTGTTGTTCTTTTTATCGTATTCAAACTTGCATAATGTGTGATTTGTGTATAAAAAAATCTTTTAATTCCACATATTTATGTGATATTGGGGTTAAACCAAGACAATTACAACTTGTCTACAGAGAACATTGGATTTCCACCAACCAAGAGAACAAGCTGGATTTAAAAGTGGTTTTAGTACAGTCGATCATATCCAAGTATTGAGAGAAGTTATAGAAAGGACAAATGAATATAAATTGCCATTATGCTTTGGATTTGTAGATTATGAAAAGGCATTTGATTCTACAAATATTTCTTCAGTGATTAAAGCATTGGATCATCAAGGTATAGATCCAGGATATTGTCATATTTTAAAGAATATTTATAAAAATGAAGCAGCAACATTTTGATTACATAATGATACTAGGAAAATTAACATTGAGAAGAGCGTAAGACATGGTGACTCCATATCTCCAAAACTTTTTACAGCAGTGCGGCAAGAAGTATTTTGTGGATGAAAATGGGAAACTAAAGAAGTGAAAGTAAATGGAGATAATTTAAGTCATTTAGATTTTGCAGATGATATAGTTGTTTTTGCAAATAATGCTTTAGAACTGCAGGAAATGTTGCAGGAGTTATCAGATAAAAGTAGGAAAGTAGGACTAAAGATAAATGTTAAAAAGATGTTCAATGGATTTTCTCAAAATATGAAAATAAAGATTGATTATGATGAGTTAGAAGAAGTTTACATCTACAAATACCTTGGTCAGATTATTAATGCAGATGGAAACATAATGGATGAAATTAATCATAGAATTAAATTTGGTTGGAGTGCTTTTGGTAGAAATAACTTGATGTTAAAAGGAAATATGCCTATGTGTTTGAAAAGGAAGGTTTTTAATAAATGTGTTTTACCAGTTTTTACTTATGGATCTAAGACTTGGACCCTTAATAGAAGAGCAATGCAAAGACTTCAGACCACTCAAAGAAGTATGGAGAGATGTATGTTGGGAGTAATAAGAGATTGAAAGTGCAATATATGGGTAAGAGAACAAACAAGTATTATTGTCCTCATTGAAAAAATTAAAAGACTGAAGTGGAGTTGGGCTGGACATATTTCTAGAAGAGATGATAATAGATGAACAATTGTAAATCTTAAATTGGATTCCAAGAGATTGTAAAAGACCCAGAAAGAGATCACATGTGAAATGGATTGATGAAATAAAAAAAAGTGTTCAGGGGTGATGTAGAGAAGAGAAGCAAAAAGTGTTCAGGGGTGATGTAGAGAAGAGAAGCTAAAGATCAGAGATGGATTAAACTTGGAGAGACCTTCATCCTGCAGTGGATTGATAATGTTTGATGATGATGAATTTAGAGTGGATCACTCCTCTTATATTTAGGGACTTAACCATCATTATGTAGTCTAGTTTGTAGCCCTGTCTTTATATATATAAGTCCAAAAACTATTCCTTTATTATTGTCTTCTTTCTCCAAAGTCCATGACAGTGTTGATGCTCACTCCAATTCCTATCATATTTCATCAGTCTGTCTGTCTGTAGTATATATTATAAATGTATCATCCATATATGTTGTGTATATTAAACTTGAGTTTAAATATTTGTGTTTAGCTATAATACATTTTTAGATTTTTTGTTAGTTGATATACTACTGATGATAACACTGATGGAAAACCCCATCAGCCAACCATTATTCATTTTATAATATTTTTTGTTTGCTACCACTGTGAGGTCTTTATCAATCCATTTCAAAACTTCTATTATGAATTCCCTTTTATGAAGATCATAGTTGCTATTACTTAGCAATTCATTAATCACCCAATTGATTCCTTTATGGACACTGAACTGTATAACTCTTTTACACCAAGTGACATAATTTTATTATTATCATCTATTTTCATACTTTTAATCTTATTATTGAATTCATATGATTTAATTGACTTCATTGAATCACAATTTTTTCAGTCATTCATGCAGCAATAGTTTTGATTGCTTTATAAAAGTATGAACCATCAAAATCAATAATCAGTCTCAGCAGGGAGTTTTTTTTATTAAGCTTTATGTATGTTTGCAAAGAGTTCTTGGGGTGTTTGCAGCAGGGATATATTTTTAAATATTTCACTTTTTTCCACCGTGCTTGAATACATTTGTCTTTAATATTTGTAAGATTATATGCTGTTATTTCTATAAATTTAAGATTTTTAATTTGTAAATCAAGTTTTGTTTGGTACGCATTCTTTTTCATTAACAACATACAGTTTCTCTTCTTTATGTTAACATACCATTTATCTTTATACTTCTTTGATAATAAATTTGCTAATCTAGCTGCCTTTTCAATAATCTAATCTTTTAAGGGGTCATTTTTGAATTTGGCTTCCATATCGCCCACTATTTCAATTTTAGCCTTTTTTCATTCTACCTATGAATCTTGATCCATTATTTAATATGTTACCAATTGTTTCTGGTATCTGTTCATTGGTTAAATTGATTTAATTGCCTTGTTTAATGCATTCCAATTTTTTGCCTTATTTTATCACTAAAAACACATTTTTTTAAAATTATATTTGCCTTTTAATTTTAGTGTCATACGTGTAGATTTATTTTTAATTTTCTCCGGTACCTCATATTTCCTATTCAATATTTTAATTTGCCTCAAGTCTGCTTTAATCGATCTATTCACACTTTTTATTATTGATTCTAGTAAAGCTATCAGTAGTTTTTGCAAAATTCTTTCACATTGATATACAACCTTGTCTATATATATATTACATTTTGGAAAGATCTTTAATTGCAAACATGTAAAAATATTTTTTTGTGTTTTTTTGTTAAACTACTATACATTTTAAGTGTAGATTTATATAAACTTACATCTTCCATAATTTTTTGTAATTCCAATTGTTACCATTTTCTTCTTTTCTGAGTTGTAATATCTGGTAATTGATTAAACACTGACATAAATAACCATTTAATCACACACTATATGCCATGAATATGATATAGTAAATATATTGAAAGCATGCTAGGCAGTAATAAAGCTAAATATGAAAAAAAAAAAACCTACATTTTTTGCAAGTACTGTATATTCATTTTACCAGATATTACATTGGCTCAGAAAAGAAAAAAATTAGTAACAATTGAGTTACTCA
The DNA here is from genome assembly GCA_028023455.1 of Epiperipatus broadwayi. Taxonomy (NCBI): domain Eukaryota; kingdom Metazoa; phylum Onychophora; class Udeonychophora; order Euonychophora; family Peripatidae; genus Epiperipatus; species Epiperipatus broadwayi. The sequence continues at coordinate 2,974,574 of JAQFVV010006257.1, read as the reverse complement.
ATATATAAAAGTTCACTTTTGGGGGGTTTTCTTTTAAATTTTGCAACTTGAATTTTCTTTTCTTTTAAATAATTTCCAATTCCATACACAGTATTGAAAGTTATTATCCATATGAATCAGTTGTGTCTAAAGTGAGAAAAGATATTTAAAGTTTAATGCTAATATTCTAGCAGATTCAAATTAGCTTTTGTTAGATAGATTTCTAAAATATTTCAATCTCGGTCTATCAGTATAACTGATACTTCATTCTTAATTTTTCAATAATACAGTGAATTTTTTTTTCATAACACTTCAATTTTGCATCAAAAATTATTTGTACAGCAATATTACTTATTTTTTGCCTACTTACTTGGCTACCTGTTTGTCATGGTTATCACTGTTTTGGATTTTATTGACAACTTTCAAAAGTCCATCCATCTGCTTTGTTGAGGTTTAAATATTTCTCTCAACCAGTGATACAATTAAATCAAACAATAAATACCTTTAAAAAAAAAAAAAAAGAAGTTAATTTTATTGTATCTAACTGTTTTTCAAATGTTAACTATTATTTATTAACTTACAAATTTATAAATAACTATTACAAAGCAAAATATGACACATTTCTTTTTTTACATTTTCATTTTTTTTCACTTTTAAGTATTACATTATTTAACATTTTATTTTAATAAAAAAAATTTTAATTTATGTTTTAGAACTGCACAACTTTATTTAATCTTTGATATTTAATTACGAATATTTTTCAGCATTGTCAAACTATTAATAATACTATTTTATCTTTATTTTCAAATAATTATATATGTATTTTGTCTGTGTTCATTTCTACTTTTCCTTTTATAGCTTCAAATATATATACATAATACATTGTGTCATGAGATTAGTTCATCTCAATATATGTAACTACAATTCAATGTTCTATGGTAATAAATGTCTAAAAGTTGCACTAGTGGCTTAACTACTGAATAACAAAGGAAGGCAATGCCTGCTGACCCACGCAGTCCAGGTGTCCATAAACTTGAAAATCTATAGCAAAGCAATTAAAATGTATTCATATGAAAACAATTATTAACTATATCTCTGATAAGAAATTGTAAAATTATTTTGAAAAATTGAAGCAGCATTTTAATTAATTGAATGCAGATTATTGACTTAATAATGAGGAACAGTTATTTTGAGTTAATTTTTTTTATAGTGTAATAGATAAAATAACTGCAAATTAAAAAGCATTTTGTGGGAATGCTGACAGTAAAGCACTATTTTAGTTTTTTAGAATGTAAGAAAATTATTAATATGACTTATGCTGATGTGTTAGACAATTACTTAAATTTTAGAAATAAGTACTCAGAATTTTTTTCTAAACAGCTTGCTAGACAATTAATTCAAGTGATTTCTTTATTAAAAGTCAATCTTACAGAAAAAAGGATGATTAAAAATTTCTTAGACTTGTCAATTACTAAAGACAGTTGTTTGGAAAGTGAATTAAGTGAAATATACACTGTTTTCTTGTTATTTTTTAGACTTCTTGTCACTGTAGCCTGCATTGAGACATCTTTTAGTAAATTAAAAATAAAATTGCCCAAACCAAGCTTAAAGATTTTGCAATGTTAGCTATTGAGCAGAAGGAAGCATCTAAAATGCTCTTAAAAGAACCAATTAGTGACTTTGCAAATGCAAAGGTTAGGAAGAAGGATTTTTAAAATGAGTACCTTTATTAAGTTACCTTATATGATATTTATAATATAAAATAAATAATTAAAAATTTGTGAATACATTAAAAATCAAAATTCTAAATTTTAAAATGGACCCTTTTTGAATTTCAGCATTCAGGCCTAATTTTTCTAGTTATATCACTGACTTGCTCTGGTAAAGCATATCAAATATCTTGCAAAGATAATAGCTGAAAAAAATGGACTTATACATTTAGATATTTTATATTAATGTTATACAAAATCAATAATGATTTTGTTAATGTATGTAATTTTTTTTTAAAATATGGAATAACAGTTTATGCTTCTGCCAATTATTCTAATATTAAAAGACTCACATTATTGCAAAAAAAAAAAAAAAAAAAAAGAATAGCTAATTTAATAGAAGAAAATTATATAAAAAAGGAAGTATTGATTATAATTTTTTTTATTATTATTTGATAAACTATTTGAATAAATTAATTATATGTAAAAAATATTTGACACTACTTTCAAAACATTTTGTAAAACATTTAAAATATGTCTTAGAAAAACAGATTCACACATAGTTGCAAAATCTTGTAATAAATATGAAAATATATAGAATTAAAAAATCACTACATTTTAAAATTATTTAATAAATTAGAAAAACTTACTATATTTTAGAGAAATAAAAACTAAAAAATATATTACAAAAACCTACTAACTTAAAATATATCAATAATGTAAAAAAGTAATTTAATGTGATCAATATTATTAGTTAATATAATATAATTTTTTTTTGGTATTATTAGCTTAGTTTATATTATAAATAAAGGTTACCTTTAATCTTTGCTGATACCAAGAAATTATTAACTATTACTAATTGACAATTCCTGAGGTTAAACAAATTTTCTCATTAATCTATAATAGCTCTTTTGTTGGAGTTTTTTGCTGAAGTAAAAAGGGTTCTCTTTTACTTCAAACCCAGGTTCTTATATGAATTTAAACTCAGCAAACTATTTTTATAGGTGTGAGAATGTGAAACATTAGCATCTTTCTTGACATTCTGCAAATATTTTAAACTTCTCCAGAGAGTTGTATATGTTGAATTAATTATTTCCATGGATTGTTATCATAATAAAAAAAATAGAAATGAAGATATAATATCCATGTTAACATTATCATTTAGTAGTAATTGATAATTTCTTAGTAAAATCAAAGGGTAATGGTGATCTTTGTTTCCATAAATATTATCTCATTTCTTTTTTTTTTATTATAATAACAATCCATGGAAATATTTATTTCAATATATACAACTCTCTGGAAAAGTTTGAAATAATATTTGCAGAGGATCAAGAAAGATGCTATTCTTTTTCATACCTATAAAAATAGCTTTCTGGGTTTAAATCCATATAAGAACTTGGTTTTAAAATAAACAAGTATATCTTACTTCAACAAAAATTCCAACAAATGAGCTATTGTAGGTTAATGAGAAAATTTGTTTAACTTCAGGAATTATGAATTAGTAGTAATTGATAATTTCTTGGTATCATCAAAGGTATTAAAAGTGATCTCTATTTACATGGATATTATCTTCTTATTTATATTTTTATTATAATAACAACCCATGGAAATATTTAATTCAATATTTTTCATTTGTTTGAATAAATAGTGATGCTTGATTATCTTTGGTTGTTCACCTGTCTCTAAATATCTAGTTTTTCATATTAAAAGTTGCACAACAATTTTCTTTGAATAAGTAGTTTTTTTTTGCTTACCTGGCAATAAATGCAGGAATGTTGAACTCTTGAGTCCACCACATTAACACTGAATTGAAACATGCAGAAATTTGGAGATTTACTTGGTTTTTGTTAAGTAATGATATCAAGAGATTTGAATAGTATTGCTTAATAGGAAAATATCTATGCATGAGATTTTGCTATACATGAGGTTGAATAAAAATTTCAGCCAAAATTAGAATATATGGATGTTTGGCAATTTGAATAGAAGTTTATTATAAATAAAATAACACTCAAGATATTTTTGAAAGATTAGGTTTTTTTCTCACTGCTATTTGATATTTACTAATGATATGATATTTAGATGACAAGACAACATATTCAGGTGCATGTTCAGGAAAGAAAGCTTTTCCAGCATGTCAGATAAGTTAATCAGAATCAGAACAAACCTAAAGCTTAGTCAGTAGTTAATGTAGCTTTATATAATTTGAATTTTATGAATGAAAAAATCTATTTAGAACAGGTCCAATTCAGATTTTTTATGCTAATGGGAAAACAAGAGATAGTGATAATGATATGATGCTTGTTAATTGTAATATTCAGTCCAAAGACTGGCAAATAAATAAAACATCAATAGTAGCATAATGATACAAATGATAAAGTATAGCAACTTCAGAGAAAAAAAGTTTAATTCTATCAAAAAAATTGCCAATAATTTGTTGATTTAAGTGAGGATTTAATTTAACTTAAGACATGAAAGGTAAAAATTGAAAAAAAAAAACAACAGTTGAAGCTCTCAAAATTGATTAAAGTAGTTATCCTATAGATAGCTGCTCAACCACAAAAGTGATTGTCTATCATATTTAAAATATCACTCAAAATTTAAAAATTCTGTAAAGTTATTATTCCATAGTTGTTTACCATCATCATTGTCAAACACTGTCTGCAAGATGGTTTCTTTAATTATATCAATCATATCTATTTATTTTTTCATGTATATATTTTGCTTTCTATGTCTTATTGACACTTTTAATATACATTTCTTTACACTTCACTGTGGTCTAAAATTTTATAAGTTGCTCTTCTATTAAGAGTATAAATTTCAGATTCATAAATAAATACTAATAAATTACATATATTAAAAAAATTATCTTCTGAAGCACAAAGACATTTTGAAATATTTTTTTTATTTCTATCATAAGCAATCCATCTAATTTTTAATTCAATGACAAATTTCTTCATAATGTTTTTATCTGTATTAATAGACTAGCCAAAATATTTATAGTTATTAATTTCTAATTCATTATTATCACTTTAATTTTTTGTTTTTCAAACACAGAGCATTATTTTTGCATTTATCTTATGAGAATCTCATTACTTTTATCACTATAATAATGCTTATTTTATTTTTTACTTGATTAATCTAACAGTTTCGACTGACTGGCAGTTATCTTCAAAGTTAAAATATGTATGTGCACATAAATATATGAAAAGTGTGCATAAATATATAAAAAAATAATTTAATCTATATAAATAGTATAACACAAAAGTATTCAATTATAAATTGAATCTTTTTTATACCCTATTACATATACATACATATATATATACTAAATATACATCCTCAAAAAAGTATATTATATTTGTATAATAAAGTTAAAAGCAATAAATTCTTACCATTTTATATAATTTATTTTTTATATTTTTTCTCATATTAATTAATATTATTATAATTATAAGAATATAGCTCAGAAAAAAAGGCACAATCTTTTATCATTTATTAACAACTTTTTATTTCAATTTCACTTTTTTTATATATTAATCTAAATATTAATGTATAAACTTTTAATTCTATAATCTTAAAATTTAAGTTTAATATTTATTATAAAATGTTTTTTTTTTTTTGATTATGTTTTTTATAATTATTTTTTTAATTCTTGTTTAACTAGTATTAAATGTTAATTTCTCTTGCTTATCCATCTTTCTAATTGCAAAATTTGAATTTTAAATAGTTTTCTTTATATTATATAGTAGCTCCTTGTTTAAAATTCAAATTTTGTAAATTAAAAAACTGGATAGAATTCAAAAAATTAATGTAAAAAATATTTTATAATAATAACTTATAAGATTAGTTAATAAAAAGTTTAAAAATAATAAATATTAAATTTAAATTTTAAGGTTATAGAATTAAAAGTTTATACATTAATATTTAGATTAATAAAAAAAAAAAAGTAAAATTGAAATGAACAAAAAAATGTTAATAAATAATAAAAGGTTTTAAATTTTTTATGTTAGTTATATTTTTTATAATTAAGATAATAATAATTAATAAGAAAAAAATTATACAAAAATGGTAAGTACTTGCTGTCTCCAACTTTATTATGATACAGATGTAATATAGATTTTGATGGATATATATAATAGGTATATAAAAAGATTCAATTTATAATTGGATATAATGGTTGTTTTGTTTATATTGATTAGATTATATTCATGTATACTTTTTGTATACTTATATTCACTTAGATATATTTGAGCTCTAAAGAAAACTGCTGATTAATCAAAACTGTTAGATTGATTGAATAAAAAAATAAAATAAGCATTGATAGAGTGCTAAAAGAAAGATGGATTTTTTTTTCGTGTCAGCATCAGCCAGGAAGCAAACCCGGGCCAACTGCTTGTAAGGCAGCTGTACTGACCACTCAACTACCAACACTTGACAAAGAAAGATGGATTTATTTAATTGTTTGTAACATTTTGTGACCCTGAAAAATTAATTGTCAAGGCTAACATCATTTGCAAAATCAGATGACTTGAGTAATCATTATTTTTATTACTTAACTTTTTGTTTGAATCCACAAAATATTTGACATGAAATTGCTGTAAAAAGTTTTGAAGATATATAATCATCTTTTAATACATTCATATCAATATTAGTCTTCTCAAAACCACATTGTAATTTATTATGTTTTAATAAATACTCTGTTCAGAATTTGATAATATTCTAGGTGTATGCCGTGATGTTTTAAAGCTCTAATCACCATCAAAATACTTGTAGAATGAAATGTCTTTCATAATCTACAAATCTAAGCATAGTGAAATCTATATTTATCAGTTCTTTTCATAATTTAATACTGTGATATGATTTACTGCACTATAACAATTTTCAAATTTGTTATTTTGATTGTTTGAATGCAAAGTTTTCTGTTCTAGTAAAGAATTTGTGTTGAATTGATATCACTCCATATTTCTAATCATCTGTTATACTTTTATTATTAGTGTAGATTTGTCTGACAATTTTTTTATTTTTTTACCTGCTTTTAAAATATTTATAATAATTTTATCATTTCTTAGAACTTTTTCATACTTCATAGATTAAATTTAAATTACTTGGAATTTATATATATAAAATCATGGTTATAAATGCATCTGTGTTTTTTTATTTTTTATTAATATATAGTTATTTATAGATTTCTTTCATATACAAATAGTGCTATCTTCTTATTGTAAAATAGATTTTCTTCCAATGGTAAGATTGCATTTTATACTTTTTAGATTTTTGTTTTTTTAGTATAGATTTTCTTACCGTGTCATAGCTATATTGTTTTATGTCATTATGAATTTTTTTTTTTCCGCTTTACAGAATGAAGATATTCAGTTTTTTAATGGCTCATTTGAAATTATTTTGTTATTTCTTTTTTTAATTAATATTTTGCCTTATTTCAATTGAAAATTTTCTGATAAAATGCTAGTTTTTGTACCATCTTGCAGTGTAAGTTTTTAATAAGGTATCAATTTTTTTTTATTGATTTCATTCAAATATGAGTCAACTTTGAAATCTTGAAATCTAATCCTATTTTGAAAGTTAGTTTAAATTTTTTTAAGTATTGTTGAAGGTTAGAAATTTCATCTATTAATATTGACTTTCTTAATAGCTTTTATCTCTTGTTTTGCATTAACAGGCATTTTATTCTTTATTAATTGATGATCACTTTTATGTTGCATTTATCAAGAAAATTACAGTCTTGAAATGCATATTTTCTTTTAATTAAAATATATCCCAAACTTCCCATAATTATTTGGATACTTAGCATTTTCCCACTCAACATTTTTTTTTTGAAAAAAGAATTCATAATATACTTTTTTCTCCTTGCTCATTCCACAATTTTTTATCCTTTGTCATTTCTGTCTATAATCAAATTTATTCAACTGCACTTTTATTTTTCAATCATCTTCATATTAAAACTGCCATATTATTTGATCTTAATAAAAACATTCTTATCTATATAAAATTCTTTTATTGTTTTTATCACAATGAAAACTTGTTGGTACATAAATCTGAATTTAATAACTTCCATTAAATTGAATAACTAATCTTTCTACTGTGTATGATATGCCATCAATATCTAAGAGTTCCATTTTTATTTATGATTAATCCAACTTTACTTATGCTTCCATTATTTATGCATTTATAAGAAGTTACATGTTCACTTTTCAAATCAATCAGCTTTTCACTTTTTGTCATAACTTCTCAAAGTTCGATAGTTTTTGCAATTTTAGCAGTTTTTTTTTTGGTTCTTACATGTTAGATCTGCTACATTTTTTCACATGCATATCAGTCTGTTGATAACTTTATAATCTTGCAATGTCAAATAATGTGTATGCCAGAACTGCTGATAAACTTAAGTGATAAATTTGTCAAAATAGACCCAATGTACATGTTATTTTGTGACATTTTTGCAAGATTTTTAAAGTTATTGGCATACTGATGCATATGTGAAAAGGCACACCAGCTCTAATACATAAAACTAATCACACCAGAGTAATACATAAACCTGAAAAAGTACAGTTTTAACAGTATGAAAAGTATAAATTTGTACACAAAACTAATAAAAACACATTATGATACTAAATAAAAATAAGTAGTTGTGAGTTTTTAAAATGGCATTCTGCTGTCACAACAACCCCCCCTCCAAGGTACAGCATTTTGCCATGATAACCATCTTTCCCCCTCAGCATATGACATTCTGCCATTGCAAATGTGGAAGCAATTCCTAAATCTTACTTAAAAATTTAAAAAGTAAAATTACTAAAAAATAATATTACATAAGCAAAAGCAAAAAAACCAAAAACATTTTTACCATGTATATTCAACAGGAATTGTCACAATAAAACAATTATTTGTTTCTCTGCAGAAGTTATCTAAACATTATTACTTCATTTCAAGTACATCATCTTTATGTTTGGGTCAAATATTACAAAATAAAGATTTGAACACTATGTGTTTATGCAATATAATACCTGCATGTGGGATCTTGATTGAAAAAGGTTTATAACTAATTGTACTATGTTTTAAAAAAAAAAGTGAAATTAATAAACTTTTATTAAAACAAAATAAAATTATTAAATTTTTATTAAAACAGAATGTGATCTACTGTTTTTTTTTATATTGTCTATAATGCAAAGGAAAGCATCATCTTTTTTGTGCAGTCTTTGCCATATAAATTTCACCAAATATGAATCTAGATGCCGGCGTGCTGTTCCTCAGTGTTGTTTATTATATCATTTTGATGAATCCCAAAGTTTTTCAGTGTTTTGAGTGTGAATACCGATTTCTGGTTTCACAAAGTTATATTTATGGTTCACATGAAAGTGTTTGTAGCCGGCAGATCATAGTTTTTCATTTTTATATGCTTTCTAAGTCAAAAGAAATTGTCAAGTCCTCTTCAATATTTTATTTGATCCCTTCCTTCAAAGTCATTTGCCACAATTAAGCACTCATCAGTTTCCTTGCACAGCCCCTAAACATCCACTGTTCTGGAAGTATTTGTCTGGCTCGATTTTTTTCTTTTGCTAAAAAGGATCTTGTCTATTTTAATGACTGTTAGGGCCTCCAACATTGCAGTGTCACAAACTTTCTTCATATAGTTGTTCCAGTCTATAATCTGTCAATGTTAATTTTAGAGCCCAGCTGTAAATGAAACATAGCGCCATCAAATGTAATTTTGGAACCCCTCTCCCTTATGAAGGCCTGCATTATCATTAAAACCTCAAATGTTACAATGCCATGACTTAGCCAAAGTATATATATATAAAGGGTCATAGCATGGCTATTTGGGCACACTTTTTCAGTCAGCAGGATCCCTTTTGTTGAAAGTAATGGACTGCATTTATCTCGGTAGTGAGTAAATCCCAAATTTTGATCATTTTCTGCCGTAACAAAAGGTAAAAAGTATGTTGTATAAATCACAAAATGGAAAGTAAATGAGAATAAAAAGTACATGTATTTCCTCACCTAAGATCAAAAATGCTATGTGTATAATATAAAATCCAAAAAAAGCATGTGAATAATAAAATACTTGAGAGTACTAGGAAAACAAAAAAAGCAAACACTCTTTATAGCACTTTGTCTAATGAAATCTGGACAATAAATGAAATTTAGCAGAAAATGATCAAAATTTTGTATTTTATCACTTAAGCTTGTCAGAAGTTCCCGTGTACATGTTATTTGATGAGTTTGCAGGGTTTATTTTCTGGGATCAGAAGGTTAGAAATTTATGAGTGGATGTAAAAAGACATAGCAGATCTAATATGTAAGTCTTTTTTTTTTTTTTTTATGAAGGAAGTGATTTACAATTCTAAAAAGTTAAATAAAAGAGCATTACTGAATGAAGCCTAAATCAATAATATAAGATTTTTAGTATTTTTTGTCTTCAACAATTATCTCTCTTTTGGATAATAAATGCATAAAAGTTTAATTTTTTAGAATATTACACTTGTTTTTCACTCAAAGAAGTCATTTTATTTAGATAGATTCTATATATAAATGTGCTGAACTACAGTTAAAGTTAAAGCTAAATTGCATATTATAATACTAAAGAGCTTAGCATTTACAAGGAGTTTCTCTATCCTCATAATCAAGTGTTAAAACACTTTAGTATTATAATTCACACTTTAGCTTTATCTTTGACTGTGATTTCAGCACATTAAATATATTACTATTCGTTTTTTAAGGGAAGCTTTCATTTCTGTTATTATTAGATGTATTTTATAAAAAAAGCTATTTTTAAAGTCACTGTATTGATGCTACCTTTCTATACTGATATTTTGGAAATTATGTCAACTGATAGATTTCAGAAATCCTGATTTTTGTGAATATTAAGTTATAGAGATGAGCAATGAAAATATATACAAAAATAAATAATTTACATTTGGAAAAACAAACATCAATGTTTTTTTTGTTTTTTTTTATTAAGAAAAAATTTACAGTGTCAGGTAGCTACATTTGATAATTATAATAGTTTCATATAGAAGTTCAATGTTTTGCAACCAATTGTGTGGTATTGTCATAACATTTACTGCAGTAGTCTGAGATGTCGTCTCATTGTCACAAATGATAATCTGTGCCCATGTGTCTACAAAGAGATGCTCTGGCACAAGGAGTCTATCTCTATTCTTCATGCTTGTTATTATTGTTTTAAAAGTTATCCAAGGATCACTATGTCCTTGTCTGAAGATATGCTGGCACCTGGTGATCCATAAGGCATGTAGTAGGCATGCCGCTAGCCTGATAGTTGCATAGTTTCCTTCTTTAATTGCCCGATCAATTGACAGGACCTTGCCACAGCCAGAGGAAATGCTTGCGATAATTTTATTTCTAGTGTAACTCAGGTATGAGCAGGCATAGAAGATGTGCTCCAGTGTTTCTTCATGCATATTACAGAGTTTACACATGGGGCTTAATTGACAAAATCCTCTTTGCATCACCAAAAAGTGACTGGTGGGCAAGGAGTACAAGTTAAACTTGATTATAAAATCGACCAGCTTTGGTCCTATGCACCAGTATCTTGACTTCTTGAGCATTTGTTTTATAGACAGTCTTAATCGGGTAGATAATGGGTTTTGATTTGGGAAAAGGATTTTGTATACTTCCCAATATGTTTGCTTAGCTTTCTCTAATTGCTCGGGAACTGAAAATAGAGTCCCCAGTTGTTCTTGCAGTTCTTTGACCCATTTACTGTGTATGGGTGGTGGTGTATCTGGGGGCTCCACAGCGTCTTCACTCTGATCCTTTTCTTTTTTATTGTGGATTTTCCTGAGCACTGAAAGAGCTCTTTGAACAAAAAACACCTTGACGGCATGGAGACCAAGTCCATTCAGGTCACGTGGTCTCTGCACCTTGGCCAGACTGATGCATACAGTTTTTCTCTTCCACATCATCTTGGTGCAGGCTGAGTTTATAGCATCCTGAAAACCCTTGGTTGGTTTGAAGATGGGCAGGTAGTAGTTTATACGTGGAAACACCATCATATTTAACAATGCCACCTTGCCTGGGAATGAGAGGGATATCATTGAGAGAGAGTTTGTTACCTTCTTGGTTTTGTCCAAAAGATCCTGCTGGATGGCCCTCCTCATCACTGTTTTGGAGAGGGCAAGTGGGAACCCAAGGAATTTCTGTGGATTTCCTGTATATCTTGATGGTACTGTAACACCCCTACTGATTTTCCAGACAACAGATTTGTCTGGGTTGACAGCCAGATTGAATCTGCTCGCATATCTGTCCAGCAGTTGGTATAACCTTGGCAGGTATTTCTCAGAAGGGAGGAAAATGGTAACATCACCCACATATGAAATGTGGTGGAGTTCCTCCTTTAGTGCTGGCACAAAGACTCCTGGTAGTTCTTTTTTCACATCTTCTAGTAGGGGATTCAGGTAGGTAATGAAACAAAGGGTGCTTAGTGGGGACCCCTGGGGGATTGATAGATGTGGTCTGAAACCAGATGCCAGGGAGCCATCAAGTGATGTGTGAATTGACCTGTTTAGCAACAAGTTAGCAATGATTTTAACATAGACAGTAGGTACTCCATAGTGCCTTAATATGGATAGTAGTTTTGCTGGCATCACGGAGTCAAAGGCAGCTGCAAAGTCTATCTGAACAGCAATGGGCCCTGATTTTCGATGTGATCTTACATGCTCCACCAGCAGCATGAAGCGCTGCACCGCCTCAATTGTGGATGTGCCTTTGCGTGCAAACTGGTGTACAGAGATCCTGGTAAGTAACTGCTGCTGGATCCTATCCTTAACCAATGATTCAATTGACTTGATGATTAGTGGGGACATTGAGATAGGTCTAATGTTAGATAAACTGGATGGATTGGTGAATTTTTTCATGTATGGTACAAGAGCAATTGGATACAAGTCAGGAACACTTTGAAAGTCCCCGGCCAGCATATCAACTACTCTCCGTACTATCGGAGCTGTGAATTGGCCAAGGTGCAACAATACAAATCGGGGAATGCCATGTAAACCAGGATGCACATGTTCAGGATAGGATTGAAGCTTCTGGATGATTTGTTCCTCTGTTATATTGTGTTCACCAACTTCTTGTTTATCATTCCAGATGTTACTGATGTCAAACTTTTGACTTTGGAGTTTTCTCTTGAAGTGCTCATGGATCTTATCTAGCATTGCAGCCCCAGAGTAGTTATGGGTGTCTATGTTGATTAATGATGGGGTAGGTCTTTTTGCAGCACCAATGGCCCATCTCATGTAGCTCCGCGTCCAATTTTGTTGTGTTGCCAAATAGATCTTTGCCCTTTTTGTCACAACATATTGTGCAAGCACCCTCTGTTTCTCCCTGTACTGTTTCTTTAACAACATGATCTCCTAAATTCCAGCATCAATTGATGATAATTCACTGACTCTCTTGCCAATGAAATCCAGCTCCCCAAGCAGCCTGTTTGGGCCTTTGGTTTTTCGGGTGAAATTGTTTATAAGGGAACTAAGTACCCCTACAAAGACTGAAAAAGCCTCAAGAGGTGACAATGAGAGAAGCTGGATCTTGTGGAAGAGGATATAAGCTTCCGAGAAGATCCATTCAGGTGTGCTGGCCTTGTTAAGCATTCTTATTGTTTTGATTTGGCATGAGGGGGTTAGTGATATGGGATCCAGTTGAAGGGAAATCAACATGGTTAGATGATCAGAGAATGGAACAATTTGCAATGAGGCATGTAGCTCATGGTAATAGTTCTGGACTATAATAAAGTAAATCAATTAGGGTTTTGTGCTGCCATGTGTAAAATGAGTATGCATTGGTGGGAAAACACCCCTCCCCACACAACAGCACTCTGTTGAGTTTATGCAAATATTTTTGATTAAACTGTTGATAGGCCATGTTGAAGTCCCCAAACAAAATGACAGGTGGCACTGCTGATGCAAGAATAGAGTTGATCCTGCCTATTGTGAAGTCGATCTGCCTGGTATCATTCTGCATGTAGACATAAATTAGAATTAATGACATTCCAGAGATTGTGATTTCTATTATAATTTCTCTCTGAAATACTAGGTACTGATTTTTTTACTTGATTTTGTATTTACTTTTGATCGATTTGGATGTTTTGCCTTAGATGTTTTAATTTTACCAAATTCAGTGATTTTTTATATCTTGCCTTAGGTGTTATAATTTTACATCGATTTCAGCAATTTTTGGATAGGAAAATTATTGCTTGCATGTTTCTTGGTGGTTCTTGATGGTACTACAGTGTCACTTAGCAGCCACTGTATGTGTAACCAACAACTACCAATACTGTAAACAAGGTAGGAATTATTTTCAAAAAGTCTGATGGTTATAGTACTTGTGTTGAAATATAAATTATGAAATAAAAGACTTTTTTTACACAGTAGAGTGCAAACTAATACTGTATATGCTTATTGCATCCATGTATATATATATTGATTCATTATTGTGGTAGAACACATATCAAAAATGCAGAATTATTATGCTAATTTCTCAAAGATATTTTTTTATTTTTATGTAAGTATTGAATAAATTAGAAAATAGTAGATGGCACTGGAAAAAAATAGGTGTTGTAAAACCATTTAATCTTTTCCACTGCAGAATATAATTTTATTAGTTAGAAATTAATCGTGGGGGTCTTTATTGACATTTATTATCCACAGATATTCTTAATTCTAGCTAAAAAGATGTCCATTGTTGTAAGATTAAGAATGTTTGACATTTCAACATACTCAGCATTTTATGAAGTAGTCAGTTTATATTTAAATCTTTTTTTTTATTTACTATGAGACAACATTGTCTGCATAGATTTTAGTCTATATAGACATTTTTAAAATACTCAATATATATTGATTCCAAGTCTTTAAAATCAACATTAAAAAAAAAAATCTTGACTATTTTTTCTTTTTAAGCCTTTTTTTCTTTTGAATCTGTCATCTCAATAACTAATTATGGTATAAGATTAATATCGTTCAAATTATGTAAAATGAGAATTTAATAACATTCATTAACTGGGTCACTCATTAGTGGAGCATAAAAAAAAACTTAGTATTGTTCTGGCTCTTATTAATTTTAACCATAGTCTTTTTTTATAAATAACTTTTTTTTATTAGGTTCATCTCAAATGATTTAATATGTGTCTGTATATATAATAAATTATCAGAATAAGAAGAGAAAATTGATATAATAAAGGTAATATGCGTTTTGATAAATATATATCTTGGTATCAGTTGATGCTTTGAGGGATGAAATATTTTCTTAGATAAATATGATTTAATTACAAACTTAAATTTTTTTGTGGTTTTGTAGAAATCAAATTTGAAACATGAGATACTATTTGCTGCTTAAAAATAAAATATTTGCATTAGAATATATAGATCGAGATTTTCTGGTCAAAATAAGTAAAGAATGTAATTTTATTTGGTAACTATTATCAAATAATGATTATTGCTTCACTTAGTTGACCTAGTGATAAATAGCAAGATTTGCTAATTGATTTTTAGCTAAGGAAAAAAATCCTAACACATTACTTTAGGCCCCTGCATAGTAAGTAAAAAAAATTTGCAGTCTGTTACAAACAAAAGTTTCACCAACTTATTTGCAGAGAAGGTAAATTATTCCCTAGGTTAATTAACTGCCAGTTGGTGAGAGTTTTATTTTTCTCTTCTTTGTTTTAACTTGTACTAAGGATATCCTGGTACTTACTGACAAATAATTGAATGATTCAATATGTTGGTTACTTTAAAAATTTCTAAGCTATTAAAACCAAACAATGCATTATCTTAGCTTACATTTAACATGTACTTCTCACTCCATAAGAAGTTTCTGTCCATAGACCATATCCCTGTATACCTTTTAACCAAACTAAATATTGATGGTTGTTGAAACTATTATATATCATTGCAAATTCATCTACTTCTCTTTCCATTCATTACCTTCTTTCAACTTGCAATCATTTTACTCCTTTACATTTTTCTTTCCTATCTAATAATATATATATGTATATTAATCACTAGCACATTTTACCTTCACTCATGCAAAATACAAAGGATATAGTCACTTTTTAGTTACCCAGAAAATTTTATTATAATAGCTATCAATTGTCTTCTGACTATAAATTTTTATTGCTTCCATATTTGACTATAATGAAAATAGAAGTTCTCATGAAGTTCACACTGTAATGTAACTAAGATTCTCATGAATGTTTGAGGGTATAGACATTTTTCTATTATAATGAATCATTTACTCTTAAAATACAACACTTTTTTTTGGATTTTGTATATATTTTTATCATTTAGTATCTTTATAATTGATTTAATTTATGAATTTCAGTTTTCATTACATCTTTTATTATTTTATGTGCCATCAAGTAATCATTGATTTCTAGTGATCATCTGAATAGGCATTCTGTCCTTTTTAAAAAATTTTAATATAGTATGTAAGAGTAGTTTATGACTTCTTTTATTTATTTGAAGAGTATAAAATTATGCTTTGTAAACATGATTGTAATCAATTGTCACAAATATCATATTTTGTTGATATTCATTATACATATTTAAGAAAAAATAAAACTAATACATAAGATAAAAAAACTTGCATTGTGTGCAATTCATATTTAAAAAAGGTTACAATCTAAAAATGGAAAAATGATTTTAAAAAAAAGTTAAAACATATACATTTTAAACAGTATATATCTTGGAACAGTGTATAATATCAAAATTGAGATCACTAAAATATATTGTATCTAAGCTAATATCATAAATGTATAATTTTATAGGTTAATCAATGTAAATTTAGTCATAGGCATTTGAAATTTATGGATTTGACTAACAGAATATGAAAGTGCAAAAAGTGGTCACAAACTGGAGGGCAATTTAAACCCAATGCTTTTTACCAAAATTTTAAACTGAAAATCAGTTGTAAGATTTTAGTTTATGCTATGATTTAATTCTATTGATCTAATAATTGAATTGCCTAATGTAATTTAACATAGTAATGGAGGCAGAATTAAGAGATAAATATTTTTGAATCAATTTTCAAATGAGAGAGGAAAAAAATCTTAACTTGGTTAGCTGAGTGAAACTTATATTTAATCTAATATTACTTTGGTGTTTGAATGATCACATGACTTTCAAGCTCTAAATTATCAAATTATTTATTAAAATCACTGTTTACATGTTTTCTGAATTGTATTATTATATTTTTTGCATTCCAATTTTAAGATGCCTGTAGAATATCATGACCAATTTTGGGCTAAATTGATTTTTATTCACTTAGCGATAATTTTAACCTTTATAATCTCATAATTGCTTTAACCTAATAATTTTTTAGGTACTTAAATATTAGTCTAATGGTGATGTTAAGTCATTGATACAAACAAATGTGTATATAAAGACCGAATTAAACACATTTACAATCTTCTAAAAAAGAAATGAATTAATTTTTAAAGTAAATATTAGATAATATTCCAATCAGGAGAAAGTTATTAATCAAAATGTTACTTCCGCTGTTAATTTTATGATTTAAAGTATGCTATGATATCATGAAAAAAATGTTGGTGGAATGACTAATCTATTATTTGGCAAAATACACATGTGATTTATTGTCCAGCGTTAATTCCTGTTAAGTGAATTTTTTGAGCAACTTTTTTTATTCAATGAAAATGATTAAAATTTAGGAACTGCCTATTACTGAGGACAATGTAGTTGTCCACTACCTTCAAAAGACAGTCATATAAAACTTTGTGAGAAATTTGTGCATGTAGCATGTTATCCCGAGAAAAATAAAATGCTACAAAAGTGATAATTTGCAGGCTGCTAGATATAAACATTTTCATATAAATCATAGCTATACTTTCATTTGCATTTTACAGGACATAAAAAACTTCAGTTTTCCCCAATGATTGTACGAAACAATTTTTTTTTTTATTGGAATAAATATATATTGCTAAAAATTTAATTGATGCAACGTCATTTCTTGCTAAAAAAAAAAAATCACTTAAATATGATGTTTGTTTATTTACCAGTAAATAGTTATAGGTTGTTACTTTGTATGAAATAAGATTAGTTCTTGTCATTTTTGCAAATAACTCAATCCAGTTCAAAATATAAATAGTATTTGTTTATTTCCACTAAATAAAGTTATAGGTCACCATTTTGTACTGAAGTTATTTGTTGTCGTTTATTATCAAATTTGATGGGTTGAGTTTGACAGAAGATCCCATGCAGAAATTATTTTATGAGATTGCAATGTCAGAAAGGTATCACTGGACTAATACATATGTGAAATCTCATCATTGAACTAATATGTAAGTACCATTTTTTTCTACTCAAAATGTACCAAGTAGACAATAATTAGAAGTTTAAACAATTCAAAACAAAACAACACTCTCCATATAGTAGTGCCATCTTGTGCTAACAAAAGCAATCAATCGATGCCAGAAAGCTTGTGCATAAAATCCCTATCTAGTGCCTACTCATCCAATATCCCCAGACTAGTTTCTGGCTTGTGGCTTTCATCAGTGAGGAGCCTTGGATCTGAGAGCACTGCAGAAACTAGTCTGGGGATATTGGATGAGTAGGCACTAGATAGGGATTTTATGCACAAGCCTTCTGGCATCCATTGATTGCTCTTGTTAGCACAAGATGGCACTACTATATGGAGAGTGTTGTTTTGTTTTGAATTGTTTAATAACAATTATTGTGCTAGTATGAGATAGTGATCATGTGAGAATTAGAAGTTTAATTAATTGTATTGATTTCAGGTATTCTGTGCTAATTTCAGTTTCTAAAAAAAGTGGAATTTGTGATAGTTTTAATTTATAATAACCATGATAATATTTAAAACTGTTATAAGTATTGATTTAATCTTATAGGCTTGTAAATGATATAAAATAGATGTTGCTATGATAAAGTACATAAGGTATTCCAGGGAAGGTGTATGATATTTATATATGTGAAGATAATGTATTAAAAATTAGAATTTTTAATTAATGTAGTTTTTTATAATCATAAAAATATTCACCAATGGATTTTTTTTTGTGTGTGTGTGCTTGCTTTTATTTTGAGTTATTTCACTATCTTTAATAAGTAGACAGAACTATAGAATAAATAAATTAATATTAAATTTTATTACCATTTACATAAAACAATAAAAAGGAACTTTTAATGGGTATATAGGCTAATATAATATGTAAATATATGTATTACCAAATATTGATAATGCTTAGTAATATTTAAAATTGCTTTTATATGTTATATAAAATGACTATCAAGCAGTCAAAATGTTTAGAAATAATATGATAAAATCAAACAGAGAGAAATAAGTGATTATAATGAATACGTTATGATTAATTCAGAATTGCAATATGGGTAAAATATCAAACATTTGTTAAATAATCCAATGCGGGAAGGTTTTTCTAGCATCCATCCAAAAAGAAACAGTAAAGGACAAGACAGTATTTATTAGAATGATGAATGTCTATAACTTTTTGTGTTTTGTTTTATCCCAGTTTATAGCTAGATATCAATATCCATTTAAGAGTCAATAATTGATTGACTGATTCTGCTGACTAACTATGCCATAAAAAAAAAATTTGAATATATGTCTGCAAGTTTCACCTGAAATACTATACCTTTAGCTATGTTATAAAAGTTTATCATTATGAAATTACTTACTGATTATTAGCTTCAGAATTAAATAAGTATTGTTAATTTACTATAGCATATAAAAATGTTTGAAAATAAAAAATGGGGTTTGATTTGTTAGTATTTGTTTTATCACTGCTGCTTTCCTTATCTTCTTGTAGCAGATAAAACTGAAATAATGAGGAAGTTCTTGTAAAAATAACAGTAAAGTAAATACTGAAATAAATTATCAATAAAAGAGGCATATCTTTTCTGATATACATACTTACATTTTAATTTAAAAAAGATATTAATTCAAAATATAATTTTATATTATACTAAACATATTTTTTATTATCTATGCATATGGATTGTTAAGAAAAGTGAGTCATCAATCATTCTACTCCAGAGACATCTATTTAAACTTGAATAATTTAATGGATACTAGGTGGTACTACCATACCCACATATTCCAACTGGTTTCTTGAAATTGGCCATTTTTAGCTTCTGAACTAAAGAGTAAATATAGTGATTTATTGTTCCTAATTGTAGATATTAACTCAGTCATGTGTTGCTTTGTTGTCATCACTATAAATTAATTTGTTATAATGCATGTTTATTCATCCCACATAGTATTTAATCTATTTTTATTGTATTTAAATGTAAATCATCATTTTTTTTTAAGCATTATCAATCTATTGCAAGATGTTCTTTTCAAGTTTAATCCAATTTCTCTGATCCCTAGCCTCTTTTTCCATGACACACCAGCAAGATTACTTATTTCATTCATCTCTTTTACATATAGTCTCTTTTTAGATTTATTGCAAACTCTTAGGATCCAGTTTAAGACTTCAACTGTCCTTCTGTTATCATCTCTTCTAGGAATATATTTCATTCAGCTCCATTTCAATTTTTCAAATGATGTCAGTGATAATTGTTTATTCTCTCATACATATATTTCATTTTTGATCTCTTCTCTTTACTCCTGACATAGATCTCTATCAAATATTCTGAAATCTCTGAACTATTATTCTGTTAAATATTCATGTCTCAGATCCATGAATAACAACTGGTAAAATACATCTTTTAAAAATCTTTCTTTTTAAATACATAGCATATTTCCTTTTAATATTATTTTTACCAAAAGCAGTATGTTTATATTCATTCATTATGATTTCATCTGTATTAATTATTGTTATTAACTTCTTCTATCATCAATCTTCATTTTTTTTCTGAGAAAATTTATTGAATATTATTTAAATCTTTTTAGTATTTAACTTTAGTTCACTTTCTTACTTTCATCTAATAACTCTTGCAATATTTCCTGAAGCTGCAAAGCATTATTTGCAAAATAGTTTACTGTTAAATTTAAATGACTTAAATAAACATTTTTATTTCCTTGTCTTATTTTAATCCACAAATTCTTGTAAATCTACTGTAAAATGTTTTAGGGATATGAAATCATTCTGTTGGACACTTTTCCTAATATTAATCTTCACAGTTTTAACATGTAATCTTATTATTGATGTTGCATTTAAATAAATACTTTTCAAAAGGTAATAGTATCATGTATCCTGTATTTATATATCTTGATGATCCAATGCTGTAACCATTGTAGAAATGCTTGTGAAATCAAATGCGTTTTCATAATCATAGTATCCTATATATATATCTTCATGATCCAAGGTTTTAACCTTTGTAGAAATGCTTATGAAATTAAATGCCTTTTCATAGTCTACAAGTCCAAAGCATAATGACAACTCATAATCATTAGTATTTTCTATTGCTTCTCTCAATGTTTGGATGTAATCCACTATGCCAAAACCATTTTTAAATCCAGCTTGTTCTTTTTTTTGAAATTTTTTTCAGTAGAATTGATAAAGCAAGATAAGTCTGTAATAGCTAATCTTTTATTTATCATCTTTTTTTAATATTAATATTAATACACACTCTTTCAATTAATTGGTACATATTTATTATTTAGACATTTGGTATATAACTTTGCCAACAATTTTTCTATTTCTTCATGTGTTCCTCTTAGCATATTGATTATAATTCCATTATTTCTTGGATCTTTTCTTTATAGATTTAATTCCAAGTCTTAGCTTTTCATTTAAAATTCTGGGCAATTAGATACAATAATTGCAGAGGGTACTTTGTTTTTTTTTTCTTTATTACTATGTAATTGTTTATAGAATTCTTCAGTATATTTCATGGTGTCATCTTTTTTTTAAGTAATAATTTCATCTATTCTTATTGTAAAAATAAATTTCCTTCCAATACCAAAATGTTACTTTACAGTTTTGAGAATTTTTTTTTTTTATAACTTTCTTTACCAATTCAAAATTCATTTTCTTATATTGTTCATTATTAGCTTTTTTCATACCATTCTTCAATGTCATTTTATTTTTATAGTAATGGTTCCATCTTCTTATAGTAGAAATATTTTCCCTTCCAATACCAAAATGTTGCTTTATACTTTTGAGACATTTATTTTTTCCTATAACTTTTTTTTATCAATTCACAGCTAATTTTATTATATTGTTATTCCTTTTTTTTTTTTTTTGTACCATTCTTCAAGTTCTAGATGTTCAATTCTTAAAACAGGCAAAACATTCCATACAGTAGTGCCACTCAGTGCAAGTCAGAGTAATCAATGGATTCCAGAAGGCTTGTGCATAAAATCTCTATTTAGTGCCTATTTATGAGCAAGCATAAAATTTGTGATCATGTGATGTTTAGTGGTTTAATGTTCAATTCTTAATGGATTATTTTTAAAAATGTTCATATTCTTTTTTTTTTCTTAATATATTTTTTTGTCTCACTAGAAAATGTACTCATAAATTGATTTTTTTTTGTCCCAGCTATTTTTCTTATAGTTCCTATTGGCATATCAGTTATTTTATTGATTTCATTCAAGTCTCAACCATCTTCAATATCTGTTAATATTTTAAAACAATTTGCAAGTTCTAATTTAAATTCATTGAAGTGTTTCTGAAGATTAGGACTATCAATTGTTATACTATCTTTCTTCATTTTTGTCTCCAGTTTTGCATTAACACTATCATATATCTTATTAATCAATAATCATTTTCTACATTGAATCTTGAATAAGCATTTATTTTATAACGTCTTGCGTGCGATTATAATTACAATAGAATGACAGCCTGTTAAGCTAATTGCGCAGACGCTGTGAGAATGTTATTAATAAATGAATACCTTCGAACAACCACATGATATACTATTTGTATAACAGTAAAAAGGAATCCTCTTACCCTTACGACTCAAATGTTTATATATGAGCAAATCTAAAGTAGTTGTAACGAAGGCGTGACCACATAATAGTCACTTTAAATTACTATATATAATGTCTGTATGAATGACGCTGATGAAATTTTTTAGAATTTACTAAACGCCACTCTAAACGAAACTAAATCATATACATGAATAAGCATTTATTTTATAACGTCTTGCGTGCGATTATAATTACGATAGAATGACAGCCTGTTAAGCTAATTGCGCAGACGCTGTGAGAATGTTATTAATAAATGAACACCTTCGAACAACCACATGATATAGTATTTGTATAAGAGTAAAAAGGAATCCTCTTACCCTTACGACTCAAATGTTTATATATGAGCAAATCTAAAGTAGTTGTAACGAAGGCGTGACCACATAATAGTCACTTTAAATTACTATATATAATGTCTGTATGAATGACGCCGATGAAATTTTCTAGAATTTACTAAATGCCACTCTAAACGAAACTAAATCATATACATGAATAAGCATTTATTTTATAACGTCTTGCGTGCGATTATAATTACGATAGAATGACAGCCTGTTAAGCTAATTGCGCAGACGCTGTGAGAATGTTATTTAAAGTGACTATTATGTGGTCATGCCTTCGTTACAACTACTTTAGATTTGCTCATATATAAACATTTGAGTCGTAAGGGTAAGAGGATTCCTTTTTACTCTTATACAAATACTATATCATGTGGTTGTTTGAAGGTATTCATTTATTAATAACATTCTCACAGCGTCTGCGCAATTAGCTTAACAGGCTGTCATTCTATTGTAATTATAATCGCACGCAAGACGTTATAAAATAAATGCTTATTCATGTATATGATTTAGTTTCGTTTAGAGTGGCGTTTAGTAAATTCTAGAAAATTTCATCGGCGTCATTCATACAGACATTATATATAGTAATTTAAAGTGACTATTATGTGGTCACGCCTTCGTTACAACTACTTTAGATTTGCTCATATATAAACATTTGAGTCGTAAGGGTAAGAGGATTCCTTTTTACTCTTATACAAATACTATATCATGTGGTTGTTCGAAGGTATTCATTTATTAATAACATTCTCACAGCGTCTGCGCAATTAGCTTAACAGGCTGTCATTCTATCGTAATTACATTGAATCTTATAACATTACAATCTTAAAATATATTTCCATTAGTCAAAATATAATATAATTTTCCTCTACCTTCATTTGAATACTTCTATGTTCATTTTAATTCAGCATTTTCTTTTTAAATAAAGAATTCATAATATAAGGTTTTTACATTTTTTAAAAACTCAACAAATCTGTGTTTTCTCTCATTTTCATCACCGTAACTATATTTATCTATGTCATTTTTATATTTCAATTGTTTACCAATTATTATATTAAAATTTCTCATAACAATTTTAAAATGTTTGGTTTGATAAAAATCCTCTACTTCTTCATCACAATGAGGACTTTTGGCGGCATAAACCTGAATTATCTGCATTAATTTGAATAACTATTCTTGACATGTTGTCTGATACATGATCAATCTCTACTATGCTTTCTTCCACATTTTATTTGTAATGAATCTCAGACTATTGTGCTTCCAATATTTGTGTCTTTACAATAAAGTACATGTCTACTTTTTAAATTAATTGTTTCTTTATCTTTTCTTATAATTTATAACAAAGTCCCATTTAATATTAGATATTTCTTATTCCAGATTTTGCAATCTTTCTTTATTTAAAAATAATCTGCAATTGAAAGTACCAAAATATCATCATCAAATGGAAGCCTAGATCCACACTTGAGATTCTTAGCATTCTCTGCCTTTAGTCATTAAATGCTGCTTTGGCTGGTGAATTTATAGCTTCCTGGAAATAAGGACTATAATTTGGTTTTGTCATAATTGTAAATACCTATATATATATAAATTCACACACATTCATTCTGTCTTCAATAAAACTCCCAAGTGATATTTCAGTTAAGAATTAATAGATAACTGGGGGGAGAGGAGACTGTGGTGTTTCTTGAACTTAAATTCAGAGGCAAAAAAACAATCAACTCATCACATTTGTTAATGTTTGTTGCTGATTATCCTTCCATGCTCATTCATTATAGGAATAATCACATAGCAATAACATCTACAATGACAAGAACATGTGGTGTGGACATTAGGAATTTTCCTGCTTTTTTTCTAGGTTTCAAAGTGGAATCAACTGCAAAATCCTTTCTGCAATATAAATGTAAATATTTAAGTGGAAAGATCTGTTATTGAGACAATTTCATATTGTTTTTATCTTTGAAAACTGATATTTTTTTTGTTTTGTTTTGACTTTTTAGGATTATTTTATTTATAAATTTTTAAAAAATATATCTTTGTATGTGTTCATACCATTATTTTTGCCTATCTATAAGATATTTTGTAATGTTTTAATCGTACCCTCTCTTATTACATCAACATATACAGAAGGTATTTACAAATCTTTTCAAGAACTTTAGGCTACTTTCATATTATTTTACCATAAATTTAAATGTTTTCTTTGTAGATAATGATTTTGGGTCTTTTAATTTTTTAATTTCCTTTTAATTCTAAGGCACCAAACATATTAAGATTGTTTTGGAGATTGTGATTGAAGAATTATTTTAAACTTAAAGCACTGTTTTATAATAAATTAATAAAATAAATATTTTCACTATTAATTTTTAGAAGAGCAATGTGAAGATTTAAGACCACTCAATAAAGTATGGAGAGATATATGTTAGGAGGAACAAGAAAGGATCAAGGACAGAAATGTAGATCAAGGACAGAAATGTGGATGAGAGAACAAGCAGATGTTACTGATAACATTGAAATAATTAAGAAATTTCAAGAGATTGTAAAAGATCTACCAAGTGACCACACGTGCGATGAATGGATAAAATAAGGAAGTGTGCTGGGTTGATGTGGAAAAGAGAGCCTAGAGATTGAAAAAACTAAATTAAACTTGGAGAGACCTTTATTCTGCAGTGCATCGATAATTGTTGAAAATTATGATGATGGTATTTTAGAATTATATGATGTTATGCTATTGATGTAAGTAGTATCACCATTATCCAGTATTGATATGGTGTTATATATATATTACTAATGTGACTTTAAGACAAAAGAAATAAAACATATATAAAAACAGTCAATAAATTAAAAAAATATCCTAATACTTTTATGAAAGATACTGAATTTAATTATAGATGATAAGTATATTTACTGTATAAAAAAAATACTTTTTGAGTTTTCTAAATATATATTCACCAAGATTAAAATTCAACGTATTGCATCATAAGGCAAATATTTTTTTACTATCTTTCCATAGAGGAACAGTGAAATAAAAGTTATTACTGTGGTGCTAGTTAATTACTATGGGGTGAAAATTTTGTACTATATTTACTGTCTAGTCAAAAATAGCTAGAGATCCATTTCATGTCTAGAAATTGAATGACTAATTTGGTTATGGGCTGGATGCCTGAGATAAATTCTATGCAATTTAAAGTTTTCACCTATCATTTCTTATTCTTATATTTGAATTTCAGTTCATTGTCATGGTAGATGGCTGTATTTTGATCCCCTAAATATGTATATTGTATAGAAGAATGTAATGAAGGCATATATATAAACAGCTCATATAAAAATGTCTTATCTGGCCAAAAACAGATAATGTCTGAGTTAATCATCATAAGTCATATTTATAATTCAAATTTTTAGTTTTAACTCTTCAAAAATTGAATGCTGAAATTATTGGTAGCAAATTATTCAGAATAATATCTCATTACTTTAGCTTTATTCAATAAAACATTCAAAGTTTTGTAATATTATAATTGTATTCAAATCTTCATGAATATAGATTCAAGACACTCCCACAGTTTAATAAAAAAAAATGAGTATTTATCTTAAAATATTTCTATTATTTCTCCAAACTTTCATGTTTTTAATTGGAATGAGATCTTCATAATTACAATTTCGAATTAACACTTATTTTTTCAACTAATTTAAATATCAACCAATATAGCCCTTGATAATTAATTCAAGACTATAATGGATTTTACAGATTTTTTTTAGTATATTTTAAAATTTAATCTATTTAAATATATACATTGATGCAATAATTTTGACTAATAATCAAATCTTTTATTGCTCACTTCATAAGTAGTTCTAGCACTGGAAGTGACAGAGCATAGCTACTGTTCAAGGACATTTAACTTTCAGAGTCTGTTACTATACCACTGCACTAAATTATTTAAAGTAATAATTTCTTATCATATTGTTACTTTACTTTGATATAATATTAACAGCCTTTTATTTTTTAATTTTTTTTTGGAAAATTTTAAAATTATCCCTACCTAAGATAGAAATAATGAAATCAAATTTTAAAAAAATATTTAGTGATAAATGAATTTTTGTTTTAAACTTTTCTCACTAAATCTTAATCTGTTGCTAAAATGTATTATAAAATTGCCCTATGTTCTATGGATTGTCCTAGAAGTCCAGCTTTTTAGTAAAAAAATAAAGGCAAGCAAAAACGTTTATTTATAGAACTTACTCAATGTGTATTTTAATTACATAAATTAAGATATTTTATGTAATTAAAACAGGCAAAACTCACTATATGTATTATCACACACAGCAAGCTAGAGTAATCAATGGATGCCAGAAGGCTTGTGCATAAAATCCTCATCTAGTGCCTACTCATCCAATAACCCCAGACTAGTTTCTGGCTTATGGCCTTCATCAGTGAGGAGCCTTGGATCTCATAGTTTTGTAGTTAAGTGGAGATAAAAGGTGGCTGCTGGAGGGTTGCATTCGATCCTAAGATCTAGGTGCAGTGCTCTCAGATCCAAGGCTCCTCACTGACAAAGGCCACAAGTCAGAAACTAGTCTGGGGATATTGGATGAGTAGACACTAGATGGGGATTTTATGCACAAGCCTTCTGGCATCCATTGATTACTCTAGTTTGCTGTGTGTGGCAATACATGTAGTGAGTTTTGCCTGTTTTAACAACAGTTATACACAAGCATAAGAAGTGGTGGTCATGTGATGTTTATATTTTATGTACACAACAAACATTTAATATTGTCAGAATGCCATGTGCTACAGCAAATATATTTTATTTAAAATTCTGTGCCTATGTGAACCTGAAATTTTATATAGTCCTAGAGATCTAAACAGAACATCATATGACTCTCCTAGAGTACTGTATATTTATAATCTGCAATAATTTATTTTCTATTAGTTTACTATAAAACCATCTAAGTAAGCATGAATATTCAAGACATCAGATGGTACTCCCAAGAAGTTTTTGGATTAGTTTCAAAACTTGATTTTA
Organism: Epiperipatus broadwayi; assembly: GCA_028023455.1. Classification (NCBI taxonomy): domain Eukaryota; kingdom Metazoa; phylum Onychophora; class Udeonychophora; order Euonychophora; family Peripatidae; genus Epiperipatus; species Epiperipatus broadwayi. Next base: position 2,946,611 of record JAQFVV010006257.1, on the reverse strand, counting down.
TCAATGAAAAGCTATTGCATCACTCATTTTTCTAATAGCTATCTTTACTTTAATTATACTATTTAAATTACTGATAATGAAAGTTCCAAAAATTCTAAGGTTTTGAACATAAACTAATCTGTTTGTTCAGCTATATATATTCTGAAATTATTTAAATCAGAAACTATGATCTATTGACCTTTTAGTAAAATAATAGTTTGTATATAATAAACAAAAACACTGGAATTTATAATTTTCCATATTTAAATAAATAACAATTGGATGACTTCTATCTTTAGTAGCATTTACATTTAGAATTTAAAAAGTAAAATGTCATTAATACCATACACCATTAAGCATTTCAACATGAATGACCAACTTTCTGTAATTTGTGTGTGTTTACATAGTTACAGTATATTGTTTATTTGATTATATGTAACTGAACAAGAAGTTTCAGTTACTTCCTGTTCAATTGCTTATTTATTAAGTACAAATTTCTAATGTTTTATAGTATACTCTTCTTGAGACCACTGGTATTATAGGTGGTTCAAATGAATCATATGTTTCCTGCTCAAGAAATTCTGTATCCATTCTTGTGACTGAAATAAGGACACCATTTTTTGGTAAAATAGATATTCCTAAAGTATGAGATAGTTAATTTTGTGTAATTCTTAATATTTCTAACTAACTTTGATAGGTTTGATATTAATTTTCTTAGTCTTAAGTGTTCTGGTATTTTGTTTGTAAAGTGTGAGTAGTTGGTTTGTTTTATTTTGCTGTTGGTCTTGTATCATTCAATTGTGAAATAGTGTAAAGAGTTGAGTTGATGCCATCCTTATATTGTTTTTTATGGTTTTTTGATTGATAGTCTGTGAATTGACCAGTACAGCAATTATTTATAATGTTTTTAAAGATCAGCTAATTTTCAACTAGAGAGAAATTTTGTGGCTACCGATAATAATGTTCTGCAATTATTATTTGGAAAAATTATCAGAAGTTAATTTAAATGTAATCATATAAATTGATACATTGCTCTGATATCCAGTTAAATTAAGAATTATATATGCATTGGCCATAAAAGATAAAAGGTAATACAAGATATGTGGCTTGCAGTTTTAAAATTGGCTGGAAGTGCAAAAAAGAGATCAATAAAAGATGAGAGCTTCTTTCTCCTACAAAGATAACAGCACTTGGTGAATAAAATTATAAAAATGGTAATAAATTATCCATAATATTTATCTCTCTTTGATTTTTCTTTTTCTTAAATTATTTTCCATATACAAAATAAAACCTTTTGTTGTAAATAAACTAAATGTTTTGTAAACCCACATTTAAATCTTGCCATAAAATACTTTTTTATATAGTAGTTCATGTGTATGAAATTTCTATTTTAATGCACATTTCAACTCACCAGCATAACTTGGTGCACACTTGCACATCCCTTTATATATAAAATTATATTATTATTATATAAAAAATTATTCTATAGATAGTGTGTCCATATGTCTTGATTTTCCTGGTTTTGTACCAGTGTCCCAACATATTTTTTCAGGACAGTTAATTGTCCTGGTTTTGTTAACCACTTATTTTTACTTTTATTTTTATTTTTTAACTTTTAATTTTAACTTTATATTCAATTTTTTTATTTTTTATATTTATATATTTATTTTAAATTAAAATTAATATTTTTCTCAAAATGGATGTGGTTCCTCATTATGTGTTACATTAGAAGTAATTTCAATTTGTGATTTTATTTTGATAGATAATATATGTATACAAACAATTGCCTTTTGCTTTTATTTATATTATGAAATGAGTATATTGTTAATAATGTAAAGGTAATTGTATATTTGGTGGATTTTTTTTATTTCGTACTAAAATATACAGTAATATGTAATATTTTTTTTTTTGTCATGGGTCCTGGTCAGGCTCTGATGAAATATTGATACACTATTTATAGATAGATTTATTCTGTTTGCAGAACATTTTATTTGCAATTAAATTTTTGTTTTGAGAATGTTTTTTTTTTTTTGCATGTGAAAAGTGATTTGATGAAAAGTCAAAGAGGCATATTTTTATAAATATGACTGCAAATGAGGGAAAGTTAGCCATTTTCACTGAAACATTAATGTTTTGTGATATTAATGAGATTTTGTTTTTAAATTCTATTTGTAAATGCTATTCAAAATCAATCATGCCACAAGTTAAGTATAGCTGTTATTTATATACTGGTATAATGAAAATTGTTAATTCCAGTATTTTATTATATATTATTTTGTCTGATATTATATATATAAATAAGTTATTACACAACTCATAACTTTAAATATTGCATTAATAAATTCCATCTACATTATCAGCACAAATCTATCTTCATAAAATGAGTATTCCGTGTATCAGATGGTACTCAGATCACTATACTAGTTTCTGATAGCTTTGGCAGTGAACATTTGATATATATCCATCTCATAGATTAAAAAGTAGATTGGTTGCATTCAAAAATTTAGGGTAAAAATTTCAGTCCATTAGCTTATAATGCAATAGAAAGAAATGTGAGTATTGAATAGATATGTACAATCTAGTGCTGCTCATTAAAAGCTATCTTGGGAGTGTAGTTGGTGTTATCATTTTTATTGATTACCCATTCTTTCATTTACTGACCTGGAAAATAATTTTTCTAAAGTGAAAGACTTTACTTTAGAAACATATAAAGTTATAGATTCTAGTGAATAGAATCACTTGGTTTTAATTTTTATTCTCATGCATACTATAACTAACTTATAATGATTGGTCATTATTAATAAAAACTTATCATTGCTTGCCATCTTTTTAATACTGCTTATTTTGCATCTTAGAGTTTCATTGTGAACTTTAATAAGCTCATTGTAAATCTATAAAATTATACATTAACTGTTATAGCTGATCGTTTGGAATACTGTATTTTAAGATTTTAAATTTTGTATATTTAAAGTAAGGTGCACATTGCTTATAGTACCATAGCTTAATTGATTGAAGTATTTATTGGATAGTTAATATAAATCATGAATTGATACTAAAAGTAATATTTATAAAGTAGCATTCATAACAATGTCCAAATTTTTTTTCTAGGATTGCTTTAAGAGGGTAGATGAACAAATTGTTGAGACAATAGAAATGTGGTTTTGGTGGAAGAAATATTCATTTTTGAAAATTATAATTTTTTATTTTTAATTTCTGATTGTAATCAATCATTAGTGTTTTATTTTTATTCATTTTTAACTAGCTCTTTTCCGTAAAAAAAAATATTTTTTTTTAAATGAAAAAAAAAGGGAAGGTAGCAAATTTAATTCAAAGTTTAGTGTAGTATTTTTTTCAATTCATTCATTACACGTTTTATTTTCTAATTGATAATGTTTGAAATTATTTTTTTATATGAACTTAAATTTAATCTGAATGAAACTTAAAATGTTTTCTATAAATATTGAGCTAAATAAAATACTGTTTCTATAGTGATAAACAAACGAGGTTACTATTATTATAATGACATATATTTATTTTATTACAATATTGATAAAGTGATTTAAAATCAATTATTTTTTTCTCATTTAAAATTTTATTTGGTTTGAAATTACATATCAGAAATACATTAATGGTTTGTTTTACTTTCAATATATATATATATTGTACATGCGTATGCCTAATTGAACATCTGTTTTAAATTCTTTAATATTGATTATCAGATACACGAGTAAAAAGTCTTTTAGAATATATTGAAATTAAGATAAGTTAGTTTTTTGTTTTTTTTTTAAATTCGAGTGATTTTTTTAATGCTGGCTATATTAAGCTAAAAGCAATATTCATATTTGTTTGTGGATAATATGTAAACTTTTGATATAGCTAAAAAAAAAAGTGAATATGTATATATGTTTGTTTTTTATTTTATTAATAAATGTATAAAAAAGCATTGTTCTCTGTGATGAAAAACTTTAAAGCATAATTTAAAAGGGCTTATGAGGACAACAGTTTCATTCATTTGACCAAATATATATTTTTTATTTTCCTCAACTGAAAATTGATCCATTAATCATCAACTCTTGAGACTGCAACTTTATTATTGTGTTATATCATAGAAATTTAATTAATAAATTAAAAAAACAAAACAATTTCAGACCCTTGCATTTCTGCTCTAGATAGCTTTATCAGCAGTGTTATGTTTTGGATAGTAATCATATCCCTATCAATTTATTATACTTTAATTAATATGATCACCAGAATTATACAACAACAGAATTAAATTAAGGAAAACATCAATTTTTTAATAACACAATTTATTATGTTAGTTGGCTGTAAATATGAGAGAATTGTTAAACTGTATACTAATGGTCTAAATTAAAATGCTAGAATGTATTTCTCAGTATTAATGGAAGTGTGTAGGGGCTCAGCAATGAAAAATTAAAACAATAATGGTTAAATGTATTGGCAATTCAATTATAATGACATATTGCCCTGACTGCTATATCTGTCTTAGAATCAAGCACATAGCTAACTAATTTAATAAATGTTTTATAAATTAGAATTAAAATACTTATCACAATTACATTAAGATTTGCAAATACAAGTGATTATCAGTCTCATCAAAATGAAATACCTTCTCATTATTGGTAAACTCTCATCATTATTACAACTATATTCTTTGTTTTATAATCAATTTATCATTATTTATTTCATTGAAATTAACCCAGAACATTTATTCTCCACTGAGGCTTTTAGATAATCCTTTGATGAGTAACTGTTTATTATGATCTGATTATATGAACAAAATTCTGAATAGTTTAATATTTATCAGTTACTTGAAAAAAGTTTTACATTTCACTTGGGCACAAAACTAATATTGGCATAGGACAGATAGATGTGTAATCAACTGCACCATGCAGGCAAAATATTATATTAGTTTGAATATTAATTTTTATATACCATAATTTATTTTTGATTGACTTCAGGATAAAGACTCCAAATTTAATCTAGTTTCTCATAACTATGGCCTCTTTTCACATCACACCAGAAAAGATTCTTAATTCATCCATCTATCTTAATAATCTCTAAAGGATCCAGTTTAAGTCTAACTATCCACACCACTTATCTTTTTTACCATTATATCCGAACCGGTTAGTTTCATTCTCTTAATTATTTCATATTGTTAGCAATAACTATTTATTGTTTCTCTCAAGTATTTTGCTTTTTATTCTTTTGTTACTTACAATATATTGAAACAGTCAGATCTAAAGATCCACCTGTTCACCTACTATAGTCATAGTAGTATATTATTTGTACGTTATTTCAATCCAAATTGCGTATATTTCTTTAATTCAGAACTCTGAACTTGTGCTCTTAAAGAATTATAGAGTATGTGCCTGTATAAGTGCCTATTTCATTGCAATATAGATGCCAATAAGGATAATATATACACATATATAGCCCTCCATTTATTAAAACTGTGTAAACCTAACAGTCTGCGCATCTTGAATTTACATATAGAATTATATTTAAACTTAGTAAAAAAAAACATTTATTTAAAATAATAGTCTTAAATATTCTTTTAAATTATTTCAAGTTTATTCTTCATTAAAAATACAGATGGTCAAGTTGTTTACAAGTTAATATTTGTGCAAACTAATATTTCGTTAAAGATTAAACAGCTTGGCTTTACTTAAAACTATTTCTAGTTTTTATTCTTTATTAGAAGTGCTGAAAATAAAATTGTTTACAAGTTAAAACTTGCTTAAAATTATGTTTTAGTCAAAGATTAGCATTTTCTTAAAATGATTTTAGATTTATGATTTTGTTTAAAACTGCAGACTATAAAGTTGTTTACGCATTTTCGCAGTTGACCAAAATAACATTTTACTTTAATTAGCCTTATAGCTAAAAGTCAATTTAAAAATCAGTCGGTTGTAAAACCTGACTTGACCATTTGTAGGGATCCCGGGAGAGTTTCTTTAGAGGTGGTAAAAGATAATTGAGAGCACGAGGTTCAAAGTAGTAAACAAGTGATGTAGTAAGCGCAAAAAAGAAATAGGGGTGTGTACTAAATATAGATATAAAAACTTGCAATTTTTATTATTAAGGGGGCATAACTATATACGTATACAAGAAAATATATATCATAGAAAGAATATTATTAAAAGTTTTCTTTATTATTGCTAAGATGAGAAACGTCAGCTAGTGGAAGATAGATTTGCTGTATCTTCCACTGGAGTTTCTATAAATGGTAACAACAGCCATCATCTTACACCCAAGAACCAGTAACAATCACCCTATAAACATAAACTAGCCACATATATAATAATGGAGCCATATCCAGAAGCCAACCCCGCTATAATGAAGCTATATCCAGTAAGCCACCTCAGCTATAACAAAGCTGTATCCAGTAAGCCAACTCAGCTATAACAAAACTGTATTCAGTAATCTGCATTAAAATGGTGAATCCACATCCACTGAATGGCATCAGAAAGGAAGAAAAGCCAGATTCACATCCGCCCCTGGAGAATAAGAATCATGCTCGGAGAAGCTACTCGTACCTGAACTTTTACTAGAATTCCTCTCGAGAATTATGGTAAAGCATGCTAAAATATCATTCATTCTTTAAAGTAACTATCAAGCTAGCACTCATTATGTTTCCTGTATAACTCTGTTATGTAAATGTAAATCTGCTATGTATCTTTATTTTTAATTAGTCACTTTATCAGATCTTGCTTGATCATTATCATTATTATAAAAATATACATATGCATATATTTATTTTAATGTGTAATGTTTAAACCTAAAACTTTAGTGATAAGTGTATTGACTTCTTATTTATTATTTAGATGTTAATTAAGCCATTCTTTATCATAGTTCTGTTTGATTTATGCTAAAGTAAGCAGAACGAAGTTTGGTGAATTATTAATTCTCAGAGAGATATGTACATGCTCTCATTGTGCTCATTTGTTCTAAAGAAACAGACAAACTCCCTTCTGTACTTAATATTTTTCAGCAGTGATAATATTGCTACCTGTAATAGGGCCTAGTAAAAAATTATAAATAGTATTTATTTGCCTTAAGCGAGAGCGATTTTCTACGGTATATGTGCAATGAATATTTGGACCCGTAATAACTCTTGAAATATACTGTAAATCTATAATTATATGTCTTAAACAATACAGATAATTTTTAAGTCAGATTCTAAGTATTTCCCTATAGTATAATTATTATGACCTATTTTGGAATTGATTAATAGCAGTAATACTGCTAGACACCCCGCATTTTGCATATTTAATGAATTAAAGTGATTATATTAGATTCGCAGAGCGAATGTGATGCTCATTAGAAAATAATGCTTTGCTTCTTGCTATATTCTATACATATGTATGTGTCTGCATTGGGGTTGATATAATGTCAAACCATGCCAATTAGTTCGGACAGCCAAGTCGTTTTATATTTGATATTTCAAAGAGACCAGAAGAGTCTCATCCTTGAAGTAGCTGTTCGATCCTCCGGACTAAAAAAGTTTCCTTTATTATTATAGCAAGCAGCATGGTGCAAAGAAATGATTACTTGGTAATGAATCTTTATGAGCACACCTTTGAGACGCACTCCTTTTATTATATATGTGATATGCCATAGAATCTGAAGTGACCCTGCTCCATCAGTTTTGCCTGCCTTATTAAATAACTTTGGCCTTAATCCGAACCAGAATCTGTGTTAACTTGATTAATTTGTATCATAAATTAGATGTAAACTTTATTGGTAGGTAATGCACTTCCCTCTAGTTTGATCACACTCTTTTTGCTAAGTTCTTGGCATATATCTAGGCATAAATCTCTGCATAATTGTGTATCATATTACTCATCCCTACATAATAAAAGGTAAAATGGCAATGTAAAGGTTAATTAGCCACTGTAACATTTTGTTTTATCGTATATAAATCTAAAATATTAATCATATGTAAAATAATATTCACCTGTATGTGAATCCTTTATATACCTGAATTTTAAGGTTTACTACTCTGTATCATGAAAGTATATTTATTTCCCTTTATATAAAGCTCAATTATTAACCTGTTAATTATATATAACTTCACCTGCATGTGATTGATTATGTACATTTTGTTTTAGTAATTATGAATTTATATTAAATTTTCTAAAATATATCACCTCTCAGTCTCAATCCTTGCTCATAGTCTTTATGAATCACTAGTTAAGTCATTTAGTGTTAGTTAAGGGGGATATGTCTCATGTTCTACTGATGTGCTAGTAACGGAACCTCAGGCAAGTCATTCGGAACCTCAGGCAAGTCATTCGCTAGTGTGGGATTTGGAAGCACGGGTGAGATAGTTGAGGTACAATCAGACCTAGGAGTCACCATCTCGACTTGGTCAGCCTGTTTCTCTTTTGTCTGGACTCTCAGTCTGTTGAGCAAATGTATAAACCTGACCATTACAATATATATATCTTTCCATACTTTAGTTGTCTAAAGTCTCATTAATGCTCTTTTATTAAGTATCTAAGTCTAAAATTCATAAATAACTGTGCACATCTATGCTTGAATATTTTGATGGAGATCACAATTTATTATAGGTTTAGTAAATGAAAAAATGATTACAGTGCTCTGGACTCAGAGTCACCAACCTAGTCCCTACCAATGACTATTGCATGTTTAAAGCTTTCAGATGGTCAATGAATATTTTTCAGATATTAAAAAAATAACCATAGATTATTATTGATGCATAACAGGTGTTTAATTTTTTTTCAGAGTTGTCATGCTAATTTGGTATAAACCTATAAGGGTTCCAATTTCGATATTAACATTCATATATTGTTTGCAATTGCACTTTTGGTCATCAATATGAGAAACAAGTAATGAACTCTGTGGCTTTGTATGCATGACTTGTAACAATCATCAAATGACTTGTAGACTTGTAGCAACCACTTGATCTACCTCTAACTATGGTGGGTCATGAGTGTTTGAGTATGATCTTAAACCTGTTTGTAAAAAGTTATAAATTTTTTAACCAATGCCTCAAAAAAGAAAATGCACTTGTAGCTATTTACTAGAATACTTGAAAATGGATTTTATTGAATCTGTAACAAATAAAGAGCTTCCGATGTATTTATTGTGTTAAAAAAAATTATTAAATGAAATAGTGAAGCCAAATTAATTGCATGAGCATCTTGTAGTAAAGCACCCTCAAGGACTAACCAATAGAATATTTTCAAGAGATCCGCTAAAAAATTTAAAATTGTTCAACAATTGCATCCTTACTTAAAATACTGCATGCAAAGAACAAAAGCAGATTAACCGTGAATTATCAAATATCAAAATTAATAACAAAAGCTGAAAAAAGCCATAGTACTGGTGAAACTTTTATGATTCCCTGTATCAAGGAATTCATATTAACAATAATGCATTAGGATATACCTGGTATTTTTAAAACCATGCCTTTTAGTGCAAACACTGAAGCAATGCATAGATAAAATGGCAGTCAATTCTGAAAACCAACTAATATCTGTTCTTCAAATTACTAAGTTTCAATGCTATTCAGAAATTCTGTTTTGATTTATTTAATATGATGCTACTTGGCACAAGATTTGGAAAAATCCTCACAATACATTATTTTTGAGAATGTGGCTTATACTATTATAATGAATTAACCTCAAGAGCACCATGTATTTGTACATTGAGAAAAATGATGTATGCTTCTGTAAAATTGGTAAATGTTCAGTAAGCTCATTAGTAAAATAACTTTCTCTAAAACTCATAATGAGGATTTTTTTTTCAGTCAAAATACTTATTTCATAATCAAAAAGGGCTGTCAGTTTTTTGGTTTTTTTTTTAAAAATAAAATCAGTGTTAATTTTTTTTTTGCATATTAGATATCTGTTCCTTTGAGTATCTTCAGAATCAGACATTATGAGCTTAAAACTTATAATTGTATAAAACTTTTTTTGTTGTTTGTACCTATGTGATTTGTACCTATGTGACACCGAAAATGGGTGTTTGTACTTTCTGATGTTGCTTAACCCTTTTCCCGCCTCTTACGAGGCTCCTCGTCGACATCTGACGTCACTCTAACTCTGCCAGTTCTTATGCTAAAATATTTGTTTGACAGGTATTGAATAGATTTTTAAAAGTTCTGTAAGATGGTGCCCTCTTCCGAATTATTTTACAAGTAAAAAATAAAAAAAAACGCATTTAAACCTAAACAAAGAAAGAACATGAGTTGTGATTGGTTCTTAGCATGCTCTCAGTCAAAAAAGACATTCTGATTGGCTGGAAAGAACAAAGAAACTGCCTGATCAAAGAAAATAAAGAAAAACACTGAGATTTTCATTTCGAATATGATTTTAAAGTATTATAAAATAATATTTTGAGAAATTACAAATTATTTTCAGAGAGAATACTAAAAAAACAAAATTATTTTCGAAAAATATTGAAGATTTTAGTAAAAATATTTAAGATTTAGTAAAAAGAAATATTTACTTTTCTATAACATAAAAGTCGACCTTTTTGTTTATATTATAGCTTTTATGTTGCCGAAATTGAATATTTTAGAATAAATAAATAGCAATTTATTTTTGAAAGAACTTTCGTTCTCTTCATAACCTGAAAAATTAGTAATATACTTTTTATAAACGTATCTGAGTTGAATTTAATATTATAGGCGAATATGTTTTAACAATAGGCTTTGTCTTCAGTTTGTGAGTTGGCCAATTAAAAGATTTGATTTTTACCTCATACAACCAATAATATAATTAGCGGTTTAAGGGTTAAACAATTGTAATTTTTTTCTATAATTTTCAATAAAATTTTAATTAGAAATATTTTGAATCCTACAATTCTCAATAGTTTTCTGTAACATGTTTATTCTTAAATGCTGAAGTTTTTCTCACCTGTTCTTTTGTCAATACTCATTTTTGAGATTTATATCCTACACTACAAGTATACAAGTATTCAATATTCCTAAAGTATTATTTTATGTATTCTTTTCCAAATCTTGTTTTAAATTTCTTGCTTGTTATTTTCAGCTTTTTTTTTTTTTTTTTTTGGTAGTCTAGATCACTAATGGCATCTAAGATAAGTAAAAATTTTATATTGTTTAATTCAGAGGCAATGAGAAATTTTCATCTAAAGATGTTCTATAGCAGCATTTCCCAACCTTTTTTGGCTGGCATACCACACGGTAGTACATCACGCTAAATTGTACCACTTCGTAAAAATGATTGTATTTCATGAAATTTGTTATTGTGTGTTATTTTATTTGCATTATAAATATTATAGGGTGACCATGTATGTATTCACATCTCATAATGAGACAAATTACATTGTAACACGCCTAAACATCACGCCAGATTATAAACTCACTGAAATTATAAACTCACTGTAACATATTTATATGCATGTGTTTGTTCAAAGTTTCATATTTTTTCCAAAATAATTTATTAAAGATTACATTATTACATTAAAGGTTATTTGGTACATATTTTGTTCAAAGTGTTTTCTCATTCCTTCATTTGGTTTTCCCGAATTTGAATCTGTTTTCTCTTTTTCGGAGCATCTTGCTATAGGTTGGGCCATGGAGAGGATAAATCCAGCATGCCCCAAGTCATGGTAAAAATAACCTCAGGGGTTATCAGGCTATCTCTTGTTCTTGTTTTCTTTATATTGTTCAGCATGAAGTTAATAGGATTAAAATTTTGATGATTAAATACTAGCTTACATCTAGTAATCTACATTAGATGATCAAGAATTAATGAGAGTCTAATTTCTGGGTATGATCCTTTTCTGATACATTCTTTCAAATTAAATAATTTAGATTGATTTGACTTGATCCGACTCATTATTTATCTACTACTTTGTCATATTTCGTTTACTAATAAATGGTTTTAATAAAAACACAAAATTATAAAAAACCAATTAGTATACTTTCTTATCATAATCAAATATTTTTATAAAATAAATTTAATGAGATCTTTGTGCTTGTTTCGAACAACATAATTTTTTGAAATTTGGTTCAAAAGATGCGAGGTATACCCTTAAGTCTACAGCTGCGTTCAATCTGTTTCGATACTTTTTTTTTTTAAAAAATATATGAAGAAAAAACTCTTCCTATTAATTCCATACTAGTAAACGGTAATAATAATTTAAGAGCTTTCTCAGAAAGTTGTTCATATTCTTTAATGTTTAACCAAAAATTAATTAGATTGTGTCATTTGAATTCTACTTGTAAAGTTCTGTCACATGATAATTCTTTTAAATTTTATTTATCCTTTATTGATAATGATGTAGCTTTTTCTAAATTTTCTGCATAGATTTGAAATCCAATTATCATTTGTGTTTTTGGGTTTTGGAAAATATTCCATGAAAGACAATTTTAATCCTGCTAAATGTGCTATTATATTTTTTTGTATATCTTGAGACAGACTAACCTTATTTTCAAACAAAAAAATATGTAGAGTTTCGGTTACTTCCAGTTGATTGTTTTCGATACTTATATATATTACTGTTTCCAAAAATCTAATTTCTTAATCATACTTTCAATTTTATTATTAACATTAAAGATAGTTATCGGCTGTACATATTAACAACTTTACTGTATAATATTAATTAAAATAATTTTTATGAATTATAGGAAAAAACGTTTCTATATTTTTATGATTTAATTTTTTTTTATGTCCACCATTATTGATTATTTTTCATGTACCACCAACCAGCAACTCACGTACCACCAGTGGTACACGTACCACAGGTTGGGAAACATTGTTCTATAGTATTCTGTATATCTGATGGCAAAATCATAAGATTAATCACTACATTTCATCTTGTTGAATAAGATGATATTGAATTTTTGATAGATTGAGCATGGAAAAAGAGATTTTCTAAAAATATTTTTTTGACAACTTGAATATATTTTTTTAAAATGAAAATGACTATCTCAAGATTATTAAAAAGAAATGTTATATAGATTGCTTTCATTGGAAAGATATGGTCAGGATAAAATATAGTGGAATGTTTTGACTAGACAAGATGTTGAGATCTTTTAGAAAGGAAAATTTGCTGTAAATTTTAGATGCTAAATTTTCATATTAAAAAAACCAATATATACAGTATATGTGGTTATATTTTATGCCTCACAGTTTAAATTTTTAGTTTATTAGCATTTTCTTTTTTTCTTTCTGATTATTAATAATAATGAATCAGTTCTGTTCATCAGCTTTTAATTTTTAATTTTATTTCCTCCAAGCATTATTGGTTTATTTTGATCATATTTATGTGAAATTTATATTTTTTCTCTATTATTGAGTGTTATCTTTAATGATTATTATATTGTTTGTATATCTTAAATTATTGATTAACCACTTCATGCTTGCTTTTTTTTAAATATATTATCTTGTCAATTGTTCTTTCTGTTGATAAAAATTGAATTTGTAATCTTATATCTCACCCAATTTTAAACCAATTTTCATTTTTTTTTTTATACTGGTAATAACTTTTGAATTATATCATTATGGTTGCAAATGAAATAGAATACATATGCCTTTATTTTAGAATCCATAACATTCATGTTTCTAAAGTATTTTTTGATATATATAAATTTTCTTAACCAAAAATAGGCTGAGATATCTGGACAATAAAAATACAACTATTCATAACTCTTGATTCTTGTCACTGATAATTTTCCATTGCTTATTAATTTTTAATTTAATTATTCTAGTGTTTGATTTTTTAAAGTTACATATAGCATTAAAATATTTATGAATGTAATTGTGGAATTGGGGGGAAATAGTCCATTAATTAAAAATTATAGTCTGCAATGTTTTCTTCACTTTAAAAATCTATGAATAACCATTTATTGAATAATTTAATTACATTTGTCTAATGTATTTTTAACTATAATTTTGTTATAATTCAATTCTTTCAAGTTATTCTATTCTTTATTTTTGATAAATTGTTTTATTAATTCATGAAAGTGGTTAGGATTTTAAAATTATGCCAATTTTTTTTTTTTAAAATATAATAATAAAGGAAGAAATTTTAACTTGAATTTTTTTTTTTTTTAAAAGAGTGATTAAATAAATTCCATACATTACACATGGAAATTGGAAATGATTAATTATAATTTTGAAAAAGTTCATACCATCTTGAAAATTTACAAAAAAAATTTCAGAAAAATAAAATAAAATTTTTGATTTTGTACATTTAAAACTAATCTTATGTGAATTTTTGTGTCAGTCTCATATTTGTATACTAATAATACATAGATAAAAGAATAAAAATAATCTCTAAATAACTAACTGCAGAGTAAAGACCTTTTTCACTAGCTCCCTTCTCCCTCCAAAAGACATTAAAGAAGAAGCATTTATTCATTAAACTTGCCAATTGTTAGATGGAGAGAATTTAGATGATTTTCCATTCTTTTATACTCTAGATTAAAAAATAGTTAGATATTCATTAATTGATTGGAAGATTAGTTAATTTAATTAATTGGTGATAGACTTGAAATAGAATATTTTAAATTTTAGATTGAAATCTGGAAATAATTTTCAAGTTTTACTCAAGCCTGGATTTGAATCCAAATTATAAGCATAGCAGATAGGTGTGATATTGCTGTATCATGTTTTTCACTGATTTATATGTACACCTAAAAAAATAGTGGAGTATTAAGAAATACAGGAAGAATGAATGCATATCAAGCTAATCAATTCTATTTATTTAGTGAGAATTCGTTCTTAGTTTTTTTTTTTCTTTTATTGTTTAACTTAAGAACAATCTAATACCATTTTTTATTATTTGATACTTGGATGGCTAGATTTTGTGCTGGTTATATAAAAATATTGTATAATTAGATATGAAAATTATTAACTGCAGGTATATCTTTTTCAACAAATTAAAGATCAATATATTGTTGAAAGGCAGATGTGATTGCATGTCAAAATATATCTTATATTAGCTTGTAAATTTATTTTGGTCAGTGAAAGATATGATTAACTTAAATAATATATTACCAGAAAAAAATAACATAATAAATACTGCACAATAAATTAAATTGAAAAGAAAAAATCTATTAAATTTAGAGTCCATTACTTGTACATGTATTAAAGTACCAGAAATTAAATTATTTCAGTCTAATGTATTCAAACTTAAGATTTCTTTTAAAATTACTAACTTATTTATTTGTCTCTTATTTAAAAAAAATTCAGAGTAAGAAAGATGGATTTATAATAATCACATAAATAATTGAAATATGTATAGTCACAGAAATAACTACAAACAATATGTATATACTATTATCACAAAAATAATTGGATTGTTTACAGTACAATCACAAAAATAAGCACTTTATTATCGAAAACATTTCTATATATTTAACATTTACAGCAAACTAGCACATTATTCCATTTACCATAAAATTTTCAAGTGCACATATGATTGTGAAAACTGTGTTAATATGTATTCCTATACAGACATCACATAATATGAAGAAATATATTAGGTGGTGTGAAGTGTTATCTATAATAAAGTGTGACTTCTAAAAGTTATGCTTTCTATTAAGCATTGTAAATAGTTAGCCATTGAATTATAAAATAACAATACTTGCAGAATTCACTGTTAATGAAAACTTCATCTCATTTACTTTACAAAAACTCTTAATTCTCAATATGATAACAGCTGATAATCTTTATAAACATATAAAAATCTTATTTATTTTAATGCATGAAAATTGTTATAAATTAGTATACTAATTTTATCCATTATATTTGAATAGTAAATCTGCTAACAAGCTTACATGAATAAAGCAGAAAAAATTTGAAATAAAAATAACCAGAGAAAAAAAGAATAGAAAATGACTAGAACATTATGAAAACTTAGATATAGTTGTATAATGATGTGTTCACTATAAAATTGTGAAACCAAAATTTGGTTCCTCCAATAAACAAAACTTGCAAAGAAAATATGTGAAGGATTATTTTTATCTTTAAATATTTTGTTTCTAACATTCTTATTATAAATATGAATGTTATTGTTCCAATAAATTATATTAATATTTATTATACAGATACATATTAATATAACTTTTGATAATACAGGAAGAAATATTTATAATGAGTTAAAGTAATGCATAATCACAGTTATAAAAACTTTCATGTCTTAAAATAAAAAAATGATGAAACACTATTATTATATATATTGATATTTAAATTCATCATTTCAATGTTATAGAATGCACATATTTAGATATGTTAATTTTACTGTCTATGCATAATTTATTCTAGCATTACATTTTGAAGTTATATAATACATCATCAATTTTAATGAGCACTCACATTATTAAGATATGTAGAATATAGGAATTGTGTTATTAATTAAATTGAATTGCAAAAAAATGTTCATCTTTAAGACATGCTGGTAAAATTGATTGGTATAAAATATTTCCACATTCACTTCCAAGAAAAAATAGTGACTAAAAAAATATTTATTTGGGATAACATTATTGTTTATTATATAATTAATTCATTTACTTTATTAAAGAATCATCATTGACCAACAAATAAAGATATTAAGAGCTATTCAGTTCTTAATAAAAATAAGATTTTAAAAGGCAGGAAGACTTACTTTGATAATTTCAATAGCAGAGCTTACAATAATGATTTATTAGAACCTAGCTAACAAATATTAAAGTGAATACTGAGTATAAAAAAGTATTGATGATTTTGATCTATGATGCTGATGAAGATTTTTGAGAATTCCATGGACTGAAGAGAAAGCAAACAAATAGTTAAGTAGTTACCTGGTCAGATTCTGTCTGTACCTTTACTTGAAGCACAAATGATCAAGTTGTCAGAATATACCATATCATGAGATGATCTCATTCATTAGAAAATTATAATACTTGAAAGATTAGTTTTAAAAGAGAAAGAGTATGATTAATAATGGGGTACCAATACAATAATGAAAGTGTTTTTAAGCATCCTGAAAAAAAAAAGTAAGTAGATAAATCATTCTGGAGAAGTACAATTCTTATCATCACTAGACATCATATGATTTCACTATGTTGATTTAATAACAATTTTAATAATAATGAATATCTTAATAACCATGTATAGTAATCAAAAATAGCAGAAGGAATAGGCTCAAAAAAACTCACAGGACCTTTGAATATGACTGGATCAAATAGTAAAAGACATTGATCATTCTTAGTAAGTGCTAGTCATTGCTTTGCATTTTGTTATTATATAAAACAATTATTGTATGTAAATTAGTTGAACAGGTTATGCAGTATTCAAGCATTCAACTATAGTAGATTGAATACTATTATTCCTACAAACCAAGTTTTTTTTAATTTTACTTAACTGAGAAATAGTCTAGAGCTTTTAGTTTATCATTTTGATATTCTACTACTATATTAAAGAAGATAAGGTGCTAACTTTGAATGTTATAATGAAGTTAAACAAAATGCTCATTAATTTCATACATCTGCACAATTTATTGTATTTTTTGGTAATAAGTGATATTATTTAAACACATATTGTAATTCATAATTATTTAAATACTGTTTGCTGTCTTGCATTGGTGGTTGAGAGGTCAGCGTGACTGCCTTGCACTTGCAGGCAGTTGGCTGGGTTGCGGGTTTGCATCCCGGCCGATGCTATGACATTTAAAAAAAAAAAAAATACTGATTGCTTAATATATATATATTTTTAAAAAACCATCAATTAACAATGACATAAAGAGCAATAAAATTTTGTTCTACTTCTAAAGGAACTTATATTTTTCTTTAGGATTTAATCCTACATTTTTTAAAATAGTTTTTCTTTACTATATATATACTACATTTATAACTTTATTGACAATAGTCATTTCCATGGTTAAGTACTTTTAAAATTGGTTTTTCTAATACTTGCATATAATTTCACACAATGCTCAATTGTTATGTAAAACAAAAGATATATTTTGTTTTTTGTATTTAAAAGATGATAGGAATTTAACAATATTTGAAATGGTTTATAATAATAATAAATTCCACATTCTTAATTAAAAAATTACTTAAGTAATCATTTTCAATTTTTACTATATCAGTTTCATACTTGAAAATAAAGTTTGCAAAACAGATAAACATCAGTATTTTAATTGCTAATATTCTGTGTAATGATAAAAATAATAATTTACATTCTTATTGGTGTATGAATTAGGTTTATGTTCCATTTTTTAACTAGAGAAAAGTTCTATCAAAAAAATATCTTTAAATAGACTACTATAGGGTAAAGGCTGTTCCAACTGCTTCCCCTCTTTTCCCCATAGAAGAACAATAAATATATTCACAGTGCATGCCAATAAGTATGTAGCAAGATAGCTGAAATAAAAATCCCAAGAGTGATTAGATTATATATAATATACTAGTGAAAATTTTGTTTCAGATACATCATTTACCTTCAAATTTTTTCCCAAATATTTTTATTAACCAATTAATGCAAATACCAAAATGAGGTTAAGTCAAAGTTTCATTACTTGATGTTCATTGGTGGATTATTTACTGGACAATAACAATTTTGTATAAACTTAGCAGTAGTATTGCACATCTGTCTTCTGTATTCCCTGGAAACAGCTTCAGCCTAGGAAGATAAGGTGGATTTTCATATACTGTATGCAATCTTATTATGATATAATCATTTTAAGAGAGAAATGAAAGCATACACTAAATATCTGTGTAAGTATGATACCTCTCCATCAGAAATAAAACCTGAATTGGATTATATTCACTATAGTCAGCATTCTGATATTCATCTGTTCAACCCAGATTCACTTGACTTGAATCTTAAAAAAATTGTTTGATATCCATTTTTTATTAAATGGCTAGCTATGTGGTTATGGACAGTCTTCTCAATAGGAAAAATCAATTCTATATCTGTCTGTGACCTGAAAAAAATTCACAATTTCTTCTATCCAGATTTGAATACTAGGTCATGGGTATTGGTAGACCAGGCCACAAGTTCAACTATTCTGAAAAATTATTTGGAAAAAAATATTTCAAGTGTATACAGACTTTTGGATCACCTTATAAAATGAGAATTATACTAAATAAGAACATGATATATTTTCATTGATTGCCCATGTTTACAATAGATATCTCTAAAGCACAATGAGAATTAAAATCCTTCTGATCATGCTCATTGTTTATGAACTTGGGTACTTCACTTACTCTCTCACTTAATTAACAATTGAGCATATTATTATAGTTTATAAAGTTTTTTTCTGTTTAATTTTGGTTGAGATATTACAATTTAAGTGACTCTATCAGCTGATAGGTTACTGGCAATCCAAATTCTTTTGCACCCTTAAGTTTTGTAGTTCAATGCAAATGCATTATATAAATTTTTTTATATATCTTTATTTGTAACTGAATGTTCTATTATTTAATAGATTGAAAATAAAAGTTCATATTTTTTTAAAGTAATGTTTAAATATATTAATTTACAATATTTTTATTATTTATTAGAATGAATGAAATTTCTCATTTTTCTCTCTTTGAAAAATTTGCAATTGCTGATATATATTCTGCAGTCTAAATTTATTTGTAAATAAAGAGACAACTTTAATGACATGTCACAGTCTTTTTTTATTGCTATTATATAAAAATCTGGCACAAGTTGCATCTTGGTGATGAAAAAAGCTCATTAAAGTTTATGATGCAGCTTTATAATTGAAGTATTTAAATATATGGTATTTTAAAAGGGTTGCAAACAATAGCAAAATGACACTAACACTAATAAAGTATTCTTACTTGAATATAGTATTTTATTGTTTAGTTACTGTTTTTAGGCAGATAAAATGTATATATGCTCAAATAAAAATAACAGATAAGCAAAACAAAACACTTCATTGGACTTCTATATATTTTAAGAAAGTACATTTTCCACATTTTTTTATTTAAAAAAAACATTTTGCATTAGCTTTCTTAAATAATTTTGACAATTCCATATTAAAATAATTTTCAACACTTATAATAAAATAAATAAACTACTTAATGTTCATTCAACCAGATGATAACAATCAATTCTGGTATTTTTTCTCTTTAATGTTAAAAATTTGAAATATTTGATTTTGCATTTTTTGAAATTTTATTTTTCAAATAAATATTTTAACATCGTTTGATTTTTTGAGTCTTATATTTTACTAAAATTTAACTGAAGAGTAGATTATAGTCCTAATGATAAAACATTTGCATAACAATAAAAGTTCTAAAACAATTGTTTTTAATCAATCTAACTTTAGATGTGTGTGCATTGGTTAAAATGCAACTAAATATATACAAAATAAGAAATGACTAACAAAAAAATAATAAAACATCTTAACAACTTAAGAATTAAAAAACTAATAAAATGATAAAAGGGTGGCTTTTTTTAACTATTATCTAAATGGTTCTACCAGTTTTGCTTCTAAATATTTGCTGTTATAATAGTAAATGAATCATGATTATAATCCGAGGTTTGAATCTTATCCAGATAAAACTTAATATATTCAGGCTTCAAACAAGCTTAGAATTTTTGTTTCAGATGACCAGTCTAACAATTCAATATTAATAGTAAAAAATGTGTATGGATAGATAATAAAGCAAAATTTAAAAAAAAGCTAAAATCCTCACTTCTGTTTAAAGATGATTTATCTCTCTATATATTTATGGAATAGTGGAAAGAATAGAAGTGATGCAAATTATAACTAATTAGTTTATATATAAATTTTAAAATATTTTATATATACATAATAAAAATATTTATCACTAAAATTTTAACTAAAGGTCAAAATTAAATTTATTTGCTTTAAATACTTTAGAATTACTAAAAGTGCAATATAATATGCTTTTTAAGCATCGATTCAAGGTTTAACAAAATTTAAGCATGTTTGTAAAATCAATATGGACTTAAAAACATCAAAACAATTAGAGAGAGCATAATCTGTTGAAAATGAAATATTTTGATAAGAATATCACCCAGAATATATTTAATTGTGATGAAAGTGGAAATTTTGCTGTTTATTTTTTTGAATATATATGATGGATAAATAAATAAATAATTGAAACATTGGTTTATCTATATATTTTAATAAATTATACCCAGATAATATTTCATTTATATTGATGAATATGGTAATTTTACATATGTAGAAGTGGCCTCTCAGTTTATTATCAATAACTGGGGAGGGGGGTTTAAATGTTTATACTATAATCTTAATTTATATATACATATTTTATATATATAAAATGTATTTGTGTTATATATATTTGCACATTGAAAATTACTGTACACTTGCAGTTCAATAAATAATACATATTTTGATGTAATCAAAGCTTATCAACAAACTGCAAAGTTATTATAGATTATGTATAATATGCAATAAAAAAGGGATAGGCTTTGTGGTTTTTTTTTTTGTTTGGCTACAATTCTTCATTATGTCTGATGGTCCATTTCAATATTAATTTTTAATCACAGTTGGTTTTATTTACCCATTATTAACTAAATTACAATTATTGTTTTTTGAACATCAGTTTATAACAGTTTTGGACATCAATGCTCTAAATTATTGTGTATCAAGAATTTGTTTTCTTTTAAATTCAGTCATGTTTGATATTTTTTCTTGGTGGCTCATAAAATTAACATTAACTTTCTGTTAAATATTCCTTAGGAAAAAAAATATTTTTGTAATTTATTTCAATTTCTATGCTACATGATGTCAAATATACTACTAATTTAACTGTTTTTGTTGTACTGTTTTCATTTTCATAGTACATAAGAACAAAAAATGAATTTATGTAAGGTGAAAATCAATGCTAAATTTATTTCACATGTCTATGTATGCATTTAATAGTTACCTCAATTTTACTTAACATAGTTAAATTTAATTTATGTTGCTATGGTAATAAAAATGTATGGATAAGTATTTTTAATTCCAGTAAATTTCTTTTAAATATATTAGTTTCTAACTGTATAAAATACTAATAAATTAAAATTTTGAAGAAAAAAAAAACTTTTGGTAAATTGTGTATATTATATTAATAATTATATATAATTATCATGGGTTATTTTAAGACATTTTCATTGGATTAATTGTATACCAATGACCTTTTGGGAAGGAAATAGCTATTTAAACTTAATTAGTTATTATATAGTTCATTTCTTGCTATAAACAAATTTAGTAAATTGATCATCATGGTAGGCAGGTCACAAACAGCTATACATTGGCTGGTTTAATGAAGCCACACGATTCTTTTACTCCAGCATTTTGATGGAATCCATTCTTATTAGTTTTTATTAATGAATCAAATCAGTTTATGAAAATTTACTTTCCACACTTCTTTCTCTGTAATGGTCACTTTTCTGAATCACTACTAAATAAAATAAAAAAAGAAATATGTAGTTCTTTTAACTCTCTTTCACCTCACTTTTTTTTTTAATCTATCCATACGCCAATGAATATTTGCTCAGGGATGCTTTTAGCCTAATCAAGTTTCTATTGTTCCAAAATCTGACAAGTGTTATTAACAGAAATTGCTGTGACACAACTTGCAACTCTTTTTATTACTCTCTCCAGCTTTATTTTTAAATTGCTTTCGTTAAGAAATGTGCTACAAATGACATTATTTCAATAACTATAATTTACGGTAATAAATAAAAATATAAAAATACAACTCTGTACATAACCACTTCTCTTCATCTTCACATACAAATCTATCTGTTAGTAATTAATTCTACGCAACATCACAACATGTGTAATAAATATGTATGTATACATTCATGCCTTTAAATGGTTAATGTATTTCACTCACACTTTTTTGTATCAGGGTTCGAATGTATATCTATAAATTTTCTCACATTTATTAATTTAATTCATAGTAACAATCACAATAAACACTCTTTTGTAATCATTATTGCCTTTTACTTCCTTTAGTACCCATATTCGAACCCAACTACTGTTACACTATGTTAACATAAGAGTAAGGAAAGAATATTTGCAACAATAAAAAAAAAAAATTATAACTCTATGTTCATAAGTTATTAAAATATTCAAGAAAAAAATTAGGGAGTATGGTCATATTAATTATGTCACCTCATATGTATCATTTTCATTTTTTTTGTTAACTTTTTAGCAATGTATAAATTAATGTATTCTTTTATTCTTCCTGGTTCATAAATCTTTTATATTGAAGTTTAAGACTAGTTTGTACATACTTTTGTAGAAAAGATTTAATTATTATATATTTTTTGCTTAAGGGTACATACTATATAACTTTTCTGAACATCAGTTCTACATTTACCTTTTGTGTGTAATGAGGAATGGAGTATATTAACACATAAATATTGAATACTCCATTGTTTTTTGTCTATTTATAATCAAATTATTTTTAATTTTAATAAAAGTGTTCTTTTTATTGTTTTTGTTTTATGCCCTTTTATTGTTTATATATTGATTCCTTGTTTATATAATTTATTTAGAGTTATATTTTCTTTCATATACAGCATATAATAATGTTTTACTTTTTTTTTAATCTCTTTTTTTACAGAAAGCAAATAAGTACACATTATACATATTGTTTCTTATGTATATAAAATTTTCTTAGCACAAATAGAATAGTATAAGTTCTAAATTATGTGTGTTGTGACTATGCAATGATTGGGGGAAGGGTAAAATCAAATTGCTTTATTTCAGTATTCTCAACCTTTATATCTAAGGAATACTTTTGAATTACTGTCATATCATATATCTCAAATCTCACTGATTTACCTACCCTAGATTTGGAAAAATATTAAAAATTAATAAAATCACAAGAAAATAACTGTAGATAATTTTATATGAAAATTTGTCTAAAATTTACAATTTAAGATTACTTAGAAATTATATATTTGCATTTCATCATCAATTTTTATTACAAAAAGAATAGAAAAAAAAAAGAATATTTTTTATTCTTTCTTTGATGTTTTAAAGTGTACAAATATTTTCAAATGTTTATAGCATAGATATTTTTTTATTTTAAGTAATATTCTTTATTAAAAACACAAAGGATATTTACATAATTACAAAAGATATGTTTAATTTGACTAACACAATTTCTTCAAAGCTGTTACTATATACATATGCATTAAAATGTCTGTATATATATATAATTTTGGGTATTTTCTATATTCTGTGATTCTATTTATTTTTGTTGATATTTTAATATGTATACACATTTTTAAAAAAATATATCATTAATAAATATACATATATGAATGTATAAATATTAAATGGCTGCAGAAAGAAATTTGCTGTTAATTGAAAGGAAACCCATTGATTTCTCTTTGAGGCTTTAAAGGAACCAAGCCAGGAAAATTCCTAATGTCCACTTCATACATTCTTATCATTGCAGCTATTGTTACTATGTGATTATTTATATAGCAAATGAACATGGATGGACTGTTGAGTTTAAGATTGAGAAACACCATGATCTTTTTTCCCAATTGTTTGATAGTTCTTAACTGAAATAACAGTTGAAATTTCTTTTGAAGGTAGGATTAGTATGAATGTAAATTTTTAAATAGGTATTAACAATAATGATAGACAAAACTAAATTATGACCATTATTCTCAAAGCTGTAAAGTTTCCAGCCAAGGTAGCAAGTTGGTGGCTAAAGATAGAGGGTGCTGAAAATCTTGATTTCAGATGATGATTGTTTATTTAGATACCTATAACTGCAAATAACTTTCTAGTGAAAAAGGATCACATAACTTATAAGGACTGTCTGATATTAAATGAGTCAGTGTTGAAGTTCATGAATTTAGAAGAAAAAGATGAGACTATTAATTTAAAAAGTGGATAGGTACTTTACTGTAAAGGCACAAATATTGGTCAGAAGTGGAGTGGAATTCATTTTAATTAATATTTAAAATATGTTAGACATTTTTTATTTAAATATATGTATATATTTGTAAAATAAAAACATGTATTTGGGGTATCATATTTTAAATACTTTCGTGAAGCATTTATTATTTACAACACTTTGATGCCTCTATTATAATTATATTTTTGTTTGTAGCACATTGTTAGTCATTTGACCAATTCAGATTAATTTGGGCCTTTACTTTTCTTTTAATAATAGCTAGATATCTATCTACTAATGAATATTTGCTAATTTTCTGCATTGGCTATGGGATGACTTCAAAATGAAAATCCGATGTCTTATATGACATGAAAAGAATTTCTGAAGTCCATTTAGCTCAAATCTCAGGTCACAAGCATGGTAATTACTGCACTTCCCATTATGCCACAAAATCTTTTATATTTACTCACAGAATTTAAATGTTAAAAATAAAGGATTCCCTGCAATTAATAATAATTACTTTTTTAATACAATTTAAAGAGATTTTTTTTCTCTTTAGTCAGACAATTTTTACAATACTTTATGTGACTGAAAAATTAATTTATTACAGATAAATATTTATCTATTATTAAGCATAAAAGATTAATATTATATTCAGTTCTTTGTCCAAAGTAATTTCACCAGATAATATGACCAAGCCATTATATTTGTTCATTGATAGTAGTAGTTCTTAGTGATGTAAGGTGAAATTAATGAGAAGAAAAGCAATTCAATTTTTTTTGTAATTAATTAAATATTTATTATAAAATAATAGTTTTAAATTAGTTTATCAATTCCTTTTTTGTTGTTTTAGAAATTTTCAATTATTTCATTTATAAATGTTTCCTTATAATTATTAAGCAGACTGATCTCAAGCATGATTTTTAATTATACTCAGCAATGAAAAATATTTTTCTATAGATATAATTACAGAAGTATAGACAAAATCAAAATTCAAAAAAGTACTATTTGTGGATATCCAGAATTTACATCTGTAGAATTTATATATTCGAAAAGTTTGTTTTTCATATCATCTGTCTTTTAAATATCTCTTAATTCATTTCATATTCTTGAAAAATCAAAATGAGTACCATAAACAAACTTTAAATTTAGTACTTTGATATTATTTCTGCTATAATGTATTTATTCTGATGATATATTCTAAGTTTGTGATGTTTAAAAATAACGCTTCCAAGGGATATGGGGACAAAGTTAATCAATAAAATTTGTTGCAAATCCCATGAAGATGTTATTTTAGACATATCACAAACTTGGAATAATATGTCACCAGAATAATATCAAACTTCAAATCTAAAAAAAAAATGGAGATATATATTCATTATGGAAAAAGAAAAAAACACATTACGATATTAAATAAAAACAGGTATTTGTGAGTTTTTTTTTCCGTGGCACTTTGTGCTGTCATAAAAACCCAGCACCCATGATACTAAACTTCAAATATAAAAAAAAAAAAAAAATTATTTCCAATGATGGACAGATATATTCATTATGGAAAAAGTAAAAATATAAAAAAGAACTCTGAAACGTTTTTTAAATGGTGAACTGTAGCATTAAGTTTTAGCTTTACATTAAAGCTGTAGCCTCAAGCACATGCATATAAAATTGCGATAGTAGGGACCTCTACAGGTCTTAAACCACAAGCTTACTCTTTGGAAGAAAAGCTTTATCTAAAATGGTGAACAATAATTTTAACCTTATATTTTAAATATTTTTTAATTTGTATATATTGTAACTAAAGAAGAGATGAAAGAGAATAATAAGCTTATTTAAGTCACTAAAAAGTAAATAAGCAGAAAATGTCACCATTGGCTAATCAAATACACAAACATTTAATTATTAAGTTGTGATAAAGTTTGCTTATCAAAAAAATTAAATTATTATTATCTTATGCTACTATAAAACCTAACATTCAGTTTTAAGGGCAAAACTGAGAGTTATAATATATATAAAAAAACACATAAATATAAAAAGTTTTAGCTGTAAATGTATTTTTAAATATAAAACCATATTACTTACAAATGATGTGAGAGATGTACTATATTGTGGAGGGGAAAAATCATTGTGGCAGACTGAACACAAGTCAGCACATTTTACAACTTGGTGACATTTATATATGTGAAAAGTTGATAATGTGTATATATATATTTGACATGGATTAGTCAAGCCAGGATTCTTTGATGAATGACATTATAAGTGAAAATTTTGAATAATTATTACTGAACGCAAATGTCACAGTCATAGCAGGAATAATACCAAAGTACCTTAAATTTCTATAATCATCTTCAGAGACTTTTTGCAATAACTTTATACTATGTGAAACGTAAATTTGATGTTTTTAAACTTTTTATAATCATGTGGCAACTTAAATATCTCTGTTCCCCATTTATCATAGTGCTATGAAATCATTTCAAATTTTCTGCTATTCAAAAAGAATTTTCGTAATTCTTCCTTTATATATATGCTCCATCTCATGAATTTACAGATGGAAATCTTTTAACCTCTTTATAAAACTACTGAATAAGAATGCTAAATGACTATTGTTTTAAAGAAGATTTTACATTTTTTGATTTGTGGCTTTCAATAACTTGAGACAAAACAAGATTTAATCTATGAACCAAATGAGTTTTTGAACATCTGCTTTATCTTTTTTTGAATCCCTGACAAATATTTAGACAACACAGTTGCATCATCATAAGATTATGTAATTTGCTTTTCTTTAGAATTATACTTCTTAAAAGTTGAAATACATATTCAGCCATCATGGAATATATATATTATAAATCATTCATGAAATTTTTCATTTATGTAGTGAAATATTGCTGTAATCAGTAGTTTTATAAAGTGATATTATAAGTAACACTTTATTTTATTACTGAAATAGATAGAAATATCCATTTCATGTTAATATGTAATTATCAAGAGAAGCTTGTTGAATGTTACATATTACTTCCCTAAAATTGATAGTACATTAATAATAAAAAAAAATATAGATTAAAACATATAGGATGGTCAAATAGTAAAAATCTAAACAAATTAATATGTAATTA
Organism: Epiperipatus broadwayi; assembly: GCA_028023455.1. NCBI lineage: Eukaryota > Metazoa > Onychophora > Udeonychophora > Euonychophora > Peripatidae > Epiperipatus > Epiperipatus broadwayi. Next base: position 2,918,663 of record JAQFVV010006257.1, on the reverse strand, counting down.
TAAAATAAGAGATGATATAAAACATCAAAAAAAGAATTGTATATTAAATTATGGAAATTGCAATATGAATTACTATGGACATACATGAAAACAAATAAAATGAAAGAGCAAAAGAACATAATGCAAGTAATAAAAGAAATGAAAAATCTGCATTATATATTCATTATTAAAAATACAGATATAAAATAGATTGTGTAATAATATAAAACTTTTAAACAATCTAATATAATAATGCAGTTAATAGAAGAGATGATAAATCTGCATTATATATTCATTATTTAAAATATAAATATAAAATAGATTATGTAAAAAATATAAAACCTTTAAACTATATTAAAGAACCTAATACAAATATAACTATATGAATATATTTAAAACATCAATTAATTTAATGAAAAATTCTATAGGACACATTGATAAGGGAAAAAAAAAAATCCAAAAAAACTTTTACATATTATATTATATATATAATTATTGCTGTTATATATGTTATTTTATATTGTGTGATTTGTTTAAATGAAATTAAAAGATAGCACAACCAGCGAAAAGTTACAAAATAAGATTTTATACAAGAGTCAAATTTTGTGAGTATATGGCTATAGTCCCACATATAGAGAATTTTACTTCAATTATTTATAGTAAAATAGTTTTATTTAAAATTTTTTTTATTTTTTTTGGAATAAAAAGAATAATGATTCTTTTTAAGACTTTTAATTGATATCTACATTTGAACTAAAACTAGACAGGATGTATTTAGTTTAATTAAGATTTAACATAAGATAATTAAGATTTAGAAAATCTTAAATAAATTTGTATTATATATTATGCTATCAAAAAATTTAATTAATCTCAATATTATAATTGTAGTCTAATATGTGCAGACTGCATATTGATTTTTTTGTGGTAAACATTTTATTAGTTTCCAGAAATAAAAAATTTGTTAGAATAACTTTTTCTCAATAGTTAAATAATTAACATTCTCTTAGATAAAAATGTAATATAGTCTGGTAACAAAAATTAACTTGTCTTATTTTTCTTGCTGATCTTCAATATCTTATCGGTACATCAGAAAGCTGCGAGCTATTATGTGACAAGTACCATCCTTAAGAAATTAGCTTTCATATGAATTGCTAATTGGGCCTCAGATTCTTTTCTGATCATAGAGCCAACTTTATACACCAATCAACTGTAAGTTAACTTGTGAACTGATTTTGACAAAACCGATCTTTCAAAATATGTGAAAAGCTGACTAGACAAAGATAATGAGATATAGTTATGGGAATCCTGGGGTTCTGCATGATAAAAGTAAACCATAAACTTTATATAATATAGAGTACTGAAATAAATGTTTGTAAAAGAAATTATTTAAATTATAACTGTAAATCACTGTGGAAATCTGATTAACCTTAAATAATCAAAAATGCCACTCTTAAATAATTTTGGGTAATCATAAAAACATACTTTTGATGTTAAAGGACTTCTGAACTTTATTTAAATTTCAAAGTGAACTTTCTTTTTCACTAAAAGATTTAAATTAATATTATTTTTTATTTTGTCAATTATTTATTCAGTAATATCTTTTCGTGTTTGAGTTAATGATTATTATGTATATTCTAAATTTGGTAATTTTGAATTTATTTAATGAAATATTCCATTATTATCATATTAATTTTAAGATTTAAAATAATAGTGAATTGTGGGAGTTAAACCTCACATATAATTATTCATTTTTTAATTACTTAGCAAGAATCACTAGTTAGACTCATAAAAATTGCTCATTGTTAAATCTAAATTACATTTTTATTTTATTTATGATATAATCTACATCATAAAATTATAAACAATAAATATGCATATAGATATAACAGTGAAAATTATTTGTCAAAATTGATAGCCAATAATACTTTCATATTGATTAAATATTTTGTTAAAACCAAAAAATATTTAAAAGAATGAAAAGCTTAGGAATCATGTGGTTGTGCACATATTATGTTGATTCGATTAGAATAGACTTTATTAATTAGAAATTTTAGAATATTGCATTTTTAGTACAATATATGTCACTTATACATTTACATAGCACCTAGGATATTGAAATAATTAATATATTATAAGAAATTTATGCACATCTTTCTTATTTATATTTTGAAGCATATGGATAATATATAGATTTTGTGAGCTTATTTTATATGTATTTTTAAATATTCCCCAAAGTCCATTTAATGATGAGCTATGCATTTAATATTTTAAGTATATGATGATGATGAACCAGTATTATTCTTGAATATGTATTGTGATGAAGATTAGAAGATGGTAAAATTTGTACGAAATATTATTATAAGCTTGCATTATTAGAATCCATGTTAAATTCACCTGCTATTGATACTAAGTTCTGAAACAATGTTTATGTGCACAAAACTAACTTAGTTTTGGATAAGTACAGCCAATTGATTCATATAAATAAAACTAAATATATTATTGATACATTTTAAAAATATGGTCCATGATGATATGTGGAAATAAGTATATAATAAATTATATATATATATATGTGTGTGTGTGTGTCACTTTGTTTTAGGATTATGACTCGTTGATAAATCATTCTTTTTTTTAGTATATCTATGCTATAGATTTCATGAATTTTAAATTACAAAAAAATTTAAAATATAATTGTAAAGAATATTTTGTGTTAAATGTTAGATTATAATAAAAAGTAGTTGTTATGGATACAACTGATTATGACCACAAAATACAAGAACTTCTCACAACAGGCCAATACAGACAAGTGGCAAAAAATCTGATACAGAATATAGAAACAAAGTTACAAACATTACTCAGAAAGCATTGCAGGTATTTAAGTCATTCAGAAAAAAAGTAAACTAACATCAGATTTCAGCAAAATTGCTCATCTTTATGGTTTATCTAAAATCCATAAAAATCATGTTCCATTAAGACCTATTGTTAGCTCTATAAATTCATCTTGCCAAAATTTGTCAACACTTTTTCTCAAAGTTCTTAGTCCCTTGGCATACAAGACCCAGTTCTTTGTAGAATTAATCAAGAACATGAAAATTGAAAGAACTGATATACTAGTAAGCTTTAATGTGGAAAGTTTATTCACAAATGTACTGTATGAAGAAGCATTGTTAATTGTAAGAAAAGATTAAATGGTGATAATAGCTTACCTACCAGAACAACTTCCTATTGATAGTATAATAGAACTATTAACATTCTGCATAACAAGAACCTACTTTCAATACAACACAATTCTTCCAACAAAATCAAAAAATACTTATTGTCACCCCTGATTAGCAATATTTACATGGAAGAATTTGAAACCACAACCATAAAGTCTACTTCATATTCATCCTTATGTTTTTGGCTTCATTATGTTAATGATACATTTGTTGTATGACAACATCAACAACATATTTCCTTCAATTAAATTCACAATAGAATCAGAACAAGAACAAAATTTTGGCATTCTTAGATGTTCTTGTGACAAGACTCTCAGAGTCATGGTAAAATTAAAACAAGAGTATGTAGAAACCCCCACACATACAGGAAAATATTTAGAATATACATCCAATCACATCAGAAGTATGAAACATGGAGTTATACTATCCCTATGAAAAGAGCAAAAGAAGTTTGTTTAGGATTTGAAAAAAGAAGGGATCTATATTGAACAAACCTTTATAAAAATGGTTATCCATCAATTATAATTAAGAAAACCTTAAATAGACGACACAAAAAAAAAAAAAAGAAAAGAGAACAATTATTGGTGTGGTATTGTATTCATATGTACCAAAATAGCAGACAAATTAAAGAAAATCTGCAATCAGTATAACATCAGAACAGCTTTCCACAGCAATACCACACTATGAAGAATTTTAACATCTACAAAGCCTAAACTTGAAGTGCTGAAAATCAAAAACTGCAGGTATGTGAATGTGGAAAAAGGTATAAAGTGATTGCAAGAACACAAACTGATGATTAGAAGAGAAAAAACAGATGTGTCTAAGGTAGCAGGTCATGTATGTACTAATGAACATGTGTTCAATTGGGAATATTGAATAGAGTACAAAGAAGAAAAATTAAAGAAGCTGCTCACATGATAATGATGAACAATCTCATAAATAAGTATATGAAATTTCTATTGACTGTTACCTTTAGCAGGATGGCTCAGTTGGTTAGAGCATTACCTTAAAATTCAAGAATCTAAGGATCCAGGTTTGATTCCCCTGCTAGTACTGTTACTAGTCAGGTTAGCAATACCTGAAGAAGAGAGGAGAATAATAACTCTCAAAATGTTGTGCATATACTAGCCTGTGTGCTATTACTATCATAAATAAAATTAAATTTTTCCAAAGACAATTCAATACTTATATTAGATGATGGAAATAGTACAATGTATAAATAGTACTAAAACACCATTACCACAAACCTTTAGGAAAACAATAATAATAAGAGTTTGTAATAAATATTTATCATTTATTTATTTTAGCCTAAAGTTTATTTTTTGTCATTTTACCAATTATACAGTATTGTGCTATAATAAATAATCACAACTTTTTTAAATATTGTGATTCAAAGGAAAGTAACTATTTTCCACTTAGTTATATGATGTCAAACAATGAAAAAGGGAATGGTACTATACTCTCTTTCATTGTTTTGATATCACTAATTGAGTGGGAGATAGTCTTATGCTATTGTAAACAAAGTAATCAAAAGCTCTGTATGTCACATCAGAGGAAATTCAAAAGAGTCTTGAGGTTCTTCACATTTATAAAAATACTAGTAGTCATTGAAGATTGTAAGGATTTGTGGTTGGACATGTTCACTAATAAACTTTAAATTTCCTATATAAATCATTATGTGAAACATTCAGTGTTACTTAGCAATAGAATTCAATCATTTACAAGCAACAATATGAAATTTTAAATTTTAAGTGTAATGGCTGCTTTTGGTGATTGGTATCACCATATCTGCAGATCTTTAGTTGACCATTACATTATGAATATAGTTAAAAATAATATTTCTGAAAGAAACTTAATCATTCTGCATAAGTCCTGAAAATAGGCTTGCAAAATCCAAATGAAGGATAATTCATTATAATTATTTAACAAATACTATCAATTTAGTCATGGTGGCAATATGGTCTTTATTACTATGAATGCTAATTTATGTATCATAAGTAACACATTACTATAATTAAATGTTACAATATTTTTAAATCCTTTTTTATAAATCAAAATATTTAAAGCTATTTATTTATCTATAGCATTGTGCATCAATATGAACTGCACCAAATATTTTAACTGAAATCATTTTTAGATGATTTATTGTTGTTTGTATCTTTTTTGACCTTTAAATAAATTATTTAAATCATTAAAATCAGTTAAATCTTATATTTTATTTTCATTAAAAAAAGAAGTTATGGCTAACAAAATAATTTGGCTTCTGAATATCTTGTTAACCAAGACATGTGTCATAATAATCAATATTGAAATAAATGCTGACTAAAGATTTTAATTTTTGTATTTAAATTTATTCTTTTTTATTTTACTCTTCCTGTTTTTATTGATGTTTCTTTATCATAAAACTAAGGGATCCAAATGATCTTGACAATAAAGAATCAATTATACAATGTATACCAATACATTTTCTTGTTTCAAAATCATAAATGGTCCCAAAATATATATTTATATATATACACAATATATAGTAAAGAACTGATTGAAATCTTACTTTAGTCACATAGATATATAAGTTAATAAAAATATAATTAATAATACTTGAATGATAATAACTAATTTATTGTATTGTATTGAATAAATTATTCAGCATGTGAGTAAAAAAGCTGTTCAAATTCTTACAAATACCTTTGAACAATTATCATGAAGCTTCCAACATAAATGTTTGATTTTATTTTTATGAAAAAAGGAATATATAAATGCTTAATTTTGTTATTTTTTAATATAGGGGAAACTTTAAGAAAATTTATGAAAAACAATAAATGTGAAAATATTATATAAAAAGATATAATTATTAAGTTGAAACAATTCTTTTCTTATATATATGAACTGCAAACTATTGGTAGTTATACGTTGCCCAGCCGATCATTCTTTTGTTCAACATTGGTTGTCTTTCATTGTCTCTTATTCATTTAAGTTAATTTAACATAACTTTTCATATTTATAGTGCATCATAAACTTAATGAGTACTGATTATGGTTTTATCAAAGATCTGTATTAAGTTGCATAATAAAGCATTATAGACATATATTACAATTTTCTAACATCAGAGGATAACACTGTATTGAAAATGAGTTGGAAATTTTTTTCTCTCTAGTTAGTGCTTGCTTTGAACTATATCTATAAATGCAACAAACATAGTTAGTTTATTAAAGCACATTAATTTAAATATTAATCCAATGGTTGCTAATGTAATGTATTTTATTCTAAATTGACAATTTTTATCAGTTCTCAAATTTGATTAAAAAGTGATATAAACAAACACACAAACAACAAATAAGATTATTTGTATTATTGTTTTCAATGAAGATGTTTCATATATTCATACTATTCAGACCTAAAGACAAGAGTAACTGGCTATTGAACTAAGAATTCTAGGAATTTTCCCAACTAAATTACTATGCTATTATATATATATATAAAAGCAAGTATCAATTAAGAGAATGAAATTATATGTAGAGCCAAACAACTGAATAAATTATATACAATAAAAAGAATTGTCTATTATTAATAAAAGTGAACTAATTAAATGGTAGACAAGTTCTGGCTTTAGTAGGAACTTGGATCATAGAAATTTCATGTGATGCTATATTTTGATTGTGATGCATCTTAATTGATAAAAGAAAATTCATTATTTCATAATGTGTTGGAAGTGTTAAAATATGTTGATGGTTCACAAGCAATGCCAGACTTGTGATATAACTACTAAGGAACAGTTAACTCAAAACTAAATTACAAAAATTAAAAATATGAAAAGTATTTATTGGTTTTAAAATGGGCTTCCTATTGTCTTATTGTAAGTATAAAGAAAATAAACATCACATGACCACCATCTCTTATGCTTGTGTATAACTAACTGTTGCTAAAACAGACAAAACTCACTATACCTATGCCACACACAGCAAGCTAGAGTAATCAATGGATGCCAGAAGGCTTGTGCATAAAATCCCCATCTAGTGCCTACTCATCCAATATACCCAGAGTAGTTTCTGGCTTCTGGGGATATTGGATGAGTAGGCACTAGATGGGGATTTTATGCACAAGCCTTCTGGCATCCATTGATTACTCTAGCTTGCTGTGTGTGGCATACGTATAGTGAGTTTTGCCTGTTTTAACAAGTATAAAGAAAATGACTATTTAATGAAGAGTTAACAGTTTATACTTCTCATATATTTAATGTAACAGACGTAATTTGTGTACTTATATGCATTAATAGAGTTTATTAGTTCTATAAAAATTATATGGCTGAGCACTTTTAAGAACTTGTAATGTTCTCATATTCTTAGCAAGATAACATTAGAAAATAATGCAGAGATTTAGTGTATAGGTATATACAGTTGATGGAATTAAAATTTATTTAAATTACATTAATTTAGATTAGAGCATCCATTTCTTGGAGAGGGGGAAGGACAAATCTTTGCAATTGGTAGCATTATTGTTGTTGTATATATAGCATGTTTCCCCTGATTTTCATCTTCAAATCATTTCTCTCTATGTATTGAATAAAAACAGGCAAAAACTCACTATACATACTGCTATTCTCTTCAAGCTAGAATAATCAATGGATGCCAGAAGGCTTATGCATAAAGTCCCTATTTAGTGCCTACTCATCCAATATCTACAGACTAGTTTCTGGCTTGTGGCCTTTGTCATTGAGGAGCCTTGGATCTGAGAGCACTGCACCTAGATAGGCGCTAGATGGGGATTTATGCACAAGCCTTCTGGCATCCATTGATTGTTCTAGCTTGCAGAGAGTGGCAATACATATAGTGAGTTTTTGCCTGTTTTAATAATAGTTATATGCAAGCATAGGAAATGGAGATCATGTTACATATTGAATAGTTGCAGAAGAAAGAATAAATTGGTGTCCTGTCACCTTTTGATGTTCCAGGAAGATAGAGCTGTGTTCTGGTTTGTTCTAAAAAAGAAATATGTTCATTCCCTTTTATAAGCTTTATTTGTGATTAATATTAGTGAATTTTCTGATAAGCTGCAAACAAATAATCAAGAATGGTGATTCAGTTTTATCTTTGTTGTTAATATTTATTGAATAATAATTAAAAAAAACCCCAATAGAATAATTTCTTTCTCAAGAAGTCATAGTGGTCACTTGAATTTCCTATCTAGAGACTTCTAACTTTCAACTCTTTCACTATTATTACATTAAACCAAACAAGTCAGTAGAAATTTTGTTTTTGATTATAAATAGTTATAAGTATTGTATTAGAAGTCAATTTTCTATTCTCGAATTAAAAATCAAAACCCATTTTTAAAGTTATTATTTGGTACTTTTAGTAAAATATATAAATAAGAATTTATTTTTAGTTTTAATCTGAGTTTTTATAACTACACCAGATAATAGTCAAATAATAGTATCAGATTATAGTACCATATAGTAGTACTTGATTGCCAACTACCTGCTGATTAACAATCAAATATAAATGTGCAATATACAAATTGAGTTTTTTAAATATAAGGTGCTTCAATATGTTCCTTCTATAGCAACATATTAGCTATTTTTAGTTAACATTGTTATAATTTTTCAATTGTCTTATTCATTTTATTTGTTTTTTTCCCTTTATTTAGTTATTAGTGGGGGGTAGAGATATATTTCTTATTGTATCATTTTTTCATATTTAAAAAAAAAAATCTTTAATAAAAATTACACAACAATGGATTTAAAAAAAAATAATAATTTTTTTTTACTGTTCAAATATAGAATGATAAAATTCAATTTGTTGTTGAATGACATTTCATTTTTATTTTTTTAAATTTATTTAATGATAGCGGAAGTTAATTTAATTTGCTCTTTAATTGAAAAAAAGCCATTTAAGAAATTAATGAAGATTAAATTATCCTATATATAATTTGCATATTGGATGGAATACATGCACCCACAAACACTTGCTAAATTGCTAATGTTGCAAAAAAAAAAAAAGAATAGATATCAAATAGCTTTTTCGATTTTATTATTATTTATTCTAATCATTAATGGGTTTTCTATCTATTTATAAAATTTTTAATTTAATATATGAATAGTTGTAATTGATTTCTTTCTTGCACTTGATGTGATGTTTTGCAATTGATACAAGAGTGAAAACGTTATCCTGTATTGATTGGTTTTTAAAGCATATTTATTATTGTGACAAGGAATCCATCTACTTCATTGCTGGCTATTCCTTTATTCTTTCATCATTAAACAAATTTTTAATAATTATATTGTAATTTTTTTTTTTAATTATCAAAATAAAGTAATTTCAACTTGGTCATTGATCCCTGAAGCACTGATCAAGAGTCAACTTGTTTATTATTATTATTATTTTTCATGTTCATGAATTTTTCAAAATTCCTTGTCATCATTACAATACATAAAAATCATTACTTTTTATAATGTTCTTTAGCATCCAACTTTTGCATCCATAGTTAGTCATAGGAAATGCCATAGTTTGCCTTTAAATATCTATGTATCTACTTAATTAGATATTTAATAGATACATAGATATTGACTAGGATATATATTTTTTTGTTTGTGTATATGTTTGTTTATATGTAATTAGGAGTAGTAATTCTATTTATTTTATAGCTCCATTTTGTAAGTATAATTGATTGATACCAAGTGGTAGTATTATATTCACATCCCAGACTATTTTTGGCTATTTTCTTCCTTGAATGAAAAACAGGATTTGTACTTATACATTTATAAGGTAGCTAGTAAGTTTTTTTAAAAAATATTCAAGTTCATAACACCACAGAGTTTTAAATGTAAAGTGATTTTTTATGTAAGTCTATCACTACCCTCCATTCATTAGGCAGACATTGAAATATGGATATTTGGAAATAAGGCCCTAGCATAGAGCAAATTAAAAATATAAATGTAAAAATATTATAAAATTATAGTAATGTTTATAGACTTTAATCAAACTATTAATAATAAAAACTCTCTTAATGTCTGCTTCCTCACTATTTTGCTGGTTCTATTTATGTAGTAGAATATGTCATTAAAGTAAACATAATTTCACTGCTAATGTATAAATAAGCAGATAATTGTAAAGTTATAAGAAATAGTGCCTGACACTCTAGTCAAAGCAGGAAGGTTCCCAAAACATGCATGTGTACATTCTATTTCAGTTAAAATTGGAGGATCTTGATTTATTATATAAAGTGTATGTTTGAACCCATTTGTTCATTATGTTTTATTTACATCAGTTTTATGTTTAATTGTATATATTTTTTGTTCATTGAAAAATGAGCAAAAAATGTCATATGTGGCTTTGTTAGATATAAAGTCTTTACAATCATTCTCATTTGATTTTTTTTTTTTAATAGATAATTTAAACTATTCAGTATAAAACTCCATATAATATATGTTGACATAAGCAGGCATTTCACAATTTAATGTTACAGCTATATATACTTAGATATTCATACAAATAATTAAAATAAAATAAGCATATATCAGAAAATACAATACATTAATAAATCCAGAGAAATCACCCATGTAACTAGCTGAATGCTAAAGATGATTCATAATGACAATCATGTAAGTGATTTATGAAATCAATTTTACAAATTTCTAATTTTTAAAATTTAATATCATGAGTTATTGAAACCATGAATAATGAGTTCCTGAATATGAAGTAATGAATAATGGCAATTGATTTAGCTGCTCTATAGCCAATTTAGTTGTTCTTCCTATGTTTATTTGTTAATGGGTGTTTAGCTATTTTCAGCTGGAGTATAAAGTTAACAAGTTAAGGTGAGTCAATGTGCTAATTATAAAAACAAATTTTTTTTTAATATTATGTGATCTTCACCACCAGAGTAGTTAGTACTTCCATGTTTCTAGAAGTGCTGAACCCATGGTTTAGCTTTATCTTTGTTCTTTTAAAATAGAAAATATAGCTTACTTTATATTTTATCTCATCTAATTAATTTGATGCCTTTAAAAATATTATCTCTATACAAATGTTTTATTTGATATTTATGGTTTTTTAATATCTGCTTAACAAGATTTTTAAAACTTACAATTATGGTTAAATTTTTATTCAGAACTATATTATTAAGTCAGATTTTTACATCATTAGGTAATGAATATTCATGTATGTAACTTTTTATGTAATAGTCATTTTGGATATTTTCTTTGTTCAATGTATATATATGCTTCTAATAGTATATATAGACACATACTTATACTGTATTATATATATATTTTTTTATTTTGCAATTTTAATCAAGTAATACAATATATATATATACAATTAAATTTAAGTCATTTGATTCATTTATTTTTTATTGATTATTCTCATAATTTTCTTTTGTAATTGACCCTTTGAAAACTATCAGTCTAAACTCACCTTTTGACCTCTGATCACACATTTGACCTCTAATAGCACATTTCATTTCCTAGTTTGTTATTTTATACCATTCTATGCCACCATATCATTTTCTTTTTTGTTATGCATTATAATTTGTTCAAAGTCAAAGATCAAATTCTGCATATTTTATCATCTACATTTTATTTACATTTAATCAATAAAACATTTTCCTGTAGGTGGATTCCAAATCATGAAAAGACAATGCAGGATTAGAATTTTATATATATAATAACAGGGAAAGTGTTGATAAATATGCCAAATATTTTGAAATCATTTTATGTAAAGGTTAAATATTTTAACTTCATAAGGATAATGTGATTAGAAAAAGAAACAAATTATTCTATGAGATATTAATAAATAATTTTAAGTATATCATAACATACTGAAAATCTAGTCATAATGATTTTAAGTATATCATAAAATGCTAATAGTTTTATAAATATTCTAATAAACCAAACAATCATGGTATTGTATTGAAAAAATAGTTAAAAATTAGTGTACTGTACTTAAAATCATCCAAATTATATATAAGAATAAGAATCAAACTTTTCAATGTCAAAAAGCAAGCCATAATGTAAATAAAAAGAATTGATTCCAAATGATTGTGGAAATTAACTTTTCATGTTAAAGAGATTGAATGTATTATAGTGTTCTTCACTCAATGGTTATCTTTTATTTTCAAATTACTATTCAAACTAATAGTTTGAAAATGTAAATGTCCTAAGAATGCAATTATATGAATTTATCACTATATTTTAATAGTCTCAGTTTTTAAGTTAATTGTTAATACCTTTGATTCATTGCTTATAGTGTGATTAAATAAATAAAGAACTTATTTTGTACTGTCAATGATCAGTGATTTCATATTGTTTGGCACTGTAGAACAATGTCATGTGATAATTACTCTTATAATATTTTTCTGCAAAAATGCTTATAGAATAAAGTTATATGATCAGAAGCTGTTCTTATCTGAATAAAGCCCAAATAATCAGAAACATCTTTTATGGGTCCAATTTAAGAGATTTGTAGTATAATGATTAGTATATCAGTCTACTATATCTGTAACATGATGTTCAAATTCAACTAAACATGAACTCTTCTTTAGAGGATCATTCATATTCCAATCTAGATATCTTTATCATTGATCAGTAAATGGATGTGAAGTTTTTTTAGTACTTATATATAATTCCTTCACTCCCTTTGCCAGGCATTATTTTTATTAATTTATTTTCAGGGCCATCATCGCTGTTGTTTTTTTAAGATGATGGTTGTATTACATATTTCATTGAATTCTTTTTTTTTTAAGGTGATTATAAAATCTCAAGAAATTGCACAAAACTCCAAATGATTGTAATTAAATAAAATTTAATATAACTGTAATAAATGAAATAAAAAATATGGTGAAAGAATAGTCACTTTGAACTTGTTTTGAGATTACACTGCTATTGTGTCTCCATTCATACATAAACTTTCATGCCCATAAACATATACTTTTTTGTTCGGGCACTTTTTTGTTATTGGTAGATTTCAAATTTTAATCATTTTTGCAAAAGGTTACAAAAAAAAATTAACCAACAGCTTGAATAAAAATGCTATGACAAATATTAAAAAGTCATGACAATATTAATGGTTGTACTTTATATTTTAAAAAATAATTTTATTAAACGTTGTGAATGGCATTTATAAAAAAGATTATTATTATTTTTTAAATAATATGAATTTATATTCAATTCCTTAATATTTTTTAAACTTAACTAATTTGGAGAAACGAACAAATTCTTTGATGCCCCTGTAAATGAATAATTAACCAAAAAATGCCTGCTTTTGGCAAAAGGAATGAAGGGAATATATGTAAATACCATTTGTTTAATAGAAGATAGTAGAGCTATTAGATTAGTCAGTGTTTTGACAATAATTAAACAATTTTAATTTGATACTACTTTTTGCTACTGCTGGAGAAGTGCTGTACATTTATGGGTGTTGATTTTGGTTTTTATGTATTTTTTATTTACCAATATTGATTGTCTATAAAAACAATCAGTGATGAAAATATCATTACTATGTATAATATTGTGTATGAAACTAAGGATCATTCTTAAAAATACCATAATCATTAACAGAAATGTCTCTCCAATTTATTCAAGAAGTTAATATTGGCATCACTAAATAAACTAAAGTTTAATGGGTAAACTTCAATAATTCAGAAATTTTATATAAACATTTTTAAAATGTGCATCATTTATTAAAATTGAATTACTGTAAATGTTTTAAGATAGTAGCAGATTAGAGAAATTCTTTCAAGTGATCAAGATCTAGTGCTACCTTACCTGGTTACATACAGTATTCAGTCTCAGGTGAAAAATAAACACATGTTCAAAAATTATATACTAATATGATGAAAATAAAAAGTGCATTTATTGATTTAGTAATAGATTTTAGATGTTTAGATAGTAAAATATTAAGACAAAACAATAACAATGTCAGTCATTGGTCTTACAATAACTTGCTATATCCTTAGCATAATTTATTTTATTCTAGAATCTTATTTGCACAGTATTGTATAATAAAAAAATAATACCTCTGGAAACATTATTTGTTTTATCGTTGGGCATTATATAAAAATCATGTCACAATTAAAAAGTTTTATTTAGTGTTATGATCAAGCTTTGTAAATTGATGTATCATCTCATTTATTTATATATATTTGTTAGCACTATCACTGTATTACTTCAAATATAAGCTGCAATAAAATTTTAAGGCTGAAAAATTGGAAAAAAGTTAACTTCTAAATTTAAATCACATATATGTACTTAAATATGAAACTAACAAAAATACAATAAACTCACCTAATTTATTGTGAATCTTCTTTAAATATATGATACTTTCACTTTCTACATCTTCACTTTCAGAACTTGAATTCTCAACTTCATTATTCTATGAGGTACATCATCTTCAGGCTATCAAAATTGCAGCCGAGCTTTGTCAATTTATACTTTCATGTAAAAGTTCCTTTTTGTATTAAAATCTGAATTATTCTTCCAAAATATCTATATTTTTACAAATATTTTCTGAAAAAAAATTTAAATGTATAAAAAAATATTCTAAGATATTTATTTTAACTTTGAAATTCAAAATGAAAACATCTGAATTGGCAAAGTAATGTTAAAATATGTTAAAACATTTGTTTTCACTTCAAAAATCAAAAGGAATCTATTGGAAATGTCAAAATTTTGACAGGCACTCCTTGTGTTGAGAACAACAATCAGCACCTTGGAAGGCAGGCTCATATCTCTTTATTATATTGATTTGTTAGGTGTAAAACTATTCTAAAGGTTATTTGGTAAAATTTTCTTGATAAATTAATGGTAAAATTGGCAAAATAATGTTTAAAGATTCTAAAATCGTTATTTTCACTTTAAAAATCAAAACAAAAATATTGGAATTGATCAGCAAAATAACATTAAAAGCTTTTAAAACATTTTTTTTCATTTTAAACATCATTAAAAATCAAAAAGAAGATATCTGAACTCTCAAAATTTTGACAGGTGCTTCCTTGTGTGGAGAACAACAACCAACTAATTAGAACCTTGGAAGACAGGCTCTTGTCTCATTGTTATATTGATTTGTTAGTTGTAAAACTATTCTAAAGGTTATTTGATAAAATTTTTTTGATAAAATACCAGTAAAATTGGCAAAATAATGTTAAAAGTAGCAGTTTGAGAGAGCTGTTAAAGCCACTTATGTAATTAATCCAAAAAATATTGGTTAAAAAATAAATAACATGCTATTTTACACAAGAAGCGATTGCAATACTATGTGCATGTACAGCATAAAGCAAAGATCCACAGAAATAAAATGTTAAAAATTTAAGCCGCATCCCTCTATTAGGAGTCCAAAATTTGGGAAAAAACTGCTGGTTATATTCACAGTAATATGGTATTTATTTTATTTCAGTATTATATAAATAAGTAAATGAATTTAAAAAAACATACATGAAGTTGAATAATTAAGTTATTTTAAAAGCATTTTATTAAAAAAAAAAAGGTTATGTAGCAATTGATTTTTAGGAAAATGATTTTATAAGAAAAATAATTTATTTTTAAAGATGATCAAACAATTAGTAAAAGCTGTAAAATATTCAGCAAATATTTATAATCACTCATGTTTAAAATTGACAATATTTGTCATACTGAACATCACATGATTTGAACGACTAACCATACAATTATTATTTTATATGGCTCCCTTTAAAATAATTAAATTAATGTTATTTATTGCAATGAGATGCTTGAGCACAAAGTGGCAGGGAAAATGCAACAATTACAGTATTATTAGACCAAACATTTTTTTTTTTAATTTGGTTAGTAGTGAATTGAATCAGGAAGATGAATTCACCACTCTGATTATCTGATTAAACTTTTCCAAGAAATAGATAATAATTATTTAACATAACGCAGTTTTTAAATAAGATTTGTCACTTCATAACAGTAATACATTATAATTCAATCTTGTTTCTATATTCAAAATACAGAAACATTTAATCATCCTAAAGAAAACTTGATATGAAAGATAAACTAAAGCTTCAAATTCCTTAAAAATAGCTTGATTTATTTATATATCCAATAAGATAAAAGATAATTTATTTTGTTTATTTTTTAAAAGCAAATAAAATTATAAAGATGATTTGGTGAATTTAGAAAGTAAAATAACAAGAAAATTTGGTTATTATAGACTTAAAAAAAAGTGATTGGTTTATTGCCCAGGAATTCATAAAAAAATTAAGCTTTCTCCCATTGTACCAAATTACATAGGACATTTTAGTGGTGTGGTATTATCTTCAATAACTCAATTAAGATTTTTTTCTATTTCTTCATAAATAGTTTCTATAGGAAATTTTACTCACTTAAAGCTGCTCCAACCACCCGCTGATTGTTTAGGAAGCCTAATATTTAAATAAATAATCTGTGCTTCTTTATAAGAAGTCTTTTTGCTAAAAAAAACTATTATGAATGGAAATGATAATGAGGAATAGATTTATGTAGGTTTACCATACATCCCATTTTGATCAGGATTGTCCTGTTGTGAAGGTATGGTCACAGCATCCTAGTGAGTGTATCATTTTGTCCCAGTTATATGATAAAAATCAAAAAGTGCCAAATATATTTGCTGAACATTATATGCAAAAACTAATAAAAATATAAATTATTCACCATGTACCTCAAACTTATTAATCAGAGTGTACAACAACTGTATTTGTACCATAATTGGTTAATTTGAATGGAGAATCCCTGGTTTGAAGATTAGTTCACTTATTGTCCATGTTCAATTGCTGTGCATGCACAGTTCCAATTGAATTCAAGTTACAAGTTGGTGCAATCATTTTTTTTTGGCATAGTATTATATAACGTACATTAAAATTATTTGACCACCAAAATGTCAAAAAGAAATTATGTGTTTACAGATAAATTAAAAAAACTATTCATTTTGTAAAAAAGTTTTTGGTCATGTTAACAAATTGAAATGTGAACAGTGTTTTTCAGAATTTTTGTTAGCACATGATGGATGTTCAAATATTAAAAATCATTTAAAAAGTGCAAAACATAAGGCTAGTCTAGTAGCTGCAGATAATTCTTCCAAAATAATGTTGTATTTTACAAATGCCAATCCAAATGGCCAAGAATTTTTAATAGCTGCTGAAGTTGCAACTTTTGCATTTCATGTTGCTATTCACAATCTTAGCTTTAAGTCTACTGGTTGTTCATCTAAATTGATATCAAAGCTTTTTGAAATAAAATTTAGACTATCCAGAACAAAATGTGAAGCTATCATTGTTAATGTGATTTGAGCCACTGTTGTTTCAGCAACTTTATGAAGATTTAAACAAAACAGATTTTGTGAACTGTGCCATGTGTTGTGTGGTATTTTGTGCCAGATTTTGTGAACTGTGCCATGTGTTGTGTGGTATTTTGTGCCAGATTATGGAGTAAAAGTTAAACATTTAGAATTTCAATCAGTTCTCGGTGAACCTGCAGAAATACTGACAAACCATTTGATGTCAGTTTGCCGAGATACTGACAAACCATTTGATGTCAGTTTGCCGAGATAATTGTAATACAAACTTTGGAGGTGTTAAAAAAAGGAAAAAATAGTATTTCCAGCAGGTTAAAAAAGAGATTGGGAAAGAAATATTGTAGGCATTAGTTGTGGCACTCACATAATTCACAACTGTCTTTAAACTGCAGTTAATGTGTTGCCAATGAATCTAAAAGCTTTAGTAATGAAAATTTATAAATAATTTCATATTTATACAATTTGTGTCACTCAACTAAAAGCATTCTATGCATTTGTTGATAAAAAATATATAAAGGTACTTCAACATGGAGTCACCCATTTTCTTTTGCTACTTCCAGCTATTGATGGAATTTTTGAAATATACGAGGGACTAAAATCATATTTTATTTCACAAGAACACTGTCCAGTGATGATAAAACAGTTTTTTGATAATGATTTGTACTGAAATATATTTGTGGTTTATGCAAGGACAATTCAAATTATTTAATAAATTTATTTTGATTATAGAAAGTATAAAAGCGAGTGCAACTGATATTGTCATTGAACTTAAAATATTAAAAACAAATCTCGAGGAAAGGCATGATAATCAATTTGTACTTCAAGAAGTAAAAAAACTTTTTAAAATACTGAACAATAATGAAAGTATTAATAATAATACAATCCTACAAGAGTTATAAAAATTTTATGGCAGATATCTTTCTTACATTGAGCTATGGAAAAACAGTTGTAGTGGAGTAGAATCTTTTATTTGGATAACAACAATGAATTAATTTGGTCTGAAATTGAAATTTCAGGTGAAAAAAAATTAATAAAATTTTTGCAAATAATGCAATAAACACTAATGTACTGTTTGATTAAGTGATGATTGTAAAAGCTTTTTGGGCAGCACACTATGATATTTGGGGAAATAAAAATTGTGAAGAAACATGGAAACAACTATTCGGTCATTTCAAGAAAAAAATATTTCATTGCCCAATCTTGTCCAAATTATAGAATACATCTTCAGCCTTCCAGGCATATCTGTACCCATTGAAAGGATATTCACAATAATGAATAACGTGGTCTGAAGAAGGAGGTAGAATGGTTGAATCAACAGTAAAAGTTTTATTGTGCTGCAAATTCAACTGCTAAGTAAATTGTAATGAATTTTTCTACACAATTAAAAATAACAGAATTTTTAAAGAATGTTCATGCTAGTGATAAATATTAGTAACTTTTTAATAACATGTTATATTCACTTAAGAGTAATTAAAAATTATTACTATAAAATTGTTGCTTTTTGATAATTAGTCTGCTATTTGGCCTGTTCAATTATAGGCATGTAGCATAGAAGGCATTACTTTCTGTTTTGAACAAACTCTCAAAATTGACCCAGTTTGAGAAAAAAATATGGTAAGTCTAAATTTAGGCTAAGTTTTTACTTTAAAAACTACGTGGTCTAATGTAGCACGTGCTGTTATTTATTACCTCTTAGTACAATTTTACTCCTCAATATTTAGATTCGTCATAAACTTATTTACAATAATATATATATAAGACAAATCTAAGAATAACTTTTTAAACTTGATCATTGAAATAAAGAATCAAATCTTGAATTCAGTTCAGTTTGATATAGTATTTTTAAACTTTACTTCTTATTAACGACAAAATAATAAAGATTATTTTAGGTCTACTTTAATCGAACATTATTTATATATCAGTTTAATTGAAATTAAAAACTTGGTTTGATAAATTATTAACTCAAAATTTAGATTTTTTAAATTTTTTTTATATATAAATAAAAATAAGATCTACTACTGCTATATTTTTGTATTTTTAAGGTCAGTTTCTTATTATTAATATTTTAAAATTGATGGGGGGGGGGGGAGCGTTTTCTATTTTATTTAGTTAAACCTGTCTTTTGACAGAAAAACATTTCTAATAAATAAAAGCAAGATAATATATATTTTTAGAATTACAATAGAGATGATAAAATTCATTATCACAATTTAGAATTATGATTTATAATGGGTATGGATGTTCTCTGCCCAAAGATAGGTTGAAAGATTAAGGAATAGTGTATAATGCTCTAATGAAAATACCTGATCATCATCGATGGTTGATAGTTTGCCATTATTTATCACTTCCTTAACACAATTTATTTTATAATTAAAATGATTGGACTAAAAAAATTGAATCAAACAAAAACGATCTTATAAATATCTAATGAATAAAAAATGGCATATAGAAATTTTTTATTACTATCGTTGATAAAAATTATACAAACAATGTCATCAATAGGACAATATAAATTAAATATTCGCCATTATTTTTAAAGCTATTTTTATAATTATTCTTTTTTAAAATCAACTTGTGAAAATCTAAGAGAGAAATTATCTAATTTTTCGCTCTTAATTTTATTCTTTTTCAAATCTTAATACCAATGCAATCCTCTTTTTAGTATAAAAACTTAAGATTTTTAAAATTATTTACAACAAATATAAGCCAAACGGAAAGCTTGTATTTTAATAATTTTTATTAATCATTAATTAGGTTAGAGATTATCCAATAATGAATATTTATACTGTAATGCAATTTTTACACCACCACTCTCCAGCAAGGTAGGGATTGGTTTCTATCCTGCTTTTAACACTTTGTGGAGGGATATAATCATAAACATATGATCAAAAACGTGAAAAAGATCTATGATTCTAAGATGCACATTTCATGCTGATTAAGCACTCATCAGTTCGCGCAGACAGATCTTTTATACATATCTTTATCATTGTTCAGTATGTACCAGTAGTTAGCAAATTACTACAGATTAATTGATAGAATGTTAAAAGCAGATATAAAAAACAGTCCCTACCTTGTTTGACAGTGTTGTAGAGAAAATTGCACATGCAAAAATATTATTCATTCGAAGGCTTGTTTTTCTGTAATAGTTTCAGCTCCCTTATAATCAGAATTTGTTATAAGCATTCACATAGTCTGCATTGCCATTTAGTATCAATTGATTATCCATTATTTACTCTAAGTCGGTGGTCAAAGAATGATGCCACTGTAGTTAGAAAAAAATAATTGGGTAATAAAAAGTAAGACTTATACGGGTTTATTGTGGTATATAAGAGGTTTCAAAAAAAGATTTAACTTGGCTAATAGGATTTCAGATCAGATAGTCTATGCACACGCATGATGATTATTCCAATTACATTTGCTGTATGTACACATATTATAATATCTATTTGGATTATTTTTTTGTCTTTTATAAGAAATGAATCTATTTGAGAAATTTACAACATTTAGTCATTTGTGTGAGAATGGGTATACATACACACTTTCATATCAAACTGTACATCATATGATTGAAACTGTAAATTCTTTGCATGTTTAAATGGAAATCTCTGCACTTCAGCAAATTTTTCTGGAATAGAAACCAGATTGGCAATGTATTCTGTATTGAAAAATTTTCATCCAAATTATCCATAAGTAGTTAATTGTAATTATTATTTTAATCATAACTTTTTCTTAGTGAAAATTAAATAATGAGAAACCAACAGGAATAGAGTCTAAAAATATTTTTTTGATCAAGTCAAATAAAAAAAAATTTCAGAAAGATTTGTAAACAGTATGGAGATCAATGAGTTTCTAAATAGATGTTAGAAATTTTTGGAATTTGAGTCTGATATATTGGACATAATGTTTTGTTTTGCTAAATATAAATATGTTTGTTTGCTTTTTTAGCATATATTTTGAGTCATAAGTGAGGAAGTATATATTCTAAGAACCTACAGTCAGTTTCCTTTTTTAATATATATATATAGAGATGTAATCTTGCATGCATATTAAAAAAGTAAAACAGGATGCCTGTATTTAGATTTTGTGATGGAAGATGAAATATGATTACCATATCCTTTTAGTAATTATTTTAAAAAAAATTAAATTATTAAATAAATTTGAACTATTTTCATTATATATTGAAATATGTATTTTTGATAAACATGCATAAGTGAAGTTTTGAATAAAGGTATATTCATTTTCTGTAAAGTATTGTGATAATGTCGACTGTTGCTGAAAATAGCTTGTGTTGTTAATGTTTCTCTTTTCTTAATGCAGATTATTTTTATTATCCATTTATCTACATAGTGATTTCCATATTTTTTGCTAATAATAAAATATTCAACTATTATTTATGTAATTGAATATAAGAATCTTCAATTTTATATGAATTTTTATACTTATAATATATATTATTTGTTTTATCAATTGGAATAAAGCACATACATGTTGCGTAATAATGAGTTGTTACTAATATTTAATCATATGACCTGCTTTTTGTTTCAAAATGTATGCTTAGCAATTTTTTTTTTAATCTGTAACATCTTTAATGGGCAAAAATAATCATAATAGTTTCAAATCTGTTCTGACATTAATGGCTTGGATTCAAAACCTTTCACTGTTTTAACTTTTAAATTATATTAAGTCTAATATATTCTTATTAAATTATTATAGTCTTTGACTTAGCTATACATTTTGTTAAGTAAAATCTAATGGTAGCAGTATCAAGTGATGTCTTCTTTAATAATAAAGATTGATAAATAAGGAAAAGGTCTACAAAAAGACTTCATTATGTACATTTCAATAACACGTTTTCAAAAGATGAAAATTTGTACATCCCAAGTTACCACTAATTTATGCAGGGCTAGTCTGAAGTATCTGAGAATCTAGTACAGGTTTTCTATACATAATCTTTTTTTTTTTTTAGTTTAATAAAAAACATGCTTTAACATAATAAAAATGAATTGCAGAACGTTTTTATAAAATTTGATTTCATGATAATTACTTAGTATAAAAATAATTGAATGATTAAATGCTCTAGGGGGTCATGTAAAGAAAACACCAAAGTTACAAGCTAAGCATAATTCCCATTCAGCTGAAAATTAATCCAAGAATTTTAGTTTTAGCTTTGCAACTCTACTTTAGTGGTGCTAATCTGTAGAAAACATGAAAACTCAATGTGGTGCATGATTTCAGAGTTTGATTCTTATAAATATATTATACTTTTTCAAGTTTTTTTTAATCCATAATTTTTTTTAAAAGAATTATATTTAAATAGACTGGTTTTTAAAGGTATTCAAGCAAACATTTTTGAAGAAACCAAACTGAGTCAAATATTTTATTATATCTAGAACTGTATATAAAATATATACTAATTCAAACTTTACCCTGGGGGATTTACCACATCTTCTAGAATGGCAGATTCAAAAGCCAGATTTGGTGATTAGATTTTAGCTGTAGTAAAAACAGTCTTAATTTGGTCAATTGAAATACTGCCATATTTATTCTACTAATTGGTGCTCAAATATTCCATGAACTAAATATACTATTTATTTGTTTCTTTTTGTAATTAAAATTTTATAATGAAAACTTATTTTATTAGGAGAGAAAAACATATATGATTTATTTTGTAATTGAGCATCCGTGAGATAATACTTTTGCGAACTTGTTAATCTTTGTTTTTATGAGAATAATTGCATTTTATATTAACTTTAAATATTGTTTACCCTATTTCTGTCTTATATATATATATTTGGAAAACATAGATATTTAAAAAATGAGTTCTAATTATTGAAAACAAAATTATTTGTTTGTTTATTTATTTATCCTATTTAGTGAAGAGATTTTCTTAAGCCATGTCAAAGTCCATAATTCAGAATTTAGCTATTATATAGTATGTAACATATTAATAATTATTCCATTATTTATTTTTAAACATATGAGTAAATAAATAATTTAAGAATAAATATTTATAAATTAAATAGACAAACCAAATAAATGCCTTTTGATGAATGTTATCCTTATATCATATGAGTATTTTGGAAGCATAATTGGAAAATAGTTCTGAAATAATTTATTTATAATAAAATGACCAAATAGGCTATGCATTTATTAATAAATAATTAGTGCATATATTTATTTCAGTTTATTAAAAGTCTGAAATATTCAAAAATTCAACATTAAAATATCTAAGGATTTATTTCTTAAAGCAAATGTCGTTTTCTTATGCCAAGCTTATTTATAAGAATTGTATTCTACTACAAAGATTCTCTATTTATATAAATGTATTATTATTTATAAAGGGCTTGTGCAAAATATTCTATAGCATTCAAAAGTATTAATAATTCAATTTAGTGATATGACAAAGAGAATAAAAATATTTCATTAGCAGAAATTATCAACATTTTTTAAAATCATATTATTTAAAATAAAATAATAAACCTTAATAGTGTATGAAGTGGGATATTTTACTTTCAAACATTAACTGCAAAATAATTTATATTTTTATCATACTGTTCAAAATTAATTCAGTTTAACAATGGAAAAATGAAAAATATCATGCATTTATTATAGCAAAATCAACTTTATTAATTATAAAAATTGTTAATCACAGGTTGTAAATTATCTTAAATATTATTAAAAATAGGTTTCAAATAATATTCTTTATAAAATCATTTTTAATATGATTGCACAACATGCTTTATATAAGATATTAATAAAAATATAATTTTTTTTTTAGTTACTCAAAGTGAGTTACTCAAAAAGTTGTAGAAGCTCTATATTTTTGAGTATTTATTCATTTCAATCTTGAAATAAGTATTTACTTACATAATATAGAACTAATTTTTTTTTTATGTTTATGAAATAATTTGCAGTGGATAGACAGATAAATGGTTAATTTATTTTACATCTAATATGTTTCAGTGCATTACTGTATTTTTTTATAAAAAATATTTAGTTTTCTCATGGCTATTTGATTTTTTAAAATTCTTATTTAGTGTATTCAATCTTCATTATTTGCATCTACTTGCTATAAATATGCTTATAATTAGCACAAAAAGAGGGAAGGGAGAAGTTCACATTTTTGAAATATTTTGTGATGGTCACACAAAAAAGAAATTCGTTTTATAATGGACAATCTCAAATGTGAGATTCAACTTTAAATATTGATATTATGATTCTTGATATAAGTAAGATATCAATATATATAAATTTGTTCTTACATGAAAATTATGTGATATATATAGCATTTACAGAAAGCTTACAAAATATTTGAAATTCATCATATCCTTCAAAATGAAATAATCATCTTATATGGTTTGGTACATTGGTAGAATAGTGAAAACTGTACAGTTCAAAATGTGAGGATCTTGACACAACTCTATTATGAAGTTTTGAGTAATAAATGATTCATTTATTTAGTGGAATAATAATTTAGCAGCATGAAAAAAAGGAGCAAATAAATATTTTTCATTCACTAGCAACAGATTGATATTTTTGATATATTATATTGAACAAATTTAAATAATAATGCAAACTTAATGTTATAAAAATATATTTTATTCATTCATTAGCAATAAAATAAACTATAATTACAAAATTAATTGCAAAATATCCATTTTAAATTTCATTAGGAATATGATGTTAGAAATAATATAATCTTTAGAAAAAAAGTTTTCACTATGGAATACTTTGCAAATATGATATTTATAAGACGACACACTTTTAATACATTATAATTCAAAATCTTGTGCATTAACTTTTCAAAGTAGCTCTCATTACATTCACAAAGTAATTATTTGACATTCGAGAAACAAAATGGTAATAATATCATTTGAAAATATTTTAACATACTAAAGTGAAATGTATTCAAGAAATATTTTTCTTATTGTACTAATATAATTTTTTTTTTTAAAAAAAAGTTTATTAATTCTCTAGCACTATGACAGATTTAATTGTTCTCACTGGTGAGAGTTTTGTAAGCTTTCAATGTCTGATTTTAGTATTAAGCTATTATTCTATATCAGAATATAATAAATTTAACTTGATTTGGTAGAGATTTACAATAACATTTTTATTATTCAATGGTCAGGAGGAGCAGATTGATTTCATAAAATCAACAAAAAAAAATTTTTTTAATTGAAATTTATGTTTATAATGTGAATGAATAAATGTCAATTTCTAATAAATCTATCAAATTATGATTTAAAAAATTACATTTTTTTAATAATATAGCAATAAATTTTAACAAAGTGTCAGTGATGATGTATTTGCAATGAGTTTGCCCAGAACTCTGTATTGCTTTGTTAATATTATGCTAGAACTTATTATCTTCTATTTTTAAAAATAAAACATACACATAAATATGAATGTATAATCATGTGTATTTTGGATTTTTTAATAATGTACAATTATATAACAAAAATAATTGTGAATCTTAACCTCTCTTTCTCTCTCAGCACTGTGATAGTTTTAATTGTTTTCTCTGACTCATAGCTTTCAATTTTAATACTAAACTATTGTTAATTAGAAATTAAGGAAATTCTAAAAAATCACATTTGACTTTTGTAAATATTAAACAAATTTCAAGATAAGAAGAGCAATTCTGTTTCAGAAAATAAATGAAGTCTTGGTTATTTGATATTTGTATTTAAAATGTAAATGAATAAATATCAGTTTCTGATAAATCTATAGAATTATGCTTTAAAAATTTAATATTTTTTAATAATTTGTGCAATGTTGCAATATATTCTAACAGATTGTCAATGATGACATGTTAAAACAGTTTATAATGATCTTTCCTGCAATTTGACTTAATCAAAAATATGTTCATTTTTTAACAAAGTTAGAGATTGCCAAGGAATCACAAAAATCTATCACAGTGAAATTGAAGTTGTTGAATTTTCAGCTATCCTGACATGTGTAGAATTTTTTTGAAATTAAAATATTAAAATAAAATATGTGATTTTAATAATATATCTTTAAAAAATTAGTAATTTCTCTCAATAAATGGTGGATTGACTCTCATATGAAGTGCTTCATTGGGAAAATTAAAGAAGTTAATGATGTTTGCAAAAAATCAAAGTTTTAATCATATAAAAATAATTTTAAACTAATCTTGCAAAGTACATTCAAGAACAAAGCCAGACATATCAAGATTTGACCAAAATTATTTGAAATCATTGCATTGTAATTATTTTTATGTCTTTTAGATTTTTTTGAAATTAAAATATCAGGATAAAATATACACGGATTTTGTGATTAAAAAAAGGTAGTAAAATATCTTTATAGATGGCTGAGCAAGCATGTTAACTCCACTGCTTTTTTTTTTTGCTTTTCTCATTTGTTGTAATGAAACATCAGATTAGAGTACATAAAAAGTAATTATTTTCTTCAAATACAGTTAAGGTATTATATTTAATTTGAAATAAATTTGTGGGGTATCCAGAAATTAATTAATTCAATCTCTAAAAAACTCCCAAAATATTTGTTTTCTTCAACCACAACTGAGATTTACATATTTAATTTGAAATAAAACTGTGGGGAAGGGAATCCATAAGTTAATTAATTCAATTACTGATTGATTTAATTAATTTCTGGCCAGCCCAAACTTTTATTTTATTTTAAATATAAAAGCTTCAATTGTGGTAAAAAAACAAACATTTTTTTTTTGTCATTTTAGTGCACAATAGATAAAAGCATTTATTACAAATATTTTTATATATATTATTTTTAACTTTTTAATCTTCACTCAATAAATAAAAGTGTTTATTATAAAATAATTTTTATATATTGAAGTGATATTTATATATGCTTCATATAAATAAGTTGAAAAATTTGAAGAATGTTTAAATTAAAGGATTTTAACAGTTTTAAAAAGTAGAAATTATATGTGCACAGATAAATGTATATGCCATTATTACTTCTAAGTTTATTTTAAAAACAATTTAAAACAAAATATTATTACTTCTATTAAAATTTGTTCTATATTTAGATGGGTGGAAATGGCATTTTATAAAATGTAATTAAATTCTAGATAAACAGATTGGCTAATTAAAAATATAAATATTTGATGTAATTTAGTCAAAACATGTGTTATTTTGGTATAATCCCTTTAAAAATTAAAATTTTATAAATGCAGTAATTGAACAAAAAGCTGTGAACTGTAATGAAGTTTAGGAGTTAACTGTAACTAATAGATAAATGATGGAAATAACCATAATGGAAGCTGATTTTTCTTTGACTACATCTACACCTATAAATATTGTGTTTTGAGTTAAAAGATCATGGCAGAGTAGAGAATCCATCATAAGCAAGTATGGAAGGGATAATTGAGTGTATTAAATTTACTTGAGCTGATATACTTTATTTCTAGCAGTTTTGTCTATGTATGTTCATTTATAAGTGTAGTTTTATTTATTCATAAATAAGTGTGATACCATTTGTGTCTGTTGGTCACTTGCAGTCATTAACTTCCTATGAGCAATAGTGTGGTAGATGAACATACCTACTGTACATTATATGCTTTGTTATATATTCTTAGTTCATAAATGAGTGTAATCTGATACTTACACCTACTTAGTTAATGTTTAGTTATTTACCTGCATTTTAACCTGAAATGATTGACCATAGTGATTTTAGCGTATTCTGAATTTGTAAGTTTGTTAAAGTCCTAAAACTATTGTAACAATTGGATTAGTAATTAATAGTGATAGTTAGTCTGTGCATAAAATATAATAGTAGAATCAATAAGCCTCTAACTGTATTAATTTGTAGTCAAACTATGTAAGGGCAATTAAAGAAAATAATGTATCATTATTTAATCCTGTATAAAAAGAACTAATAGACTAATGATTTCTGTGGATATATTTTAATTATGTTATTGTGATGTATTTATGTAATTAAATTGTAATGTCTCATTATTTTTAGCATTTGTCATTATTTGCAATCAATAAGATTAAGCAAAGTATGATAGAGTCTCTTGTACCTAGCTGATTTAGTAGGTTATAAAAAAAATTGATCATGTAATGTTGGAAAATGGAGCTCACATGCAAATTACCTCTGAGTGATTTTTGTGTGAGCTATACTATTAAAACCATTACAATATATTATTTTTTAACTTTTTAATATTGGAATCTTTTTTGTAATTATTTCAATCTTAATTAAAATAAAAAATAAAAACAATATCACAGTCTGTGTAATATTTGAAAAAAAAAAAGTGCATTAAAGGTCAATTCTAATATTATTTTGTTTATGAAAAAAGTTTTTTTTAAACGAAACTTTTACAATCAAGAGAAATTAACTTTGGTTTTATTTCTTTTTGTATTTATCATAAATGCTTTTTATTTTAAGTTAAAAAATAATACTGAGCCCTCATGCACATAACTGAAAACTTATTGAACTGATTAATATGTTTGAAATTCGATCCAACAACAATTAAAATGTGGGGATGGGAACATCCTGGAAAGTTTTATTGTCATTGATTTGTAATATATATACAAAATTTAAATGAAATCTATTTGATAGAAGTATGCTAAAATTAGATTACAAAATTTACCCTAAATAATCAGGTTTAAAGCATTTAAAAAATGTTTTCAGGTTTTGAGTAATTTTTAATTTTTAAAATTATCAAAATCACTGATTTTAAAAAGAAAAAATAAATTGATTTACAAATGTGATTGTTTACATTTCATTTAATATAAAAAAATATTTTATTTTATGGATCAAGTTATTAGTGAATTAATCATGCTTAAAATTTGAAAATAATTTTTTAAATAAATTGTTTATAATTTAATAAAAACAAATTACAAATATATATATTTTATTAATAATTAAAAAAAAATTCATTTAGTATAATCTTTTAATATTTCTTTTTATGTGTGTTTGTGTGTTATTTTTAACAATAATAATAAGAAAACAGTACAATTTTTTAATACAATTGTTTTTAAGTTTCCTTCATTAATTTAAATTATTCATTATCACAAATGATAATTAAAATTATTTTCTTTTTTTACCATACCAGTTTTTTATCTAAACATCAGAGAAATAACTTATAATCTGAATATAATCTTTTACAAAAATAGACTGAAACACAACTATCATTGCTATTTAGGAATATTCTTGGGTTGCAGTCTAACATATTTTCCTCATTTATCTAAAGTTTGATCAAGTTGTTTGGATTATTGGTTCTAATACAGTTGTTAAACGTAAGCTGAGAAAGTTTATGAGATACTTTATTTGTATAATATAAAACTTGTCAAAAGTTTGGATAGAAAAAAATATTTAACATAGATTTACTTAATAGTTGATAATTTTCAGAAAAACTTTTTTTAATTTACAAGTATTAATATTTAAAAATAGTATATATGACACTATGGATGTCTAATATCTTTTTCACTATTGAGAAAGACTAAAGCTTAGATCTTCACTAGATGCTCATTTATCAACCATTATTGAATGTACTGAATGCTTGAAAAGAAGTTATTCATATAGGAAATTATGCTTAAAAAAATTTCTAAGTCCTGATTCACTTTGGAATCAAAGGTTAATGTTTGTGTTCTAATTATTTTATTTAAAACTGCTAGTACATTATTCAATTTATAAATGTTAGTGTCAAAAGTTGAATTTAAAAAATAACAAAAGCTTAAAAAAATTAATCAAATGACACTGTTATTAATCTCTATAAATATGACAAAAGAAGATTAAATATATTTAGGGTATAAAACATTTAAAATTGAAAGTAAGTTGAATTAGTCATAACTATTTTATTGTTGATATTATCATAAACTCTCTGTTATATTCTTCAAGCCTTTCGATCTCTTACTCTACTCTTTAAGTAACAATAGCTATTCCCTTCTTTAATATCATACTCCTACTCTTCTTTTCCTTATATTTTCTAAATACACTCCATTCCAATTATTTTTTCTTTTCATAATTTTCTTAATATTTTTAAATTATTCTCTTTTAATATATCTATTTCTGATTTTTTCAATATATTTTTACAAGTTTCTCTAAAGTTCCATTTTCCAAATTGTCTATGTTTTTGTTCAGTATATAATTACATACCAAAACAAAATATTTAACAAGTTTTTTTTTTAATAGTGAATTACAATGTTAGAATTTTCTATTCTTATCAAAAGTTGTTTAGCCATTTCAATTCTCACTCTATTTTTTCCCTTAATGCTACTTTTCAAAAACTTTAACTATTGCTTACTTTTTTTTTCCATCTATTTTTATTGCTATAGTTTTATTTGTATTTATTCTCATCCCAAACTTTGTGCAAATTTGTCAAGTCTACACAATATTTTATTGTGCTCATCCTCAATATCTGAAAGATTGCCATTTTATCAATAAGTTTGATAAATTACTCCTATTCACTTTGCTTCACAGTTTTATAGTATATAGCTAATATATGATAAGAATTTTATTGTTTTTTCTATCCCTCATGTGAAGGCCTTGAGATTAATTTTTAAATTACTTGTACAACAAAAATCCTATGCCATCATATACATGTTCAATCTATTACAGATTTAATGCTTCTAAAACTAATAATATTATTTAAACAATGTAAAATTAAAATAAACTAGATAATTTTTTTATGTATTATATTCAAAAATTTACTTCTTAGATCCTGATTTGAGTATTTTAGTAAAAAATTTCAGTTATAGAAAATTAAAAAATATATAAAATATAATTGTTTATATAATAATTATAGTAAATATAAAATAGCACTATCTCAAATATCACCCTCAAAGCCTATCGGCATTATTCCATAAAAAATCAATAGAGAAAACTAATCATCAGGCAAACTAGTTGTCAATAAGTGAGTTTTTATAACGTATCTTTTTTTTTGGGGGGGGGGGGTTAAAATCTAGTTAAATACCCATTTTTTGTCTAAGAATTAGATAACTAATTACTAATTACGTTGATAATTTTCCTCTATTTGAAAAAATTTCCAAGTTCTGCCTAGGTTCAAACTCCTAACTATGCTATGAAAGTATTTACTTATTCAATGCATGTAAATATGTATGCATATCTAAGAAGTACACATTTGCAAATATATAATTAAAATATTTTTTATATAATCAATACTGGAAATTAGTTTTCATTTTAAAATATTGCAGATATATCTTAGTACGTGATCATGTATATATTGTTGCAATTAATGGCCATCTTTTTTTATGAACATTTACTTATTAAATTCTTATTTCTTGAAGTTTTATTATTTTTCTGATTTTAAGGCAATCTCCTCAAATGTAGGATATGTTACTTCTTAAAGCAGATCTGTTGATCCCAGTTGCTCAGATCATATTGTCAAAATAATACATCTATTATGTATATGACATTTAATACTCTTGCCATGTCCATGATCTGAAATTTAAATATGATTGAAACTTAGAGAAAATATCAAGCAGAGGAGGATTTTCAAGAAAATTTAAGGCTTTTTCTGTTAGATTTCTGGCCCATAGCAAAAATCTAGTTAACTTGTCCAATTATTAGTTGCTAAAAAGATATTTCATTGCAGTGATATAATTAATGCAACTAAAATAATTATTTTGCTGAATTTATAGTATGAATAATATGACTTGGCTCCCAATTAACATAATATAAAGGCATTAGCAAAATTTTAAACATGCTTTATAAGATGTTTAAGAAATGATAATACATTTACAAAAACAAATGATGAATTCTTTAACTGTATTTTATACTAAATTTGAGCATGGTTTTTGTGGTAGGGGTGGTAATTTTATTTACAAAATATTTTCTTAAAGATATTATAGTAATATTAGTGATTAAGCCAATGCGCTTTAAAGATAAATTATAAATGAATACTCAATTTTTCCAAACACGAGATATAGTATTTTAGAAAGAATGGAACTATTACATAAAAAAACATAGTGCTATATAAAATAATCTCATTATATATGTTTAATTTCAACTAAAGAATGATGGTTTGTAAATTGTAAAGATTTCGGAAATGTCATTTGTTCAAAACATAACAAATGTAATTTAAAGTGATCGTGTAACACCGTCACGCTCTTATTTCCACACACTTAAGATTTGACCATACATAAACGTTTGGGTCAAAAGAATGGGTGGATTCATTTCATTCTTTCTAAAATACTATATCTCATGTCTGGAAAAATTGAGTATTCATTTATAATTTATCTTTAAAGCGCATGTGCATTGGCTTAATCGCTAATATTACTATTACATAAAAAAACATAGTGCTATATAAAATAATATCTCATTAAAGATATTATATAAAAGTGTTTTGATTTCTTTTATTGGAAATATATGGATGAGCATAATAAAACAAAGAAGTACAATAAACAAGTCCTTTAAAAAATAAAATTTGCTGCAAAAAAAGTTAAAAAAACAGCATGCAAAATATCAAATCTATAGACTAAAGAACCAACATGTAATATAAATAGATATATTTGTGTTTCATGATTAATTTGTACAGTTATTGTAAAACACATCTTCATTTTTTTAATTTTTATAAGTGACTGCTAATGAATTAAAATGGGTGTTTAATTATTTGTCAGAGGATTAAATAAGAATTGAAAACTACTTAAATCCTCCCCATCCAGTAATTGACTGACTTTGTGATAATTGTCTTCTTCATTATTTTTTTAATAAATGATGTTTTATTATATATATATTGATTAACAGCAATACTTGAACCTCACAAAAGAAGTATGGTGTACCAATAATATTTCCCCATATTAGTCAAATGTATACTGGGAAGATTTTGAAATTATTAGAATAATTTTAATTTTTTTTTTACACCAGCTTTATTTCATAGTGATATGGAACATTTATTAATATATGCATAATCATGTGCAGTGGACATTAATTATAGATCTAAGCTATCTGTGCACTCACACACATACAAAAGAATATCAAAAATTAAGAAATTTTCAATAGAAAATGGAAGTTTTTGTAGGATTGGAATGTATATTAAAGTATTTTAGGGAAGGGTTATATATAAAAAGAATGTGAATGTATTGTGTAGGAGAATATTTTTTACTAATTACTTTTTAGTTTTTAAAAGAATATTGAAAGATATCTTACTTATAAAAGAATGTTTCTAATAATTGTATAAAATGTTTACTAATTTTTAAAAAAATCTAAATTCTATATGAATACAACTAATAAATAAAAACAATAATCAAAGTATCCTAGGAATAAATAATTCCGAGTGCTTATTTTAGAAATATAGTTTGAACAGTAAATTCTTTCTCATTTCTGATTGTTTAGTGGAGAATGAAATGTACCAACTGTTATTAGTTATAACTTTTTTTTGTAATAGCTTATATATTGAGAAATGTAAAGTGGATGTGAAGAGAAAATACCTTTCAATCAATCAATGTTGTGATTATTTAAATATTAATTTTACTATCTAGTTTTGTAATATTTAACACAGCATTATGCTGTTGCACATGCGCTTTGAAGGTTTTAACTATAAATGAATGAATACTCTATCATGTGGTTGAGTGTTAGTATTCATTCATTTATAGTTAAAATCTTCAAAGTGCATGTGCAACAGCATAATGCTGTGTTAAATATTACAGTTTACAAACATTGCACTATAAAAAATTATTTATTTATCTAGTTTTGTATGTATATGTAAATATTTTTGATGCATAAATTTATTATTATGAAAAAAACTTTATACTTTTTATATCAGTTAAATGTTTTTATATAATAAAAAATAATTCATTATATAAATCAAAACAATACAACTTTACCATTGGATATTAAGTTTAATTAGTTACCAAAAATCTGTTAGAATTCAAAAAACTTTTATAAAAAAACATTAGTTATAGTGACTTTTATAGTAAAAAAATTTAATTAGTTACCATACGATTTAAAATAAAATAAAATGAGGAAAAGTTATGAGGAATTAATCAACATTTTGTGTTATGTGTGAAGATAGAGAATAATAAGATTATTTATCATTAGTATCATATATCATTTTGGATAATTAAATATAACATGAAGAAATGTAAGAATTATGCTTACATTTGTAATAATAATCTACTATCAAATAATTAAATGAGTTAACATTTTGAGGATTTATACTTGACTATATTTTTTAATAAGGCCAAATAAAACATTTATATAAATATATATCTTGAAAGTTAAATTATTAATTTTTTTTTAAAGATCAGCTGAAAGAGTTATGCAATAATGATGACTTGGATTTTTAATTGATGTTGTTATAGCCTTAGTAAAATATATAATCAAGTAACTTTATTACTTTGATGTTTATGAAAATTTGAATCAGGGATAGTAGTTGGATACAATCTGTGGATCTTAAGCTTCAAATCTGCCAATTTAGTACTGCACCAAAAACCAAACAGGGTAATAACTTTGGTTATTGGACCATAATCATCACATAACTAGCTCATCCTACTGCTCATACAATATCATTATATGATCATTACTTCCTATCTTGCCAGCTTTCTTTTTGCTATCATTTGCTGAGCATATAAATTGATGTTTATTTATCACACATGTATTAAAATGTATATCCCAGATACAGAATGGAATGAAGAATTAAGATTGCTTTAAACTTCATAAAATTGAAGGTTTAATAAAATATATATTTTTAATTCATTACTCCCAAATATATTAAAAATATATATTTTTAATTCATTACTTCCAAATTAAATAATGTAAGGGTTGACAAAATCCTACCAACATCATTCATTTCAGTAAATTATTAATCTTGAAAATAAACTACAATCTTATCATTAAATTTTGTCATTAACTCCCTTATTTTTAATTTAACATATCTTGATTTTAAAAAATATATGTAAAATCAAGAGACCATATGTGTTGTTATATTATTTTTGGGTTTAGTTACCCACAAGGGTAATGAACTATGAATGGAAGCTATCAGGAAAATGGAAAATAACTGTCACAGCTGGTAAAAGCTTAACAACAAAATTTTGCCCTGCAGGTCATTAGATTTTGTCATCATTCAAAAAAAAATTGACCACAAACATTATTGACATGTCAATAAAATTTTGTAAAATGAATGGAGAGTGGTTACTCTAGATTAAAGACAGATTTTGTTTTTATAGGAAATTGTCAGTTATGCAAGCAGTAACTTGTCAAATAAACATTAAAAGATCATTCTGAATGGTGACTGACATAAATTAAAAGAATTTTTTTTCTCTCACAAATAAAGAAGAGAAAATAACAATGACTAATATTAGCTCAGTTGAAGCATTTGGTCTACCCACAACATTGGTCAAGTTATAAAGATCGAGCAATCTTTTTATTTACAGACTAATCAAATCAAAAGGCCTGAGTTGAAATAAACTACACTTATGTCAATAATAGGACTCAGACCTAGAGGCCTTAAATCACAATGTTAGAAACACTGGCTGGCCTAGATTTTGACAAGGCCTCTCTATTAACCAACTTTTTTTATTCCTAAATCCCTAATGATAATGCAGAGATATTATTTCAATTTTTATGACCAAAGGGAAGAGAAAAAGCTGGAGATTTTGCTGTTGGAATTGTTCATTAGCATTAAAGTGTGATTTTAAAGACTTCCTTAAGGAAACTCTTCAAAATCGTTTTATCTGAGAATTAAACGATCATAATCTTAGAGTCAAGCAATTAATGGATCCTGATATAAACTTTAAATCAGCTTTGTGTCAAGCAACACTAGCAGAATCAATCGCTCATCAAGCAAAGCCATTGAAAAAATAAATTATTATATTCAAAAGTATTGAGCAGGTCACTGGATTGATCAAGTATCCAGCTAACAACTCAAATAAATCAACAACAAATAAAAGATATTGTTACAGATGTAATGAACTGATGCATGCACACACTAGATGTCCACACTGCCATACTGTGTGTACATATTGTAAGCATGTAGTTCATGCAATAACTACTTGTCTTAAAATGAAACAACCAGTAAGTAGTAACAGAATGAATGAATCCATTTCAAAAAGCAAAAAAAGTAATTTGGGCTTTCCATCATCAGATTTTCAATAATATGGATGACTGAAAAGTTGGAGGTTGGAGTAGATTGAAGCCTGTCCATTAAAGAGTGAGGATTTGCTGTCTTGTTATAAACTGAGCACTGATTATATATGTGAGGGAGA
The DNA here is from genome assembly GCA_028023455.1 of Epiperipatus broadwayi. Taxonomy (NCBI): domain Eukaryota; kingdom Metazoa; phylum Onychophora; class Udeonychophora; order Euonychophora; family Peripatidae; genus Epiperipatus; species Epiperipatus broadwayi. Next base: position 2,882,012 of record JAQFVV010006257.1, on the reverse strand, counting down.
TGATAATCTGGACCAACTGATGAATGCTGGTTTAGCATGAAATACATATATTGGTGATTATTTTTCTTTTCTATATGTGTGTGGTCATGTATATCAGTTGTATGAGATAGTGTGGATAGCTGTTCGGTGCTTGAAAGTCTGAGTTCAAATCCCTATATTTGTCTGCATAAGTAATATGAGAAATAGTGACTGTTTTCGAATTTATTTTTAATGATATGCTAGTCACAATGGAATGGACACAGTCTGCAGTATACTTAGTCTCAAACAAGACCTGATCTATCATTAATAAGAATAATAAATTTCAGCTGCAACCTAGCAGAAAATCAATAATGGATTACCAGGGCAATTAAATAACACTATTGGGATAGACAAGAGTCAATGTTATGCTGTGTAATGACTATTTATCTATCGCTGGTTGTAGCATCAGGTGAATATAGCAATTTATTAGGCCATGACCGATTCAATCACTTAAGAGTTTACAGTATGAAAAGTGAACCAGCTCACTACTGTAAGAAATTTAAAAAGGATTTACCCAGAAGTAATTAATACTACTGGTTTGAACTCTAAAATAATTCACAAAACTATAAATGCAAAAAAAATGGATAGGTACTCATGTCCTATGTCATGGGTTCACATTAAGGGCTTCAAATGGTAGTGGTTAAAACTACTGATAAACATCATTGTCACAAGAACCAATTTAGGTTAAATGAACCTACAGTTTCATAATCAGCTATCAGTAGTCTCACCAGATGAAAAGTGGCAAGCTAACAATGATGTGGCATCTGCCAACTACATGAATCTACAGTTCCAAAGCCAGCCATTAGCAAAACCTCATCAGATGAAACAGTCGCAATCTACCAGTGGTAAATCATCAGCCTGCTGTCATGGAATTTCAGCTCCAAAAACTCGAAACAATGACACTAATGGACCTACTGAACATCACTAAGCCAGAAGCAGTAAAGTGAAGAAGACATCTTCCAACACACCTGCATGACTACTTTCTTCAGGGCTAATTTTAGCCAGGGGGAGGGAATGTCATATGTCACTTTGCCTTCAAATTATTTGGATTAGCCTAGATTTTTATCATGGTCAGATTGATCATTCATTGCCACTAACCAAAGCATATGTCTAACACAGGCGATAGCAAGAACAGACCAATAGCCAATGATGCTCACTGAATCTGAAATGTTTACTTTAAGGTTGGGGATATGGCAATAAACAGTCAGCCTTTTTGAAGATAAAGGGGAGAATGACTGTCAATCCTAAAAGATGGTATGCATTCTCCAGATTACTGTTAAAGTTGAATAACAGTAACCTAATTCTTCATATACAGTCAAAGGAAACTTCCACCTGAACAGCAGTGAATATTCTCCAGACTATAGCTATTTAAGCTAATGGTTAATGCAGTGAGGCAAATCCATATTTAGGACTGGAAGCTGTCAGCTAATGGTTAATGGAGTGAGACAAATCCATGTTTAGGACTGGAAGCTACCAGTACCAAAAACTTATTTGGGGCTGCCTCAATTCGGCTTTTGGTTCTGGCAGCTTCCAATCCTAAACATGGATTTCCCTCACTACATTAATCATTAGCTTAAAGAGTTATAGTCTGGAGAATGATCACTGCTGCTCAGATTAGTAGGTATTTCCTTTGACTATACATGGAGAACAAGGCTACTGTTATTTAGTTTTAACAATTGTTCTTTGGAGAACACATAGTGGCTTTTATATATGTCAGTCATTCTCTGCTTTACCTTCAAAAAGGCTGGCTATTTATTGCCAGATTTCCACTTAACAGAAACATTTGGATTCAGTATGAAATCATTGCCTATTGGCCTGTTCTTATCATTGGCTATCCATTATCTTTATATATATATATATATATATATATTCATTGCTTAGTGGCAATGAATGCTCAATCCAATCATGATAAGAAAGGAATTTAATCTTGTTCATTATTTAAAGGCAAGGTGACATGATATTTCCTACCTCTGGCTAAAATTAGTCCTGAAAAATGTGCAGGTGTGTAAGAAGACATCTTTTTCACTTTGTTACTTTTTCTGATTTGATGATCTCTTAGTAGGTTCATTGTAGTCTTCGTTTGGAGTTCTTGAATTGAATGTTCATTATAGCTGGATGGTGATTATGTGAGTAATCCAGACTAAATACAACAATAAAGAAAATATTATTTTCATGTCATCAACATTTTTTTATGTAAGTAATATTTATAAATTGCCATATTAAAAAAATGGTGAACATTTTTTAAAAATTACTCTAACAATTTTTTTTTTTTTAAAGCGAGTACAAATTTATAATTCTTATAATGAATTTTCCTAAAAAGAAGCTTTGTATGAGGGGGTTAAGACTATTCTGTTAACTTTTCTCATTTTTAAATATATTTTTCTTTCCACTTATCAGTTAAATGTAATCTTTTTTAAAAATCTAAAACAAAAAAATATTTCTCAGTGATTTTTTTTTTTTTTTTCACTTAGCAATTTGATGTAATCTCTTTAAAAAAATTTAAAAAAAAAGATATACATATTTTTCTTTTTTATAGATATTTAATAATTGGTTATAATCTTTTAAAACAATTGCAGCAGTAGTTATGAATTAAATGGTGCAATTGGACTTAGAAAAAAAAACACAAAACTCATTTGTAATCAGTAATTTTTCTTAATTATTCATTAGACTAGAAATTATCCACTTAATGATTATTCATTAAGTAGATAATCCCTAATATATTTGGTTAAAAAGATCATATTTCTAATCAATTACAATATCCAAACTAATAAAAATGTCTGCATTATAGATTTGTACTATTGGATATATCAATTTAAAGTTGTGATACAGTCAATAGATTTAGTACAATAAATAATGGCCCTTTTAACTAGGGAATAACTATTTGAGTTGTGTAATGATCAACATACTATGCTTATCTGAAAAAATTTGAGAATTTATTTTCTACCTAAAAATACAATCTGAAAAAATAGTTTACTTGAAAATTCTGCATATGTATATGAATCAATCTCATTTCCTTAAACTTTATAACAAATTTGCTAATGTAATTATTATTATTAGTTTTGTCTATTTTATAGTGATTTTCATTTCCTGACAATAAAATTTTTTATATTCACTTTTCCTTGCTCAGATGTATGTATATAAAAATAATTAATTTTTATAGTATTGAACTTATAAAATAATAAATATTAGATTTTGCACTATATTTGAAACATGGCTAATTTGTTTTTTAAGTATTTATTTCTTATCATCACATGATCACATTTCCTATACTAGCACATTAATTGTTGATAAACAGAGCAAAACTCTTCATACAGTATTGCCACCTGTGCTAAACAGAGTAATCAATGGATGCCAGAAGGCTTGTGCATAAAATCCCTATCTAATGCATACTCATCCAATATCCCCAGACTAGTTTCTGGATTGTGGCCTTCGTCAGTGAGGAGCTTTGGATCTGAGAGCACTGCATCTAGATCTTAGGATCTAATGCAACCCTCTAGCAACCACCTTTTATCTCTACTTAACTACAAAACTGAGAATGAAATTGAAAACAAAAAATATTTTCAATCTAAACTCAATAGCTTATATAGTCATATGGGTCTGAACTCAGTTCAGCTCCCATACATTTTGGTGTCTTTGGCTCTTTTATAACCATAGCCACCACTATCCTATTAGGCAGGATTGGTGTTAAACCATTAAGCATCACATGATCACATTTCCTATACTAGCACATTAATTGTTGATAAACAGAGCAAAACTCTCCATACAGTATTGCCACCTGTGCTAAACAGAGTAATTAATGGACTCTAGAAGGCTTGTGCATAAAATCCCTATCTAATGCCTACTCATCCAATATCCCCAGACTAGTTTCTGGCTTGTGGCCTTCGTCAGTGAGGAGCTTTGGATCTGAGAGCACTGCATCTTGATCTTAGGATCTAATGCAACTCTCTAGCAACCACCTTTTATCTCTACTTAACTACCAAAATGTATGGGTGCTGAACTGAGTTCAGATCCATATGACTATATAAGCTATTGAGCTTAGATTGAAAATATTTTTTGTGTTTTCCAATTTCATTCTCATAGTTTTGTAGTTAGGTAGAGATAAAAGGTGGTTGCCAGAGGGTTGCATTAGATCCTAAGATCTAGATGCAGTACTCTCAGATCCAAAGCTCCTCACTTACGAAGGCCACAAGCCAGAAACTAGTCTGGGGATATTGGATGAGTAGGCATTAGATAGGGATTTTATGCACAAGCCTTCTGGCATCCATTGATTACTCTGTTTAGCACAGGTGGCAATACTGTATGGAGAGTTTTGCTCTGTTTATTTATTTCTTGTTTTAAAAAAAAACTTACATGATGAGCACATATATATTATGTGCATTGTTTATAACAAAGTCTGGTTATAGTTAAAATATAGAATAATAAGTGGTAGCCATATACTGTATGGTTATTTCACTATCAGTGTAGTCATTTTGTTTAGTAGTTAATATATAATCATGGCAGATTAATATGACTGACTATCATCTGCAAAATCTTAAGATATGTGATTAATTTATTGGAATCCTCATCATAAATTTGAATGGATAAATGTCAGGCGGACATAAACTTAAATTTCAAACAATTAAAAATGCAAGATTAGAACACAGATTCACCTTTTTAAATTTCATCTTCTCATTAGTTGTATGTTTTTAATGATTCAATAGATTTAAATATATATTGCATCAATTTGCACAAATTCATTTATAATTATCTTTTAATAAATATACAAATGTTTTTCATTCATCTTTCTTAATATCAGATACAGACTTCATAAGCTTTACCAAAAAATCAAATATATCATTTGTGTTATTTTTTCTTATTCCAATATTTAAACTCCCATTAATTATTTATTTGATTTCATATTTGTTTTAAATGACAACTTATTGATTTTATATTTCAAAATTGTGAATACAGACACTGGAAAAAAATGTAAGTGACCTATGAACTGCATTTTAGTCCAGGTCATCATAACCAGCCATATATTCCTTACTTTTGTTCTGTATTTATTTAAAATACATTTTACCAACATTTTCTCTTCACACTCATTTACTATCATTGTTTTTTAATACACACATAAGCAATCATCAATGGTCCTTTTGTCAGATCAAAAATTAATACATTTTTTAAAGATCTTAATTTTTATTATTAGTAGTATCACAAAAATGACTTTTTTTTTTCAATTCAACATTTTAAAATATTGAATGAAAAGAAAATAAGATCACATTGCGTGTTAATAATAAAATAGATATATTTGGTCTTTAATAAAAATTAAATTTCATATTTGGAGTTCAAATAGATATAATTATTTCTTGCTTGTTAAACACATTAATTCTTAATAAGTTCATGCAGAAAATGCAATACTTGTAATATGGATTAAATAATACTCAACAAGTGTAAAGAACATTTAATAGGAAAGTAGAGTAATTCAATTAAAATGCATCTTAGGAATCATTTATATTTTTTCCAATATTTGTAATTGCATGTTTAACTTTGAAAATATGTTAATTTAATATTTTGTAATAGACAATGAAGCATTTTATTTTAAAAGAGAAGTCCATTTTTAAAATCTAGTTAAAATTTACAGCCATGATGTTTCTAAGGCAAAGCAACAACCAATTAAAATCAGTTGTGATGGCTGAAATAATCTAAAACTAAAAGTCAAATTCACTTTTGGTTAGTACTCACATTCTTAAATGAGATTATTGTTTGACAATCTATATAAGTTTGACAATTTTGAATCATCACATTTTCATCTAAAATCAAGTCTGTTCAATAATTTATGTTAATTTAATCTTTAATTAGATTTTAAAAACAAAATTCACATGTATTAAAATATTTTTCCATCTGTTTGTCCATTGAAAATAGTAAATTAATATATGACTCATTTTGGGAGAATTTAATTTTAAATGAGAATTAAGAAAAACTTGTGACTTCAAAATTGTCAAATTTATATATATATATTAGTTGTCAGACTATAAACTCATTTCAGAATTTGAATACTAATCAAAAATGAATTCAACTTTTTGTTAAAAAGTAGCTTAGACAAAGTAGCATTATCTCAGTTTGCACATCTAGCTTTAATTGGTTGTTGCCTTAAAACATCATGGCTGCAAATTATAATTATATTTTAAAAATTAGGATTTCCATTTATTAATATGTTTCACCATTTATATATAATGCGACTATAAAGTTTGAAAGTATTTAAAATAAAAACAAAAAATATATTTACAATCTAATTAATGAAGAATGATAATGCATATTTATTATGGATAAATAACCTGGTCAATTGGTGATATATGCGCATGTTATAATAAAAGGATAATTATAAAAAAAAAACATACATATCAATATTAATTTTTTTTATAAAATTAATTTCATTAATTGGTATCTAAAATAAAAATGTTTGTTGTTTTAGATTATTAAGTATTTATCATCATGATTTATTAAAATATTTTAAGGCTGGGAAACTAATAAAAAAATTAATTAAAATTTGTCTGCTTGTTAAAAGAGTACGATTTTGGATAAAATTAAAGAGAAGAATAGATTGAACTGAATAACATGTACTTTCAAATCTCCCATTTCTAAAACAGAACTGTGATAATAATCATATATTTTAAGTGATCAAAACTAAAAATATGAATTTCTAAACAAAAAAGTTGGAGAGAGGGATTTATTCCCTCATATTCTATAATATTTCCCAGGAGTTTGGATGAAATACTTAACATGAAATAATGGAATGATACAACATAAATATCTCTCTCCTCAAAATTGAAAATTTAACCTGTCATTTATAATAATTCTGGTCAACAAGAAAGCAAAATAAAGAAATATTGTTTTAAAAAAAGTCAGACATTTAAAGCTAATTTTACTACTAATAAATCCATTCAATTATTATTATATCAGCTCTGAGGAATTATTGTGGATCCAAAGATAAACAACAAGAACATACTGATAATTGACAATTTGTATTCAGTATCGCACTATCCAAGGCAATTATAAAATGGTAATATTCTTTGTAAAGTAATTTTAATAACTCTTATGTTTAGTTAATATAAATAATACAAAAAATTAATTAATGCTTAAGATGCATATTTAAATCTATTATAAAGATGATTTTAGTTAAATGATTTCTTATTATTATTATTGAACAAACATATGAAAATATTTAATTAGTAAACTGGATTATATGCATTAACCTTTTGTTACACTTCAAAAATGTATAATTTGAAGCAAGGCAGAAATATATATGTATTTTAAATCTTTATTATAAGGGAAGTTAAATATTATTAATTCATAATGTGATATATTTCTGCTGTGTTTCATAAATATAATATCCAATACAAAAATCAATTTAAATCATAAATGATACATATGAAATTATTTAAATTATTATATAAAAATAAATATTAATAGAAGGTTATAAAATGCTAATTCATAATAATCCATCAATTTAATTATTTAAAATACATAAAATATTGTTAAAATTGTAAAATTATTATGGAAAGTAGATAATAGTGTATACTTATTAATTTACTGTATTTGTTATCTTTATTTTATTTAAGGTATTACTTATAATTACCATAATTCATATTTTGTATAATAAAATTCTTATTGTTATCATTTACCATGGTGTTCTTGATCTCTAAATTTATTTGTTTTTCTATTTTTTTTTTTTTTTGTGAGATAATGCAAAATCTGTCATTGATGGATATTGCATTTGGGTTTGTTACATCTATTTATTGGGTTACTCTTATTTTAATATCCTAATATTAAGCTTTAAAGCATTCACATCTTATACATGCACATACTACAAGCCATAAAATCACTGTAACTGGATTAATCAATGTCATTTTCCCGGGTTGTACAATAAATATTTGGCTTACATGGCGCTCATTCTCCTCATTATCAAATTATAAATGTTTGCAATTAGATTTATATATGATCATGATGCCATCATTTACATTATATTTATTTATTTATTCCGTTACAGTTTTTGGCTTGCTCAGTTCATGGGCTTGATAATAATTTAATGCCCTGAGGGTAGATATGCTCTTACATTTATTTAATCCATTACAATAAATAAGAAAATATTTTAATGTTATATATTTTAAGTTGGGAAAAGAGTTTTGTTACATAACTATTTAAAGCACCATGTATCGAAATTTGTTTTACAGGAGCACTAATTTCTGCATGCACACTTTTTGTCTTTTAGGATGTACCACTGATTTTTCAGACTCATTTCTTCATTCTTTGAAGGATTTTGGTAGTTGTTACAGTTTCATGCTGAGGTAGTCTTTGCTAATACATTAATCTTTCAAGTCCTATTTATTTATTGATTTTTCATCAAACATCACTGTCATTTCTGAATTTTAGTGGAGCAGTTTGCTTATCAAATAAAATATACAATAATAGGAATATCTACTTGAATGTTTCAACTTTCATTTAACAACTTCTTTTACACTATTCATTTACATTTACTTATAATCAAGTCTATTATTCTGTGTATATGTAGATATATTATATAAAACTAGACTTCACATATGAAAATTCTTTTCACCTTAATGATCATCATTAATTTGCATTCATAAATTCAATAAATAAACAACTATTTGTTATAATGATTTTTTTTTAAAAAAATATGAATTTTTTTTTACTGTATCTGCTACTTTATTTAAAAAGTAGTGGTTAAATTTATAATCCTTTTAACATTATTGGATGCTGATATTATGAAAGAAATATTATTTTTATAAAATAAAATGACAAACTTTACTCCAAGAAAAAGATACTAGACACCTCATTGTACAATTAAAAACAAATTTTGATATTATATCATAATAAAATTTTAAAAATATGAATTGCTTACTTAATTATTATTAAGTTTTTTTTTTGTAATATAATCTGTAGTAAGTTTTCATCACAAGCATAAACAATCTAAAACATTCGATTACTTATTCAATACATAATAAAAAATAAACTTTGATCAGTATGTAATAAAATACAGTAAAGATAAGTTGAGAAATATGATTTGGCTTAGCTAATTTTTATTTTTATTTAGTAGACTCATAATAAACTCTGCAATAGATATTCTAACACACCCAAGACAAACAAAGTTTTAATCGTAAATGCAAATAATTTTCACAGAAAAAAAAATACTAATTTTATTTAGTACATAATTAAAAATTCATTATCATTATATGCAGTAAAAAAAAAGTGCACTAAAAATACTTATGGAAAATTTGTATATTATTTAAAGCACAATTTAGTTAATCTAATTTTTATTTAGTATTCTCATAATAATAAAAATTTTACTTTCCCCAAAATACAAATATCTGTTGTCATAATCATAAACAATCCCAATAAAAATTTTTTTTATCCAATATGTAAATAAAAATAAACAATTTTTTATATAATAATCAGTATCTAAAATATGATTAACTACTGATATAATTTTTACTTGCTGAAAATCTGTTTTTATTTTCTATTATCATATTATAACATGAAGTATAAACTCATTTAAATATTTAATGAACGTTAAGGCAATCAAATTTAATCACTGGTTATTTAAATGCAAATTGGGGCAGTGCATAATGTTTACTTACTATTTTTTTGCTAGAAACTCAAAAATACTTTCAATTAGCCAACCTAATGTTAAGTCTACATTTGGGTTCAAAACCTTATAGTGTTATTAAAATTTTAAATATTTAGCTCAAATTGCAGAATGAAAATAAAAGATAGTCTGTGAATAAGTTCAGATAAATTGAAAAACATCTAATAATAATGGATTTACTCATTGCTTATGTTTAAGCTTTTTTTTTTTTTAGCAAAAAAAATTAATTATTGCTGCAATTTTAATTATTAGATAATTGCACATAACCAAATATGACAAAAATGTTATATATACACATACATACACACATGCACACATATGAAATTCTTCTTAAAAACAGTTTGAGTTAGTTGGCATCAAAAATATTATGGTAAACAGCATATCTAACCATTGTTGAGAAAAACTTGACATTGTTTTACCACTCTTTTAGCATAATTTATTGTTCATTCAATTATAGAATTATTTCTTAAACATTAATGAATTTTTAAGTCATTAAAATATATATACATACACATATATCATATGAATCATGATCCAGCCTTTTTTTTTACAAATTGTTTAGTGTTGACATATGTGCTTTCCATATCTGTTTGTTTTGCCAAGGACTTGATGTTTGTTGGATTTTCTGCTTGGTTTTCTGATATTTTGGATATCATTTACACAAAAAGCCACAAGTACATTAAGCAAAATAACAACAAACAACTGTTATAACACCTACACAAAATCATAAATTGTATATTCTTTCCAAATCAAAAAAAAAAGAATTATTATTTTTTTTGACACTTGTTTATTGGTATATTACAGATTTATTATTATTATTCAGGTGTTTTAATATTATTTTATAATCATTGTGTTAATACTTTATCTTGCCACAAATATAATTGTATGTCTATCTCTTTTATCCCTCCTTTTTTATTTAGTAATTTTTAAAGTAACATTTTAAATTATTGTCTAATCTCCATTTTTCCACTATCAATTTGTCTTCTAAGTCTTCTTCACCCCATAGACATTACAACTTATCATTTCCCCAGAGCTTGTAACATTTTTAAATTATTTTCAATATTTTAAGTATTTAATCTGATTTAATTAGAATTAAAATCAAAATAAATGCTCAAATTGCTATGCACTAATAAAACAGAAAGAGATTTGAAATGAAGGATTTCTTTTAATTATGTAATAAAATCATTGAAGAAATCACATAACTTTAATTAACTTTCTAGCTATTAATGTATTTCAAAAATACCATTTTAAACAAAAAAAAAATATTTTTTTTTTTGTGAACATTATTAATATCCTTTGTTGTGCAGTGTTAAATGCATTTGGTGCCACCTCCATACCTTCAAGGTTTGAACCTGGAGTATTCATGTATATTACTAAATAATTTTCAAACAAATTGTGAATTTTTCAGTTAATGCTTATTTTTAACTATTATCAAATAGTGAGTAGAACTTTAAATTTAAGAATTGGAGATGAAAATGTCAAGTGCAGTTTTTGTACTTTATCTGTTAATTAGTACATTTTTATATACTTTTTAATCTTGCCAATATTAGTTTCAAGACCAGTAGTCCATGAGTTATAGTGCTCCTTTACTCGTGATAATTAAGCTACTGTCATAAGTGTTAATTAATGGATAAATGTTCAATTAAAGTATAGGGATTGTTTTTTTTTCCTTTTTGAATTAAATCAGCAAGTCATAAAGAAGACAGTGTAGCATTGAATTTATTAATGATCCAGAAAAAAAAACAGCATCTGTTTATTTATTTATTTTCAAACAATCTGTAAAACACACAATGCCATTGATATATACTTCCAATATTTGTCAACTCTGACGAAAATGTACTGACTAATCTTTGAATTGCAGTGACGTTTTAAGATTTTTTATAAATATTAAAATGCAGTGTGCTTCACTTTTACCATTGTTATATTTCTACTTTACTACATACATATATTTAAAATATGCATTAAGATTTTAAAGTGGAAGACATTTGAGATACTTTAAGATATATTTTGCTTCTAAACAAAGCTCTATAGTGGATAGTGTCACAACTAACAGATAATATACAATTTTAATTTTCAGTTGTTTAATAAGTAAAATAATGTGTTCAAGATGTCTTGACATTTGAATACTGATATGTGTTAGCATGATTATCTATCCAGCAATTTATACTTTTATATCGATTACTCTACCATTATGATAATTAATATAATAATACATTTTGTTTTATGTGTAATTTAAAATGATAAAATTATAGACAAGTATTTTTTTTTAACCTTTATATAATAAAATATTTATCTTTATTTTAGAAATAAACTCAGTTTTATTATAGCATAGAAATGATTATATAATTTTTTAGTTTTTAGAAATGTTTATATAGAATTACAAATAAATTGAATAAACAAAAACATAATAATGCTCATATTAGCAGAATGTTTTGCAACAGTATTTATTTATAATTCTTTTATATTTGTGATTATATATTGGACTGTATTTATGTATTGAATTATTACCATCATCTAATATTAAGTAGTGAAAGTCTTTAGAAAATTTAAACTTTATTTAAATATTCCAATTACTTTCAACTGATAGTAATACCACACAGGTTAGTATATGCACAATGTTTCAAGAGATATTATTCTCCTCTCTTCTTCAAGTGTTGATGGCCTGACCAGTGACAGTACTAGCATGGGAATCGAACACAGACCATTAGATTCTTGAGTATTGAATTTGAAGATAATGCTCTAACCAACTGAGCCATTCTGCCAAAGGCAAAAATTAGTAGAAATGTACCAATGAACATATGTTTAATTGGGAAAATACAAAAATATTGGATAGAGAGGAAAAGGTACAGAGAAGAAAATTCAAAGAAATAGTGAATAATCTCCAATCTAGTGTGACTATACATAATGTAGTGTATACATAATGTGTGGAAACACTAGTCAACTTTGCTCTTAGGAAAAGGTGAAGAAATCACGAGGAACATTGTAGATAAGCATATCAAATTTTCTACTGATTGTTGCCTTTGGCAGGATAGCACAATTGGTTAGAGGATTACCTGAATATTCAAATATCCGAGGGTCCAGGTTTGATCTCCATACTAGTACTATCACTGATCAGGCCAGCAGCACCTGAAGAAAAGAGAACAATCTCTCTCAAAACATTGTGCATGTATTAACCTGTATGCTATTACTAGCAATTGAATGTAGTTGTAAGACATTCAATACTTAATATTGGATGATGGAAATAGTCCAATATATAAATACAACTAAAATACCATCATCCCAAACTTTCAGGAAAATACTAAGTATTTGGTATAGAGCCAATACTAGATCAAACTTTAAATTATGTCTAAAGTTGTCCAAAGTAAAAAAATCATTTAACTTTCTTATGTAAATGTAAATCTGAAGGGAAAGTTCCTATGGGTTTGAAACTAAAACCTCCAATTCCTTCCCAGAGAACTGAGAAAATTACCCAGAGAGCAAATGAAGCTTTGTTTAGAGAGAGAATAAATGCTCAAAGGTTTTCCAAGTATCAAACCATCATTCCATTAATAAAGTAGAATGTTTTCTAAAAAATAACCTTACTGATCAAGATTTCACAAGAGTTTCTCAGGCAGTAAGAAAACCATATTCTACATTGCATAGAGAAATAAAAGAATGCCAAAAGAAAAAACTTGCAAATCTATATGGGCCTATCAAAGGTCATAATATAACAAGCATTGTACCAGTTTCATCTGTTAATCTCCGTTCTAAACGTCTAATAGATGCTGAAATTTCTGTTCTCAAAAAAGGATTAAACTTTGCCATTATACATCTTATATCTCGTTATTAGATATAATGGCAACCACTGATGAATTCACTCAAAAATTGCCTTTAGAAGAAACAGAATTATACTGGAGAATAAAAACATTTCAGGAGTGACAAAAATTGAAGTCAAACATATTCTGTGATGAGAGGAAAACAATTAAATCTCTCAAAGTAGGTAAATCTATAATCATTCTCCCAGCTGACCAAAGCAATGTGATATGGGTACAACTGATTATGACAACAAAATATAAGAACTCTTCACTGCAGGCCAGAACAGAAAAGTGACAAAAAAAATCCAATACAGAGTTCTAAAATGAAGTTGCAAGCATTACTCAGAAAGCATTTTAAATATTTCAGCAAAATTCATCATCTTTATAGTCTACTTAAAATCCATAAGGATCATGTTCCATTAAGATCTATTGTTAGTTCTAGAAATTCACCTTGCTGAAATTTGTCAAGATTTCTTCTCAAAGTTCTTAGTCTTTTGAATACAAGACCCAGTCTTTTATCATGGATTTTAAACACGTAGAATTAATCAAGAACATAAAAATTGAAAGAACTGACACTAGTAAACTTTGATGTGATAAGTTTAAACACAAATGTGCCATGTGAAGAAGCATTGTCTATTGTAACATTCTGCATAATAACCTACTTTCAATACAAAACAGAATTCTTCCAAAAAAATCAAGGAAGGGCTGTGGACTCACTATTGTCACCCCTGATTAGCAATATTTACCTAGAAGAACTTGAGATCACAGCTATAAAGACTTTCCTATCCACATAAAGTTTGACTTCACTATGTTGAAGATACGTTTGTTGTATGGCCACATGATGAAGCATTACTACAAACGTTTTGAAACCACATCGTCAACAAATTCCCTTCATTTAAATTCACAATAGAATCAGATCAAAAACAAAAATTGGCATTCTTAGATGTTCTTGTGGCAAGAATCCATCGTGGTAAAATCAAACTACAGTTTATAGAAAGCCTACACATACAGGAAAATACTTAGCATACACATCCAACTACATCAGAAACACAAAACTTGGAGGTATACTATCGCTATGGAACAGAGAAAAAGAAGTTTGTTCAGAAACCAGCAATTTGAAAAAAGAAAGATCTATATAGAACAAATTCTTATGAATAACAGTTATCATTCAGCTGTTATTAAGAAAACCTTAACTATGCAGCAGAAAGAATCATCAAAAGAAAAAACAATTATTGGTACTGTGATGTAACCATATATTCCAAAGTTAGTAAATGAATTAATTACATTCAAAGATCAGCCTTTCAAGCTAATTGCACACGTGTCTTTTGCGAGTGTTAAATAATAAATGAAGTATTCATTTATTATTATTTAACACTCGCAAAAGGCTCATGTGAATTAGCTTGAAGGGCTGATCTTTGAATGTAATACAATTGTATACATGGCATCATATAAGAATAAATGCTTAGATGAATTAATGAAAATCTACAATTGATATGACATCAAAACAGCTTTCCATAGCCATACCACATTATGAGGAATTCTAATATCTATAAAGCCTAAAGTTGAAATACTGAAAAGCAAAAATTACATCTATGAAATATTTAAATGTGGAAGAATATATATTGGTAAGACCAGTCACCCAATTGAAAAGCAATTGCAAGAGCACAAACTGATGATTAGAAGAGAGAAACAGATGTGTCTGTGATAGGAGACAATGTATGTACTAGTGAACATATGATCAGTTGGGGAAATACAAAAATATTGTATAGAGAGGAAAAGATACAAAGAAGAAAATTCAAGAAGCTTCTCACATGGCAATGGTGGATAACCCTATAAGTCAACCTGGTGTGACTACACATAAATGTATGGAAACCACTAATTAATTTTGCTCATAGGAAAAAGTGAAGAAATCAGAAGGAACATCGTAGATAAATATATCAAATTTCTACTGATTATTACCTTGGAAAGATGGATCAGTTGGTTAGAGCATTACTTTAAAATTCAATATTCAAGAATCTATGGATCCAAGTTTGATTCTAATGCCAGTATTACTATCACTGATCAGGCCAGCTACACCTGAAGAAGAGGGAATAATGCCTCTCAAAACATTGTGTATGTTTTAACCTGTGTACTATTACTAGCAGTTGAATGTAGTTGGAAGAAGACATTCAATACTTAATATTAGATGATGGAAATAGTCCAATATATAAATTACAACTAAAATACTATCATCACAAACCTTCTGGAAAACAATATGTTGAGTCATTTGTTAAAGATTTTTAGACTATTTCAAACTTTAAATTTTTCAAATATGGTCATTTAGTAGTAATAGGTACAGATTAATATAACATGTTTTGAATTGTATTATTCTCTCTTTTTCTAGAGAATAGTAGCTTGATCAGCAATGTTACTAGCATTAGATTTATGAATATTGAATTTAAAGTGGTTCAATAAGCAACTAGTCTATTCTATCAAAGGCTGACATTCAGTAGAAATTTTATAGACATGTATGAAGATTTTCCTAATTTCTCCATTTTTAAGAAAGATTAATGAAGGCTTCCCAATATTATGAATTATCACATTAGGCTGACATATGAATTTATTTGCTATTGGCTTGTGAGAAGCTTTTTTTGTTTTCTGTCCAATAATTGTATTTTTTTCCATTTGAACATATATTTATTGGTACATATATGATCTGCTATTTTAGATTGTTAGACAAAAATATTGGACAGGTAGAAAAAAGTGTGCAAAAAAGAAATTTTAAGAATTTGTTCACATGACAATGATAAATGACCATATAAGTCAACTTAGGGTGATAATTCATAATATTTAGAAACTAATTCATTAACTTTGCCCTCAATGAAAAAATGAGAAAAATCAAAAGGATCCTCATAAATAAATATATAAAATTTCTATTGACTATTACCGTTGACAAAATAATCTAGTTGGTTAGAGGATCATCTTAAATCCAACATCATAAATCTAAAGCTCTCGGATTCAGTTCCCATCCTAATACTATCACTGGCCAGTCTAGTACCGCCTGAAGAAAAGAGAATAATACTACATAAAACATTAGATTATACCCTAACATGCATGCTATTATCAGACAATTAATTGCATTTGAAAAGTTTAAATAAAGTTTGAATTTTTTCTAATAACATTTAATGATTTATATTCCTCACAACAACCACTATAACCCATGTTTATGTAAGCTATTTAAAACAGTAGCAAACTCCATACAATAGTACCACCCAGTACAAACCATATTAATCAATGGATACCAAAAGGTTTCTGCATAAAATCCCTATCTAGTGCCTATTTATCTAAAATTCCTCAGATTAGTTTCTAGCTTGCGGCTTTCATCATTGAGAAGCCTTGGATCTGAGAGCACTGCATTTAGATCTTAAAATCTAATGCAACTCTCTATTAGCTATATTTTACCTTTTTAATTAACTATATATAAAGCAATAAGCTCAAATATAAACACTAATGTTTTCAATCCAAGCTAATTTGCTTATATAGTCATACAGATCTGAACTCAGTTCAATACCTATGCATTTGGTTTTTTAATAACCTGCCACCTTTTAGGCAAGATTGGTATCAAATCAACAGAACATCACACAACCACTATTTTCTATGCTTACACAAGCTGTTTATAAAAGTAGCAAACTCTCTAAACAGAAGTGTCTCCCAGTGCATAGGAAATAGTGATCATATAATGTTTTGGTTGGTTTGATACCAATCCTGCCTAAAGGATGATGGTGACTATGGTTATTAAAAAACTAAAGGTACCAAAATGTATAGATACTGAATTGGGTTCCGATTTATGTCACTATATAAACAAATTAGCATGGAATGAAAACATTATTATTTCATTTGGACTCATTGCTTTATAATTAACAAAAAAGATAAAAGGTGGCTGCTAGAGGATTGCATAAGATTCTAATATATAGATACAGTGTTTTCTGATCCAAGGCTCTTCACTAATGAAAATCACCAACCAGAAACTAGTCTGAGGATAATGGATGAGTAGGCACTAGATAGGGATTGTATGCACACTAATTTATGGAAAATTTGCTACTGTTATAAACAATTAATATTAATTAAATGATAGAAATAATGCAACATATAATTACTATTAAAATGCCATCATCACAAATTTTCAGAAAGTTCCTTTTATTTTATCTATAAGTAAAAAGTAATTTTAAATAATTTCCTTGGCTAACCTTCAACAGAAAAATTCATCAGCTGCTTAGTCAGCAGACAATTGGTGAAGTATTTTTTTTATCATTTATATCCATATCTATTATAACTATTAATCAGGTAGCTGATTTGTTAAGGATTGTCTATCTAAAAAGATTTCTTAAAACTTATTATAGCTTGTTATGAAGTACTACTTCTAAAAACATTTGCTGAATATAAACAGTGACAGTATCCCCACACAATTTATACTTTCTATATTTTGAATATTAATAATTACTTTACATAGTTTATATTATAAAAATAATTCATCATATAAATATGATGTCCTATTTATCAATATTGCTACTATGTATGCTCATAATAAACAAACTGTAAGTAAAATACAACTCAACAACTGAAATGCTGTAAAATTGCTTTTATGCACCATTATATATAAATAGTCTAGCTGAGTTTTATCTGTTTTATAAGATATTGTATGGTTGCCACATGTAACACTTATAATATTGTATATTCTCCTTAAATTAGGGTGTGATTTTTATAATCTGTACATAATGAATATCCCCCTCAATTCTCATTAGTATGTAAATTCACCTTTAATTTTCATTTTGATCTTGATCCAATTTATTATTCAATACTTACATTATTTATAATTGACAACTCCCCTTTTATTATGCTATGATTATGATATTATATGGTATTGAAAGTACTTAGCTTTAAATAAATTCTTTTATATTTTGGACCCAAACCTGTTTAGCCATTAAATGTTTTAACATTTGCTTATTCATTGCATTATTACAGCTTTACAAGCTTTAATATCCACTATAGGTAATGTAATATTCTTATGTTTGCTATATCTTTACTAAAACTGTTATATTCTAATTGTTAATGTTTAACTTCTTTATCTTACACCCATTCAAATTATATGACAAATTTAAATCTTTTCTCTACTTTTTAGTGTTTCTTTGTCTCTGGAAAATTCCCGTTACCTGTAAATAATAAATTTCTTTTTCTACCGATATCAGAGATATTTTTGCCTTCTATGGTATTGTTTTGATACCATTGTATTTATTTCATCACATATATTTAATTCTAATAATATTTTTTCTTTTTATTTGTTTATTCATCCATCCTCCTATTCAGTTTTTTATCACATATATGTGTAATATTCTATTGGAAAGTTCACAATTTTTGTATAGGTATTTTGAAATGTTATGTAATTCCCTTGCATATTTTATTGACTATTCTAACTAATTTGTCTTCCAGTTAATCCATTAAAAATTATTTTAGTATTTCTATTCTAATCTATAACATATTGAATTTGCTTTTAGCATTTCTTATATGAAATACTGATTATTCCATTTAATATTTGTAGCTTCATGTCTACCCACATTCCTTTCAAATGTATGTCTTCCCACTTGATTTTTGTATCTTCATGTAGATGTGTACTGCATCATTTCCGTAACTGATAACAGGTGCAGTCTTTCCTTTCCATAATTTTTTTTTTATATTTTTTAAAAGCAAGTACTGCCAAAATCTGCTCTTTTTTGTTATTAATTTTATTATACTTTTGTTTCATTCTGATATATGTTTTATTTTATGAGTAATTTTAATGTCTGAAAAAATGTATTCCTCCACATATCCTATTGCAGTTTTTATTTTTTATTTTTTTATTTTTTCTAATTTATTAATTATCATCATCTTGGATATTTTTTAATACTAAAATTTAATACACATTCTCTGTTCTTCTTTATGTATCTTATGTAATACGATGATTTTTTTATTAGCAAAAGAAATCATATCAACTCAAAAAATAATGTATATATATATCTAGATTTATGTTTTTCAGATTGTATTTTAATCTTAATTTTTTTAATTCCCTTAAAAATTATATGAACAGTACAGGCAATAAAGAGAAACTATTCTTGAAATTTACTTCATTTCTTGTCCTACTTAAAATTCATAATCCCCAAGAAATATGTATATACTTTTCATTAGATTCTTTCTTTGATAATTGCAATAAATCTTTTTTTCAAGATCATTTTATCATAATCTTTTTCAGTATCTAAAAAGACCAAAAATGCTTTCCTGCATAATTTGTATATAAATCATCTCTACAATATGAATCAGAACAAAATATGATCAGTTTTCCTATCAGTTTTAAAATATTCACAACAATATATGAAAAAGATTGCTACTTGCTATAAATTTTTCTTTTAAAAATTAACTGTTCATAGTTTTGCAATTTTCCAATTCTTTGTAATATTTCCATTTGCAATCCTACCAAAAGAATTCAAGATTTTAATTTTTAAATTATTTCACCCATCAAATCTCTAGATTTTTCTATTTTTAATTTTTTAAGTTTCATTGACTCATCTTCTGTAATTAAATTCTTTTTTAACTATGTTTCTATTACTAAAATCAGATTTATTTATTTTTATTTTTTAAAAAATTATTTTAATTAAAATTTTGGTAATTTCTATCCTGCCTATACATTATTACCTACTAATATTTCAATTTAATCTTTTCATCAAATCTATGTTTATATTTATTTCCCCAAAAAATTTTCTACTATTTTTAATTGTATTATTTATATATTTAATTAAATTTTTATGTTTTATCATTTTTTTCTTAATTTAATTTATTTTTGCTGTGTTTCTTTTTTCAAAGGTATATTTTCAACTTTTCATTCATTATAATAATATTTGCATTTAATTTTTTATTTTTTTACATTCTCTTTTTATCCCCCCCCCCCCCCATTCTATTAAAAATCAATTTTTATCTTAAGTTTATACATGTGTCAAAATTTCACAATCCATTATATTGCTAATTATCATTTTCTTTTCTAAAACTTCATATTTTTTAAAATTTAGCATTCATCATCATCATTAATAATTCAGTGCAGGATGAAGGTTTTCTAAATTTGATCCAGTTTTCTGATCTTTAGCTCTCATCTCCTCATCACGTCCTTATTTTATCTAAGCATCTCACATGTATTTTTTCTAGATCTTTTACAATATCTTGAAATTTAGTTTAAGATTTCAACTATTCATTTATTGTCATTCCACTTATTTTCTTAATTCTTTTAATAATTAATGTCAGTAATACCTGTTTGTTCTCTCACTCATATATTTTGCTTTTGATTCCTTCTTGGTAATCCTAACATGCTTCTCTCTATACTTCATTGACTGGTCTGAAGCTCTGTATTGTTCTTCTATTAAGTGTTCAAATCTTAGATCCATAAGTAAGAACTGATAAAACACATTTTTAAAAATTCTTTTCAAATACATAGGCATATTTTTTTTAATTTTTTTTTTTTTACCAAAAGCATTCTATCTAGGTTTAATTATATTATTAATTTCATTTATTATATTTGCATCTCATCAAGGCATTTGTAATAATTGTTAACTTCTTCTAATTCATTGTTTTCTTCTATTGAGAAAATTCATTGAACATCACTTGTTTTTTTAGCATTAATCTTTAGTTATGCTTTCTTCCTTTATCTGATTATTTGCAAAAACAATTATATCATGTACAAGATCTAGACAAATTAAATAATCTCCATTTACTTTAATCCCTTAGCTTTCTATTTTAATCCACAAAATGTCTTTTAACCTGATGTAAAAAGTTTTGGAAATCTTGAATCATCCCATCCTGCACCCTTTTAATACTAATATTTTTAGTATACTATGTAATTTAATCACTGCTGTTGACTTTTGATAAGTATTCTTCAGAATATGATTACCCTGGATCTACATCTTGATGATCCAATGCTTTAATCACTGAAAAAATGCTTATAGAATCAAATGACTTTTCTTAATCTGCAAATCCAAAACATAATAGCAACTCATATTTATTAGTCCTTTCTATAATTTCTCTCAATATACGTATGAAATCATTTTAAATTCAGCTTGGTCTTTTTGGTTACCTAAAATCAAATTTTTGTTGTAGCTAAGTTGTAAGTATCTTGCTAAAAATTTTGCATAAAACTAATAATTGATGTCAGTAATTAAGTCAATAAACATCACATGACCACCACCTCTGTTTTAAGTCTATAATTGCTATTATCATCTCTATCATCTCTTAAATATTATTAGTACTGCATTCTTCCAGTCATCTGGTATATCTTTATCATTTATACATTTGATATATAACTTTTGACATCAATTTTTCTATTTTATCACCTGCTTTTAAAATATTGATTATAATTCCATTATTACCTGGAGTTTTCTCTCCTTTATAGATTTAATTGCACATCTCATTTCTTCACATAAAGCCCACACATTTTATGATATCATTTTTCTTTTTAGTAATAGTTCCATCTTTTCTTTTTATTGGAGAAATAAGTTTCTTCCTAATCCCAAGATATTATTTTACACTTTGGATAATTTATTCTCTTTTATAGCTTTTCTTGCTAATTCACAATTATATTTTCTTATATCTTTATAAACTCTTTTTGAACTATTTTACAAAATTCTAGATACTCAACTCTTCTTTATGGATCATTTTTACATATTTTTATATTCCTTCTTTTCTTCATAAAGTATCTTGTCTCAATAGAAATTTTACTGATCATTTGCTGCTTTTTATCCCAGCTATCTTTGCTGTGGTTATTAGTAGTGTATCAGTGACTATCTTATTGATTTCATTCAAATCTGAAACATTTTCAAAATCTGTTAATATCTTAAAATGTTCTGACACTTTTAATTTACTTCACTGAATTCTTTCAAAAGGTTAGGAATATCAATTGTGAATACTTTTTTTGTTGTTGATATTTTTGTCTTTCTAATTTTGCCATAACACATATCTTGCACCTCACTAATCAATGATAACTTCATGTGTTAAATTTATTAAGAACAATACAATATCATATTTTCTATTAATGAAAAATATCTAATTTATTAATTAAATTCATTGAATTGTTTCTGAAATTTAGCAATATCATTTGTGAATACTTTTTTAAAATTATTTTTATCTTTCTAGTTTTGCAGTATCATGTATCTTACATCTTGCTAATCATAATCACTCCCTGAGTTGAATTTATTAAGAACATTACAATCTTGAAATACATATTTTCTATTAGTGAAAATATAATTCAATTTTACTTTATCTTTATTTGAATGTTTTCATTTTTATTTCTGTTTAGCGTTTTTCTTAAAGAAAGAATTCATAATATTTTTCATAATATAAAGTTTTTCTTTTTTCTGAAAACTTTATGAGTCTGTGTCTGCTCTCATTTTTATAACTATAACCAAATTATAACTTTCATCCTTCAGTTGTATTCCAATTCTAGCATTAAAGTCTCTCATAACAAATTTAAATGTTGTTTGTTCTGAAAAGCTATTGTACTTACATATAAAATGCACTACTTCTTCATTACAATAACTTATTGATATATAAATCTGAATAATCTGCATTGGTATCTTCCATTAAGATGAATAACTAATGTTGCCACTCTGTCTGACACACTATCAACCTCCACAGTATTGTTTTTCCATTTTTATTTATAATGAATCATCCAGTTGTACTTCCTATATTTGTATTTTGTAGTATAGATACATCTACTTTTTAAATCAGTTGTTTCTTTACCTTTTTTTCTCATTTCACAGAGTGCAATTTCCATTAAACATTTGCAATCTTTCTTCATTTAAAAGTGATCTGCAATTATAATTTAAACAAAACGTTGCCATCAAATGGCAGCCTGGTTTCACAACCAAGGAATTCTTATCATCTTCCACCTTTAGCCACCATCTGTTGCTCTGGCTAATGACTTTACAGTCTCTTGAAAATAAGAGCCATAATTTAGCTTTGTCTGTTATGATTGAAAATATCTATTTTAAAAAAGTTCATTTAAACAAGATGCATAAATATACATGTTACATGAAGCATTTAAAAGTATATTAAGAATATTCAAAGAAAAAAAAGAAAAATGTAATTTTTTTTTTAATAAATGAAAAAGTCTTAGTTTAATAAATAAAGAGATTTTAGAATAAATCAAAAGTCTGTTTTTAATAAGCAAAGGAAAAAATAGAAGAGAGAAAAATATAATTAAAGTATGATGTAGTTTAAGAAATTTAATTAGATTTTTTATTTGAAAGGAAGGCTTGTTGTTCTTTTGAACTAAAAATATAAATTCCAAAATGTTACAAGGTATAATAATGGAAATAAAAGAAAACTCATGTAAAGGTAACTTGAGGGTTATAAAGTTATTTGGTGAAATAATTTAAAACTAAAAAATTAATTGTGAAGAAAGAAAAGAAAAAGAAGAGAATTATAGTATAAATCAGTGTTTCCCAACCTTTTTGGCTGGCATACCACTTGGTAGTACATCACGCTAAATTGTACCACTTTGTAAAAATGATTGTATTTCATGAAATTTGTTATTGCGAATGTGTTATTTTATTTGCACTATAAATATTATAGGGTGACCATGTATGTATTCACATCTCATAATGAGATAAATTACATTGAAACATGCCTAAACATCACGCCAGATTATAAACTCACTGAAATTATAAACTTACTGTAACATATTTATATGTATGTGTTTGTTCAAAGTTTCATATTTTTTTCCAAAATAATTTATTAAAGATTACATTATTACATTAAAGGTTATTTGGTACATATTTTTTTCAAAGTGTTTTCTCATTCCTTCATCTGGTTTTTCCGAATTTGAGTCTGTTTTCTCTTTTTTGGAGCATCTTGCTATTGGTTGGGCCATGGAGATGATAAATCCAGCATGTCCCAAGTCATGGTAAAAATAACCTCAGGGGTTATCAGGCTATCTCTTGTTCTTGTTTTCTTTATATTATTCAGCATGAAGTTAATGGGATTAAAATTTTGATGATTAAATACTAGCTTACATCTAGTAATCCACAATAGATGATCAAGAATTAATGAGAGTCTAATTTCTGGGTATGATCCTTTTCTGATATATTCTTTCAAATTAAATAATTTAGATTGATTTGCCTTGATCTGACTTATTATTTATCTACTATTTTGTCATATTTCGTTTACTAATAAATGGTTTTAATAAAAACACAAAATTATAAAAAACCAATTAATATATTTTCTTATCATAATCAATTATTTTTATAAAATAAATTTAATGAGATCTTTGTGCTTGTTTCGAACAACATAATTTTTTGAAATTTGGTGCAAAAGATGTGAGGTATATACCCTTAAGTTTACAGCTGCGTTCAATCTGTTTTGATACTTATTTTTTAAAAAAATATATGAAGAAAAAGCTCTTCCTACTAATTCCGTACTAGTAAACGGTAATAATAATTTAAGAGCTTTCTCAGAAAGTTGTTCATATTCTTTAATGTTTAACCAAAAATTAATTAGATTATGTCGTTTGAATTCTACTTGTAAAGTTCTGTCACATGATAACTCTATTAAATTTTTTTTATTCTTTATTGATAATGATGTAGCTTTTTCTAAATTTTCTGCATAGAAGGGGTTTGAAATACAATTATCATTTGTGTTTTCGGGTTTTGGAAAATATTCCATGAAAGATAATTTTAATCCTGTTAAGTGTGCTATTATATTTTCTCGTATATCTTGAGACAGACTAACCTTATTTTCAAACAAAAAAATATGTAGAGTTTCGAATACTTCCAGTTGATTGTTTTCGATACTTATATATACTACTGTTTCCAAAAATCTAATTTCTTAATCATACTTTCAATTTTATCATTAACATTAAAGATCGTTATCGACTGTACATATTAACAACTTTACTGTATAATATTATTAATTAAAATAATTTTTATGAATTATAGGAAAAAACATTTCTATGATATTTTTATGATTTAATTTTTTTTTATGTCCGCCATTATTGATTATTTTTTGTGTACCAGCAACTCGCATACCACCAGTGGTACGCGTACCACAGGTTGGGAAACACTGGTGTAAATGATTGTACAAAATTATTATTGAAAACTATTTAATTACAGAAAATTACCTAATCAAAGATCAAAATAATTTTGTAAATTGTCTAATCAGGAAGGGATTATGTTTTACTGGAAATCAGCAATGTACCCAACTAATTAGATAATCAGTACTATAATCAATGCAATTAAATAAATACATATTAAAAGAGTAAGTAATTAGAAGAAATTGAAAAGCTAATTAATGACATAGATAAGCTCAGACAATGAATTTGTCAAGAATGTAAATGTTACTAATTTTCTATTATATTCAGTTCTGTTGTTATTCATTCTACTATTAGAATTATTCTTCTGTTAATTTAATTCAATTGTGGCTAGTTATACTAACTTTGCTGACTCTTATTGAGATCAACCAGTTCATATTTAAGCAATGTATAACTATTTATGCAGAAGCTCTAACATCCCCATGCAGTGCCAAACTCATAAAGGAGTATCTATTCAAATTTAACCAACTAGTTCCTGTGATCCTATTCCTGCCATTGCTGAGTCATATACCCATATAGAAGAATATTTCTGAACAAGGCCACACAAATATATGCTGCCTGTGAAGAAAGAATTGACATGCAGTTGAAAGAAACTAGGAACTTGTTCAAGAATTCCAGCCATGAACTTTATAAACTTTCAAGAGGACAGGGTGATCATTCTAGAAAAAGCTATAGCAAAACTGTAAATATAAAAAATAGTCCCGATGTAAAATGATACAGGGATAAGATTTCATTCTTTTATAAACTTTCATAAAATTAGAAATAATTGAATTCTTACTAGCTATTTTAAATTGGACTCATCTATACTAAACAACTTTGTAATTAGATTGTTTAGTTTTCTTTTTATTATTGTTATAATGTTTTTGTAAATAAGTATTTTAAGTTGTTAGTTTGGGTTCTCTCTCTGTATTCATCGAATAGCATTTAATGAAAAAAAAATTGTCCATTGAACTATTTTTGTTTAAATATACATTATCTGATAGTCTAAGTTAGGTAAATTTCTTGTTCATGTAAGCTACCCATGGAATCAAGCACTTGAGGCATTTAATATCTTTCATAGGTATACCAGTCAAATTGTCTGGATGGCACCTGGTGTTTTCTCCCTGTATAAAAAAGTATTCGCAGGAGAGGTATTTTGCTTCTAGAAGTTATGGAGCAACTGCAATGGTCTTGAAAGGTGGCTGTGGTTTGTATATTTGTAGACAATCTCAGTCTGGTCATTGGTATGGTAAATATGTAAAAACATTGATCAAATTAACTCCTCTTCTTGTGTAATGATGTTTTAAATTTATAAAATTATTATTGTTAAAATTTAAAAGTAATAAAAAGTAACTATATGTGCATTATAATACATTCATTCTGACTTCAAGAATATTCCAACTTATATTTTAGTTAAGAGCTGTCAATCAAATAAGAAAAAAAGATCATGGCATTTCTTGATCTTAAACTTGGAGGTAAAAAATGAAACTGACCATGCTGGCTAATATGTATTTTTAATAAGCCATTCAGTTTGTAAACTATTTGAACAATTTATTCATTATTTTTATTTTGCTTTATTGAACCTCCTTATTTCAATTTCCTTTAATAAAAAAATTACGAATACTAGAACATTTTTTTTCTCATCTAAAACTTTTAATTCTTTGTAACTTTTCTATGTTTGTTTTTGCTCATTAATATATAATATCAATATATTTCTTGATTATGTCATATCATTTCCATATTATTATAATAAGTTAGCTATTGCAGATTAATATTTTAACTAAACAAATAACATTAAGTTTCCCATTTTTATTATAATAGCAATTTTCTCTACATAAAATATTACTATTCCATGTATCTTTTTTATACAGTGTTAATACCCTCTCTTATCCACCTATATATATTTTAATTCAAAATAATGATTTTCTTCCCTCATGGATTATATGAATCCAATTAATTATTCACATGTTTGGAAAATATGTTCTTTGCAATTTTTTTTAACAGTAAAAACAATTTTCTCTTTTCACATCATTTGTTTTATTTAAACCTTTTCATTTCAAAATTGGTTCTTCTTCATTCCTTCCATTTTTCAGTTTTTCTTCACTTTGCATATTTAAAAACCTAATCCTTATATTTAATGTTTTTTTTTTCATTTATATACTTTAATTTTTCCATTTTGATTTGTTTTTTTCTTTTTTTTTTACAAGCATTTTCATCTCATGTTTTTATAACTGGTCGAGAGGTCAGTGACAGCTGCTTTACAAGCAGTTGTCCCGGATTAGTGGGTTCGCTTCCCGGCTGATGCTGTGACACATGAGAAAAAAACTATTTTTTCCCTCTCTTTTCTTAATTAGCTTTTTTAATGTAATTTTTTCTCCAAAAATAAGTCTGATTAAAGTTAAATACAATTCATCTCTTTTAAATGAACTTTTAATACATATATATATATATATTGTAAGGGTAGCTTACACTCCTATTGAAACCACCCTTTATCCATACCACTAAATCAAACTCAGTTAAGACTTAATCTTAGCTAACAGGTGGTTGAATATGCACTATCATTGGTTTTTGTAAACATATATATATATACACGATTAATGTTTGCTTTATTAAGTACTAAATTAAACAAATGCTACAATGAATTAATTTCCCTTGTTTAATGAGAAATAAAAACTCAGTTAAAGAAATCCTTCCTATATATATTGAGTCGGATAGTTTATCCGATTCAATGGTTTCACTGCCAAAAATAAAACCAACTTTTATTTCCATTAAATTCTAAAGTTTAAAACTATTTAAAAGTTGGTTATGTTTAAAATATGTCATTTTATTTTTTTAAAATTTGATTTCTAAAATAGTTTTCTTTTGTTGTTTGTTTTTTTTTTTTTGTCAAATTGATTAAAAGCAAGCAACTTTTTAATCATATTCCTGTTTCTTTTATTTTAGTTATAATCCATTTTTAGTTTAATTTTAAAAGATGAGATTTAATTTTGTCTTGTTGTTTTCCTATAATTCCTGGTTAGAATTCTTATGTAAGGTTGAGTGGGAGATAAAGATTTGCCCTGAGCTAAGGCTTATAATTGAAAAACAAGAAAGGTTATATGGGAGATAGTGTGAGGTATAAATAACCCCAAAAATTTCAGACATTTTACATTATTCTTGGCTAGAACAAGCTATTCAGAGTGATTGATTCAGCTTCCTATAATTCCACCATTTGCTTATATTAATTAGCCTGCTAAGCTTTGTACTGTTTGGCAGTTTGGACATTTAATTTCTTTTCAAAATTTGCTGTTAATAAAAGATTTTGTTTCTTAAAGATGTCAAAATTCACTGCTATACGTATTCTAATCTACAACATGCCTTGTTAACTTACCTAAGGATAGACCTCTGATTTCACGCTGTTCTTTCATCATGCCATGAAAGTCTGAAGTAAAAAGGATCCCAAAATATATGCCTCTATGCTTGCTGCTGTGAAGAAATGAAGATACCTGAAAATTGGAACTTAAAATAAAAGTGTGCACCTTGAAAAACTTGGGGGACTGCTTTACCGTAAGGTAAAAATATTTCTTATTCTTTCCAGGATATATAAATCTTTTAATTAAATCTCCACTCAATCTAAAAATAAATCTGTAGTTTTAATAATTATTTAATCTCTTAATTATTATGTTTTTGCTTTTCATTGTATTTATAGTGTGCCTTGGAATCTTAGTTTTAGGATTCCAAGTTTTCTTTCAATTTTATTTATCAGAGCATGTACTGGGAATCTAGTTTGTAAAGTTATTTGTAATTCTAATTATTTCACTTTCTGATAAATGCTTGGGCAGACATAAATGGTTTTAAAATTACTTACCTGTCTCCTATTGAAACTTTTAATTATTATTACTCAGCTTAGTTTGGGCCAGTCATTTAGTTGGTGATTCACCCATATTATATGTCTGTTTTCCTTAAATCAGAGATTTAATGTTTTATTAATTTTACATCATTTATACCGGAGTATTTTCTAATTTTACCATTTCATTAAATTGGAGATTTATGTTTTCTCCATTTTATAATTAATATTCCCTCATATTCATTTACCATTTTTGTGTTCTTGCAATGTAATTAACCATGGCGATCTTAAACATGAATGTTCCATGCAGGAGTTCTGCAGACATTATGACATCATTAGGATGCCCAAAAATTGTGATCAGTTATCAATGAATTTAGCCATATTTTTTTGGAGATACCATGAGTGATAGAGGGATTCCAATGAAGGATTAAATTGTTATATGATCAACCATTTCAATCCAAATCATACTCTATTCCATACCAGTATTGAGAAGAGATATCCAAGCAGATTAACAAACTGCTGAATTGAAGGATCATTTCCAAATGCTCTTCATCTTACTGTAACCCAGTTATAATTGTGAAGAAGATAGGTTGATGAGATTTTTGTTTGGATGCTAGGCAACTAAACAAAATTACTGTCCCTGACAGGAACATTCCACCACCCATGCACAAATTATTCGTGAGATTTGGAAACAAGAGTGTGTTGTCCACTTTTGATCTAACCTTCAGTTATTAGCAGATTGAACATCATCTAGAAGATCACCAATACACTGCCTTCTGATATGAAGGTTTTACATATCAGTTTAATAGGATGCCTTTTAGATTGATCAATAGTAATGCTGGTTTGATAAGATGTTTAGATAAAACTCTATCTCCCCTGAGGTTAAACATATAGCAACTATTTATGTGGATGGTGTAATAATTGCATCTGCCATGATTGAACATCTTATTTTTTATGGAGTGCTACAAAAAAGGGATCAAAATCAACCTCAAGATGAGTACGTTAGTTTGCAATCAGGTAGTCTTCTTAGGTCATATCATGGGTTGCAATGGGATAAGGCCTGATCCAGAGATCAGTGCCAATTAAAACTCTCTTAATGCCACTAACAGAAAGCAAATTAGATTATTTTTACGCTTATGAAATTTTTACAATAATTTCTACCAGAAATCCTCTGACTACATGGAACCATTGCTAAAGCTTATTAGGAAAGATAAGTGGAACTGGATGGATGAACAGGACAAGGCATTCGTAAATATTAAAACAGGGTTCTTAGAGAAAACCATGTTAGCCTTCCCTGATTTTATCATTGTCCAAATAGACAGTAGTGGTTACAGATTAGGGGGTAATGCTATCCCAGATTCAGGAAGATGGCCAGACTGGAGTCCTCTATTTTATCAGCAGGATTCTGAAGGGTCCTGAAATAAATTAGTTACCGAGAAGGAAGCCCTAGCAATAGTGTGAGCCTTCCAAAAATTTTGACAGATGCTTCTAAGATCAGAGGTGATAGTGACAGAACACAAAAGCCTTGAATTCCTGAATCACAGCTACCTGATGAAGTCATCTAGTCAGATGGAGTCTGCTGTTACAGGAATTCAATTACACAGAACAATACTGTAAGGGATTCGAGAATATTGTGGCCGATGTGCTTAGTCGAAACCCATGTAAGTCAGAATGGAACCACTTATCGGTAGATAACTCTTACGTTACAAATGTCAATATAATGGCTGATAGTAATGGTAGAGAACGATTTGGAGAACCTACCCCAATTTCAATTTAAGGACCCCTAGATTTAAACCCAATCATGAAAGTTTTAAAAGAAGACAAAGTTTTGAAGTGAAGGGTAGTAGTACCTAAAACATTGCGTACCCCACTCATAAAGTATATCCACTGTTTGTACAGACACTATGGTGCCCATAAAACAGAACATACCTTGAATCACTTTGAGATTGTCTAGTATGCTTACAAGCCAAACCAGTGAACAAAAATTACTATAACATGCTAAAATCCATCATACCTAAAAGATCAAACAAGATCCTAGTGATCGATTATTATGGGCCACTGTTCCCATTTAATAAACATAAATATCTATTGGTCACTTATGATCTCGTTTCTAAGTACGTTTCTGCTTACTCAATACCCCAAGCTAATACTAGACATCCCATGAAAATACCCAAGCTAATACTAGATATCCCATGAAAGTATTAGACACCCTCCAATTCATTATGATAGGAAAGCCTAAGACAATCTTAACAGACCATGGTACACCTTTTCTATGTAAAAAATCGAAAAAATGGGTGGACCAATCTCAAATAAGACACATGCTCATGTGCTTAGAAATCCATAGTCTAACCTTTGCGAATGTGTGATGCGGGAGTTCAGACATTTGTTCAGTACTTACCTAGAGGATGAGCATAAGGGGTGGGTAAAGCAAATAGAATGTGTAGTCAGTTACATTAATTGGAGTGTAAATGAATCTACTGGATTCACACCCATTGGACTACACTTCAACCAACCTATACCTACATTATTTACTAAGTATCATGGTTAAACATACTCAAAGTGACATAAAGAGTAATAAATAAAAAGCATATAGACAGCTAATGGATAAGGCTGAACAAAGGAACAAAAACAAGGAGTACATACAACTTTGAGATAGGAGATACAGTTTATCAATATGCCCATCTGAGTAAACCAATGGAAAATAAATATCAAAAATTTTATCACCCATATGGAGGACCATTCACTATTGTGAAACAATCAGGTCTGAACATATTTTGGATAGATGTAGAAGGGGGAAATAGGGGTACATATAATGCCCGCATTTTGAAGCCATATTTTGGTCAGTTGGGATGACCATGTAACTAACATACTTGACTTACACACAAGTTAAAAGATAGGCATGAGCTTTAGTTGAAGCAAGAAGAAAAAAGGAGATCCCAGAAAAATGTGATCATTAATTTGTGATGAGAGTATACCCAGGTAAGTACAAAAGCAATTACTGAGATACTTTAGAGCCAACTGAGATGTAGGAGTTGATCCATACAGAATGATCGACACTCCTATATTTCAGAGAGCTTTGTATAATTGATGATGCTAAAAAGGAAGATTAATGAAAATAAAAGGTATATATATATATATATATTTAATGCATTTTTTTTTATATATAGAAGGGTCACTAATAATTTTTTTTTAAATTTCAAGATTAGGTTCAACTTCTGTAAACCTAAAAGAGTTTATGATCTAAACTCCCATGTTTCTGATGACCAAGGAGTCATGTGGATCGATTATATAGATGCATTAGTATAAAATGAATTATAAAAATGGTTTTAATCAAAAAAATCTATTATATTGACTTTTATATTACATATTTAGATAGTGACCTCATCGTTATTTGTGATAACTGGCTAGTCTTTAGGTTTATATAGAAGATAAAAAGAATGGTCAGAATTGTGTTAGATAAAATTAAAAAGCATAAAATAAGCAATACAAAAAAAAAAAGCTAAGAGATATATGAATTTCTAGATTCAGATTTTTAATTAGAAATATCCAAACTATACAAGAAATGTTTGACAATTGATAAAATAACACAGAAAAAATATTGGAATTAAAATAGTAAATGCATTTGATTAGAAAATTTGGAGAAAAAAAAAGCCTGCTGCTTGAGACAATACACATATATATATATATGTGAATTTTTTTGCAAAATGAATTTTAAGCTCCCACATTTTTAATGGTAATAATTATATTAGAGTCTTTTGCACATAAAACTGATCTTGATAGAAGCCTGATACAAATGCTATTATATTGCAGAATATAAAAATTAATTCTCCACATTTATGTTAATAATCTCTAATTTGATATTTTGTAATAATCAGGAAATATTTATTTGATCTATTATAGAGTTGTGATTTTGAAATTACAATATTAGGAAACCTTTTTATACTTGATTTACAAATGTTAAATTTTTTGCACTTACAACTTTGATACCAATTACTTTAGATACATATATTAATAATTATTACTTTATTAAACTAGAGATTATGCCTAGTTCAGATATAAATTTTAAATCTCAGTTAAACAATAGTACATCTTTTTAAAAAAAATTATATATAAACACATGAAGTAACTTCATCTCTGTAACATTCTAAAAAAAAAACGATTTAGTATTAATAGAGCAATTTTACTATCTTTAAAACCTTAGATTGTCTAGTTTTATACCAAACAAAGCATCAATATGATTTCCTCTGCATACTTTCAACATATGGATTAATGAATAGTACTTTTATTTTGTTTATTCTTTTCCAAAATTATTATAAATTTAAATATTTAAATATGGTATTGCCATCTAATGTTCATTGATTAATCAAACTTGCATGCAATATAGGTAGATCTGGAAGAGCATAATCGTTCCTAGATGCAAAAGCATATTAAATTGTTACCACATTTTTGATGCTTTAATATAGTAAATAAACATATTATTTTTAAAAGAAATTCAAAAAGTAATAAGCTTTTAAAAAAAATCTATTGTTTAAATTTGACATTTTCCACCCTATATTAGAAATAACATTATTAATAGGAAAATCCTGCTGATTGAAATATTTTTCCTTTTTTAGTTTCTTTTCTTTTTATCTCTCTCTTTTTTACTTTTTAAAATATATATTTATTCCACTATTGTAACCTTTTGAATGACTTAAATGTCACCATTTTCTATTCTCAGATTGAATGAATAGAACTAACTGTTGAGTTCAGTTTGCTACTTGGATGAGCAAATAGTACATTTCCTCCCAAACACCTATCATAAGATTATTTAGTATGTTCATCTAGTATTTTTATAATAGTTTAATCAGTTTTCTTATTTGCATCAGTATATTAGTTTTCACATTTCCTTTTTTCTCTCTCTCTCTTTTTTTTTTTTAAAAAAAAAAAACCTAGACCATGAATCTTCTGTAATATGTAAAAGAATTTTAATTTGTATCAATTTACAGATGTGATGAGAGTTGTAGGATTGCCTAGTAATACACCTGGGCAGATGCCAGATGGGCTTTTAACCAAGTGGATCACTTGTTTTAGAGTGCATTGGCTTTAATGTAAAAACTATCTAAAGTTGAGATTATTGCTTTTGAAATACTTTCTCAGTTTAAGGATTTATATTTCTTGGCATTTTAAAATTAAATGAATTTGTATTTTCATAAATTTAATTTCAATGCAATGCTTAGAAAATATTAAAGCATCTTTTTTTATATATAGTTGGCTTTGAATATTGTTTTTTATTATTATTATTATTTTAGTTTGTGTATAATCTTTAATTATATAGCTACATTTTTAATAAAGCTATTTTGGAGTACAGGTCAGTTTTCAACCACACTGGCTGCATATTGATTAGAAACCAAATGGAATATTAAATTTTTTCATCTAAATTATATAAGGAGTGAATAGGAATTGGTAATTTCTTAACCAAATAATAATATATATATATTCATAAAAAACAATTGCAAATTCACAGAAAATTACTATTTATACATATAATAAGTAATAATTTTAGTCTTTCGAAGATATGTAACCAACAGGCTAAATGATAGGCTATATCTTATATAGAATTAATGCAAAATTGAATGGTTATATATATGTAGAGTCTCTTAAATTCAGTAAACAAATTTATATTTCTTATCCAGTAACAAATATATGGTCGTCATAATTCACAACATTAATTATATGCTTCAATAATGAATTATTATAAAAACATTCAATATTTGATTTATCTCCATGTATATACTGCAAATTGTCAAAATTTTATCTCATTGTGATTTTAAAAAATAGACTACATGCTACATTTAATACTCCTGATTTGGGGGGGGGGGGTGTTCTCAGAGCTCTCCTGATAAAATGTATGATATTTTTCATGAACACAATACTGATCTTCCAAGTCTCATCTATTTTTTATTTGTTTGTTTTTTACACTACGTTCATTTTTGTGCATTCAGTATCAAAAAATATAATTTGACAAGTTGGTTAAAAGATGAAACTTTTACAATAAGGTTTGCGAATAAACTCAAAAAAGAGCAAAGAAAAGATTTATATAACCTTATTTAATGTCCACCAGTTATCTCTCTTTATATTAAATATGAATTTATTTTTGCTTTTGAATACATATTTAATACATTTTTTAATAATGTGTTCATTATAAATTCTATGCTTATTATTATATAAAATTAATATAATATTTAAAAAAAATATAATTATGTGTATTGTCTGTGAAGGTGTAAAATTTATGATAAAATCTAGAAGTGAAGAAAGCACCTGGAAGTGATGGAATATTAATAAATATTGTAAAAGACACAGGTGAAGAAAACTACATATAGAATGTTTAACTAATAAAGATTACCAGGTAATTAGAAAATGCAGTTGTGATATTGATATTTAACGAGTTAAAAAGAAGGCATCAGTATTATTAGTTCTTTATAAAAATTTTATTCTGTTCATTATGAATCATTTACAAAAAAAAGTTTAATTCAAGAGAATAATCTGGCTTTAAAAGTGGTTATACCACTGTGAGTCACATCAAACATTAAAATAATTTTTGAAAAGACCAATAAATGTGATTTCTATTTTATATTGATATTCTTATTAGTTTTGGATTATGAAAATATAGCCCTAAGATATCAAATGTTTAAAAATATTTATTAAATCACAACAGCAGTGATTAGATTATATGATAGCACTAGGAAGATTAATATTGATGAATATGCTACAGAATGAATCCATCTCTCCACAACATTTTCAACAGTTGTAAGGAAGTACATGTAATTAAAGGTTTAAAATGAGAGAATATAAAGGGATAAAAATATCAATGGAGATTACATGTCTTCTAGAATTTCAAATGATGTGCTTACTTTTATAAATAATGTTATCAGATGAAAACAAAAAGTAAGACAAAATAAATGCTAAAAAAAAAGCAACTAAAGAATATATTCAATAGCTTTTCAAAAAGAAAATATAAACTAATAATAAAGGATTTTATGAATTATCAATTCTCTTCATCTTAATTCATCTTATTAAAAATTGATTTTCGTTTTTGCTGAAGTAAAGTCAGTATTTAAAAGAAGTATGCACGTGTGCTTGAAAAATAAGTTTTTTAATGAATATGCTTTAGCAGCCAATTTAAAAGCACTTTGGGTACCATGCAACAGATAGATTTATATTGGGACTTAGGTAAACTACATGAATGAAAGATCAAACAATCATCCCCAATATCACTGAAAGAATTAAAAAACTAAATTAGATCTAGTCTAAACATGTTGCTAGAAAAGATGACAATAGAAAGATAGCTGAAATCTTAAATGGGTTCAAAGAAAATGTAAGATCTAAACTACAAACATGTGGGATAGATGGATGACATAAGAAAATATTATGTTTAAACTCAAGAGAGGCTTTCATTCTACAGTGAATTAATCAGCTTGAAAATGATAATGGTCATTTATGTGCCAGTAGTTTTTAATCTCTGGTCTCCATATATTTTTTGGATGGGTAGCTATATGTCATGTGATATCTTTGTCTACTACAGTGAGCAAAAATAGCAATAACTGATTTGTTTATTACAATAGTGAATTCTGTTTTCTTAAACATTGCAATTTAGTCTGTATTTCATCTAGATATTATTTAATGTAATCTGCCAAAGTTTTTTTGTCTTCTTTTTGTATTTAATTTTCAAGAGCACAATTTAGATTTTTTATTATTATTATTTAGAAACATTATTATCTGTAAAAATAAACAGAAATCCTATAATGCTTATGAAATCTCTGCACACATATACAAAGATTTTTAATATTAAACATGGATTGTAAAATATTTCATTTAATTTGTTTATTCAGTAATATTTTATAATTTTTATAAAACTGTTTGATTTTAAGAGAGCTTTTGACTTTTTTTGACAGAATTCACTTAATTAAAACAACAACAAAAAAATCTTTTACAAGTATTTTAAATTTTTTGGGTCTGGAGCAGTTTCTCTTATTATCTATTTTTAAATAAATTTAAGCATTCATAATGTCTATTTATTTTATGTGCTGGAAGTAATAGAGATTTTTTTTTTATTAGCTATGCCCAGTGTCATGTGTCCAATTATTTTAGTCATTCACAGTAAATAGTGGTATCAGTAAATTTATACTTTATTATCCTACTTGATTTTATTGAGTATTTTAATTTTTTACTGATTAATGTCAATTTGCACACATTTTTTAACAAACAAAACCTTTATATATTAATATATATATATATGGAATTATGTGCAACTAAAATAAAAAAAGTTGAAATATTTGTGATGTTTAAAAAAGAAAACATACGATAAAAGCATAAATCTGAAGAATTGTATCATGCTTCAGATGGAGATAACTTATAATAAAAAATTTGATAGAGCAGTTAGAAGGTGATTGATGTGTTATGAAATAATATTAATAAAGTACTTCAGTAAAAATTACATATATTATCTTAAAATGCTATCTTTTAGTATAATACATAGTATTTAAATTTTGTTTTTTAGACTTTTTTTTTGCTGATCAATGATGGCTGACAGTGGGAACTATCCATCTCATGCAGGGCACACCACAACCACCACTACCACCACAAGAATACAGCCAGCTTTTAGGCTTGATAAAGAGTATCCCACTACAAAATTGGGCATTCTGAAAATTATTTTAATTGTAAGTATTAAATTTTATATTATCACTCTCTCATTTTTCCTTACATATGTATTATCAATGTCTTCTTTTTTTTAAAATATGTAAAAATACACTCACAATGACACGGTATATGTTAATGTAAAAAAAAATACTTACTTTACAGCAACTGAACTAGAATCAATATTAAAATATTGATTTTATATGTGATTTACATCTAAAAAAATTTAAATGAAAAAAAAAAAATAGTCAAAGAAAGATTTTTTAAATTGATAGCTTGTTTTTTAAATGACAAGATTTAATATTATCTTTTATTATTTTAACTATTCAACAAAATATTAGAAATAGCAAGGGACCACTAATTGTGTAGTTTAGGAAAGAATGGCACTCAAGAGTTTAAATTTTCTGATTTGATTTTTAGCTGAGGAAAGCAAAAAAAAAATATTAGTTTCTATAAACGCAAGTAATTGATTGTGTGATTTTTTTTTTTAAAAAATAGATATATAATTTATATAACTTTTTCAAAAAAATAATGTGAAAATTTAATTTTTTGAAATAAATTTTATCTCAGAAAAAAGTCATAAATGGGGACAGTTTAAATGATATGTTGCTGGTGACATTACTGGAGTTGGCTGTCATTAATATCATTCTACATACACAAATCAAACATAAAATAAAAGATAATAGAGATAAGAAAATAAAATAAAATAAGGTAAAACTGAATACTGTATATATATGGGTTTTTTTTTTAAAGCTTGGTATTTAATTGGATATTACATTTACATTAGTTAATTCTTTATATTAATTTTTTAACCAGGAGAGTTCTATATCAGAAAGATGAAAATAAAATATTAGTACTTGTTCTGTAATTGCAGTATATTATTAAAGACTTGAGATTTATTTTTTATTAATGCCTTTGAAATAAATGGAATGGAGTAGGAGTGGAAGATTAAGATGGCAGATAGTTATGATTGAAAATGTAGGTTTTCAAGGATTATAACTGTTTTTTTTATTAGGGTAATCCTTATAAATTAAATGATAACACCCACAACACTAAATTTATTAATTTTCTGAAAACAGGTTGGATACTTTCAAAGTCCTTTAGCATAGGACTAAAACTAAGATTAAAAAAACTAGATTTGCTCAAAAGAAGAAAATAAAGATTGATAATGGTGAGTAACAACTACAAATGCCTTGGTGAGATTATTACTACAGATGGAAACGTAACAGATGAAAATAGTCATAGAATTAAACTTGGTTGGAGTGCTTTTGGTAGAAATAATTTAATATTAAAAGGAAATATGCTCATGTTTTTGAAAAGGAAGGTTTTTAATAAATGTGTTAGCATTTCTTACTTATGGATCTGATTCTTGGACACTTAACAAAAGAGCAGTACAGAGATTTCAGACCATTCAAAGAAGTATGGAGAGATGTATGTTAAGAATAACAAGAAGAGATCAATAACAAAATACATAGATGAAAGAACTAACAGATGTTATTGGCATCATTGAAAGAATTAAGAGACTGAAGTGGAGTTGGGCTGGACACATTGTTAGAAGAGATGATAATAGTTGGACAGTTAAAATCTTAAACTGGATTCCAAGAGATTGTAAAAGGCCTAGAAATAGAACACATGAAACAGATGGATGAAATAAGGAAGTGTGCTGGAATGATGTGAAAAGGAAAGGATAGAGATTCGAGAAAAGGGATTGAAAATGATGATGATATTTATTGTTTAGCATCATCATCATTGTTAATCAAAAAGTATAGAAAGTGGCTGAGCTGGAATGAGATTTTTTGTGGAAGTTACACTATTTTATATTATGATAATGCATCACTTTTTATCTGGTCTATGTAATTTGCCTTAGGAAGATTTTTTGACGTAAGGATAGAGAAAAAAATCCATTTTCAAATGCAGGATTAACAGTTATTTTGAATTTTT
Organism: Epiperipatus broadwayi; assembly: GCA_028023455.1. Lineage (NCBI taxonomy): Eukaryota > Metazoa > Onychophora > Udeonychophora > Euonychophora > Peripatidae > Epiperipatus > Epiperipatus broadwayi. The sequence goes on along the minus strand of JAQFVV010006257.1, from coordinate 2,842,002 downwards.
CACTATTGGGATACACCACTTTCTTCTGCCTAAATCATCTAGAGTCTTCTCTGTTTTCTTTGTATCTAGAACTGATGTAGTACATTTAATTTTGAAAATGTTATTGTAACATTTAAAAATTTTTGTAATTTAACTGTTTTCTACTGCTTACTACAAATCAATAAATTCTAATCCATTTACATTCTTTTAATATTCTACAAATGAAAGTAAATCGACTTTGAAAAATAATAATTCTTTTTTTAATATTAAAAAAAAAAATCTCAGAAATGTAATTAAATTAGAAAAACAGTAGAGAAGGAATCATTGAAAATGAGTTTTTTAAAGCTTGTTAAGAAGGGAGTATAATGTTGTTGTTTTTTTATTTTAAACATTTTATAAAACTAATCATTATTTCTTTAGGAAGTCATTATTTGAAATTAAAAAAAAAATCAATGATAATTTAAATAATTTTGATTGAATATTTAAGGTTTCTCTTTTCACTTTATTACACTATAATTTATGGCAGAACAAGCTTTCAAGGGAAATAATGGCATCCCATAATAATCCAGTGAATTTTTAAATACTATATATATAGACTCTTCCCTATTGGATCATTTTCAATGATAAATTGCTGCTGTTTTTTATAAAATGTTAACATGTGCACACATATGTCTAGTAATGTAAATACCTCCAATTCAAAAACTTGTTTGTTTTTATCAGATTTGGATGGCTCACTCATTTGTTAAAAATGACAACATTATTCATTGCAGTTTTGTGCTTTCATTTTAGACCTGAGATTTGACCTGTGAAAAAGATTTTTTTCTACTATAGTGAATTATTTTAGACTGTATCTGAACATTTGATTTCAAGTATTACTTGATTATTCAACCTTACATTCTGTATTAAACGTTTTTTTCTATCTTGAATGCTGAACTGTACAAATCAATAATTTTAACATTTGACTATATGGATTAGTGCTTTTGGTTTTCATAGGTTATCAGAGTGCTGAAACATGATGGACACTATTCAGTATGCAATTTTAATGGATACATTACTCTATGTACATCTTTGATTGCTCTATAGATCTAGAATTATATTGTGGTATAACACAATGCAAGCATCTGGTTACTACATATACATTAAAGTTCTTGATTTTGGAAAGTAATGATGAATTTTTATGCAAGACATTGGAAATCCTGTAGATTTGCACTGAGATTTTAAATTTAGCAATTAATATGACATTAGATTATTAACAGTTGCACTTCATTGTATAGATTATGCTTCTAGTTTTATCATTTGATTTTACCAATAGTTAAGTACCTCATGGATTAAGGCTTCTAGTTTTTTCTAAGTTGTCTGGAAGCTGAAACATAAAGGACAAAACTCAAGTTCCCAAAGGGTTCAACTGTGATTTGAACATTGAATTGGGACTACTGTGTCACTCATCTTCGCGGTCTTGAGGACTGAGTCTGTTGCTTGGAGGGAAGCTGGGATGTGGGTGTATTGGGTTCTAGTATGGGCTTCAGATGAGAGTCTGAAACTTGGGAAGATTCCCAGGGCCTGAACTCTAGTTCTTATGGGGGGGGGGGGCTGGGATGTAGATGTTAAGGGGATTAGTACAGGTTTTAACTTCGGGGCAGTGGAGATGATGTGATGCATTGTGGTTTTAATCTCTTTGTTCTCTATGTGATTCATAGGTTGGCTATTAGACTATGTGATAATCTGTAGATGGCATATGATATAAGCATGTGAGATTTACATTTTTGATTAGTGCTGCAGCATTGCTTGTCTTGGCTGTGAAGATGAGAGAATCTCATGCTTGGGTGACTCAGGCCAGAGAGTTCTATGGTTTAAACTTCAAATCAGGGCTGCTGTGTCATTCATCTCTGCCATCTGGATGGCAGGGTCTGGTGCTTGGAGGGTCTCACAAGCCTGAGTTTTGGAGGATGTATGGGTGCTGTGGGAATTAGTAAGGGCATTGGATGAGAGAATCTGAGCTTTGGAAATACCCCAAGGCCTGGTTCCTAGTCCTTAGCAGGGGGAGCTGGGATGTGGGTGCTGCAGGGATTATTACAGGTTTTCACTTTCTCATCTTCTGGATGGTGGGGATGGTGTGATTCTTGGTAGCTGTGATCTATCTAGTTGCCATTAAGGTCAGGGGTTACTTAGTAAACTATGAGAGAAGCTATGAATGGCAAGATATATGCATATACAATTTAAGATTTTTCTGTTCACTCGGTAAATCAAGTTCTACATTGTAAATCATAGTTTGAATCTTGTATATCACTACATATAACATGTAAACTCAAAGATTAATATTATGTTAATAAATTATATTTTGAGAAAAAAAAATTATAAAATATTGTTTTAATTTATTGTTTAATTACTGCTACTTAAAATTTGTGTGTTGGTATAAATATAGCCTTATTGTGTAAATTGAAGTGTTATATGAATGCCTATTTAAGGATATATAGCGTTTCAAAAAAAAAAGGGAAAGAAAATAATGGTTACAGAGAATATGAATGGGCATATTAAAGAAATTGATAACTTGGATAACAAGAATGGACAGCTATTGAAAATTTTTTGTCAGAGAGTGAATTTGAGCTTTGAAAATTTTTCAAATATTTAGTGGTCTAGAACCCATATATTTCAACCAATAGATTATGTATTAGTAGATAAAGAGGGAATTGATAAAGTACAGAAAATTGAAGTGTTTAATAATGAAGAGAGAGTATGTAATAGTTAGTGATCATAATTTCTTTTATAATAGAAATGGTTAGTAATGTTATGGAAAATAATAAAAAGTAGAAAGGATAGTGAAAGATGTGGATGGAGAGTGAATGATAAAAATAAGTTAGAAGATCCAATTATAGAAGAGTTTGTTGGGGATGAATATATAGACTGGTGAGGTAAAGTAGAAAAAGTGGCAAATAGGGTTTTAGGTGAGAATATTCAGTAGAATAAAAGTAATAAAAAAGTGAGAATTAGTAAAAGTATAAAAGAGAGGAAAAAAGCATCTAGAGAATATAAATGTGCTATTAAAAACAAAGGAAGTGAAAAAGTTAATATTAAATGGGAAAACTATTTAAATAAAAAGTTGGCTAAAATTGATAATTATAGAGAATGAAATTAAATAGTGAATTATTGGAGGATATTAATAAAAATGGAAGAGATGGGTGTAATAAATTTTCAAAATATATTAAAAGAAAAAATTTAGGGTGTGAGAAATAGTATTATTAAATGGTGAGGAGAAAGTGTAGTTCTAGACAAAAATTAGAAACAATCTTACATAAGTATATAATGGATATAGAAAAGATGTTAGATGTGAAGGACATAGTGATAACAAACATAGTAATAAATTTTCAAAATATATTAAAAGAAAAAAATTAGGGCGAGAGAAATAGTATTATTAAATGGTGAGGAGAAAGTGTAGTTCTAGACCAAAATTAGAAACAATCTTACATAAGTATGTAATGGATATAGAAAAGATGTTAGATGTGAAGAACAGATGATAACAAACATAAAAAATGCACATAGTAATGAAAATATTAGTTTTACAAAAAATGAATTGAATGAGGCAGGGAAAAAGTTGAAAAGTGGAAAGCAAGAGATTAAGATGCATGGGCAGCAGAGATGGTGGTAAATTTGGGAAATAGGGCTAAATTTAATCTATTCTCATGTTTAAATAAGATGGCACAGAAGACAGAATTTGCAGATAGTTGGAATAGTACAAGAGACGAGTGAGGCTCTTATTTAAAGGAAAGGATAAGGATCATAGAAAGATAAATAATTATAGACCAGTAGTGACAACACTGGTATTGTATAATGTTTTTGCATATAGGGTTGCTGGAAGGGTGGGAAAATGGATAGAAGAAAATAATATAGTGGGAGAAATGCAAGGAGGTTTTAGAATGGATAGATGTATAGGAAATAGTTTATATGTAGTCACACAACTTATAGATATGAGTAAGCAATTATATATGGTCTTTATGGGTATAGAGAAGGCATATAATAGAATAAATAGAAATAGATTGTAGTTAAGTTTAATAAATTTGGGAATGAATGGAGCTTTAGTGGATCCTATTAGGAGATTGTATGAAAATAATTACTATTTATTATAACCCCCCCCCTTCATTCGACACCGATCCTACACATTATATGAACAAATGACCAGGGTGCCAATTTCTATTAATGAATAGAATAAATTAACAACTCTATTTTACTTTGAATTAGTATTGAGACTCTTCTACTTTTGCCTGACTTATAGCTTAACTCAGTGGAGGGTTATAGAGAGTTATGAATATATAGTATATCAATAAATGAAGGAAGAAATACTATTGATTATTAAAATAAAACATATGCCTCACTTGTCAATCAACCAAACAATAGAAATCAATAAAGTTTCATTTATTCAAGCTAATAAACCATAATTTTCATTTGATCTCTTCCATCATCTAAATACACTCATAGATTAACTACAATATTGTACCAATTGAAATTGTATGTTAACTCAATACGATTCACAGCCTGGGTAAAAGTACCTCGAATCCAACCGTATGCAAGATCAAAGATAAAGAATATTTATGGATTCTGCCCTGTTTACCCACTCTCTAAATCTGCAAACTAATTAACAACATTTTCGAGGCAAGCAATTAATCTTTTTCACATTCCCGCTCACTAGCATCAACGGTGGAGCATAAGCCTCAACTAATTTATATGTCTAACTCTAATTATTAACTTTAATTAGACTATCTATTTATTTAAATATAAAATGGTATGTGTGTGACCTTGAGTCATCAGATAGCAGCACAATAATTAATTAGAAAATACTAATTTTAGAATGAAGGAATAGAGACGAACCATAGGTAGCTTAAATTCACAGATATATATTTAATAAAACATTTTGATAATTTATCTAATGTCTCTGATTTGTTCATAAATTATTTAACACAAATTTCTATTCGGTCATTTATTATGCCTCTGGCAAGAGAGCGGTATAGTTTATATGCCATTCTAACAAATGTCACAATTAGCGATTTATGGAAAACGCCCGCCCAATTCTGAGATATCGGAATGGATATTTTAAAGAGCTATTTTAAACATAATTTTATTATGATTGAATTTATTTTAAGAGAGAAATGATTAACTCAAACTATAGGAATTGGTGTCAGAGAGATTGACACATTTAAAATATAAATGGATCGCGATATTTGCAAGTAAATATTTCAAGATTTAAAATACATAAATTAATCAGATCATGGTCAATCCGCCATGATGTGCTCAGACAAAGAAAAGTGAACAAAACCCAGCATTCGATGTTATACTACCAGCATAGACTCAATTCACCTGCCCCGTGATGCCAAGAAATAAGAAAGAATAGTCTGTTCCATTGGCAAACCTAAAATATTTCAAGTGAAAGAAATGAGAATTGCCAAGGTTAACTGAGCTTAGTTTGCCCCAGTTTTTCCCATTTTGGCTTTCATATCCTGATAAAATCATGGCCAGTGAAATTATCACGTGGTCAAGTTTTGATCTAGCGATCACAAAGAACAAAAGACAAGTAATCAAGCCAAATGCCAGCAGGGCAAAATACGAGTACTGGAAAATATATTTTAGCATTTAAATATAGAATTGTGCTGAGCTAAAGATTACACAACTGTTATATGGATTGACGAAAATCAGACAAACAAGAATAAAATAAGCATTAATTATTATGACGAATATTTGTAATGAGTGACACGTCTCTCCCTTCAACACAAAATCCCAATAACATTTCAATGACATTCTATTTCTCTCTTATTATTTAGCATGAATATAATTTTATACCCCCCCTCCCTTTCACTCTTTAAAATGAAATAATTAAACTAAATAAAACTTCATGCTTGAATCTAGCATCTCCCCACAATTAAACCATGTATGTATAAATATTAAAAAATATATATACATAATAATATAAAATGGTTTCATTTCAACAAAACAAAGGTCACTCCAAAATCTTCAGAGCTAGAGAATTATTTATTTTTATTTACCAACAAACATTGGTCAGGAAATAGGCAGCAAAATATTTATTTAAATAAAGCTTTTGTCAAGATGGAACAAAATTGGCATATATTCATTTCATTTTAAGTAATTAATAATAATATTTTCTAAATCGCAATTAGAAGGAAATTTAGCATTAAGAGGCATAATTTTAAAACAGATAGAAGGAGAGCAAAGACATTTGATTTTAAGTAATAGCAAATATAGTTTACAGAATATTAAGTTACATTTAAATTATGTTATGGGGATTACATTTTTAGAAGACATTACAATTAGCAGGATTTACATTACTGTGTCACTGGAGTTTTAGAAGAATAAATTAGGTGGTTAGAAATTAACAAATTGGAAACATATTACCTAATTTATTATGAGTCCGTGTGGAAGTTTGAATCCCATGATGAAAATTGAATTTCCGCACAGGTATAGCTAGCTATGAATTGAATAAGAGAGTTCAACAATTCAACAGTTCATTTTTATGAGGTTTCTCCAACTTATGGTATTTTGATGATCATATTTAGGATATGGGTGATTGGCAGGTTGATGCTGTCCGTCTACTCTGCTACCATGCTTCGGAACATTTTTATTATTTTTAAAAATTTGACTGACATGGATTTGCCAGGCAATCGCTGATAAAAACTCTGACTGGCTGACCTGTATTGTTCTCTTTGGTTATTTATACCTTTTTCAACTGGTTTTTGGGAAATTCCTTTTTTCATACACTCCAGGTTAAGTGGCTATGTTGGAATTCCGATGACCACAATTATCAACCTAAAGTATATTTGTATTGTATTCTTGAGATCCACTCTCCCAATAAACCCAATGGTTTAATTGTTTCAAATCCATTTTTAATTACATGTAGATTTGCAGAATTTATATTTCAAATTATCTTTGCAGAATTTATATTTCAAATTATCTTTTCTATTTTAATTTTACTTTAATTAGAAAATTCATTATCATTTTGTTAATGGATTTTTTTTTGTTTGACACTACGGAATGTTAGTAAGGTTTATCATGAAAGAAAATCTCCAGAATAAAATACTTAAAAAATATCATATTAAAAAATTATATATTTTTATTTTTATAAAAGTTTCCATCTGTAATTCTCTATATATTTATTTGCATATATATATATATCTGGGCCCCTCCAATATTTATAATAAAAACATTTTTAATAGAAAATTAATACTTTAATAACTTATTTACTGGCCTAAAATTTAAATGTAGATAAAATGGCAGACAGAAAGTTTTACAAACATCGTAACACGCGTGGATCGGGTTGATCCTTGTCTAGTATTCTAGAAAAACATGAAGCATGGATCTGGCCTACAGATCCTATTGCTTCAATATAACTTTAGCAGAAAAACATAATATGGAATAACTCCACTATCTAGCACATCTTAATGTAAATAGCTAAATTAATATTAATTCGGGACTATGAAATCAGATCTCATGGAATCTTTAATACGATTTGATTAAAGAAATTCTATTACAATAACTTATAACTATTATAATAAAGAAAATAATGGAATGAATTGAATGATGTTTCACTGGACTAGCAATTAGATAATGAAGAAAATAGGGTACCTTTTAATCTCACATCATTGTCTAAATAGTAAACCAAGTATACAACCTTTTTATAAGTTTAACAAATGGTAAAGTATTTCACATAATGTCTGGATCAAGAGAACAATACTATCAGATTTCAATATGTTTATTATCAAATTTACAAAGTAATGCTATTATGTTGTAATAGATATGTAGAATATGGAAACTAGAATACGAATGCATATAAGAACAATTGGAGACAAAGTTTTAAATAATAAATAAAGCATTTATTTACATTTGCAATTGAAATAATATAATTAACTCACATTGGGACTATTGTCCTAATTCTTAAATTTTACACATACATTTACTAATCTGGGTTGATATCTCTTTTGTTACACTTTTTTATTATTTATTGACTTGACGTTTACAAGACATGAATTAACAAATAAAATAATGCCCTCATATTCTAACTTAACTCTAACATCTTTTTTTTTTTAGCAAACAACACTGGGTAATTAAATATATTATGGGCACAAATATACAAGTTGGAGAGGTCACACTATCAATTACTGGGATAAAACAAATTAATAAATTTGGCTGTCAAGAGAGTAACCTTAAATAGCTCAATCAAATAATTCATTTAAATATCTATAGTTTTCACACATTCCAAATAAAAGTAATCATTCTGATGATTTGAAGATTTAAAGCTTGCAGTAAATTAACATGATATAATTCAAAATATTTAATTCCTGATGTATAAATTTAACAGTATTATACTTTCATGTCTGCAAGATTATTTGCATTACGTGTGTGTCACATTTTATGCTATAATTAAGACAAAATCAATATATTTACATCTTGTTAGTTTACTTATGAATTACTAAATAAATATTATAATAAGGAGAATGTCATAGACCAACCAACAAATATAACACTATTTCTGCTTTAATATTCCATAAAGAATTTAATCGTACTATTTATTTAACCTCCAACTACATTACATTTAGCTATGATTTTATGATACCATAAAAATAAACATTCAAGAAAAATTTTAAGCAAATGAGGAATAAACCAGCTTTTTGGCTAAAAAATCTAACAACAAATAATGAATTCTCATCTAACTTTGAGGTATACTATTGGTGTGGGATTCAGTCTCAACACCAGAATAAAGTGGACATATACTACTCAACTTCATAAAATATTTTTATAATGCATACTTACGCAATCTAGGAATATACTTCATTCATGGCAAATACTTAGATATATTAAGGGAGAGAGTTCTCAATCCCAATCTATGTAGAACATATCATGAATAACTTTCTTTCTCACAGCTATTTAATACTTTTCATTCTATACATTGGAAAATAAATACACATACACAGATAGGTCACTAATTCCTTCTATTCATTTAGCATATGACATTATCCGAAATTAACAGAGAGAAAAACAGTCATAAAACTGAATATTTACTAATTATATGAAATGAATGCATAAGACAGACACATATACAAATAAATAAGAGCATGAGAATAACTTCTAATTATATAACACACGAATATTATGGTAAAGTAAATGATAAACTGAAAATAAAACTTTTAGTTTGTGACAAATTATTAGTTATTTTAACTGTTTCTGATAATATTTATTTTTCATACATTTATTACTCTCTAAGCGAATTGCTCACTTCAAGACATTAAATAAATATAAAAAATATATATACCTCTCTTTAATGAAATACACATAAGCGTATGTATAACATATATAAGAAATTCTATTTAAATAATAATCATTTTCTGGCATATTGAGACTTGCAACACGCTATCCAAGATGTTCTTGAAGTCAAGGAAATAGCATAAATTAAACAAACAAATAAATAATAAACCTATCTATTTATTTATGGTATATCAATAGCAACAAGAAAAAAGTCACTTTTCTTTTAACTTAAAAAAAAAAATTCACTTGCAATATTTTTTTTTCTTAACATACAGTTTCCTGAATGACACGAAGACAAGGACAATGATTTCAGACGAGTATGTGTTAGTAAACGTGGAGACAAATTCCTATAGGATAAACATTCACAACTTAGATTTAATTTAGCAATCTCAAATGTTCTTATCAATAGCTAATTGAGCTCACTAATATGACATGCAAGTAATAAATTTTTATAATAATGATGGAGATATGGATAGATGGTTTCAGCTATGTATTTCTTTTATATTTATCATTTAATTAATTCTGGAAATTTTTTAATTTATTTAGCAGTAACTTTAGCAGGTTTCAAAAAAAAAAACATTAACTTGCCATAAACTTTATAAATCAGCACAAATATAATTATTTTAGTCCATTGTTAATTAATTGTTCATGGAAAATCTGCAATTCCATATGTAATAATATTTTTCTTTTATATAATAAGTCCACATATTGAGGAAAACAAGAAATATATAATATTATTTAAACATGTACACATTAAATAAATACTAGTAATTAGTTAATTATTTGTAAGCCACGCATTCACTTTGTTAATATAGTAATTTATAAGCATGAATAATAAACACAATTATTATCACAGAGTAGTTCAAAATATAGCACAATAAATTATATGCGTATTCTTTCATTTTTAACTTAAGTTTTACATAATTTGAAGAGAATTGATACTCTGGTAGGTTTTGTTAGACAGTCCTACATAAATTTCCTTAAAAGATTACAAAGTTCACACAATTTTCTTAAAAGATAATAAAGTTTATGCAATTTCATTTTTTCCTTAATAATAATAGAAGACACAGGCAAACAAAGTAGATTAAAGTTATCACCATATAAATACATTTTAAAATGATAGGGTTAATTTAACATTTAACTGAGTGGAAAAAATGAAGAAAATATATCTCGTAAATAAATTAGCCTGACATCCTTTCTTAAAGCTGTCTGGTGGCTAGAATTCCCACACTGAATTTTATAAAACAATAATGTTTAAAATTTTACACTTTGGAGTTTAACTGACTTGATTTCTGGAAGAGATTGGAAAAACTGTTCATAGAAGAAGTGGCAGAAGCAGAATCAATAATTTAATGAATGAATGAATGAATAACTTTTATTACTGACTATCACTTAAATACATCTCCTTTCCATTAATCAAGAGGTCACCCTATCCTCCTAGCTCCACCTTTTGCACTCAATTAATTAAAGAACAAAAATATTCAAGAAATCTTTTCTTGAAAAAAAAAAAAAATCATTTTGATTTTCTAAATTAAATCAAACGAAATAAAACAAATAAAAAATAATAATTTTTACACTATTGAAATAAATGAATATTAATTAACTAGTAAAATAAAGTAGTTGATAACACAATTTAGTTTGTCAAATAATTTACCAATCCAGATATCCATTAGTCACTCAAAATATATTTACATCTGTTATTAGAGATATTTGCTGTAATTTTAAGTGTTTTATTGTAAAATGTAAAATTCTATATGGTAATTAAATATGAAAATGAAATTGAAAGATGATACAGACATACACATATGCTGCTATATGAATACTAAATTATCCTGACTAAAATATGACTGATATGGATAGGGGTTAAACATATTTCATTGATTATATTACTTATACATAGATGGGTGTGCCAATGAATAAACAGATCAGAAAACCATTTAAACAAACACCAACCACTCTTCTACACAAAATAAATTTACATCAACTTAACTTGCATATCAACAATTCCTGTAATAATCCATCCCCCATTCTTGCATTAAATACTTCATCAAGTACTAAATGCTTATAAAACTCCCAACTAACATTCATAAGCAACTCTCACATAAACTTTTAAACTATTAACAAAAAATTTTAAAATTTTAGCACTATTTCACTTTTTTTTTTAATTAAATGCAGTTATTCACCACTGACACAGTATGATTTAATTACTTGTGACTATTCAGAAGGTCACAATATATATATATCAATTAAGAAATATAGAATCAATTAGAGTTAATAATGGGGTGGGACTAAGGTAAGAATGCCCTATTTTGTTTTTGTTATATTTAAGAGAAATGGAGAGCGCAATAGAAAGACTAGGAAGAGGAGTAGAGATACCATTAATAGTTGGCAAGGGAGTGTATACATTATCAGTCTTTTATTTGCTGATGATATTTTCTTGTGCACAGAAAGTAGGGAAGATATGGCAGTTGTGCTGAAGATTTGTGCAAGAGTGGGTAAAGAGGTGCTGCGGAAAGAAAAGAGAAAAAATTTCTGTTGGGAGGTATAAAATTAAATGTGGTGAATAGATATAACTATTTGGAAATCATCTTAAGTAATCAGAGGAGTTCCCTGGATAAATGGGAGAAAAAATTGATAAATGAAGCAAAGAAAAGAAAGGGAATGATAAAGAAATCAACAGTGTTTTCATATAATAAATATGATGTAGCAAGAATTGTATGGAAGGGAGTGGCAGTAGCAGGGTTAACTTAAGGTAATGATGCATTATGTGTTAGTAAAGGAATGTTATATTACTTAAAAAAGTACAAAGAGAAGTAGGTAAACATGCATTAGATGCAGATGGGTGAATAGCAAAGAAGGCAATTCAAGGAAAAATAGGATGGTCAAGTTTCTATATGAGAGATTCAAAAACAAAATGAAAATGTTTGGTAGATTGCTATTTATGGATAGAAAGCCAATAGCCAAAATAGTATTTAATTGTGTTAGAATAAAGATAGGTGAGAAAGGCAGTATGGTATACAGAAGATTTGGATACAGACTTTATGTTAGTATACTTGTACAAAAGATGGGATGATTGTCTTAGTAGGATTGTTGAGTGTGGGTTAATTTGCAATAATAGCAAGGAAAGTAGTCTACAGTAAGACTCAAAGCACTAAAAAAAATGTTATTTGTAGATAGGAAAATGTAGGATAAGTATCATGAGCATATATGTGATTTATATATTGCTTTTATTATTTTAATCTGAAATTTGAAAATAACTACCTTGAAAGTTTATTTATATTAATACTGATAGTATGAAAGAAAGAATTATATAAATAAAAAATATGAGATAATACATACTGATGTCACTAATTCCATGTTTGATTTCTCTTTATATGAGAATGATTTTTGAATAGTTTATAGGCAGCTTTATAAAATATGCATCAAGATGTTTGATGATAGAATTTTAAATTTGAAGTCATTAGGCAAAAACAAAAATCTTCATCTTGTTTACTCTTAGATTTATTCTGTATGTTGCTGCTGCTACTCTTAACAATTCCAAGGATGATTTATAGAAATTTCGTAATGTTTAAATATCATATATAGAAACTTTGGTTTAGTAAAAAAAATATTAAATACTCATATATTTTATTAATGTGAGAATGTAGTGTCTTAGTTCTTTTTAGGTAGATGCTGCACAAAAGATTATGTATTTTATTATAGTGTATGGAAGTGAGAAATAGACTTTTTGTCAGCTTAAAACTGTTAATTTTTTTTCCAGTTTAGTTAGCTTGAATTTGAGCACAAGTCACATATAAAGAATAGAAGTTAAAATACTTTAAAATTGCACAAGGATTTTATTTTGTTCTGCACTTAATTCTTATTTTTATTAGTATTAATTACACAAATTTAATTAACATTTATATTTTTATTAGCCTTGTGACCGATATTTATTTCAAATACTTTTTTTTTTGTAATAATTATTAGATGATGGTGACATCTTTCTTTATTGAAACCATTCCAATTTAGTGCTTATTAATACCTGCATAGTGAGCTAGAATACTGATAGAGGTCATCACCATCTAATCCAAAATTAAAATAAACTAAGTCTTGTTATGTTTGTTTATTTATAAAATAATTACTCCAATTAAGTGAATTGTCACATGGTTTGATTTTTGGAAGTCATGTGACATCTGAACATAGATGTAATGGGTTTAAATATTATAGTTTAACTTAATTAACCAATTATATACTATATTATTTACTCTCCTCTCCGAAAATTGACTTAGCAATCTTAGCTTTTGAGTCAATTTCTCTACTGTAACGCTATGTATGCAGTCCAACATCTTTTTATAAGTATCTTAAATTTTATTGTATGACTATGTAATAAAAATTAATGCATTGTACAGTACTAATTAATTATTTCAATTTTTTTTTGTAAATGATCATTTAACTAATTTGTTTTTGGTTCATTAAAATTTATATATATATATTTGTTTTAGATTTTGAACATTATCTGTCTAATCTGCACTGCCACTATATACTTTTATCCGGGGTATGGATGGTATTACTTCGTCTGTATCATTGGTTTTCTTGTTACCACTACTCTCTTCTTTTTTTACCTTTTACATGTGATTGAAAGGCTGTACATGGTACCATGGTTATTATGTGTGAGTTTATTTATTTTAAATATAGAATAACACAAAAATGTTTATGTATATTTTAATCTTGTGTTAAGAGATAGCATATCTGTATGTCTTGCCCTGACTTCCATTAAAATATGGCCTTGTAGAACTTAAATCTTCATTTCATGATAGACTTGCCTTTTTTTTTTCCAGATAACTAGCTCACTGCCAACACAGCTAATTATTCATTATTAGTCAATAAATGAATCCTAATTATTATTTAACTAAATGGATGAAACAAAGATAAGCTGTTCAGTGAGCAGTGCTCTGCATTAAACTATTGAAATGCTATTTTGTTGTATACACACACACATATATAAACAGATTTAACAAAATATTGGAAACATATTTACTAACTTTCTATGATGTGATGGTGTAGAGTCATTGTTTGCATAAAAACTGTTTTGGCAGTCTTGTGAACCATGGTGAATATTCAGTAGATGTCCAGGGTTAGCCGATAGATTTTTGTACTAGTTTCTGATTATTGCTTTTTTTAATAGGAAGCAATGTTTTTACATTTACTCATATCACATTGATATTTTTAAACATTTTAAATTTTGACCATAAGCACATTGGTTATTTTGCTATTTAAAAGCTAACTTCTAAAGCAGCTAAATACAGACATCTTCAATTTTTGATCATTATTATGATATAAATCAAAGTAAAATTATTTACAGTTGATGTCAAATGCAGATGTTTAAATCCAGAAAGATATTTTTATTGAACTAATCTCATATGAGTTGCTAGTGTTTTAAAACTTTGTCTAAATAATAAATATGCCTTCAGAACCAATAAAATGATGCATTTAAGTATTCTTAGATAAAATATTAAACTGAATTGTTGTTCTTGAAGAAATACTTGATTACTTCACTAATTATCACTATTCAAATATCACTGTTGAAAGCAAATTTTCAAGGAAACTTGATTTTAATATATTCCTATATAATATTTTTTTTGCATCCTTTTTTATCTTATCTCAAGAAAAGAATCTCCAAATAAGCAAAAAGAAATGATATAAATAATTATTTGATTTACTGTTTACAAAATGTTCATTACTCTTTTATTTTATTTTTTTGTATTGCTTATATGATATCTAAAAAATTAATCTTGTCTTTGCACTTTACAGAATATTTTTTATTTAACTTGCAATGGCTACAATATCATTTTGTAATGAAATGATTATATCAGTATGTATTATTGCTTCTAAAAAAAAAGTATTATTTTATGATATAATTAACAATCTAAATTTAAGTTTTATTTATTATAAGAATTATTTACAATAAGTGTTATAATATTTATATAAAAAATATATAATCATAGATTGCAAAAAAAAAAAAAAAGAGAGAGAGAGAAATAAAATTACTTTTGTTTAGAATAGCTTCTAACTGCCATCAGTTGATTGCTTTCTTACACTCAATTACTATAATGAAATAAATTTGATTTTATTTAGTATAAGTATTATTTACAATTAGTATTATAATATTTGCTTAAAATACAACCAATGTCACTTCTACCTGGAATCAGTTGATTGCTTTCTGTTAAGTAAAGAACTATCTGTTATTATAATAATTACATTTGATTTTTTATTATTGCAAGCATTACTTGCAAAAAAATATTAAAATGTTTGTATATAAAAAAGTAGAAATAAAATTACTATAGATCACAAAAAAATGGAGCAATTAAATTACTTAGTTTGCTTTCTTTTAAGAAAAAAATATTCAGTTGTTATAATAAATAAATTTGATTTTTATTATTGAAAGCATTATTTACAAAGAATATTATAATATATAGAGTATATGAGCATATGGCCCACCACTTTATCTCATATCACTGATACACTTGAACACATATATGTCAAAAAAACAAATAATCATCAATATTCGTATTTCATGCTAAACCAGCAATCATCAGTTAGTCCAGACTATCATCTCCACACATATATGCATGCAATAAGTGCTCAGATATATATTAAGATAGCCAATCTTCATACTTTAATGGACAGACTTTAATCCACTCCACACTCCAACTCTTCAACCATCCATCCAATTGAAAATCTGAAGATGGAATGCTTAAAGGCCACCCTGAGGCTGAGATTCTTGTCACACCCATGTTGACCTAAAGTCAATCTGACCCCTCATATACAGGACATAATCCATTTAATACATATACAAGGGATGAGCAGACATCTCTATTATGTGATAACTGAAATACAGGCTTATTATAGTAAAAATAATAGATTACTAAAACGGAGAAATAAAAGTATTTATATTTAGACTATAATGGTATAATATACTGCTAAACTTCAAAAAAGTGGTGTAAAGTTTATACTATGAGAAATAAATTCAAACTAAATTGATTTTACAAAATATGGATATATCCAGAAAGGTACTGAAGTGGACACCTTGTTCAATTAAAACAATATGTATGAATTTAAACCATAAGAACATTTCTAGCAGTATCACATACTAGTTACATTCATTAAGGATTAATTCAAAATTATCTTTCAGATTCAGTTGTCTAGCAGTCTTCAGAGCTGTAAAATACAATTGTATTACATAATTTTTTGAAGAACTAAAATAAAAAATTTATATTGGAAGAAAACAAAACTTTTAACACATTATATCAATAAACGATAACAAAATATAAATAATTGTTATAAAAATAAGATTTTAAAAAAAATTTTCACAGTTAAAAAAAAAAAGAATGAAGATGAAAGAATTAATGATAATCATAAAACAATATGTAATATGGCCAATGTAATTTTGATTAGAAAAACATTGTAAGGAAAGATATCAAATATATTTCATATATGAATATAAAAGAAATAAAAACTAATATTAAAAATATAGTAAGAAATTATATTATAAAAGAGTATCAAATATAGAATTAGAAAATATAGATATAAATAATATTCTTAATAAAGAAAACATTAAATGATTTGATAGTTTTAAAATATAAATGAGAAATATAATGTACAAAACTAAAAAATGATATGATAGAAAAATTAATAATAAAAGAATATAAAATATATTTAAAGAGTTGTTAATTAAAGATATAATTAATAATGATAATTGATATTTAAAAAAATAATGTAAACAATGCAAGTTTATGGAGCACCAATAATACATAAAGAACGTAGGCCATTAATCCCAATTATAAATAATAAAAATTTGTATTTTAATAATATGGAAAATATATAAATGAAATAATGAATAATATTAAATATTTATATAAGACTATAATCTTAGTACATGCGCCTTGTGTGCTTAATTGTATTATTTTAATAAAATTAAGCACACAGGATGTACTAAGGTTACAGCCTTATATAAATATTACGTGCTGACATTGTACTTAACAATAAATAAATATAGTCATTACAAATTAAAATTTATTACAATGATTATGGTTTCTGTGTGAACAGATATTAATATTAAAAAAAAGCTATAGAAATAGCTATAAACATTTATAGAATGTAAAAATACTAATATATACACTAATAGAATTAATGTAAATATGCTGGAAGGTATTCATATTTCAGTTTTCACAATGCAACCTGCAGATTATGAGTGGTGTGATTCTCGTCTTAGTGATCCAAAGTTTTAAAGATTCTAATACTAAATAATCTTTTCTTTTTCAAACGTTCAAAATGTTGATATATATATACATTAATATTTTTAATTTTTTTTTTTTTTTTCATATGTCATAGCATCGGCCAGGACGCGAACCCACAACCATCTGCAACCAACTACTTGCTTGCAAGTCAGGTGCGATGACCTCTCGGCTAACAATGCTTGACATTAATATTTTTAATTGAAAAAGCATTTTAAAGTTTTTAAAATTATTTTTAAGTTAAATTATTGGTTTTAAATTACTTTATATATATATATTAACAGTTGTATTATATATAATAAAAAAAAAAACTTTTATACACTGGTAATTAATAAATTATGAGTTTTGCATTATAAATTAATGAAGAAAATTATTAATAAAATTATATACAGTATGTATATCTTGTCTGATTTTAATACATAGGTAACAGGCTTTTTTTGTCTGGCAACATGATAAAAATAAACTATATTATCTTCTCATATATAAACAATATCCATTCTCACATTGTTTACCATGAAAATAGAAAATGATGGGAAGTTTCCCATCTTTGATGTACTTGTTACCAAAAACTCATAATCTTGTTCGGTTTTCATAAAAACTGTACCCACAGATAAATATGTAGAATTTTCATCCGGATTATCATCCTACTCCAATCTTTTTTATAGCTAAAACTCTTTTTGCTAGAGCTGTTAACCATTCAAATAAATCATATTTGGAAGAAATAAATCATATAATTAATATCTTATTAGCTAATGGTAATAATAATCGATTTATAAACAAAACCTTGATTTAGGCCCAAAACAATCATTAAAAAGGAAGAGAAAAAAAAATGCAATTATTAGAGTCAATATTCCATATATATAAAAGGAATTCCAGACAGTACTGTTCTAAAATTCTATAATATAAAAACCATATATGACTAATTAAAAGATTGATAACATTCTGTCCACACCTAAGAATTTAATCCCTCTTGAGACCCAAGGAGTTTATAAATTTCATGTGGAATTTGTGGAGTCTCTTATGTGGGTATAACCAATGGTTGCATCAATGTTAGGAGAGATGAATATAAGCAGCACTCATCAGCAGTAGCACTCTCATTCCATGCTATGGATACTGGTCATAATATAGATTTCTCAAACAGCCAGATTTTATCCAGATGTGACACTTCTCCGCCAAAGTAAAATCAGAGAAGTCATTGAGAGCCTTGGGGTGGGGGGGCAGATTTTGTCAAACAGACATGATACAGTAAACTTCCTTTCATTTGAAAGAATTTTTTTAAGAACCATTAATCTTAATTGCTTTTGATTTTTTTTTCTATTATCATTCTATCCCCATCTTTATACTTTTAAAAGGTGCGGTTCTTGTTTTCTCTTGTTTCAGGCTTTAATTTTGTTAAATGACCAAATTGTTTGCAACAGAAACATTGATGCTTATTCCTTTTATTTTTAAAAATAATATTGCTTCCTGGAGAGGGAATGTCATTTGAGTTAATGTTCTTATGTAATCATATCTTATATTTGCAACTATTTTTATAAACTAGAATTGGTCATTTTGTGAGGAATATCTCAAAAATCAATTACCTTCCCAAACAGTTTTATCAGACTAATGAAGTTTTCAGTTAAGTAGTTAATATAAGCATTTTTTAAAGAATATCTGTAATTAGTTTATTTCATTTCTGATAAGGTTTATCAAAAAAAGAGAAACTCATTTATCTTTTTAAAATGAGGTTTTTCTTCAAGTTTGAATTCGAGAAAAAGATATCTCAGGTTCAGATAATCTGTGCTAGAATATCATTCCATAGACCATTTTTAAAACAGTAGCAACTCTCCATACAGTAACACTAACCAGTGCAAGTCATAGTAATCAATAAATGTTAGAAAGTTTGTGCATTAAAACCCTATCCTGAGCACAAACCTTCTAACATCCATTGACTACTATGACTTGTACTAGGTCGCATTACTGAATGGAAAATTTCTAGGAAGACATGCATTAGATGCAGATGTGTGGACAGCAAAGGAGGCAATTCAAGGAGAAATGAGATGGTCAAGTTTTTATATGAGAGATGCAAAAAGTAAAATGAAAATATTTGGTAGATTGCAATTTATGAATAATAAAAGAATAGCCAAAATAATATTTAATTGGATTACAAGTAAAGGGCAGGCAACAAGATGGTTGAGAAAGGTAATGTAGTATGCAAAAGATTTAGATAAAAAATTATATCAGTATACTTGCACAAAAGGTGGGATAATTGTGTTAGGAGGATTGTTGAGTGTTATAGTGGTAAGGAATGGGATAAAAGAATAGATGCATTAATAAAGAATGAGTTGGAGAGATGAAGAACTAGTATGGAAAGTAAAAAGCATTTAAATATATATAAAATGTAAATGGAACATTGGGTGCAAATTAATTTATGATAATAGCAAGGAAAGTAGTTTATTGTTTAAGGCTCGAACAGGATCTTTAGTGACAAAAAAATATACACATAAATGGAAAAATATGGGTGATTTAGTCTGCAAATTGTATAAGGAAGGCATAGAAAATATTAAACATCTGTTAATTGAATGTTATGCTTGAAAGCAGAAAGGGTACAAATAATGAAAGTATATATCAAAAAATGATCAAATTTTAAATCAAAACTTGTTCATAATGTTGTCTTTGCAATGTAATATATTAAAAATAATTCAATAAAAAATTATTTAATAAGACAACTTTTATAATAATATTATGTTTAATAAACCTCACCAACCCGGATTTCACTCCGATATTGGAGCCTTATCAAGATGTAAATATATTTAAAGTTATATTATAATGTGATGATGATGTGATGTGATGTATTATGGCTTCTCCTTAAATGAAGTCAAGAATATCTCAGCAATTATGCCCAGATAAACCTGTTAGCCACTTTATTTTACATTCCCCACTCTAAATTTACCAATAATTTGCTCTATCCCATTTCCACAACATAATCTTTGTCAACTCTATAACCTTTATATCTAAATCCCCCTTATCTTTTCCCAAACCCAGCATAAAAACCAATAATTCACTTTCTGTATAATCACTCTTTTCATATTTATTTTTCCACAACTTCAGTATATGTACCCTTTCTGTTTTCAAACATTTACATTCAATTAACAAATGCCTAATATTTTCTATTCCTTCCTTACATAATTTACAAAATAAATCACCCATATTTTTCCATTTACATGTATATTCTTTTGTAGCTAAAGATCCCGTTCAAGCCTTAAACAATAAACTACTTTCCTTACTATTATCATATATTAACTCACACCTAATATTCTGTTTATTTCTATATATATTTAAACACTTTTTGCTCGCCATACTATTTCTCCATCTCTATAACTCCCTAGTCTTTATTAAAAAATTTATTCTTTTATCCCATTCCTTACTACTATAACCCTCAATAATCCTCTTAACACAATCATCCCATCTTTTGTACAAATATATTGATATAAATTCTTTATCCAAATCTTTTGCATACCACATTACCTTTCTCACCCATTTTGTTACCTGACCTTTACTCATAACCCAATTAAATACTATTTTAGCTATTCTTTTATTATCCATAAACTGCAATCTACCAAACATTTTCATTTTACTTTTTGCATCTCTCATATGAAAACTTGACCATCCCATTTCTCCTTGAGTTGCCTCCCTTGCTGTCCATACTTCTGCATCCAATGCATGTCTTCCTACTTCCCTTTGAGCTTTTTCTAAGTAATCTAATATCTTTTTACTAACATATAATGCATTATTACCATAAGTTAACCCTGCTGCTGCAACTCCTTTCCATATAATTCTAGCTACATCATATTTATTATATGAAAATACTGTTAATTTCTTTATCAATCCCTTTCTTTTCTTTGCTTCATTTATCAATTTTTTCTCCCATTCATCCAAATAATTTTATTCCCAAATAACTATATCTATTCACCACACTTAACTTAATATCTCCCAATAAAAATTCTACATCTTCTCTTTCCCCAGTATTAACCATCATTATATTTGATTTTTCTTCACTAAATTTAATCCCCATCCCTTTACCCACCCTTGCACATGTCCTCAACATAACTTCCATATCTTCTCTTTTTTCTGCACACAAAAATATATCATCTGCAAAAAAAAGACCTGACAAAATATATACTCCCTTACTATCTATTAATGGTATCTCTATCCCTCTTCCTAATCTTTCTATTGCTCTTTCCATTTCACTCAAATACAACACAAACAAAATAGGTGACATAGGGCATCCTTGCCTTAGTCCCACACCATTTTTAACTTTAATTGATTCTATATTCTCCAATTAATATATATATAATAATTATTTTCATATAATAATTATAATTATAATTCTTTCTATTTTACAGCAACTCCATCTACAGGCTTCATTTTACATTACAATATTAAAAGTTAAATAAATATTCTATTTCTTATTCATTAAATACATAAATAATTATACATAACATTCACTTATAAATTATAATCATGTATTTACATTATATAATCATATATTTATATTTTAATATTATTTATAAATTTTCTAATTTTCTCTTTCTTACATATTATAACTATATTTAATAATTTAAACTCAACATAATTAGAATGATAATCATCTATATAAATATACACATATAATTTACCTATAATTATACTTCAATTAAATTTTCCAGTTATCTAATAATACCCATTTTCCAGCCAATTTTACAGGACCTTTAACTATATTCATACATTTTTTAAAATTTTCTTGTATATACAAAGATTCATAACATATCCTCTCACTATACTTCTTTACATAGTTAATTACTTGAATGTTTTTTTCACAATTTATTCTATGTCCAGTATTTAAAAAATGTAGATAAATCCCTGATCTCATATCCTTCCTTTTAATTGCTCTATTATGTTCTTTACTTCTTTCTAATGCAGTTTTTTCTGTCTGAAAATTTAAGTTAAGTATAATTATAGGTAAATCATATGTGTATATTTATATAGATGATTACCATTCTAATTATGTTGAGTTTAAATTATTAAATATAGTTATAATATGTAAGAAAGAGAAAATTAGAAAATTTATAAATAATATTAAAATATAAATATATGATTATATAATGTAAATACATGATTATAATTTATAAGTGAATATTATGTATAATTATTTATGTATGTAATGAATAAGAAATAGAATATTTATTTAACTTTTAATATTGTAATATAAACTGAAGCCTGTAGATGGAGTAAAATAGAAAGAGATAGGGATTAAATTTAGTGAAGAAAAATAAAATATAATAATGGTTAATACTGGAGAAAGAGAAAATGTAGAATTTTTATTGGGAGATATTAAGTGTGGTGAATAGATATAGTTATTTGGGAATTATTTTAAGTAATTGGAAAAATTATTTGGATGAATGGGAGAAAAAATTGATAAATGAAGCAAAGAAAAGAAAGGGATTGATAAAGAAATTAACAGTATTTTCATATAATAAATATGATGTAGCTAGAATTATATGGAAAGGAGTTGCAGTAGCAGGGTTAACATATGGTAATGATGCATTATATGTTAGTAAAAAAATATTAGATTACTTATAAATCAGCATTTATTTTTTATAGCGTCTGTATACAATTGTAATCACATTCATATCGGCTTTTTCAAACCAAATTGTGCAAACGCTTTTTGTGAGTGTTAAATAATAAATGAATACCCTCTGACCCATACAAGATATAGAATTTATGCAGCAATAAAAGGAATCCTCTTATTACTATGACTCAAATATTTATATATGAGCAAATCTGAAGTACTGGCACAGAAGGTGTGACTATAGAACAGTCACTTTGAATTACTATATATAACTTATGAATGAATGACACCGATGAAATTTACTAGAATTTACTGAACGTCATTCCAACTGAAATTAATCATATATATAAATCAGCATTTATTTTTTATAGCGTCTGTATACAATTGTAATCACATTCATATCGGCTTTTTCAAACCAAATTGTGCAAACGCTTTTTGCGAGTGTTAAATAATAAATGAATACCCTCTGACCCATACAAGATATAGAATTTATGCAGCAATAAAAGGAATCCTCTTATTACTATGACTCAAATATTTATATATGAGCAAATCTGAAGTACTGGCACAGAAGGTGTGACTATAGAACAGTCACTTTGAATTACTATATATAACTTATGAATGAATGACGCCGATGAAATTTACTAGAATTTACTGAACGTCATTCCAACTGAAATTAATCATATATATAAATCAGCATTTATTTTTTATAGCATCTGTATACAATTGTAATCACATTCATATCGGCTTTTTCAAACCAAATTGTGCAAACGCTTTTTGCGAGTGTTAAATAATAAATGAATACCCTCTGACCCATACAAGATATAGAATTTATGCAGCAATAAAAGGAATCCTCTTATTACTATGACTCAAATATTTATATATGAGCAAATCTGAAGTACTGGCACAGAAGGTGTGACTATAGAGCAGTCACTTTGAATTACTATATATAACTTATGAATGAATGACGCCGATGAAATTTACTAGAATTTACTGAACGTCATTCCAACTGAAATTAATCATATATATAAATCAGCATTTATTTTATAGCTCTGTATACAATTGTAATCACATTCATATCGCTTTTTCAAACCAAATTGTGCAAACACTTTTTATGAAGTGTTAAATAATAAATGAATACCCTCTGACCCATACAAGATATAGAATTTATGCAGCAATAAAAGGAATCCTCTTATTACTACGACCCAAATATTTATATATGAGCAAATCTGAAGTACTGGCACAGAAGGTGTGCCTATAGAACAGTCACTTTGAATTACTATATATAACTTATGAATGAATGACGCGATGAAATTTACTAGAATTTACTGAACGTCATTCCAACTGAAATTAATCATATATATAAATCAGCATTTATTTTTTATAGCGTCTGTATACAATTGTAATCACATTCATATCGGCTTTTTCAAACCAAATTGTGCAAACGCTTTTTGCGAGTGTTAAATAATAAATGAATACCCTCTGACCCATACAAGATATAGAATTTATGCAGCAATAAAAGGAATCCTCTTATTACTACGACTCAAATATTTATATATGAGCAAATCTGAAGTACTGGCACAGAAGGTGTGCAACAGTCACTTTGAATTACTATATATAACTTATGAATGAATGACGCCGATGAAATTTACTAGAATTTACTGAACGTCATTCCAACTGAAATTAATCATATATATAAATCAGCATTTATTTTTTATAGCGTCTGTATACAATTGTAATCACATTCATATCGGCTTTTTCAAACCAAATTGTGCAAACGCTTTTTGCGAGTGTTAAATAATAAATGAATACCCTCTGACCCATACAAGATATAGAATTTATGCAGCAATAAAAGGAATCCTCTTATTACTACGACTCAAATATTTATATATGAGCAAGATTTGCTCATATATAAATATTTGAGTCGTAGCAAGATTTGCTCATATATAAATATTTGAGTCGTAGTAATAAGAGGATTCCTTTTATTGCTGCATAAATTCTATATCTTGTATGGGTCAGAGGGTATTCATTTATTATTTAACACTCGCAAAAAGCGTTTGCACAATTTGGTTTGAAAAAGCCGATATGAATGTGATTACAATTGTATACAGACGCTATAAAAAATAAATGCTGATTTATATATATGATAATTTCAGTTGGAATGACGTTCAGTAAATTCTAGTAAATTTCATCGGCGTCATTCATTCATAAGTTATATATAGTAATTCAAAGTGACTGTTCTATAGTCACACCTTCTGTGCCAGTACTTCAGATTTGCTCATATATAAATATTTGAGTCGTAGTAATAAGAGGATTCCTTTTATTGCTGCATAAATTCTATATCTTGTATGGGTCAGAGGGTATTCATTTATTATTTAACACTCGCAATAAGCGTTTGCATAATTTGGTTTGAAAAAGCCGATATGAATGTGATTAGATTACTTAGAAAAAGCTCAAAGGGAAGTAGGAAGACATGCATTGGATGCAGAAGTATGGACAGCAAGGGTGGCAATTCAAGGAGAAATGGGATGGTCAAGTTTTCATATGAGAGATGCAAAAAGTAAAATGAAAGTGTTTGGTAGATTGCAGTTTATGGATAATAAAAGAATAGCTAAAATAGTATTTAATTGGGTTATGAGTAAAGGGCAGGTAACAAAATGGGTGAGAAAGGTAATGTGGTATGCAAAAGATTTGGATAAAGAATTTATATCAATATATTTGTACAAAAGATGGGATGATTGTGTTAAGAGGATTATTGAGTGTTATAGTAGTAAGGAATGGGATAAAAGAATAAATTTATTAATAAAGACTAGGGAGTTAGAGAGATGGAAAAATAGTATGGAGAGTAAAAAGAGTTTAAATATATATAGAAATAAACAGAATATTAGGTGTGAGGAAAGTAGTTTATTGTTTAAGGCTCGAACGGGATCTTTAGCTACAAAAGAATATACATGTAAATGAAAAAATATGGGTGATTTATTTTGTAAATTATGTAAGGAAGGAATAGAAAATATTAGGCATTTGTTAATTGAATGTAAATGTTTGAAAACAGAAAGGGTACATATACTGAAGTTGTGGAAAAATAAATATGAAAAGAGTGATTATACAGAAAGTGAATTATTGGTTTTTATGCTGGGTTTGGGAAAAGATAAGGGAGAGTTAGATATAAAGGTTATAGAGTTGACAAAGATTATGTTGTGGAAATGGGATAGAGCAAATTATGGGTAAATTTAGAGTGGGGAGTGTAAAATAAAGTGTTTAACAGGTTTATCTGGGCATAATTGCTGAGATATTCTTGACTTCATTTAAGGAGAAGCCATAATATATCACATCACATTATAATATAACTTTAAATATATTTACATCTTGATAAGGCTCCAATATCGGAGCAAAATCCTGGTTGGTGGGGTTTATTAAACATAATATTATTATAAAAGTTGTCTTATTAAATAATTTTTATTGAATTATTTTTAATATATTAAATAATGAAAGTTATGGAAGAATAACTTTGAACAAAGTGATTATACAGAAAGTGGGTTATTGGTTTTTATGCTGGGTTTGGGAAAGGATAAGGGGGATTTAGATATAAAAGCCGTAGAGTTTACAAAGATTATGTTGTGGAAATGGGATGGAGCAGATTATGGGAAAACTTAGGGTGGGGAATGGAAAAGGAGGGGGTAAAGTGGCTAACAGGTTTCTCTGGACATAGTTGCTGAGAGATTCCTGATTTCGTTTAAGGAGAAGTGACAGTGCATCACATCACATACTATTTTAAAAGATTGTGTAAGCATAATAAATGGTGTTTATGTGATGTTTTATATCATTTTTATTAAGGAAATCGAATAACAATTCTTTCAGGACATGCGCAGTAATTGTCTTTTATTGAAAGTGCTATGAAATTATCAGTAAAGAAATGCTTAAAAGAGTTAAAAAGATATCTGAATACTGACAAAATAAAAATATCCAATATTTTTGTTAGATTTTCCTCTGTATAGTCTTTTTGTTTATTCACAGGTGTTGGTTTCAATGCAGTCAAAAAGAGGTCCAAGTTGAATAAATCTCACTGTGGATTGATGAAATCTAAGAATTGTGACCGACCTGTTTCTGTTTATAACTTCCTTCACAATTTAGATTCTTATCATCAGTTTTTATATTGCTTGTGAATATGAGTCATTTTTCCCCTTTTCCGCATGCTCTCCATAGCAATAGACATGCTGAATAGTGCCAAAGAAAAAAAAAAACTCCTGTTTCAAGTCAAATCTAGGGTTATTAGCTCTCACCAAATAAAGTGATTGTTAAGTAAAAATATCAAATGTTAGATCAGAAGTGTCACTTTGAAATATTGAAAATAATGCACACAAAAATTCTCACAATGTATCTAAATCTAAATATCACTTGTCCTCTAGTGACAATTATTTTATTATTATATCTTTGTCTCAACTCTAATTTATTGTGTGTATAATTTATTTTCCCATTTAACAAAGTACCTTTTAGATATATTTATTGTTTTTCACTTCTTCAAAATAAATAAATTCCTTATTCATTCTTCAGTTTGAGTCTGAGTCTTCCTTCCTATTAAATAATATTATTTTAGATTTTTTCCTAATAAATTTAAACTTCATATTTTCTCCTATCTCTGCATATTCTCAAATAATAGTTTCATACCTTTAGTTTCAAAAGGCTTTATTGAACTTTAAGTTTACAAAACAGTACTTATTACCACATACATAGGATAGAGTAAGAAAAGATTACAAGATTTTCAACAAAAAGAGATAAGTAGTTTACATTATGTACGCTGTATTTTTATCCCTAACTAGAGATGAGAAAAATTACAAATCTATGTGTAACAGAAAAAAAAGCAATCTTTAAAGCAGCTAAACATTTTCTAATTGCTGCATAATCTGAATAAATGTTAATTGTAGAAATTTTAATTGTAGAAATTTTTTCATCCTTTATGCCTCTAATATCCATTTTGTTTATAAATGTATTAGGGTATCTTCTGGTATTTGAACCGTACATAAATGTGCATCTGGTACAATAGTATAAATGTGCTGTCTTGAATGTGTGCATATATATTTTATTTAAATGTATTGAGAAGTGTATGTATACTGTAATTTTTATTTTTAAATATTTTGGGGCTAATCCACTGGATATTATTAAACATGGGACACATGAATAGAAAATGTGATTGCGTTTCTGATTCTCTCTGATATAGTTTGCATATGTTTTCAGTGTTAGTGCAATTCCTTTTATATATGTAGAAATAATGGGTGGGAAATGCTTCAAGATTTAGTTTTAGGAGAAAATTGTATTTTGGTTTTAATGACCAATATTTGAAGTTTTTAATCAACTACTTACTTATTGGCTATGTTTAAAAGGGGTTTGTTATTATCATTGAATGGGGAATCACAGATTAAATATATATCCAAATTTTTAATTTTATTCTTGGGAGGGCAATATACTAAATTGGAAAATACATAATAAAGAAAAATTAACTTATTCCAGTAATCGCATATTGGTGGCAGCCTGTCTGTGAGTGTAATTTTAAAAACTATTTTTAGATATGGAAGTATCCTTGCACATGATATAAGATTAAGTATTTTTATAGAATGTAAACTCATTTCATTTTGAGATAGAAGGTGCAGAATCTTATTTAGGGATATTACTGCCATCCCACCCCACCCACTTCCACACCCTCACAATAATTTCCTACACATTGAGTAAATTTTAGATGTAAAAGCTTGTGTGTATATTATTATATATGTATAGTATGTAACCCATGTCATTATTAGGAGATTGAAAAGGGGCACTTTGGCATAGAGTGATAAATATGACTTGGAAAGAGAATTAATTATATTCTCAACTTTATTCATTAGTTTTCTCTGTATCTTCGATCACATTTCAGGTTACTCAAATGAAAAGCAAATCCCACAAGTATTGCTCATGTTGGCATCATGAGTATGTAGACCATGTACTGGATTTTTTAAAATTGAACTCCAATTTATATTTGTCTGAGTAATTATTTAGAATTTTTATTCATTTTGGTATCTGTTTTGTAGTTGGCAGAAAAGTTGTTATATCATCCATGTATGCAATACATGAAACATTTGCCTTCATTCCAGGTATAAATATTCCAGTCATTTTATTTTCAATTGCTTTAATGAGAGAATCGATATTAAATGTAAATAAAAGAGCGCTTAACAGTGAACTTTGTGGAATCGAATTAAATGGAATAAATGATGGTGAGTACTAAGAATTATCTGAATTTCTTGACTTAGAAGAAGATTCTTAATCAAGTAGATTAATGCCCTGGATATTGATTTATCTGCTAATGCATTAATTAAAATATCAATTGGTATTATATAAAATGCTTATTTAATGTCCAGCTGATCTGCAACAGGTTCGTATTTTTTTTGTTGTTTCTGACTGTATCGATTACTTTCTTATATAAAAATAAATTCTAGATATGATGTAGAATAAAATATCTTTATATAACAACAAAATAATATATGATAATAGCTGTAATATAATCATATAATCATGACATAAAAAAGTTCTTTTCAGCAATTTTTAATTTTTACCCGTTTCACTGTCTTGGTTAACTACAAAAACAACCTATATCGCATACATAGCAACATCTACTGGCTCTATATAAAGATATTTTATTCTATATCATATCTAGGATTTATTTTTAGTTTGCAAAAGTAACATAAAGGATTTAGTTCCTTGAATTTTAGATGTCTTATACAAATATGCTGTCTGCCCAGTTGATGAGCTTTTCTTTGCAAACTGGGTTTTTGACAATAATGGTAAAATATAAGGTTCAATTCTATCTTTAATCATTGATTCCATGATTCTAATCCCAAGTGAACTCATTGATAAGAGTCTGAGGTTTTGGAATGTGGATATATTTTCCTTTGTCTTAACAAATGGAACCAGTGAAATGGGATAAAGCCCATATATGTGATAGATTCTCTTTGTTAGAAAATTAGCTAAATTTACAGGTATTTTGCTGTGAATTGACTTAAATGTCTATATACAAAACAAAGTATTCCATGTATCTCTGGATGACATCATGAGTATAGCACTGAAGTAAGTTTTTTTTTTCAAACTGTCTTGATACAAAAGTTACAATGTCTAGAAAATTTTGTGATGGGTTAATTTTTTTTCCTTTTTGCAAGTTACTTTTGTAGTATGAATAAAGTGGCTTTAACATGTTGTCACCTGCAATGATTTGCCCTTCTATTTTGATTGTTGTCATTACACAATTTAGTGGATTTTGCCCCAGTACCCAAAAAATGTATTGTCTAGACCACATGTGGGTTTGATTCAGGTATATTTTTCTCTTCTTTATCACCAGGTATTCTTTGGGTGACTCACAAATGAACCAATATGCTTTCCTCAGGGCTATTACATTTGTACAGTCCTCTGCTGTAGTAGCACTAAGTGTAATTCTCTCATGCAATTCATCTATCTGCAAGTTAAAATCTTTGAGGGAGTGATTGGTCTTTTGTCATTATATCAATTGTATATGAGATTATGTTCACAAATGCAATCCATGTTTGAACAGGGTTCATTTCCAAGTCACGAATTTTGAATAATGATATGTATATTTCTGAGAAAAAATATTCTTTAATCTGCCCTGGAAGCAGTATTTTAATAGTTTTACCTGTTGTGATCATAGGCCTACATGAGAAATCATTTTAAGACAGACCACCACAGCAGAATGATCTGAAAAAGATGAGTTTTTGAGTGATATGCTGATCATATGATGGAATGCTGATGAATAAAAAACAAGATCAATTAAAGATAAGTATTTGCCATTGTTGAAGGAGATAGAATTCTGTGGAAGAAATCCTTCTCAAGACATGAGAGGGAATGCCAGCAGATATAACCATTTGCACAACATGTTAAAGTCTCCTATTAGAATTATAGGATGTATCGAATATGCAAATTTTGAGCTTAATGTATGTATAAGTCTATTGATTATTATGTTACCTGGAGGAATGTTCATGTATGCTATGTTCACTGTTATTCTTTTGTGGTATAGTGTAACAATTAGCATGTATGCATCAATATATATTATTTTAAATGAGCTTTATGGACAGGTTTTATATCACAATTTCTATTCCAGCTGAAGATAAGAATGCTGCTCTGGAAAATAATGAATATTCTTGATTATCATAAAAATTTTGATGGATAT
Source organism: Epiperipatus broadwayi (assembly GCA_028023455.1). Lineage (NCBI taxonomy): Eukaryota > Metazoa > Onychophora > Udeonychophora > Euonychophora > Peripatidae > Epiperipatus > Epiperipatus broadwayi. Next base: position 2,810,660 of record JAQFVV010006257.1, on the reverse strand, counting down.
GTTTGTAATTTGGTGTATATCTTCATTTCCAGCAAACCAATTATGTGAGGCATAGTAATATGAAGTCATTTTTTAAGCTGATAGTTTTTTCTACAGATTTTAATTGATAGACCCTATTTTTATTAACATTCTGTTTTATATAGTATATAGATATAAATAATAACCGAGAAATGTATTTATTTATGTTAACTATTTAGTTTTATGTAAAAATATTAGGCCCTTAGGTGACAACTCTAGATATTTATCATAAGCAATTACATTTGGACATGATTCCCTTACTTCTGTTATGTTGACTGGCTCTTCATTTGAGGCATCAAGATCTGGCAAGTTTATATTTGACTTTTTTAATTTTTTAACTTAGTCCAGAATCTGTGGTAAATCTTTTGTATTCTTTGCAAAAAATATAATCACATTCACAAAAAACTGTATATATATTTTGTTCTTCTATTATTCTTAGAAATAAAATAAATATGAAAATAAAAATGAGCATTCTTTAAAATGAGTTCACATTTAACTCCATTAATTCTATTTCCCTCAGTTGATGTTGATAAAAAAAATATATGTGTGTTGTGATAAAAATGATTTCTTTTTAAATGGAGTCAGAAATTTAAATATATACCCAGTAACTATAATTAACCAAGGTAAACATTTTTTATCTTCATGCATACTGCAATAAACCCAGTTATTTTTTACTCCTTATTACTAGATTATTTTTCTAATCTTTTCTCATTTTAATAAAGACATTTTTTTTAATTACATTACCCTGTTCATATATTCCCTAATTTTGTTATACAGAACTAAAAAAAAAAAATCATAAAATCTTTATTTCTTTCACTTGCTTTATTTTTAATTTTTTTCCATTCTCCATACAATTTCTGTCAATCCTTTTTCAACATCCTACACTTCAAAAATAAGTTCTATATTTTCTCTCTCATCACCACATTAACTACATCTACAAATCAAAGTCTTATTTCATTTTTGTTTTTTTTCTTTGGTATCTGTACAAACTCCTTTTACTGCTATTATACAACTTTTTATATTTTGTATAATTTGTATTGATTTTCTATAACTCCATTTCTTTTTTTCAATTAACTTATCTATCCTTTTTTCCTGCTTATAATCATATATTTGTATTACATTCTCTGAATATTAACCTTTCTTGTTCAATGTGTGTATTATCCTTTTCACATAACTTAGTTAAACACTATTCTTTCATTAATATATTTTCACTTTATATTGTAAACTTCCAAACATTTAAAATTAACTTTTAATTTCCTTCTTTAAAAAAAAGACCACAAATACCATCATTTACCAACCACTATTTCTTTTTGCATTCCAGCTTAATATTTGTATTCTTTAATTATTAATGGCATTTATGGTGAATAGAACAATATTTTTACATTTGATACAATATTTTATGAATTAAAAAATTATAAGTCACAAAATATTTTATATTTATTTACATTAAAATTGTGATTCAAATTTTTTAAATTGTAAATCATCTTTGTGAAACTTCATATTTGCATGCTTCCTTTTCCATATATAAGACTTTTGTGGCTTAGTTATTAGCTTATCCACTGTCTATGTTTACATCCCAAGATTAAATTCTAAATGAAATTTGGACATTTTTTTTTTAGTTTGGAATTTTTATTTTCAGGTAATCAATGAAGTATATAATTTATTTTTAGCTAGATGGTAAAATATAAACTTTTGGCATTTGATCAGCCTTTTGAATATTGTGTTTTCCTTCATTGTATTCTGTAAAGGGAATACTGGAGAGATCTTTGCTCTGAAGTGAGCAGTTATTTCATTTTTACTTATATAAACATTTTTTTTTTATAGGAATTAATCTTTTCTGGATTATGGGCAGTATTCTTTCTGATTGCTGCTGGCATCATGTGCAATTATGCTGCAACTTATTCAAACACCAAAAGTGCTGGTGCTGCTGCAGTAAGTATGATTTTAGTATTATATTGCATGAAGAAAAGATGAATGTGATAATGATAGTATTGGAACATTCTTTATTTAACTATCTATACTTAATAGTAAAGTAAATTAATGATTATTGGATAGAATCCCATATGATGTTATATCATCAAATTAAAGTAAAGCTCTAATCCAGAGATCATTTCCCCTCAAAATCTTTATGCTACCTCTGTATTAAATTACATAACATTATATAAGACAATGACACGATTCAAATCATTTTAAAAATGATTATCCAAAAACATTTTTAATAATTATATGTATAAACTAACACACAGTATTAAGATAATAAAATAGACACAGAGGCTTTCTTAGAAAAATGTATTAAGAATAAAATTATAAACTTAATTCTAAGAAACACACACATTGCTGTGACTAAATTAAATTTAGTTGGAAGAATTAATATATGCAAAGTATTAATCCGATATCTTCAGTGGATTAAATGAACAGATAGCAATAACTGAATATGCATTTTGTCCAATCATTGTAAAGCCATGTTTTTATTATTATGTGTTTTAATATTAAGTAATTAATAATGAATAAATTTATTAATTTTAAAATATTATTAAACATTTTTAAACAATCAAAAAAAAATTTTTTTTTTACCTCCTCCATTTCTTGTTTAGCAAACCCCTCCCCCATTTTTATTATTCTTGTTATGCTGACTTCAGTTAGACATAAATTTAAAACCTGTTAATTGAGTCATGCATTTTGTCTTTAATCTTATTTTCAAATATTTATATATAAATAATTTATTTACTGTGTTTTTATTTATTATTTTTATTACGAGTGTTTAAGATTAAATAAAATGCTTCATACTAAAATAATAAAAGTCTGGCAATCATAAAAGTATGAAAGACCCTTTCATAATTTTGCCTAGATTATAAAAATTGCCAAATTATAAGGAGGCATACTAATGGTATTCTGCCTATAATTATAATTTTATATGTTAGGTTAAGTAAATGATTTTTTATATTCATTTACTTTTTTATTCAAATACAATTTTATATTTGAAACTTTTTATGTTGACCAAAAACTTATCTAGAATTATACAGCATAGAGATATCCATCGTAAGTAAAAATTGACAAAAGTTACTTTCTACAAATCTTTCTGTTTAATATTAACACAGAATATTTAATTATTATTTTTATTTCATAGGCAACTTACATTTAGTAAAAGATATTCAATCACTCTGTTTCATATTCTTCATTGTTTTATAGATATCATTCTGTAACTATACAAGCATACTTCATTAGCTTCAAATAATATGGAGGAAATAATTAATAAATTTACAATAGTAAATAAATATTAATGTCATTTATCTTAAAGGACTTGAAAAATTCTCTTAATAAAAAAAATGAATGCAGACAAATGTCACTATATAATTAAATGACAAATTATTGTGTTAAGTAATAGGGTAGTGCCATAAATAGCAAACTAATGCATAAAATATTCCAAATGAAACTCAAAAGAACTATAGTAGTCATTTCCTTCTATGATAGTCTAATGTTATTGGCTGGTATTCCAGGGGGATCAGCCTGTCATGTAATTCACTATCTTTTTGCCTATTTTTTGTAATGCAGGGAAGGCAAATATATGCTCTAGGCTTTGGGTGAGTGATTTATGTTTCAGTAGACAAATGTGTATGAGCTAAATGTGATCCTAACTAATTTAAGCAGTCTTAAGACAATGCAGATATGTAAATAGTTATAGATATGATTATTTAAAGTAATTAAGATTAATAAATATGATTGAATTAATAACTTATATCTCATTTTGGAACAAAACATAATGATTGATGACAACGATAAAAAAATTTAGGGGAAAATAATTAAATTCCTGAACAAATTAGAATTTTTTTATAGGTCACAATTAATTTACAGTCACCATTACAATAAAAATAGCCAAAGTTAGTTTTCTTGAAGGGTTTGACATAAATTATTAGGGAACGGATTCAGATTTTTTTAATGCCAAAACATTGTAAAGTTGAAGATTACACGAAATACATTGATCAATATATATATATAGCTCAGTTACATATAAAATATTGTGCATTCAAGTTGTGACAATGCATTTGTCTGAATTGACATACAAAAAAGACACTAGAGATTTTGAGCCAAATACTTTTTCCCAAAGCCATCAATGATTTTACAACTAGGAACTTATTCCTGAAAATTCCTGGACAGGAATTCTTTGGCAAAATTTTTTCTTTTGTTTCTTGTTTCCTGGGGAAAATTTAAAAAAAAAGTCATGAAAATTGTTTTGGCTGAGTCACTGTAGTATTCTCAGGTATGTGTATTGTATATAGTTTAAGTTGATAGCATTGAGTTATTCTGGGGAATTTCCCTCTTGATTCTCAGTTCGCAGTTGTAATATTGTAATTGAAAAAAGAAGTTAGGTCACTGCAATTAGCTTTGCATTTGGTTATGCTTCATTGTATTTATAAAGATAAATTGTACTATAAGTTTAATTTATATTTAGTATATCATACATACAACGGATTCGCTATTATCTTTTCATTTTGAAGATGAAAAACAAAAAATATATAATAAATATTTAACCAGTTTAAATATTATAATAAAAACAGTTCATAAAATTAACAATAATGTTCTCAAACAAAAGATAAACAATAAAATACAATATGCACCTGTAAAAATTATAAAAATATTTTGAAATAGCTGAATGGTAATTTTATTAGATTAGGACAAATAAAATTATCTTTTTAACACTGGGCTCACAAATTTTCAAAAATTTTAATCTCTTGACTTACGATATATCTAATATCTTATATCATAGTAAGTAATAACATTTTAAACATTTTTTTATGAAAAATATTTTTTGTAGAGAATAAACTTAATAAGAAACTAAAAATTACCATGTCAGATTCTGTGTGGACATATTTCACAAAAGGTGATCATTAGCATGTCAGACAGATAATTTTATTACTAACTATGAAGGTCTTTAAAGATGTGTTACCTCTTTATATATCTATGATCATAATCATTTAGTAAGTAAATTTTCTAAAATATTATTGAAAACAAAACTATTTTTCTATATGGTCATACTTAATATTAAGGCATTTATAATAAAACTGCATTAACTTTCCAAAAAAAATTCTGCAAAGAAATCAAGGTCCCCAAAATGATATTTTTAGGAAAAACAGTTTGTGATTTGTCAGAAATGTGTTCATTTGGTACTTATGTAGTTTGCCTGTCAGAAACTTGTCATCAGTTTTTTTTTAAATAATTCATTTTCAGGGGCTTAGAATACATGGTATAAACCATATGGCCGACTGAGTTATTGTATTCAATAATTATGGTTTTTTATTTATTTATTAAAATGATAAAGAAACACAAAAGTCCAAAGGGTTGTTATTCAAAAATTTAATGTAAGTACAGTACATATTTTTTTTAAAAAAAACATCATTGGGTACTATCTTGTAATTTTGAAAATATTCCATTGAAATGCAAAAATCCAAAGTGTTTTAAGTAATGTGTAAATGCAATAAAGAAAGTAATAAAACATGAATAAGCAAAGTATAACAAATGTGTAGGCAGATATCACTTTTCGGGCAACACTATCCTGTAATTTTGAAAATATTCCACTACATCTTGTTTTGCTGATGAAATATTCCAAATTTTAATCATATTTTCAGTTCTTTCGATGAAATATTCCAGATTTTAATCATATTTCCAAAAACGATACTGTAAAAAAGGAATATTTAAAAAATCATGTGTAAACTAATGTTAAAAAAATTACAATAATTTGTCCCTCATTATCTATTAGCATCATGTTAATATTTTTGAAAATATTCCAGTGCATCTTATTCTGTTGATGAAATATTGCAAATTTTAATCATATTTCCAATTCTGTCAATGAAATATTTCAGATTTTAATCATATTTTCAAAAATGATATGATAAATAAGGAATGTTAAAAAATATTACAATAATTTGTCATGTGTTATCTGTTAGCCTCATGTTAAGTATTCTCCGAGTGTTAACATTTTGACATTATTTTGTGAATGGAATTTATGGGAGAGTGAATCCCAATTTTTTTAAAAATTACATTCACAATTCTAAATTGATTGTTTATTTTAAAAAAATTCAAAAACATTTTTCAATAAATTCCATATAGAATTAAATGTTCAGACATTAACACCTGCTCTACACTTAACACATGGTGCTAAAATTGTCATTTTTTAGGTAACCTGTGTGTAAAATTATAAAATTTGGAATATTTCATCAGCAGAACAAGATGCACTGGAATATTTTTAAAATTATTAACATGAAGCTAACAGATAACAAGAGACAAACTATCATAATTTTATTTAACATTAGTTTACACTTGGTTTTTTAACATTCCTTCTTTACCATATCATTTTTGGAAATATAATTAAAATCTGGAATATTTCATTGACAGAACTGGAAATCTGATTAAGATTTGGAATATTTTATTGGCAGAACAAGATGCAGTGGAATATTTTCAAAATTGTGTAATAGTGTTCACCTGAAAAGTGATGTCGATGTACATGTTTGTTATAGTCTACTAAATGATGGCTTTTTTAAAAAATTTTATTTACTGTATTTACATTTTAAAATCTTTGAATTACATACCTGTGGACTTTTATGTTTCTTTATCATTTTAATAAATAAAAAAAAACATAATTATTGAATATGATAACTTAGTCGGCCATGTGTTGTAAGCCCCTGAAAATGGATTGTTTAAAAAAGAAACAGATGGCAAGCTTCTGGCAGGCAAACTATGTAAGTTTCATTTATTTTTATTGAACACTAACATCATTTCAGAAGAAATAGTTATTAAACATCTTGCATCATTTTCTCATCTTCTACATAGGCATTACAAATGTTTTTATAAATCTTTACAAAATCTCTGTAAATTGCAGTTTTTGAACAACTACACATTCATTCACAACAGATAGCAGTAAACACTTTTTAATTATAAATGCACAAATCTGAATATAGAATGATGGGATTAAAGCCTTTTTATATTTAAGCATAATAATGTCTTCTTTTTTCAATCCAAGAATAGTTTTGAATGATTCTCATATATTATCACTAGCAGCCACTCATTAATAAAAATGCACTCCAGAAAGAGAGGGAGAAGAATAAACATTTAATTGAGTTTAGCAGTAACTATTTAAAACAATCTGTAAAGTCTGTTATTCTATTTGACATATTGTATTGATAACTTTTATACTCTACTGCTGTAAATATTTATTTTTCAAAAACTCCACCAATTTGCTTTAGCTCAACTCTTCATTTTATTTTTATAATAAAAATGTAATCTGCTCTTGTGAAAATTTTGTTTAAATTTAGTCTAAAATATTATTTAGGAAGGCTTAACTTTTATTCATTTCATATGTCAAAGCAAATGAATAAGTGCCCTTGCAATTGTAGTTTTATTATCATTCTATCAATAACTTATCAATTGATCTGATTGTCCCATCGTATTGTCAGAATATTAAAGCATTCCTAAAAGATCTCATTTCCATACAAAAAATGCAGCATAAACTACCTATATAAATTAAAATTAATTGAAATATTATTTCATTAAGCTAAAATATTTTTATCTTTTAAATTATTAAATACAGCAGTAACATATTGGAGCATTTTGACATCAAAATCTGTCTTGCTATTTAAAAAGTTGCAAAGATATTTAGATTGATTCAGATTCTCAAGATGATAACAAATGTAAGCTAAAACTGATAATTTTATTTTATCATTGGCTGATAAAGTTGCTAATTTTTTTTGTATGAAAAAGTAATTACTAAATCAAATTCTTCATATATTTGATTTTAAATTATTAAAAAGATTCTATAGATTAATATTTAAAGTGTCAAAAATAATTCAATTATTAGCAAATTCTACATTTAATGATCAAAATTTTTTGTTGTTTTAATCTTTTCATACAAAAAATCTTAACCACCAATGTATATCATATTGCATGAAATCTACAAACTATTTCAATCATGGTCATAAAAATGAAAAACTTGAAGTTACTACATTCTTTGTTTAATGTCAGTTATCATTTCAAGTATTTTTTGTTTTTTTCTCATCATAAATATTAATGCTTTTCTCCTATTATCATGTAATATCTGTTAGTAAACTGTGATAAAATCTTTTATTGACTTAAATGTCAAAAAAACATTATATTATATAAATTGTTTTTTTGCACAGGTACTTTTCTTGCATTTGCACACTAAACTGTAATTTGCATAGTGCATGATCTATCCACTAGTTGGAGCTAACTAATTAAAAAATAAAATGTCTGCATTTATTAATGACTTTGCAGTTGTTAGTGTTTGTTAAATAAAATATAAAAAAACATTTATAGATGAAAATTAATTTATTTAATAAAATGTATGCAGAAATGCATATTCATAATAAATGAAATTCCAAAAGTAAAACTATTCACAACAGCAATTCTATCAAATAAAAGCAAGTCTAATGATTCACTTTCAAAACTGCAGTCAGATGATTAATGCTTCACTCTTGCACATTATATCATAAGTTGATATTATAACCCATAAACCTATGACAGTAGTCTGCCATATCTCACTTGTCAGCAGAAATGGATTCACCCCTTTATACAGTCAGCAAAAGTTATCTTCACATTTATTATTTTATTAAAATATTGATCAAGGGAATTTTATGCCATATAATATGCAATGAAAAAAAGGTGTTGAGTTCAATGTAGCTCTATCATGAGAAGAGAAAGAAAAACTCCCAAAAAATAATAGATGTTAGTTAACTCATTCAATAAAGATTAGCAATGTATTTGACCACTTTTTTTTTTTCATTTAATACATGTTTTCAATTGGGGGTTGTTGTTTTTTTTGATAGACTTAATACCATGAATGATTTTATTTTTGGAATTTCATTTATGGATTTGCATTTCTGCTTACATTTTATTTTTTATCAATGAATTTTTTTTTTTTTTAATAATTTATATTTTTTGGTTAAATAAATTATTTTCATTGCTAAATATATTATTTTCTGGATTGTATTTAATATGCATTAACAATCATAAATGAATTATTTTGGGGTCATTAGTAAGTACTATGTAGTTCCATGAAGTAGACAGACCTTACCTATAGTTCTTTTTTTTTTTTTTCAAATCAAAACAATCTTGAGTAAGGAGTCATCTATAACTTGGAAGAGCCTAAAATCCTTGAAAAATATTTTTGTAATAGTGGATAACAATAATATTTCATAATGATTACTGCAGTCTTTTCTATCTCTTTTATTTTTATAAACTGGTTCAATAAAAACATTCTTAAGATTAGATGATACAACTTCTTGGCTCCAAATATTTCCAAAAAAATATTCTAATGTGTTTATGTATTACTACTAAAATTTAATACTTTTCCAGTTAGTTTTTCTAGACCTCTTAACTATTTATTTCTAATAATATAAAACTGTTGTCTCTAAATGAAAATGAGTCAATAGAATAAATTTATTATTTAATACAGGTATCTGAATTCATATGATCACCATTATTGTATGGAGAGTTTTGCCTCTGTGCTATATCAGTATTTATTATCTCAGTTATATGCTATTCAAAAAACATTGTAAATAGTAAATAAACAAAAAAATAAAAACATTAATACTTAAAATTTAATAAATAAATTTTACGATAGGCCCGTTGTTCTTTTTCATATTGGAGCACCTTTTGCAATTGCATTTTTTAATAATGTTTTTTCAGGTTATGTTAAGTTTGATATGACACAGTATTTCATGTAATGAAATGTTTTCTAAGCATAAAGCTAGAAGTTGTATGAAATTTATGAAAATTGACAAAAGTATCTTTCACAAACTATAAAATAAAAGTTATAATGGTAGGAAAAAATTATAAAATGTTTTTGTATTGTTTCAAAAAGTTTGAAGTTTGATAAGTTTATTTAGGAATTTGAAATGGAGAATGGCAAGTAAGGGGTATAGATTCTAAAGACAATGCAGACTTAAAAGTATCAAAACAACTAGAGAGGCCATGGTTTGCTGCTAATAAAACTGCTATTATATTTTCATAAGGTAAATAAAAGAAGAATATCATTCACAGCATGTTTTAATTGTGATGAAAGTCTGACACTTCATTGGTAATTTTATTTAAAAAAAGACAAAGATATAGTGCAGTAAGTTTTTTATTATTTTTAAGTGAATGTGAATAAGTGAATATATATGAAAATATGCAATCTCAAGTTATTACCAAAGATATATTTTTAACTTTTTTTTGGTTTTGTCTATACTATAATTTTTATTTTTATATGCATAATGCATACTATATAATAAAAAAGCATGTACGCTATATATATATATTCTTGTTGGAAAAAACAATGTGTTATATTGCAAATCAAAGCTTATCAATAATATGGAGTTATTATTCATAATATATATGAGGCAAACTTTAAAAAAAATGTGATGAATAACATGGCTAAGTCATTGAATTTCTACCTTTAGATCTGCATGTTGCTTATAAAGCTTTATTTATGTTCTATTGTTTAAGCAGATGATATCATATTTCTTTTTAACCCAGTTACTAATAATATATTTATTTATCTCATGTGAGCATCTTTATATTATGCAACTTTTTACATATTAATTTTGCGCTGTAATATTATTGATTATTTTATTAGATGGTATTTGAGCTCAGACTTTCAAGCTCCATACAGCTATCCACTCCAACTTATACAACTGATATACATGACCACATACTTGTGAAAAAGATAAATGATCTCCAATATATGTATTTTATGCTTATCCATAACATATTTCAATGAACCAAATTTATCATTTTTAATAAATACATGAATATGTATTAGGGTTGGGATAAGTTTAGTTCATCTATTGAGTGCATAAAGGAGTGATTTAATATTATTGCTATTTATATGCATATATTATAAAAATCCTTTCCATGTCAAACTTGAAGTCAATTTAGTAATTATTAATATTTTTTTTAAAAATGAAATATTACATTAGAGATCATTTTAACAATGCCTCTGTCTAACCAATTTACATTTTCAGATGACAATACAAATGTAAATTCTATTAATTTTAATAATCTTGTTAATAAACATTGATTATTGCCAAGAATATGTATTTCTGAAGTAGTGACTTCTAAAAAGTTTGATTTGCAAAGGATTCTTTATACTATGTGCATATGTTATTACTTCAGAAATATTATGGTATTATATATTCTCATTGCTATATATTTAATAACTATTGTTTTTACAGAGTAGTTAAAATTAATAATATATAATATTATGTATATATTGTTTGCAGATTATAATTCTAAAAGAAAGCTTTTAATGTGTTCTATTAAAATATTTTGTCTTTTGTAGTTTTTTGGCTTTTTAGCGATGATTGGTTATGGTATTGAAGCATATTTCAAGTTTCAAGCCTGGCAAGCTGGAGAAATTGCTCAAGGCACACGCACATCCAGTACTACTGTGACATCTACTGGCAAGGTCTAAAAGTAGAAGTAGCCTTTTCAGAAATATATCTTTTATTCGAGAATTCTCGAACATTTTTTTTTTACATATGTAAAGCAAGTGTTATGAAAGTTCTGTTCATGGGAATTTAATTTTTTTCTAAAACAAAAAAAAGATAAAACAATGTTAATTCTAAATATTACAGTTTTGGATAAATAAAAAAGATATTATATTTTTGATAGCAAATCATGAAAATTTGTTACGGTATTTTTTGTCACCATTTTTGGATAAATAAGTTTTAGTACTACTAATAAATAAATAAAGAATAAAAACCATTATCAACTATTTATAAAAGATATCAATACATTACTGATTATTTTTCATTTTGTATTTGGCAAACTTATTAAGAAAAAAAAATATTATGAAAGATTAGAGTTATCTTTTTTTGTGCATGACAATTTTTATTTCGTTGTCATAGAATGGAAATAGGAACTTTCATAATTTATTGTTTTGTTTTTTTTTGCTCCCCAATTTCTGTAAAGGCATTAGATTTTAGACTTTAACCATGTGTTTAGTATATTGCTAATGTTAAGATTTACAAGTTGTAACATTTTCTTAAAGAAATTAATGCCCTTAAATGCGACTAGAAAACAAACAAAAGATTATTAAAACATATCATTGGATCTTTTCATCAAATTAATAATATAAACTGAATTAAAAAAGCAAAAGAATTTGATTGGGAAGAATGATATTATTTTAAAATGTAATCATTAAAAATTGACTATCTTTTTAGGTTTGCCTATTTGATGATGATTGGTGAAAAAAAAAAATTGCATTTAATTTTTAAACACTGGACCTTTATCAAATGTTAGTTAGTTAATTAATGAAAAGTACTTAATGATTTGCTTTGGGATTGTTTTCAATTAAAAAGCATTTATTATTGTTATTTGTTTAATCATTTTTTTTTAATAACTCATTTATTTGCAGCTTTTTGTAATTTTCTGTATAACTTGTTTTTTATTACTACTACTACTATTATTATTATTATTATTAATTTTTACTGTGATTAAGAGTTTTATTTTTTTTATTAAAAATATAATGAGAGGGGTGTGTGCTTTTTGTTATTTTGCTGAATGTAATAATGTACTTTGGTCAGTGATAAAACTATTTACATTATATATTTAGGTTATTACAATAAGATCTTAAAAGAATCTCATATTATTTTACAATCTTTGTAGTCACATAATGATAATAACCTCATGCTAGGTTTTTGAATCAGTGTAGAGTAGGAACGTGTTAAAAAATTATTAAATGTCATTAATGTACCAATTATTTAAAAGATAAGTAGTTTGTTTAGTTTACAATTTAAAAATATATATATACTACAAAAGCTTATTAGTTTTGAAATTTGATTGCTGTATAAGATATATATAATTTTATCAAAATATATCGTATTATGTGATTAGCAAAACCTACAGTGTGGAAGAATAGGCTCTAGATCTATTTATTCATTATTCTATCTTCTATTAAAATTTTTATTAAATGTGGAAAATCATTAGAAAAATTACATTTCTTATTCAATACTAATTCATTATTGATTTAAGCTATAAAAACCAACATTTGGAGTGCAAGGAAAATTAAGGATTATTTAATTAATGGATCTGGGAAACAAAAATAATGATGAGTATTTATTGCTTGGTTTTAATATATTTTGCCAAGAGAATTTTAAAATTGTAAAACCTGCTTATCATCCAATCACTTTTTATTTGTCTATAAGTAAATAATTTCCACAAAATAAAATCCACATACATGTATCACACACACACAAGTTAATAATCTGCAACAAAATACTATCAATAATGATTAAGTGATATTGCTTTTGGTTATATTATCTATTATTATGATATGGGAATTAACATGTGGCAATTTTCTGTATATGTGTTAATGTACTTATATTTTTGAAAATAGAAAAGGGCTTTATAGCATAGTCATTATCATGCTAGTCTGCCATGCCCTCAACTAAAGGTTTATATATTGGACTCTTAACCAACATAATTACTCATTCAAAATTAGGTGTAAAATAAGTGTCTGCAATTTTCAGCTTGATGATAAAAAAAAAAGTGGAAGATTATTAAAAACCTGCACTATTCAACAATTTGAAATCCTGGTGAATAATGTTGTCTCCTTTACTTAATAGTATCAATTAAATGCATTTTAAATCATATTCTATCTATATAGTATATAAATTTAGTTTTTGAAATGAGATGCCACTATGATCTTAATTGAAATATTATTCTTTAGTATAACACTATATAATGAGCATTTTTAAACAAGGAAATGAGCACAAAAATTGCTTAAAATTTAATGTAGCAAATTGAAAATAATTTTTCAATGTCATTCATATTTTTTAATATTTTTTTTCATTTTACTTATTAGAATTATTCATTTTTACAAGGAAGATTTTAATTTCATCAGTGACACGCCATTTTTTATTTTCTGTTTTTGCATGGTAACTCACCAAATGATTAATTTGTTTTAAAAACTCATGTCAAAAATTTTGTTGAATTTTCAGTTGGGTGTGCATAATATAGATAGTTTAATACTTTGCAATAACCTGACTTACTCAGGTTCTGCATTTTGTATTGTGCTCAAATTTTCAGATAAAATTTAATAGATCCTTACTTGGCACAATTGCTTATTAGAATACTGTAATGAATGTCTGAAAATGTTTTCTAATTTTATCTTTAATTATTTTTTTCATTTTTATCATTGTTCTTTCAATTACCTCGAAAAATCATTAGCTGATTTCTGATATTACACTAAAAAGATGTATTTTTTAGCTTATATCTACAAACAAAACAATAATTTGGTAGCTGGTCACATATTTTACTATCTTGGATGGCATACATCGCCCTATAATTACTACTGTTTTTGGCCAGCTTTGGTTGTTATTAAATTATCTTGTTTGTGGGTGTGTATATATATATATGTGTGTATGTGGAGTTACATATGTATATGTCAACATCAATATATCGAGAGAAAAAGTTTTTTTGCTGACCAAATTTTATAAATTTTATTTACTGTTTTAAATTATATATACATCATAAAATTCCCAAGATGTAATTTATCAAAGTAATAATAGATATTACTGGGCATATTAGAATCATTGTATCAAATACAGTGATATTCAAAAATATTGAAAAAAAAAGTGCAGATTTTGTCCAGGCTTTATACTTTTTTTTATGAAAAAAAAAAAAAAATAACTGTTAAAAATGTTTGTGTTATGCAAATTTTATATATAGAGATTTATCAGGGATATATAAGTATATCTATATTTAATAAATTAAATTGCATTTGTTTTTCTTTTTTAAAGCTACTTTTTATTTAACTAAATGTGGTGTTTCTTTATAGAACTTTTTATCAATATGGTATAATATATATTTTATAATCTACTTGAAGTACAGTTCAGTATTCTGTTATTTTCATTAAAAAAAAAACCATTGGAAATGTAGATAGTGGTGCCCTCTTGCCATATTTACTGAAAACATTTAATAAGTGCATTTGCAGTGTATGTACTATATGAATGATGGATTTAAAAAATTATATTTAAAAAAATCATTCTACTTTTTATTTAATCTAGAGACAAATTTCTCATACATTTCCATATAAAATAAAATGATTTGAATCTACTGTGGTTATGTTTTAATTTTTTTAACATTGTTGTAAGTGTGAAGATTTGGTCGGTGATTTCAACGTTTCTTCAGTCACACGATACTTTGAAAATATCTACCATCCTTTTAAAATATTTTAATTATAAGTATGTTCTAGTAAATTCTGATAAAAAACAAAGAAATCTTATAGTGTTTCTAGATGTGTGAGGGAAAAAGTATTGATTGAAAAGAAATATAAATTATTGCTATACACATTTAAATCAGTGGTCTTCAACCTTTTCACACCTGCGGACCTGTAAAAATAAAGATAAGGTTCCACGGACCAGCAAAAATAAGGATAAGATTTCGCAGACCGGCAGACGTCTATAGATAAATTTTCTTAAAGATAAGCATAATTGTTATAACTGATCAAAACAACAATGTTAAATATATAAGATAAAGTTTTATATATATATGGAGTTTATATAATAAAAAACTTTTTTTTTAATTTTTTTAGAAAAGTAACAAAAAATTTAATTCTACCCCCCCCCCCCCCCAACAAACATCTGTGATAACTAGAAAAACAAATTAATTTATGAATGATTGATTAGATTTTGTTTTCGTTCTTTTCTTTTTTTTTTTTATTGGGTAAAAATGAGATGAAAAAATAAATAAAAATTGGCTATATTAATTAAAAGTTTAAACTCTTATTATTTATTATTACAAACTTTTTACTGCCCGTCTAGCATGCAGACCTGCAGAAAAGTTCCACGGCCCGGTGCCGGGCTGCGGACCAAGGGTTGAAGAACACTGATTTAAATTATACAAATTCAAATGTAATATTTTTTTCCTAAATATGACTTAATATTAGAGGTTACAATTAGGGTGCTTGAATATTATATGTCTTCTATACAAAACAGACTATTTTTAATTTATGAATGTAATTTTGTAACTCAAAGTTTATCAAACTTTATGATAAAGCATGGACTCTGATTTTATAGGAGTACCTTCATAACCCTTAGTGAAACTATATTACATTCATTTTTTGTTGTTGTAGTCAGAGCACTGAAAATCAATTAACCCCACAAATTAATCTTGGATTTTTATTCTTTAGCTAAAAATGCCCAACTATTCATTTTCTAATTTATACCAAATAGTTATGTGAATTGGCAATGAACTAGCTGAGTTAACTCAAGCCATAGGCCATGGGCATGAAGATATTCTAACCAGTACACTAATTTAATGATATAACTGGAAAATAATAGAATAAATTGGTGGACTGATCTTGGTTTGGCTATGAATAAAACTTTAAAATGTTAGAGTTAGTTGAGAATTTTTAAAAGTTTAGATTTTTTTTTTTAATTGCTAGCCCACAGATTATTTAGATGGCTTTCCAATATCAGTTAATAAATATCTATTAAACATTAATTTTACCTAGACAGTGATATAAAGTGTCATCACCATCCAGTAATTAAGAGTCTAGGGAATTATATGTTTTGTTTGAATATTGTTTTAGAGGAAATTAATTAGAAATACTTGACTGAAAACCAACTATTAAAAGTCTGTTTTTTTGCATATTTTTTTATTAGATAGATAACTGAGTTAATAATGGCAAACTAACATTGTAATAACTGAATTCCTTGATTTTAGTATTCTATTAGATTAAATCAGGGTTTCACAAAAATTTCACAAACAAACATTAAATTATCCATAAATTTCTCATAATGTGATTTTAAACCATTTGAAACTTTCATCAGTGTAAAGGCAAAAAAGAATGAAAGAAGTAAAGATTGAAACAGCTTTTATTAAAATGGGATAGAAGTAAAAAAAAAAGAAATGAACCATGGGCAGATAAATAATTGGTTAATAGGGAGTTCTTATGGCATATAAAAATTTTGGAGAAGAAAATGATAACTTGATTCATTTCTGGGCAAATAGCCAATGTACACAGAAACTTCTGACTTTGTTTAAGAAGCCATTTTGTATCACAATACTGCTTTATAATATTTAAGTTTAAAACTGATTATAAGTTATTAGTTTTGAAACTGTTTAAAGGCTGTAATTACCTGTGATTTTGCTCTTAAAGTGACAAACTAAGTAAGATATAACATTCATTAGCAGTTAATAAATATCAAGATCAGTGGACATTGTACAAGGCAACTGGAGAGACTAGTTCAATCAAAATGCATCCTGGGAGGTGTTTATATCTTTTTTTGTATTTGAAGCAGTATGATGAAAGAAGTAAAATGAATGTTTGTAATGGTTTTTTAAAATATATGACTCAACATGAGTAGAGATTGCTGAAGTGTGTATTAAGAATTAATTTATTAATAAATATTAGTTAAATAGTTTTAATACAAAATTAAACTATAAATCTGGATTAAAGAAATGCTGTATTATAATTTCAAGACTTGAAACTGATTACTCATTAATAATGAACTTGTGTAAAGTTGATAATTATCTATGAGTGCATGATATAAAAGCAACACTTGTAAAGTGAATTGATTATTTATTAAATAAAGAACAGCAATGGATATTCGAATATGTAAAATGACTTGGGTCAATTCATGAAACTGGTTTAATTGAAATCCATCTTAGGAAGAGAATGTTTGATGTCTAGAAGAAATTTTATAATTTTTATATCTAGATTTAAAATTGATTACTAATAATTAATGATGAAATTATTTTAATATATTATCTGTGAGAATATACAGTTAAAGTGATGCTTATAAATTAAATTAATATCAATAATTTTTACTAGTCTTTCATTTGACTAGAGATTATCATTCTCACACAAGATAGGGATTGGTTTCTATCCACTTTTAACATAGATCTTGTTCACATGTTTTTGGTCATATGTTTGTAATTATATCCCTCTACAAGGTGTTAAAAGTGAATAGAAACCAGTCCTTATCTTTCATGAGAGTGGTTTAGTGAAAATTACACTACAGAAATATTATTCATTAATATAATATTCTATAAATATTAAAATTCCATATTTAAATTTAATAATAAATTTTATGGGTACTTTAATGCCATGGGATGTTTATAAAAAGGAGTTAAAAGAAGTATTACTATTTTAATATAGCAAAAAAAAAAATTCATAATAAAAATACTGCAAATATATATTCACGATGTGTGATACAATTTATTAGTTTATAATGTAGCTTTAACATTGAAATTCTAAAATAAGGGATGATCAACTCTTCCTGTTCTTTTTGGATAGATGCATCATATAATAATGGTGTTTGCCTAATCTACCTTTAAGTCAAAAATTAAACTGCTTTTAGTTTATTATATTAGATTATGTAAGGGATTAAAGATATTAATACTTTATATATGTAAAAATAGATAATATCACACACAAATAAGATTCTTTTATAATGATAGATTTTATTTTTTTTTTACTTCAAAATCATGTCCTTAAGCAGCTATCAAATGCAGATTAGAAGTAAGCTAGAGGAAGGATACCATTACAATTTGTTTTGTAAAAGATAAAATAAAATAGTTTATAATTAGTCTAATTTAGAACAAAGCCCTTTGCAACAGTCTATCATAAACGAATAATGAAAGAAAAGACAGTATTGACCAGGCTTGCCATTTGTTGGATAGGAAGAGCTTGAGTTGCAGTCCATCCTTGTTTTGCTCTGGTTAAGAGTTTGGCCATTTAAAGGAAAAATAATAAACATATACTATTAGGGATCTCATGTAATGTTCCTGCATTGAAGTGATAGCTTTTAGCTCAACATTCAACTTTAATTGATCAAACTAATTTTTTTTTTTTTTTTAAAAAAAAAAACTTTCATTAGTTGGGAATCAATTCAGATTATAGTTATCAAACACACTTTTTTCACCATTTCATCAAGTGTAACGAGTACTTTTTATTCATAGATTATTGGAAATATTCTACATATTTGATTTACTAAAAATAAATTAAATTTCTGATTTTACTGTTCGAATAGTGTTCTTCATTATTACATCATAATCAGCAATTTAATGTAAAATCAATAAAATGATGTTTTAATTTCTAAATTACTTTGTAATTTACAAAATGATGGAAATTAATATACTATATATATATTTAAAATATTTGGTAGGGTTTGAATTATCTTTTATTGGATATCAACAAATCAAGGTGGGTTTGAAAATCATATGAATAGAATTTCTCTGCCTGAAATTTCAGTCTTCAGTGGTACACATAATTTTTTTTTTAAACATTTAATATATTTTCTACTGAATTATAATATTCAGTCAAGCAATTTTAAGCAAGTCATTAAAATATGTTTTATACAGATTTCACTATGTACTTTCTTGTATACTTTCTATGGAATTAAAAATAGCCATGATAAATAAGTGAAGAAACTCAAACTTTAAAAATTTCCAGTAACTTTTGTTTCATTTCACACTAAAGTAATATTGAATAATAGAAAATCTCATTTATAGTCATAAAAAAGAAAGTATTTTAATGGTAACATTATATTATGGTAATAAAATATAAATGAAGCGATTAAATATGTCTGTGATGGTCTCAGGGAAAATTCATATTGTTATGTATTACCAAAATAATCCTTTATAGAAATTACTATTGTGAAGTTTTGTGGATGGAAGGCATTTAAGTGATGGTGCAGAAATCTTTAATAAGTGCTACTTTTTAATATTTTAGATATGTCACATTAAATTAGTTTCACTCTTTTTTACAGCATTGGCTTTTGTTTCAAAGAGATAGATAAATCACACATAAAAAAGTCTTTTTTTTTTAAGTATATTTGGAGTTTATAAATTCTGTTGGTAAATGATCCCATGAAGAAGTTTTCACAGTAATTCAATTATTGTGTTAAACATAAAAATTTAAAGTGATGTTTAAGAAATATATGGACAATAATGTATAAATTAAGTAAGATCGATATTTTTTTTTTTTGGCCATTTTATACATTATTTATTTTAAGATTTATTAAATTAAAATTTATTAAATTTATTTTAAATATTAAAATTTTCCTAATTATTATATGGTATAATGTTTGCACTACATTACTCTACAAGCCAGTTTTTTTTTTAAAAAAAATGAAATTCTTGTCAAAAATCTACAACTTTAGAATTATTAACTATAAGAGTAAAAAAAAAATAGCAAAATATAAGTTTATACCCGTTGGAATACTCAACAGATAACATAGCATATATATAAACATGGTATTTTTGATGATTATTTTGATTTATAAAGTGCTTTTTTTTTTTAAATGTCATAGCATCGGCCGGACGCGAACCCGAAACCCAGGCAACTGCCTGCAAGTGCAAGGCAGTCACGCTGACCTCTCGACCACCAAATGCAAGTGAAACAAATGTAGGTATATTAAAAAAAGGGTAGTCAGTGAGTCAATTCGAAATTCATAATAATAATTGTTTTGCAAGTGATATAATTAAAAAACAATTTCTAACTGGAAAATATTTAATGCAAATGAAAAGAGTTTTATTTATAATTAACACTGATTAGTTTAAGTACTTTAAAGTTTAAAATATAAAAATGTTATTTCATTTTTAAAATTGATTATTATTTATTTTAGGAATTAAATGTAAAACAATGTTTTTAATCTTAATATGTTCTTATTAGAGGAACAAATTAAAACAACTTGTATCTATAACTATTTAATTTTCATACTTTTTAAATTTTAAGATACAAAATGCAAAGTTTGATTAATGTAGTTTTTTACTATAACCATTAGATTAACTTATGCTTTTTATTTGTGAAATCATTAACTATATGAAGAAAATTCATTACTACTGATCACTTCAATATACATAATGCAGAGCATTTTCAGTTACTGTAACAGACAGAATAACAGTAAAATTTTCAAGGAATAGCTGCAATACTTAGGCTAGATAAGTATTCTTAGTGATAGTTAATGAATATTTGGTGATAATACTAAGATATTAGTCATTGCTTACAAAAATCTATGATGGACTCATTCTTATTCAAATAATGTATTTTTCTAACCCAATTAGCAGACAATATATTAAGTATCAATATTGCATTTGTGAATTAATAGTGATAGCAAATATTTTGAAAGTAAGATATTGTCATTTTGGAAGAACAATTCAGAAAAGTACAGTATTTCTCAAGTTAAATTAACCTAATTTCAGTTTATATGTAAAAATAATTCTCCCATTGATTGTCATAGGTATTTCTCATTTATACATTGTTAACTTGACACCAAAGGTTTTCTCTATTTTTTTTTAAATCTTGTACTATTAATTTCAGGTAATACATTATTTATTATTAAACTGTAATTTTATAAAATTCTTGTGATTAGAAATTGTTAATTTATGCAAAAGTAATCAAGGGGAATTATCATATCTGCCAATTTTAGGGTGGTTAGGGCTTGATCAGTTTTTTATCATTATTTTGTGCTTTAGTCAATAAAATATTTAGGCAACTGTTTACAGTCTAATATTGGATGATTATCTAGTTTGATTATAGAACGATTATCTGAAAGAAAAAAAATCAAATCTAATTAATGTAAAAAAGAAATTTAGGTTTATCCAGTCTGGATTTAAATCCTAGTTATGGTTTTGCATCTGTACTGTTATTGCATCAGAAGATTCATATGTAATAATATATATTTTTCAGATTGCTATCAATGACAACAAAGTAGTGAATATTGGAGTATCTTTAAATCATGACTTAATTATAAATAAGCAGTATTCGGTCAAAAATTGCTCATTACAAACTATTGGTAATCAAATAGTTATTTGTATTTGTTGAATCTCAATATTTTCAGAAGTTTGAATTGGTGTAGGACTTCTCAAGCTATCTATCTCCCTTAGTTTAATTGTTGCAATGAGATTGTGTGTATTTACTACATTTCCATGATTCCAATCTTTTGTGTACCTTTATTGTTGAGAAAGCATTGATGATGGCAGCTGTAGTAAATTGACACTTTTTGTTGGGATCTTTGTTTGAGATAATCCTATCAATATATGTCATTTGTAACTGAATTGGAGAAAAGAGTTCAGTGTAGTAAATGATTGGATATTTGAGTACTCTATTTAATGAGAACTCTGTTAACCATTAAAAGTAGAAAGGCTTAAAAATGGAATCTAAAATCGACTCTTTCTTGCAGCATGGCTATGTCACTACCTGATGGATCACATAAAATAGAAAATAGTACTATAATTTTCAGACTTGAAGTGACTTGTTCAAAACTTGAATGGAGAAAAGTACTTTTAGTGAGAGAGAGATCAAATTTTAAAATTGAAATAGTTATCTTTAATAAAACTCATCATCTAAAGAAAGATTAATTGAACAGGTAGATAGCTACACGTTGTTTTAGGTAGCACTATTAAGTGATACTGATTTAGTATGGTGTTGAATTTAGTATATTTTATTTTTCGATTTCCTAGATGTTTCAATGAAACACTAATACTATTGAAATTTGTTTTGCACAATAGTATCTATGCCAATTTTGTCAGTGCTTTTTGCTCCAACCAATGGCTACCTTTTTCTTTTTTTAGAAAATTTAATGCATGTGTATTTTTTTTCTATTGCGAATATTTTGTTCAGGCAGAAAAGTTAGTATAATTGAAGTAGAATACCTCCACATTAAAAAAAAACAAAGTTGCTATTTCATGATTGCAGATTATTGGACAGATCAATACTTTTTAAGCTTAAAAAGATAATTACATTATAAAATAGATCATATATCTAACATTTTAGCAACATCCACTATTGAATTCACTTTCAACTCTTGTTAAACATTAAAATTAGCAATTTGGATTTTCAAGATTTAAATTATTGAGACATGATATTTTTTTAATGGGTTATGACTACAACTAAGTGTATTCTTAGCTTTACTATTAAAAAAAAAGGAGAGAAAGAGAATCCTGACCTAGTTTCTAATAATTTGATTAAATAATGACTTGAATAAAAAGAACATGTCTTTTCTGTTTGGTGAAACTTTATAGGCCATATAAAAATTTTATGAAAAAATCCAGCAAGAGCCAAGAAGGCTTAGAAATGATTGGAGATTTAAACTGAATAAAGGATATCATTTACTGATTAAGATTATTTTATATATTTTTTGATGCATTGAGCAAGAACATTAACATAATTTGATCAAATTCAATGATAATATTTGTTTTATTTGACAATATTTTGAACAAGTGGAGTATTTTGATTGTCTTATGAATTGACAGGGTCATAACAGCCTTTGAGGATATGTTCATTTTCCTACTAATTATTAAAAATGGAAAAACTGCAAATCCTAATATCTGAGGAAAATTTAATATATAGCATAGTATGTTAATTTTAAAATCATTGGACTGTCTTAACAATATAAGTATCCATAAAGTAAGGCTATCTGATCTGAAAATTGTTTTTGTTCCATTTTATAAAATAAAGGGTATAGAAAAGATTGTATTAATTATCATGAAATGTCATTGTTGTACAGAAATATTTTTAATGCTTTTGTTATATATATTGCTTCCAGTTATAAATAAATGTTTAACAAGGATTCAATGTTTTTGCACGAAAATGAAAGCAAAGTGTCGTGAGAGGAAATGTAGGTTATATTAGCTTTTATTTATGTGATCAACGCATTTTAGTTAATTGAATGGATTTGTTAAACAAATATATGTACTATCTCCAACTTTTTCTATTTTTATGATAATGATCTTTCAAGTAGTCTGTATATGATAAAAGGAAAAAATATTATATTTTCTTGGTTTCTAGATTACAATAAGCTGTTGATTATGCTATCCTTACCTTTTCCAAAAATAGTCTAATAATATTTAAACAGCATTAAACTGTTGCACATGCGCTTTGGATTTTAAATATAAAGCGCATGTGCAACAGTTTAATGCTGTTTATTGTTTATAAAAAACATCGCGCTATATAAAATAATTGACTTAAAAATAGTCTAATAGAAAAGAACATTGTTTTTTTTTAATACAATCAATAAAGACTGATTTAGCAACTAATGTTTAAAAAAAAACTAAAATCCTTGTAACTTTTAGTTTGGATAATTATCAATTTAGAATCTGAATTGAATTAAATAAATGCCTTGGTAGCTTTTTAGATAATAAGCGCCCATTAACAATTTAAAAGGGAATGTATTTTATTTTATAATTAACACAAATTTGTTAATTGTATAGAAAAACATGTATTTATAACAAGTAATGTAAAATACTAAACAAACTACTCAATATTCAACTTATCATGAACTAATGTTTACTAACTGACTACAATGTTTTTGTATTTTTATTTTCAAGAATAAATTTCTTCTTTTAATAAAAAATACTAAAAACATTTTATTCATGATTATGCAAAATATTGCAGTCTTTTAAAACGTCAATTTTATTGGAGTGGAAGTTAAAAGACAGTATTACAATAATGTCAAACAAAGTAAAGGACCAGGAAGAGAGATAATCAAGATTTCTGGTCTATCATACCAACCAAACATGAAATAATGTGATTTTTTTGAGTGCTATCCAAAAGCATCTCAAGTTTTATCTATATGAATCCATTTTTGAAATAATTTAACTCATAATGCAGAATCAGACTATAATTCAATGAAATAATCAACTACCAAACCACCTTTATTTGTGTTTAGAATTGGATTTTAACTTATCTTTAATTACTTATTTTGTTTGCCTTTTTATTTATTTTCTAGAATAAAAACTACTTATAATAAATGAATTATTATAATTTAAGGTGTTTACAGATGACTAAAATCTACTTATCAGTCATAATTATCAAAATTGAATAAATTTCTAAGATTATTATTTAAATGAGATATTTATTTTATATAGCACGATGTTTTTGAATTGTAATAATCAGCTTTTTAAACTAATGCACATCCCTTTGTGAATCTTAACAATAAATGAATACTCTCATTTTCTAATACAAGACTTTTTGTATTGGAAAATGAGAGTATTCATCCACAAAGGCATGTGCTTTAGCTTAAAAAGCTGATTATTAGTTTATTAAGATTATTATTGTTAATTTCATTTTTAGTAATAATTTGAGAAATGTTAAAAATAATATTCTTAAACATGTTATCTATATTTTTTATAGTTTGGGATAAATTATTTTAATTCCCATTTTTTTCATAGCTGTAAGTGGTTTTTATTTCTAATTCTGTTGGCTAGTAAGTTGGCTTTTCTTCATCATAATCCACTTCTGATAAATTAATTTCACTTGGAAGTCTTTCATTTTGATTCGGTTCATCGTCATTAGAAGATGATTTAGGTCCCCCATCTTGCATGATTTTCCAACACCAAACAGCATTTATCACCAAAAATATGAATTCAAAAAATCCAAATACCTTAAAAAAAAAAAAAATTATTTAAAAAAATAAAATATTTTTTTAAAAACTTAAAATGTTTGCATATTTAATAAATGTCTCCATCACACCTTTGACTAGTTGGTTAGTATTCCTTCTTCACCGTCTCCCTATAGAGAGATACTGGTAAGCCTTAGCCTTGAAGTAGACTATTTAAAAATAGTTTTTCTATTTATACATATAAAAGTTTTAAAAAGTCAGAATTTAGATAAGCTTTGCAATTTTTTTTTTTTTTTTATTTAAAATAAAATTGCTAAGCTTAATCTGAATTTCTGTCCAATTATTAAACAGTAAATGGATATCTAGCAATTCATTTCAAGGGCATAAACCAAAATGAGAAATCACTCAAATTCTAACTGATTAGCAATTGGAATTACTGGTAATGGTTTTACTATTCTCTCTATGAGGCACTGATGGAGAGTCTTTGTCACGTATAGCCTACCTATATGTATAATATAATATTGATGAATAAATCTTCTATAAATTGTGTGGGGGGAAATTCTTAATATTATCAGTGTAAAAAGTCACAACTTGTATTTAGTTTTACAACTGCAACTTTAATTAATTTCCTTTGAAACTTTTGCATTTTTATGCACGCATGAAAAATGTGATATTAAACTCTTTATGTTAAATATTGTTTGATACTCAACAGAAGGTTTGCAAAATGAAATGTTCTTGTTTTTTATTCCAATAGTATTTATTGTGTTACTTTACATGTTGAATGTGAGCATGATTTAAAACCTTTATACTTTAAAAATAAAGCTTAATCGATAAGATTTGTTTATATATGTTACACTATATTATATATATGACATTTGTTTTATATATATATAATCAAAATACTCCAGAATAAACACTATTAAATTCAGTATACCTATATAAAAGAAAAATCAAATCGTCAGTATAGCCAGCTTACGGGTTTTTTTATGCCATCTTGAGTAACAATCAATTGGCAATATTTAAATCTCATTAAAATCACATAAAAGTAATGTTCCCACATAAATAGCCAATTTTCCATAAATTACAAATACACAATTACATTGTTTATTGAACAAATTGTAATATTTATAAAATATGACATTAATTTTTTTTTCTTCAAATTAATTTATACATGTAAAACAAAACATTATCTCAGCTGAAATCTTCATTATAAATCATTGCATGCTCCGAAAATATGGATTTATACCTATCCACAGAATGATTTGAAAAAAATAAAGAGTAATATTTTATAAATATTACAGAAAATGTGTTGAATAGACAAAGTAATTTTGTGAGTATTCATAATTTATGGAAAATTGGCCATTCAGATGGGAACATATATGTCATGTAATTTTAGTGAGATTTAAATATTAGCAGTTGCTGTAAGCTAGTTATAATGAAGATTTGATTTTTCTTTTATATAGGCATATTCAATTTAGTAGTGTTTAATCTAGAATATTTTGATTATTATATTTATTTTGTTTTATATTATATATAGATAGATTTAACTATGCTCAAACAATGACATTTAATATATAAGAGTATAATTAGAGATCAGAATAGAAATTTATATCATATGAACACAAATGGCACATTATTGAATGGATATATTAATATTCTGCAAAATTAAAATGATAGTTGCTTTAAAAAGTAATTTTTATTCCAATTTAAAAAGTAAATTTCATTCTAATCATATTCCCAAGAAAAATAAAATCTATACTTTCTAAATTTCATTAGCACTAAACACCAAAATTGCTAATTTGGCTCTTCAGCCTGTCATAATATTGAAATATGGAATTTTCTTATGAGTGTGTTATAGATACAACTAAATTATTTTTAGATTCACTAAAAAAAAGAATCATAATTGATTTTCTGTCAATGATGTTATTACTAATAATTTGATTGAAAGGAAAGCTTGAGAATAATAAATTAAATATGAACTTCATAATAAATATAGAAAACTGATGGCAAAAGTTCAATCACTGACAAGAAGGCTTAAAAATGATGGATGAATTAAAACTACAAAAACAGATTTGCAGAATGCGGTTAGATCTTTTTTTTTTATATAGACTAAAAAAATGTATACCTGGAAATTATATTAATCATTTTAAATCCAGAAATAGCACTGTTATATGATGACAATTATCTTTAGTATAATGATACTAATTGAGATGTTGACTTTTAATGATATATCCATTTTATTTGCTCATTTAGATTAGAACGAAGTTATTCTGCTTAATGAAGTCAAAACAGCTCTTTGTAATGGAAAAGTTGCAGATCCTAATGAAATATCTGGAAAAAGTTTCTAAAATATGGTGATGATATGTTCACTTCAAAAGTATTGACATTTTTTTTAAATATGTAGATCCATGTGCTTCCATTGTGCCAATTTTTAAAAATAATAGTTAATATTGTATTATGTGGAATGCCACTATTATCTACTACAACGAACATACATTAAAGGATTTTTTTTGAATAGATTTCTCTCAGTGGTAGATAAATGAATGCCAAAGATTCAATGTAGATTAGACATAGTTTGTTACCAGGCAAATGCAAAAAAAGTGTTGGGAACAAAAGAATCATTTATATATTGCTTTTATTGATTTCATCATGGCATTTGATTCAGTTAATCAAACAAGTTTTTAACATTGCCTTAAATTAGTTGTCCACCAAGATTTATTTATATTTTGCATGATGGAATTTAAAAAAAGTGTTATTATTATAGGTGAAAAATCAGCAATTTAAAATCAAAACTGGTGTTAAAGAAATATATATAATTTCTCCAACTTTGATTTCACTTTTCATATTTGTCTTTGGAACTGTCTTTAGGTGGCTTAATGCAGGGATAGAGAACCTTTTTTTTTGCCAAGAGCTATTGGATATTTACAATAACAATTGCAAGTCATACAAAATTGTCAACTTAAAAATTAGCTTGCTATATTTGGTCAAACATTTAATTTGTCCCTAATCATTAGAGATGAGCCATCTTTTCAGCTGGCAGGACAATTTCAACTTGCCCTTTTTAAATGAGGGTCATAATTTTTTTGTGGATTTGTAATAAAGTAACATTATTATTAATGATTGTTCCACATTTAATGACACTTTTTCTAATTTGTCTTGTACTATTCTTCATGACATTTTTATATCCTCTAATTTCTTTTTATGTTCTGGACAGATTAATTCTATAGCAGCCAGAATGCAGTCATTTATAAACTTTCTTTTAGAAAATGGTTTCAAAGTTTTTGCTTTTTAAAAATATATACATATATAATTTGCCTTCACAGAATATTCTGACTTGTCTGAAGTTTTTATGAGACAGGTCAACCACTTGATGAAGATCCTATTCAATTTTTTTTTTAAATATTTCTTTCCCAACAGGTTTTTTGTAATTAGAATGTTGAATAAATAATGTTCTTTATTAGTTGAAACATTTTCCAGACATATTAGCCATATTGATTTATTCTTTTATATATGTAAAGAGTTGCTCCATTTCTATTAAACTATGCAATTTTCTGTAACAATTTTTTTAATCTTACTAGGTGTAACCATCATAACAAAATAATAATAAATAGTTAATATGTGTAATAATATTAAAATCAAATAAAAGCAAACAAAATGCCTCCAGCATAGTAGACTAAATCTGTAATCAGATAGACCCCACAATACAGATAATTTGTTGACATATTGTATCTCTGATAGAATGAACTAGAACTATTATAAAGATTGGATGTAATTGAGAGAATATTTTATTTTACTTAACTCTTAATTTAATATTTGAACTACCCACATGTTTAAATAGAAGTTTTATACAAGACCAGTTTATATTTAATTTTGAAATTGCCTGGGTGTTGTATTGAAAGCTGTTGAGAATCAGAGATGGCCCCAGGGCCAGAAGTTCCCCATCCTTAGCTTAATGAAAGAGATTAAAATGTGATCTATAGGTTTAATGGTAAAAATTTTAATTTGAATGGATTAAAAGCAAAAGTAGGAACATTTTCTTCAAGTCTGGGTTTATATTATCTGGTGATTTCTATTTTTTGCCATTTCAAAAGATTATTTACAGAATAAGTTTAATATTTTGAACATATCATTTAAAGATGTAGTTTAAAAAATTAATGGTTGAGTGTTGTCAATTTGAATATCTAATTCATTTTAAATACCTTGGTAGTTTTATAAATAGAAAGGTGGACATAAAAGAACAGATACTTAAATGGGTTACTGCTAGGGAATTTTAACTCATTAAAGTAACTATTACAAGAAAGTTTACTATATTTAGAGCTGTTATCCAATTTATTGATTGGAAGTAAGTTGGTCATTCTATTGATGCAATATAAAAGCATTAGAAAAGTTTTATTTAAAAATGCTCCAAAACTTCTAAAGGCTATAAAACTAATCAATATGTTCTTTAACTTTCTGGATGGGATACTACAGAGTTGTAAAATCACATCTTTCTTGGATTGGATATATAAAATAAAGAATAATACAAGCCTTCCTAAAAGGATTTTTTTATGGTGAACATGCATAATATTTGCATGGGAGAGGTAAATCCCTTTTATATATAAGGTATTAGCTCAAACATATTTTTTTTAAAAAAAAAAACATTCATTGGGAAGATATGGCAGAAAGGAAATCTGCAGTTGGACATAAAGTTGAAGTATTTCAGAAAGAAAAGTTTTTGACTAAAGAAATTAAAAAACAGCATCGCAAAATATCAAACTGATAAATGGATTAGCATGTTCTATATGGGAATGTACTTATGGTTCACAGATTGGTTTATGTAGTCATTACAAATTCATTTCAAGAGCTGTTTTTTTTCTTGATGCAGGAATGACCATACTTGTTTATGAGTGATTGCCATGTATATGTAATATTAAATAAATTTTGACATACCATTTGCAAAAATTTACAATCTTTTAAACCACAATCTTTGATGAAAAAAAATTAACCAATATCTATTGGACATATGGTTTGGAAACTAGTTTATATCCCATAAAAACAATGATGCAATTTCTATTTAAACATTATCACCCATTCAGTTTGATTTTTAAATTTGTATCTAATTTTAGCAATAATTTTACATTCGCACTTAATGATTAAATAGAAAGCATATTATGTTTGACTGATGCCAGTTAGTTTAAGAAGCTACTAATGATGTTACTATAGAAACGTGTTAAATAGAAATTGATTGATTTTTTTCATCAAAGTTGTATCTTTAAGTGGTACAAAATTTTTATTGTTTGTATAAAGTATGTTAACATTATTCAATATTATTACAAATGTATGTGATATTTAATTTGTTATATATAGTCATCGGATTGATACGCATTTGAAATACTGTTTTATCAACATACTGCCGTCTATTGCCAGATTGGCTTTTAATAATTTTAGAGTTTATTTATTATTTTGGCCCTTTCAAATAATTGAATGACCCAAAAGGGCTAAAATAATAAACACTTCTGATCAAAACTAACTACTTTATTAACATACATTATTATTTGTGCAAATATTACTTATATTTTTGAAGCAGAAGTCAACCTCCGATAATGCGCTGCTTCTTAAATATTATAAATCTCTGCGCACTTGCCCACCAGTAAGAGTTTAAAAAACTTAAGTGAATCACTTAAGTTTAGAGCACATTTGTATATATACCAATTCTCACTGACCATACTTAAATCAGAGTGAGTGTGCAGAGATTTATAATATTTAAGAAATAGTGCATTATCTTAGGTTGACTTCCATTTGAATAATTTCAAAATTTTCAGCACTTTATAATAATAGATTTACATTACTTCTATTTCTATATTTGCTTCCAAATATAGAATGACACTAATTACTTTGTTAATGCATGTTATTTCTAGTGCTGTATATAAAGATCTGGTTAAAACTGAAGGATGATGGCATTTTACAGGTGACATTGTGATGATGCTTCTGAGACAATAGCCATATGCATGTTTCACTTTAAAAGTTAAGTGATGAAAAAAGTATTTTCAACTAAATTAATTTGCATCAATAAAAGTAATGCTTCCTAATTTTAAATATCAATATTCGAAAATTAGTCTGAAAATCTATTTAAAGCAGCCATGAAACATTGGCCAAGTGAAGAGTGCTGGTTCAACATGAAATGTATCTTGGGTCTTTATCAGAAATCTTTATTTATATATTTCGAATGTTTGTGGTAGAATAGAAGTTTTAAATATATCTAAAAAAGATCATACATGTAGAAAAAAGGAACAATGTTGGATTATTATAACTGATCTTGACCTCTTAGTATTCAGGACTTAACTTTTCATATCAGCTTTAATCACACACATCCTTCCTATATTTTGTTGGAGTTCTAATATTTTTTTTGTTTTATTGCTGAAATGTGGCAGCAAACCTAAAATTCCACATGAATAGTGAATTATAGCACATTTGGCAACACTGTCACCTTACCATACTTCTCACATTTTTTTAGGAAATTCTGATCTGCTGCAAACATTCTAGAGATGCACCGGCTAATGAAAATATGTTGCATTACTCTTACCATAGTTTCTATTTGACTAGATTATGAGATGGACATAATAATTCAAATTGCATTCCAAAAGTAAACAATTTTTGAGCATAAAACTATGGATACATTTTTAATTGGGACGAACAAATATCTGGTGATTTAAAGCATCAATAAGTGCATAGAAAAGCATAATTTCAAAGATTAAATCAAGAAAATGTTCAGATGAATATTTAAATTTTGGATTCATGATAATTGAAGTAATGATAAAGAGAGACCTTTGTGTGTTATTTGTATGAAAATGTTGGCAGTAAACAGCATGAAACCCAACAAATTTAAATGACGTGAAAATAATTCATAGTGGATAATAAACCTCTGGAGTTTTTTCTGCTAAATTAAAATCATATTAAAAACAAATAACTTTTTAAAAAAGCCTTATCTATTAAGGAAAAAGCTATTCTGCCTTCCTATAAAGTTGCATGTCAAATAGTCAGGTGCAAATTGCTGCACTATTTAGGAAGAACGTATTCTGCCAGTTGCAATTCAAATTGTTGAAATTATACTTGGAAATAATTTTGCTAAGCAACTGCAGTCCATCCTTCTATCAAATGATTCTATTGCTCATTAAATTGATGATATATCTGAAGATATAAAACAACTTGTATCCAAACTTTGTGATATATTTTTTCCAATTTAGTTTGACAAGACAATGGATAGCAACAAGAATTGACATTTAATTGTTTGATTTTGTGATAGAATGTCAGCAGTTGAGAAACACTTGAAAATTCAATATATTGGATAATTTTTAAATGGTGTAAAGGCATAATGGGAAAACTTAGAATATGCACAGGTGGTGCTCAAACAAGGTCTGGAAGATTTCAAAACATACAAACATTTGTAAGTCAAAAATCTCAGTGTATCTGGACATATTACACGATTTGCAGAGAAGTTCTTGGTGCCAAAGAAATGAGTCCTGCTCAGAACATTGTTTTAATAACATTAATTGTCATGAATTATAATAAAAAATGAGACCTTGAAAGTCAAGACTTTTTACTGTGCTTTGCAAACAGTTAAGTGCAGAATATTCTGCATTACTTTTTTTTTATTATGAAACAAGATGATTAGCATTTGGCAAATTTTTACATGATTATAAATTAAGAGATGAAATTGCAATATTATTGGCAGAGCAAAATCACCAGGAAGCAAAGCTATTTTAAGATCATTTATAAAATTGAGCTACTTGGTGAATATATTTGAGAAATAAAATTTGTTAAATCTTCAACTCCAAGGAACAAATAAACATATTGGATATGACTGACAAAGTAAATGCTTTTTGCAGAAAACTTGAATTATGAACACAAATGTAAAGCGAAATGTTTTACAAATATGAATGATTTTTTTAACACCTATATAGTTGGGAAGGAACACATTGTTTTATTTGCAACTATCGAAAATCATTTACCATGTTCATTCAAATTTTTAGAAGGTATATTATAACTGATGAAAAAGATATGATAGGTGGTGAAATTAAAAAGCAATTCAATAATAAGCAATAATTTGAATTTAGGGATGGACTGAATAATCAATTTTCTGCACTGACAAAAAAGAGAATTTTATAGTTTTAGCTTTTCCTACATATATGTGAAACAGCTGCATTGAAGACAAAATATAAATCTCAACTAAACAAATAGAAATCAAGAGTGTCAATTTCAAATATAAAAAAACTTTGCTCTGTAAGACAGGCTTAAGAAATCCATTAATTTGTGGAATTTTAAATAATATTAAAATATCTTTTGTGTTACTTATATGTATTCACCTATTTTTTAGAGTGACATTTTTATATTAACAATGTATCTTTTTTTTTTTAAGTGTCATAGCATTGGCCGGGACGCGAACCCGCAACCCGGGCAACTGCCTGCAAGTGCAAGGCAGTCGCGCTGACCTCTCGACCACCAATGCAAGACAATGTATCTTATTTTGATTTTAATAATTAGCTTTTTTTAAAAAAAAAAATCTATTTTTCATGTCTTTGCA
The DNA here is from genome assembly GCA_028023455.1 of Epiperipatus broadwayi. Classification (NCBI taxonomy): domain Eukaryota; kingdom Metazoa; phylum Onychophora; class Udeonychophora; order Euonychophora; family Peripatidae; genus Epiperipatus; species Epiperipatus broadwayi. The sequence continues at coordinate 2,776,739 of JAQFVV010006257.1, read as the reverse complement.
CCCACCTTTTTATCATTTCACACCACATTAGAGGGGTGGCCCACATGATAGTAATGTACCAAAAAGATATATTAATCTTTGAGTTTAAATCTTATATTTGACATATGAATGGCAAAATATCCAGCCTGCTTAACTTAGGTAATGTATTCAATTAAATTGAAGAGTATGAAAAATGGGACTCTAGTAAATTTTATTTTTTTAGATCAAGTTGCAGTCATTTAATTATTTTTACTGGCATGACTCAAAAATTAACTACTCTCAAATGAAGATTGAACTAAAGGAAAATTAGTTTTATTAAATGTTTTTATTTAAATTACAATCTGTTGGTTTATTTGTAAACACTTTTATTTAATTTAGAATAAAATAAGTTTAATAAATTTAAATTCAATATGATTTGTTGAAATTTAATGCCATCTAAAAATCACTACCAAAAGTAGTGTAATGGAATAAGTATATGCTGTTACATTTCTTTCAAATAAAAGTGAAAAAATATAAATTCACCCCTCAAGTAGAAATATATTTATAAATATATAAAAAATGAGAATTTAATAATTTGATTTGAATTAATATATATAATGCACAGATGGCAAACTAATTATATAATTTAAAGTTAAAATCTAAAAACAAGATTCTTTCTAATATAAAAGAATTTTTAAAAAATACTGTTAATTAGTTATTTTTAATTTTAGAATGGAAATGATTTTCTATATTAACGTAATTGCAAACAGCCCCTTGAGCATAAAGTCAGATAGGAGATAAATTAAAAAACATACTAGTGATAAAATTTTGAGTACCCGCTCTAAAGAAAGCTGACCAATAAACGATGGAAATAAGCACATGGTCCACATAGAAAGGTCAAGCCATGTAAAATCGATACTGGAATTTGCTGATAAAAATTTACAAAAGATATAAAAATAAAATTTTGGAGTTGAGAAGGAGATTTGGATTGCTCTTGCTGATTGCGTATTATTTAAAGGTATTAAAAGTGTATTGCAGATCTCCAAAATGTAGGAGTCAGCAATGATTTACATTTCCCAGGTCTGCAGCAGTTGAGGCGTCCCCCAGAGTATGATGGTTCCAGCAATGGACTTGTTTCCGCCTAGAAGAATATGAAATGGAAAGAACTTTGTATTCTATCATGGATCAAAAGAAGTATGAACATTAATTACATAATGTGACCTTTTCAAGTACTTTAAATGTTACTTAACTTTTAAAAGAATTCTCTTATCTTATTAAATTTTAAATTAATTATATATTTTCTTTTTTAATATGGTTAATATCATTTCCATTCTCGTAATTTCTTTTAAATTAGCGGTTAAAATGCACGTGAATGGCTGCATAGATTCGTAAGATTATGCTAGTTTAAGTGAGTTAATTTTGGGTTAATTGTTTTGTAATTTGAGTAGGTGCATTGAATATTCATTTCCTTGCACTGCGTTAGCATACAGGACATAATACCCACCTGGACGAATGACCCAAAAGAGTAGTCATCACGTTACCAATGGTCGTAGACGTATTTCCTATGCCATTGATTTTTTTACATTCTGACTGAGACAGTAAGCTGGCAGAGACCGCTATCACCATGTACAGAGTTTCTCGTATATATATTTCAAATAATTTTGTTCTTGTATCATGGGGAAGATGCCCATTCCTTCCCACCATGATTTGTTATTTTTCAAGTGATATCATGCTACAGACATAAATTCCTGTTGGTATGGTTGTGTTATGCTAATAATCTCATTTTGCATTGATCACATCAGTAAGCTAGCATTGGGTTAAATGTGAGATTTTGGCCTAGGATTAAAAGGGATTGGGTTATGTGCATAATCTACGTAGCATATCCACGCTTATTAAAATTGTATTTAAATATTAAAAGCATCCATCTGTGCATATAATTTAAATCAAATATATCTAGTTAATTTTATTTTAGTGTGTGTGTGCATTATAATAAAATGTTTTGTTGAATTAATTTTGGCAATAACTTATTAATATGTAAAATGCAGAATTAGAAATTTAAATATTCACTGTGATACCATAAGCTCAGCTTTTTCCTGAGCTAGTGACTAGTGCTTTCAGTTCGATAAAAAAGTAACCTCTCCCATGCATATCTGCCTACTGTATAAATTTTTCCAGGTTCAAATGGCCTGGTGGTGCCCTGTATTAGATTAGGAAGGTTACATTGACCATTATAGTAGGTGATCTAGTTTCTTAGATCTGGACTAGTGGATAGAGAAAATTTTGAATGTTTTGATATCAAATTTAAAATACATTCTTAGAACTTCAATATATATTAAGTAAGGTCTCAAGAGAATGATATAGAGATTTTTTGGTTTCAGTTGAAAGTTTAAGTAAAGTTATATTTTAATTAAAATCAAGTTTTAATAGGTTTAGATTAAATATAATTGCTACAAATCACTATTAAAGTGATAGGGTAATATAAAATTTTAGATGGGTTAGCTAGTTTCTTAAATCTGGAACTGTGGGTGAAGAAAATTCTAATATCAAATTTAAAAGTTGTTCTTAGAACTTCAATATATTTTAAGTTATGTGCACAATATTTGTGTTTTCAATTGAAAGCTTTGTTAAAATAAAGTAAAGTTAGTTTACAATATAGTTTTGCTACGCTTTTTTTTTTTAAAAAAAAACTTCAAGTAAAATGGAGAAAAATGTCAAACATTTTTTTCAACAGAAAAGATGTCTTCATATTTTAAGCTATTTAGTGATTCATTATACATATATGTAATTATGTACACATACTAAATATATACATAAGGTTGTATACATATTAACATAATGATATGTTTAATTTGTGTTAAATTGATTTAAAGTAAACTCATACCTATTAAGTGAAGTTTGTTTACAATATAGTTTTGGTAAACTTTTATTTTTAAAAAACCAATCGAAAGCAAAAATATCAAAACACTTTACTGAAAAGGATATTTCATATTTTAAGTCATTTAATGATTTATATGCTTATATAATTATGTATACATACATAAGGACTATACATATTAACTCATTGCAGAAATATCTAGATATGTAAACTAAGTGATAAGTCAATTTAAAGTACAATATAATTTTAATTTTTTATGTACTGTGTCAATACTAAAAAGTTTAAAATAGGATAATTTTTTTATATATTAGACAAAAAATAATTGTTTTACCAAATACAATTGGAATTTTTAGATTTTAACTTGAAATAAAAGTGGGGTGTGTGTCCAGAAATTATTTAAGTCAATCCCTATTTTTCATAAAAAGGATTTTACTTAATAATTTCTGGACATACCATGCTTTTATTTCAAATTAAATTTAAAAACTCCAATAGTGGTTGAAACAATTAGTTGTTTGCTTTTTAATGCATAATAAAAGCATTTAATATAAAAAAAATTATCCTTATTTTTGTTTTGTTTTATTATTTACCATTTGCATAGACTATTTTGTCTTTGCTATGGGTTGAAAATAGTATTTATCTGCATAGTAAGTAATTTTAGTTTAAGTGAAAGAACTACATGGGAAAAAAGCGAAGCCACAAAGGTTAAAACATAAAATTCAGCAATTTGTATTCTCACTCCAAGGATCATCAATAAATAATAGATAAGGATGCAAATGGAATAAAAAGAATCAGGTTGAAGTGATTTTCTTAACAAAGATTTTTGAAATGGTCATATTTGAAAATATAATTCATTATAAAGTTGTAAAAGTATTTTTACATAAAAATATATTAACAAATAGCTATTGTTTCAAGTAACTTGTATTTTTATCTTTAAATCAAGATAAAACATTCTTTAATACTATAGTTCAAGACTTGCTCAAATAGATCATCAGTGAAAAAGAAAGTTTTACTATCCTTATTTTCCAACTCGATGAAACCAGCTGTTTTTCATCTTTATTTTACTGTTGTGTAAATAAATATCTATTTACTGGTTTAATTTAGATGATTTAATTGAGTTGGTTATAGGCTACCTCAGTGGTCCCCAACCCTATGCCTATGGCCACCATGGCACCCGCAGACCATTTTATGTGTGCCCGCTGCTATCCGAACATGATAAAAAATTATTTAACTGTTATAAATAAATTTAATTTTTTAAATTTCTTATAAATTATTGTATTATATTGTAATCAAATTGTAAGGCATACTATACTTTTACAGCGTAAAAATATAAACATTAATTATATGTTAAAATTTTATTTTTGAAATAAATATTTTTTTGTACATTATGTGTATTATTAACAATATCCAACTATAAATTTACATTGAAAAAATAAATGGTGCCTGCCACCTGGTTGAAAAAATAATTGGTGCCCACTACCTGGCCGATGTTATAAAATGTGCTTAAATGCAAAAAGGTTGGGGACCCCTGGGCTACCTATTTAAAAAGATCTTAAACCTATTTTTAAGAAATTTTAAAGTTTATTTGGTCTGATTTCAATTTAAGCTTATAGAAATGATTAGAAACATACTGCAATTGCACCGTGAAGCTCTTTTTTATAATTAGTGATCATTCATAATAACATCAGGAAGGAGAGAGTTGTTATCACATTATTTCAATTATTTTTAATATATTTAATGTAAAATAATGAGGGTAAGTATACAAACAGGATATATATATTTACAAAATTTTTTTTAGAAGAAATACTTTCAGACATCAATTATTAGTGCATATACACAATACAGTATATACTATATGTTTTATGTATATATACAGTAAAGAAAATAAAATTGAATACTATATAGTAAATATATATCTATATGTGTATTTTTAGAATTATATTACCAACATTTCATTAGAAAAGTATATGTAAACATTTTTTTATTCATATATGTTTTGACCCTGTATTGATTTGACTTTAATAAGTAGAATTTTTTTGTTATGAATCGTGAAGAGCATCACTATTATTTAAACGTAATGCTTATATAACAAGATTATGTTGAAATATAAAGTATGCCAACATAAAAATTCATTTTCTTTTTTTAGCTAGCATTAATTTTATTTTTTAATAAGGAAAATAAATGTTGTTATTTGTATAACTTGAACTACAGACAGTATAGAAATCAAAAGTTTAGATATGGCAGATAAATTAATAGTAATCAATCAGCTCAATTGTAGAATGTCATTTTGATGAACAAATTTTATTGATTTGCAATGAGAAAGAAAATCAAATTTTTGGCTTTAAAAATTTTGTGATGCATTACCAAACTGTATTTTATTTTCAATAGAAATTGTCAAGAATGAACAGATTTCAAAGTTGATTAGCATCAGGAGTTGAGAGGTTTAATGAATTAGATAGATTTAGTATGAAAGAATGGTTGCAATAGGCTTCTTATTGTAAAGTGAAATTAGTAAAATCTCATTTTTTCACATCTCAGTTTTACTCTCACACTTCATCATAATATATGTATCAAAATGAATCTGGAAAATAGCTCCCTTCCAAGAATACCATATTATTTTAATAAATATTCAGACCATTTTCATTTAAGCTAAGTTTTACAATAATGGAATACAGTGGAGCCATAAACTATTCTGTATCTAACTATAGGATTTCAATTATATATTTTCCAAAACAAACAAAAAATTTACAAATTTTAATATTCGACAGCCATTTTTTCTTATTTGAGCTAATGGCATATATTAATAAAATATCTTCAGTTTATGTTGAAAGCGTATATATTTTGTTTAATAATAAAATGTTTTCTAAAAATAGGAGTTTTACAAGATTTCAGAATATTTATTAAACAATATAATTGGGGAGATAATAATCTCTTAAAAAATAGGCAAAAACTATAAGAAAAAAGTTATTAAAAAAATATATTGCTGAGATTGTATTTTGCTATTTTATTTTAAAGAAAATTTGTTTTTTTTTTTTCTTATTCTTATTGCTTCAATAGGTGCACGAGTGAATACACTGTATAAAATAAAATAAATATCCTCTGTTTATTATTGAGAATTATATTATTTTTTAAAAATATTGTTTATATTATAATTTTGATTATATACATATGTATGTGTTTGAGAAGAACTGTAAAACTTGCAGTTCAATAAACAATACTATTTTAATCATTGATCATTAATAAAAGGTGAGCTATTATAATTTATTTCTTTTAAATATGAGTGGGATGTGAAATAAAATATAGCATAGTTTATGGCTCCACTGATATACTATTTTGAACTGAATTATTTATTTTACTTGCATGGGTTACAAACTTTGTTTATATTTGCATAAGGTTCAGTTTCTCACCTATTTTATTTAATTTCAATAATTTTTCATAAACATTTCATCTATACATAGACATTACTTTGGCTTCAAAATAAAGATGTTTTCTATAAGTACACTTAAAAGGATGTTAAAAGTTTGAATTTTTTTAAAATTCTAGTCTTTAACTTGGACAGTATGCTCAACTTTTCATTTAAACAAAGAAGAATTTCATAAACTGAAAGTAATCTGCAATGAAAGATCAAAACATGACCCTAGCTCAAGAATGATCTTGAATATCCTTCTCTTTTAAAAATTATATTTGGAAATCTGGCTAGCCCATTGTAGGATGCGATGCAATTATTATACTAACACCTTTATTATTACTTGCATATTCTACTGAAGGATAAGTGCTTCTTTTTGGAGGAAAAGCATTTACTCTAAACTTTTGAATATTCAATTTTAATATTACTATGAAAAACATCACATTTTCTTCCACCAGATATCACAAAATGTGTAAAGGCCATTAATTATCTCAGACTTGCATTTAACTCTATATACTTTCATCATCTAATACAGTAATATGCAATCTTGCCTTCCCATTTCCACAAATTTTGCCTTTCATATTAACAAAATGTTTGTAATTACAAATAAATAGAATTAAAAATAAATAATGATTAATTTTAAACTTAAGACAAAGAGATGAAGCAGAGAAGACTGAAAAACTTTCATTGAACATTATTCACAAGACTAATTAAAATATTCATTTATATGCACATGGCATGACAGTCCTCAAATGTTTACAAAATACAGCTTATCCAGTGAGAGCATCATGCTGAGCATAAGTAATGTAATGGTATGTTTGTAACATTATTTAGAGAGGAACTTCCCATCATTCAACAAAATTAGAAAATAAAAAGGCTTCTTGAAGTAAAATAATGAAGTGACCTCACTTTGTTATATAACATAACAATTAATTTTGTAATTTTTTAAATTAATGATGTTAAAATTCAGTTTTTTTAAAAAAATAAATGAGTGGAGGAAAATGCAGTTTGCTCACATGTATTTTGACTAAACCAGATTCTTTTGTTGATTGTTTATGGAAGAAATCAGTAATATAACTAATACCATTTGTTTATAGAGGATAGATAACAAAAAAAAAGTATATTAAGGTTAAATTTTTGAATAATTTGTAAGAAGTATAATTTTATCTTTAAAGTATATGTTATAGAATAAAGTTTAATATCTCAAATTTGAAAAATAATTGTCTACTGTTTGAAATTGGAATAATATTTGGTTTGTGTCTTATAGATATGCATGCATGTCTTTTTCATTATTCAATTTTTTTCATGAATCTCTAAATATTTTGGTTTATATTCTAGGACACTAGTTCCCCCATGTTGGGATCATTAAAAATGTCTTAAGGATTATTCTTGATATTAAACCAAGAAGTACTTCAAACATTAATAGAATTATGGCACAACAAGGACATTTTATTAAGATCTAACTTTTTTTTTTCAGATCCAATAATAAAGCCGATGTTTTTAATAAATTTAAACATCTGGAAAAGGTTCAAGTCACGCATAGTTGCAGTGCATATATGCTTTAGAAATGGGATTAGCAGTCTATGTTTAATATAGTAGTGGCAAATACAAATCATGAATGCATAGATAATGACTAATTTATGCATGTAATAGTTGAGAAGGCCATGAATAAATTTATCTCCTATTTTTATACTGAATGTGAATAATCAATTTCTTAAAAATAAAACACTAAATAAAAAATGTTATAAAAGCTTTAACATGTCTTTTTTATTTTGGGCACAATATCTAGTAGTCCAAACTATTGTACTCAAATGATTTTTCAATAAAATGGATATTATTTGAATAAAAAGTCAGCTTAGCTAGATAACAGATACCCTCTTCTTTTTTTTTTTTAAAAAAAATAGCACATTGGGCTAATTTTAAACTTCATTAATTTTTGTTTAAACATGATTAATTCTGAATTACAATATTAAGTAGAGACCACATTATATAAATTTTTCATGAAGCAATTTTTACCACCTTTATGCTTCTCTCTAATTTTCACCATCCCACTGATTCTTTAATTCTAATTAATTATTTATTTGTCACTATCATGTGATCTTTATTGTATAATATTGCACTATCTTGATAATGGTCTATTATTTAAAATACATAATTATTGTAAATCAATATTTCTGTGATAATCATGTCTACAGATGCATTCAAGCACACATAACTCATTTAAATATTGTATTAAAATGATAAATATTCATATAAGAAATTCTCAGAATAATTTTTATCAACAAATAATACAACACTATAGGAAATTTGTTTTAAGAAAATAATTTAATTCCTTTATTTGTGTGTGTAGTTATGTTCACATAATTGAGTAATAATATGCATTAAGTATAATATAAAATGCTAAATTGATATATTTATATATTGCTATTGTTATAGTAAAATTAAAACAATGACTTACTCCAGCAGCTATAAATCCATCCACTTTGGAATGAAAAGCACATATACACGAAGAAGCAACAAAAAATAGAAAAGCTTGGATGACACAAAACACAAAATCCTTCAATTAAAATGAAACATACATAAACATTGCAAAAGAATACATTTTATCATCTACAATGCATTTGTGAAATCTGGATACTATGGTCTTAAGTTTTCTTTGACAATATCTGTTGAATTATATTACATATATGTATTGTAGATGATATAATCTATTCTTATTTACTACTAATGACCATTATTAAATTAAATATAAATTGGCAAAAAAAGTAAATTAACAAAAGAAAATTCATTGCAGATATATTTTTTCATCTTGGAATATGTAATCATTATTTATTAAATAATGTTTCTTTTAGTTACTTGAAAGTTTACACATTCTTTTTTTTCTTTCAAAAAGATTGATTACAATATTTTAATAAAATGTTTTCTAAGTGTAAAACTAGAAACTTAATGAACCAAAATGTATAAAATATAGGTGATAAAATGAAAGTTATTAATTTAGTAATAGAAAAAAAAAACAATGCTGTAACTGATGTAACATTCTTATATTACATCAAAAAGTTTAAAATTTATATGAATCAAAGTCTGAAATGAGCAACTGCAAATAGGAGTATAGATTTTGAAGTCAATGTGGACCTAGAATGGCCATGACTGCTAATTATAAGATTACTATTATATTTCCATGGAGAGGGGGTATTAAAAAAATATTGTGCAGAGCATGTTTAATTATAATAAAATGATTGTTTTGTTGTTATTAATGTCTTTAGAAGATCATAATTTGATGCTATTATTAACTATATTTTTAAAAAAATTATAGTATAATCTTATTTCTACAAAGGCATATTTTATACAAAAGTATCAGATGTATGTACATACTGAAAGTGTACAATTACAATGCAGTAAACAATGTGTATTGTAATTAAATTTTATCAATAAAATGTGAGCAATAATACATGATTTATGCCAGAGTGATTAGAAACAAAATACAACAGATACAATTCCACAATAGTTACTTAAATGATGGCAAATTTAAAATAGGTGAGATTCAGACTTGTTACTTTTAAAAAACTTATTTGCTTGATTAACATAATAAACAGCAGCACTATTAAAAATAAAATTAAAACCAAATAAAAATGTATTTTTTCTGAATCACCCATTATAATGGTTAATATATAAGGGATTCAAACTCAATCAGATGACCCTCAACTCTCCATGCCATCTCATATTGCTGACCCACCTAATCACACACATGTTTAAAAGATAAATAATCCCCAATATACATTTCATGCTAAACCAGCAATCATCAGTTGGTCCAGATTACTATCTCCGCACACATATATACAATAATTGCTCAGCTTTATATGAAGATAGCCAATCTTCATACTTTAATGGACAGGCTTCAAACTATTCCAACCCACAACTCTTCAGCTATCCATTTCATTAAAAGTCTGATGATTGAATCTTCAAATCCCACATTAGTACCAAGGTTGTCATCCTACCCATGTTGACATTAGTCATTCTGACCCCTCATACTGGAGAATAATCCATTTACGTACATATGCGAGGGTTTGGCAGACCTTTAACGCACTATGTTTCAATATGTAATTTAATACACTGTACAGTACACTCACACCTGCACATATATAAGGGATTCAAACTCAGACTTTTACACAACCCTCAATTCTCCATGCCATCTCATATTGTTGATCACACATATGTTGAAAAGATAAATAATCACCAATATACTTATTTCATGCTAAACCAGCAATCATCAGTTGGTCCAGATTACTACGTCCACATATATACAATCAGTGCTCAGCTTTATATTAAGATTCTTCATACTTTAATGGACAGGCTTCAAACTACTCCAACCCACAACTCTAGCTATCCATTTCATTGAAAATCTGATGGTGGAACGTTCAAAGCCCACATTCAACATGTGTGTAATCAAGTGGATCAGCAATATGAGATGTCATGGAGAGTCGAGAGCTATGTGAAAGTCTGAGTTCAAATCCTTATATATTACATTATATATGTGCAGGTGTGTGTAAGCCTGTACAGAGTATTAAATTATATAATGGTTAATGTATGTTCGATCTTTTCTCTTGATAGTTGAGTCTGAAATTAGCAATGTAGCAAAAGATAAAATATAAAAATTGTAGATGGTGCTTTGTAGATATATTATCACAAACATTTTATTCAGAATACTAAAATTCCTTGGATGACTATATTCTTTCTTTCAAATAAATTGAACATTTTTCTTTATAAAAAATTTTTCCTCTCCTACATTTCTGATCCAACTTGCTTTTTAAACTCTTGAAAAAAATAATTGAATATCATAGAATAATATAGTACTGCAAAAATCATAAACTTCGTTTCATTCAGTTTTGCAGAGTGGATGAGAAAGTCCAGTTGTCAGGAGGAGCCCCAGAAGCCTAAATCCTAGTTCTATTATGGGAGCTGGGATGAGGGTGCTGTGTGTGAATCATTTCCGACATTGAACTTCTCATTCATAGGAAAGGAAAAATGTACTTTTAGCAATTTTTTTTTTTAGTGTTATTCATATAAATGATTTTATCCATGTATTATTGCCAAGTAAGCTGCAGATTGGCTTAATGGTTTTAATTGCAAATGATTTGCCTTAATTATTTCTATTATTTCCAAAGTGGGTTTTAATAGGGTTAGTCCTTTGTTGTTCATATGGTTTTTCGTGAAGGATTGGAATGGTTTTCAGCAGAGATATTTTAAAGCTGGTTTTTTTCCTTGGGCTCCATAGTTCTTCCAAAGTATATGGATTGCTCTCTTCTGGGGATATTCAAAGCCATTTTAGAAAACTGAACAGTAGATTGACTTAACTCATATTTTATATTATCTCAAGTGTTTTCCTATTTATCTACTACAAATTGGATTTTTCAATATTGTACTTCTAAAACGCTATTCATATTTGAACTATAGACTTTATAAACAATTCCTAATTATAACCTAGATTTACTTTTAATAATTAATTACCTCATGGATTCATACTTTGAACATTAACAGGTTGATCAATTTTTGGAAATGCTATGGACAAAAATACAGTGTACCATTTTAGATCTCCATATTACACTATGTATATCGAAGTTTACCTTGTAAAACATGTTGGACCAATAAAAAAAAGTCATGAACTTAGAAATAATAAATTGAAAATAAAAATAATTATTCCATTATTAAGTTTTGTTATATGTTTTTTTTTTAAAAATTTACAGTAAATAATTTTCTTTTCTACTCAGAATTTATAATAAAGAAAACAGTGTCTTAACACTTTGTTCAAGATATAAGCTTTAACTCTGACTAAAATGTTATAATAAATATATGAAGAACGTATAGAGAAAAGCTTTCATAAAGTACATTTTAAAATAGTATGTGCTTATCTAGATTTTGTAATAGTTAGTCGAAAGCCGGATACGCACATATTGTTTAAAAACGTATTTTATAAAAGCTTTTCTCTATACGTTCTTCATATATCTATTATTAAATTTAGAAAGCTAATTTTTATGAGAAAACAATTGTTAGATCTTATATTTAAATTGCTACAATTTAGTTTATTTTTGCTTATAGATGGAAAGAATATTATTTTTAACAGTTTATATGTTTGTGAAAATATTTTGCTTTTTTCTGAAGAGAGAATTTATCAATAATTAAAGAAAATAAATAAATGTGAAATGGAATTAATGACAATCATTTGGAATATTAATTTATACTAAAAATTAATGTTCCAATGATATTACCAAAAAATCATTGCAGTCTATTTTATATTATTTAAAAGTTCTGGTTTATTAAAATCATTAGATAATTTCATTAAATGATTTTTGGTGAATTTTTTTGATGCAGAAAAACGACTAATATGTACATTTTGAACTTTTGACCAATAGAATAGACTACAAAAAAGAATGCTTTTTTGATAAAAATTAATTTTTCTCACAGAAAATTTTAATTCATTTAGAGTTAGTTGTAATATCGAAAACAATTTAGCTTAGGGAAATAAAATGAAAGAGGGTAGTATAGAAAATTTTTAAATATCTATCCCCCAAAAATAATCTATGAACAAAACTTAAAAGATCTATAGAAATAATGTATTTATTATGTATTTTGTTGATGCCTTTATATTATTAACAAAAGAAGATCCATTCCTGCTTCAAATATTGTATTCCAGACTGCAAAAGAAATAATAACTCCTAAATGTAAAAATTATTTTTATTTTATTTGTTTGGCTATTTCTGTTTTAAATTTACCTCTGACAAAAAAGGATTCTAAAAAAACATCTAAAAAAATATGGCATTACTGTATATGGAATAGGAAGTATTAATTAAAAAACATTGATGGTTGATGAATTTGCTAAAGAAAAGCCAGGAAAAGAATTATAGTATTTAACTTTTCAATTCAAAATTGTTGTGTGTGTGTGTGTGAATTCAAATATTTTATTATTTTGCAATAATTTAAATTTATTAGTAACTGAGAAAAAACAATATATGAAAAAAAGATGGAATATGAAATTTTTTTATTATTAAGAAAAAATGAATATTTAGTTTTATGAAATGAATATGAAAAAGTTAATAATGCCAGGACTATTGCATGTGGGTGCTCAGGGCACAATGGTGCTTCACCAATGAGGGCACCAAATCACAATAATTAATACAATTTATATATAAATAAAAATGTTTAGATTCCAAATCACTTCATTGCAAATATTTTTTATTTAAATATAAGAGGATTATTTTTTTACTCAGTTTTGTGACTGTTGTTTAAAATATACTAAATTTAATGCAGTCTACCATTGCATTAAAATGAACAAACGGATACGTACCATTTTGCTGTGATAATACAATTTATATGTAAATGAAAATGTTTAGTTTTCTGAATTACTTTTATTTAAACATTCAATTTATATAAAAATGACACATTACTGTTAATAATTTATTTAAAAATAAACTTGTTTAAAAAATATCTTAAGTTCTCCTGTGTTCAGCATAGCAGAAATGTGGGAATTGATTCTGGTGGAATTTTATGCTTTTGTTTTTAATATTGATATTATTTTTTAATACTAATATCTTTTTAAATATTGATATAATTTTTATATGTTTTACTAATCTGCTTTTTATTAGATTTGGAGTGTGCTGGAATTAAAATTCATAATTCATCCATAATATTACTCAAATATACAATATCTTTAAAAAAAATTTTTTATTCTGTTTTTTTTTTTTTGTATGAGCACATTTCATTAAAATGATATCATTTAATTCCATTCTATGGATTCTAACAATGATACAACATCACTTGTAATCATTCTATTGAGAAAGTGTCTACAAAATTCTTTATCTATTCCAGGGGTCCCCAACCCTATGCCCACTGGCACCATGGCGCCAGCAGACCATTTTACGTGTGCCCGCCGCTATCTGAACATGATAAAAAATTATTTATCTGATACAAATAAATTAATTTTTAAAATTTCTTATAAATTATTGTATTATATTGTAATCAAATTGTGGAGCATACTATACTTTTACACTGTAAAAATATAAATGTTAATCATATGTTAAAATTTTATTTTTGAAATAAATATTTTTTTGTACATTATGTGTATTATTAACAATATCCAACTATAAATTTACATTGAAAAAATAAATGGTGCCCACCATCTGGTTGAAAAAAATAAATGGTGCCCATCATCTGGCCGGTATTATAGAATGTGCTCTTAAGTGCATAAGGTTGGGGACCCCTGATCTATTCTAATAGAAGAAACCAATTGTTTGATTTTTTTTATAGTTATAATCAATCATTAAACAAAATAAAGTGCAAAGTGTGGTAATGGCTTCTAAAAATTTATTGAATAAACAATATTAAAAATTTTAAGACTTCTCATTCGATAATTTAATATACAAAATTAACAAAGCATATGCCACACTTGAATGAGAAGCTATAAAGATACACAGAAATTATTACACGCTAAGCGCTTTCGAGGTCTTTTGCCTCATATTCATAGCGGTACTGTGAGCTGCAGAACGAAAAAACAGGGCAAGGGAAACAAAACAGTATGCAAAGCATATGCAAATGAACTAGATAGTCCAACGTTTGGAGATGTCAAAGCAGGTATCTCGTCTATTGATGGAGTTATTATTGCCATTAATAAAATAGGCTCTGATTTTCCGCTTGATGTCATTTTTCTCAATACAGACTATTTTAGGCCAATAAATTTAAAATTAGCTTTCATACACCCCCATGCACTAATCGTCTAATCAATAACTCTAAGGACAAAATTGAACCTTCTCAGACTCCCCATGTCATTTACAGCATAGCTTGCCCACAACCTGGTTGCCAGGCCATTTATTTTGGAGAGACCAGGGCAGGCATAATCAACAGGACAGCACAACACAGATATACATATAATAGAGCCATGAAAAACAATGATAATTCATCAACACTTTTAGAGCATTCCAAGAAGACAGGACATTTGTTTGAACCTTCCAGCCCTAAAATAGTCTGTATTGAGAAAAATGACATCAAACGGAAAATCAGAGAAGCCTATTTTATTAATGGCAATAATAACTCCATCAATAGATGAGATACCTGCTTTGACATCTCCAAACATTGGACTATCTAGTTCATTTGCATATATGCTTTGCATACTGTTTTGTTTCCCTTGCCCTGTTTTTTCATTCTGCAGCTCACAGTACCGCTATGAATATGAGGCAAAAGACTTCGAAAGCGCTTAGCGTGTAATAATTTCTGTGTATCTTTATAGCTTCTCATTCAAGTGTGGCATACGCTTTGTTAATTTTGTATATTGAATAAACAATGTAAGTGAAAATTTATTCCCTTAAACAAATATATTGTAAATCCTTAAAACTCTAAATACCAGATTACATAACTAACTTGTATTGAAAGTACAAGTATAAATATTTGAGAAGCTAACTTTGTTAATAGAAAACATGATTCCAAATGAACCAATTAAGAAAGATTTATTTTTAACTAATTAATATGATAGTTAGAGTAAGAACAAAAATAAAAAGGAAATTGATGATAATTATTTAAATTGTGGATTTACATTTATTGGAAATACGGATAGATGCCCCTGATGTATTGTGCATTTTATATACTAAAATATTACAAACAGATCTTTGGTTCCAGTTAAAATTTGTAGGCACCTAGAAACAAAATGTATTGATTACAAAGAAGATATAATTTTTTTAAAGAGATGACTTATGATCAACTCTTGCAATATTTTCCAAAGTCCAGTGAGAACAATTTCTGGGTTTGGAATCCATTTAAAATGGCAGCCAAGTCAATTGGCATCAGCACAAGTAATTATGAAAATCTAATTGATTTAATTAGTGACTTTGATTTAAAACAAAAATACAAGAAATTGTCATTAAATGATTTTTGGATAAATTCAGTAGAATACTTCAATATGTTAAACCAGCTATTCATGTTATGCTTCCAAAAGTCAAGAGAGTTAATATGTAAAAAGTGTAAATAATTATAATTTTTTAATAATCTATTGTCTTTCATTAAACAAAATTATATAAAATTTATTTTGTTTTAGTCTTTTTCATATAATAAAAAACGTTTAGATATTTTTTTTTTAAAAAAAATCTTACTTGCAAAAATAGATATATCAAAATTGCATAAATTGATACTTATAATGTATAAATAATTATTTATTATATGATTTTGAAAAAAATAAAATACATATATTTCCATAAAAATATTTTCTTTTCTTCAACGTTTTATTGCAAATCCATTAATAATATTGCCTAAATTTTTTTTTTTTTTTTACAAATTCTGATTCAATGG
Source organism: Epiperipatus broadwayi (assembly GCA_028023455.1). Taxonomy (NCBI): domain Eukaryota; kingdom Metazoa; phylum Onychophora; class Udeonychophora; order Euonychophora; family Peripatidae; genus Epiperipatus; species Epiperipatus broadwayi. Next base: position 2,760,177 of record JAQFVV010006257.1, on the reverse strand, counting down.
ATAAAAATGCTAGTGAAGATAATCATTCTTGACCTATACTGATTTCATATTAACATGACCAAAACCTCATAAAACATTTAGGTACACATGCTGTAAGTAAATGAAAAATATGTGTAACTCCTGTGCTTCTGCAATTGTATTACTTTGCATGTGATATGATATTCATTCAAGGGCCTATAAATAACAATTGTGGCAACAAAAAAAAGCAGGAAATGTATTTTCACTTAGCATATGATAAAATGTTTTATATTTTTAATTTTCATGAAAGACATAGTCCTTGCAGACCCAGGGCCTTGATAAATATGTATTGTTTCATCACACTGATCATAGGCTATTCATTGAACTAGGGGTGCTGGAATTTAGCTTGCCTAAAGCTACCTTTTACCCATGTCATGAACCTGAAAAATGATATAAGAAAATATAATTGTGAATTGGGTTGCAGAAAGGAATTTGCTGTTAACTAAAAGAAGACTTTAATATCTCTTGCATGCTTTAAAGAAACCAAGCAGGCTCAAATTTCCAATGAGTACTCCATATGTTCTTGTCATTGCAGCTGTTATTACTATGTGGTTATTCATATAGCATATTAACATGTCTGGTGAGTTTATTGGCTTTTTATCTCTCGAGTTTAAGATCAAGAAACACTTAGGTCTTCTCAGTTGCCTGACAGCTCTTAACTCAAATATTAGTTGAGTTTTCTTGAAGACGGAATGAATGTGTAAATGAATTTTTTTGCTTCGAATAGAAATTTACAATCATGACAAATAAAAATAAATCATGGCAGTTATTCCCAGGAAGCTGTAAAGTCACCAACCAAGGCAAAAGTTGGTGATCAAGGGTGGAGGGTGCTAAGAATTTGTTGATTATGGATCCAGGTTGCCATTTGATGATGACCTTTTATGTAGGTACTTCAGATTACTTTCAAATGAAGAAAGATTGCAGGAATTGGAAGAACTGTGTCATATTAAATGGGACCTCATTGGACTTAGAAAAGGTAAAGAGACAATTGAGTTAAAAAGTGAGCATATACTATACTATAAAAGGACAAATATTGGAAGTACAAATGGAGTAGGATTCATTGTAAATAAAAAGTAGAAGGACTACATTGTGGAAATTGATGGTGTATTGGATAGAGTGGCAAGATTAATTATTCAACTTAATAGCAAATATCAAATGCAGATGAATCAGATTTATGTCCCAACAAGTTCTCATTATGATGAAGAAGTAGAAAATTTTTATATGGATGTACAAAAAACTTTTGATCAGACCAAACAACATTTTAAAATTGTCATGGGAGACTGTAATGCTAGAATTTATAAACAATTGAAAGATGAGTGTTGAAGGTAAATTTGATTATATTGATAGAGATGAGAGAGGACATAAACTTGTGGAGTTTGTAGAAAAAGAAAAACTTTATATTATGGATTTTTATTTTTGAAAAAAATATTAAATGCAAATGGAAGAGAAACATCCAAATGAAGATACAGCAGAATTGGATTATATTTTCATTAACAAAAAATATGTATTTTACGATTGTAATGTTCTTAATAAATTCAACACAGGAAGTGACCATTGATTAATAAGACACATGTTGATGCAAAATTAGAGAGAGAAAAATTATTAAGAAAAACAATATTCACAGTTGGTATTCCAAATCTTCCGAAATATTCCAATGAATTTAAATTAGAACATGCAAATTATTTTCAAATATTAACATATTTTAAATGTGATTCAGATTTGAATGCATTCAATAGGAAGATAACTGAAACACTTTTAAAAATTATGATAAAGCAAATTACTTCTGAGACAACAATTTATGAAGAAAAGAAGGAATATGATAATATATAAAACTGATGCATTAAGAAGCATTGAATATCTTGAATTTTGTAAAATGATGCACAAAAAATTTGATAATGATATAAGAAAGTATAATTGTGAACTAGCAAGGAAAACTATAGAATAGAATAAAAGTCTCAATAGTATAAAACAACATCTTCATATTGGTATGAAACATTTCTGCAATAAGAAAAAAAAGATGTAGTTACTAAAAAGAGAGATGGCATCATGAAATGTGTAGAAGAGTTCTATAATGAGGAAAAATACCTACTACAATACTATATCTTTTGAAATTCCCAGGATTTTAAATGAAGTAGTGAGATATGCAATTAAATTTATGAAGAAAAAAAAAGCTACAGGTAATGATAGAATTACAATCGATATATTAAAAGAAGCAAGTGAAGAAATAGAAAATTTTTTGGCGAAGTTATATACGAAATATTTAAATGATAAGATACACCAGATGATTGGAATAATGCAGTACTAATATTTAAAATATGTGATAAAGAATATATTAGAAATTACAGTCCTATCTATCACTTTTATCAGTTCTATACAAAATTTTACCAAAATAATTACAACTTGTCTACAGTAAATTTTGGATTTTAATCTTTTAACATTTTTCGTCCTACTTTATTACTTTCATCTGATAGCCCTTGCAACATTTCCTGAGGCTATAAAGTATTATTTGCAAAAATAATTACATAATTTGCAAAATATAATGACTTAAATAATCTCCATTTACTTTTACTCCCTTAGTTTCCCATTTTAATCCACAAAATATTTCTTATAAAACTACTGTAAAGAATTTTGGAGATACGAAGTCACCCTGTCATACACCCTTCTCAATGTTATTTTTTTAGCATCATTATGTAATCTAATTGTTGCTGTTGCAGTTTTATAAATATTCTTCAGAATATGACATTTTGGGTCTATACCTTGATGATCCAACACTTTAATCATGAAAGAAATGCTTGTAGAATCAAATGCCTTTTTCATAATCAACAAATCCAAAGCATAATGGCAATTCACATTCATTGGTCCTTTCTATAAGTTCTATCAATAGTTGAATGTGATCCACTGAACTAAAACAGACTTTTAAATCTAGTTTGTTCTTTTGGTTGGTTAATTCTTTACCTGCTTCTTTAAAATATTAAAAATAATTTCATCACTTGCTGAAGCATTACCTTTCTTCATAGATTGCAGGTTTCACTTCTTCATTTAAAATATTTGATAATTTAAAATATATAGTAATCATAGGGGATAGTTTTTTTTTATAACTTTATTACTATAATGCTTTATAATAGTAATAATAACAAGTCAGATGTCACATGACATATATAGCTTGCACTTACAAATATGTAAAATTAAGAGCGTGCTAATAGCTCTAAACAAGCTTTTTTTTTTTTATTTATGATAAATGCTACTACAAGAGAAGACATTCAAATCATTTATATAATGCTTTATATAACATATCAATTCTCTTTTTATTAATAATTCCATCTTTGCTTCTTATTGCTGGAACAACTTTTCTTCCAATACCAAAATATTATTTTATATTTTTGAAATTTTTATTCACTTCTATAGCTTTCTTTACCAAATCATAATTCATCATCATTTCCAACCATTATTGATTCACTGCAGGATGAAGGTCTCTCCAAATTCATTCCATCTTTTCTTATCTCTAGGCTCTCTTCTCCATATCATTCCAGCACACTTCATTATTTCAACCATACATCTCATGTGATTTTTTTCTTCTTTTACAATCTCTTGGAATCCAATTTAAAATTTCAACTATCCATCTATAATCATTTCTTAGAATAATGTATCCAGCCCAACTCTACTTCAGTCTCTTAATTTTTTCAATGATGTCAACAACATCTATTTGTTCTCTCACTCATGTATTTCATTTTCTTTTTGTTATTCCTAATATGCATCTCTCCATTCATTGCTGAGTAGTCTGAAGTCTCTGTATTTCATTTTTGTTAAGTGTCTAAGTCTTAGATCCATAAGTAAGAACTGGTAAAATGCATTTACTAAGAACCTTCCTTTTCAAACACATAGGCATATTTCCTTTCAATATTAAATTATTTCTACCAAAAGTACTCCAATTAAGTTTAATTCTATGATTAATTGCCACCTGCAGTAATAATTTGACCAAGATATTTGTAGTTGTTAACTTCTAACTCATTATTATCAATCTTTACTTTCATCTTTTGAGAAAATTCATTGAACATTACTTTAAAAAATTATTGGTGAAGCTATGTGCCAAAAGTCTAAATGATAATGATGTACTAGATTTTTAGAAGAATGTAGTAATAATATTGATATTTAAGCAAGGTGATAAAGAAGAACTTTAGACATTACAAGTTATATATGAAATCTTTATCAAGATAAAATTACAATTTATCTACAACAAACGTTGGATTCTAATCAAAAGCATAATCTGAATTTTGAAAGTAGTTTTAGCACAGTGATTCACATTTGAGTTTTGAAAAAAGGTATAAGAAGAACAAATGAATGTGAGTTATCAATATGCTTTGAATTTATAGTTCATGAAAAGACATTTGATAGTGTAAGCATTTCTAAAATGATTAAAACACGTGGAATAAGGTGGTTTTTATAAACAATTTTTCAAAGCATGCCCCAAAATTACAAGGAAAGAACTTGTCTGGAAATAGAACCAGAGTAGTTTCTTTGAAGCAAAAAACCATCTAGTTCAAAGTCATGTAAATTTAATTTAATAATTGTAGCAATTTTTTTCTTGTTTAATAAATTATTTGTTTTTAATAAAAAGTGATTAAAGGTTTTGATTATCATAATATAGACAAAGATAATGTCATTCTGAAGAATATTAAAATACAACAACAGTGATTAGATTATATGGAAATAGTAAAAAGATTAATAAGTATTTATAATAAGGTGGTTCCATATCTCCAAAACTTTTACAGCAGTTTTGCAAAAAGTATTTTTGAATTAAAAGGGGGAAAGGACAATAAATGTAAATGAAAATTATTGATGTCATCTAAATGTTGCACATGATATGGATATTTTTAAGAATAATAATTCAAAGCTTCAGAAAATTTTGTATGATATCAGATAAAAGTAAGACTAAAGATAAATGCTAAAAAGACAAATGTAATGTTCAATGGATTTTCTTAGAAGAAAAAAAACTGCTAATCAAGAATTAAGAAGTTAACAACTACAAATACATTAGTTAGATTATTAATATATCATTGAATTAAATTTGGATGGAGCGCTTTTAATAGAAGTAACTTAGTATCAAAACAAAATATGCTTTTGTTTAAAAAAAAAAAAAATAACAGATGTACTTTACCAGTACTAACTTATAAATCTAAGACTTGAATACATAGAAGAAAAACAAAACAGAGTATTCAGACATCTCAATATAGTATAGAGAGATATGTTATGAGTAATAAGAAGGGATAAAATATCATTATGCTCTTAAAATAAGATCTAAATGGGAAATAAGCCCTGTCATGATTTTTCAAGATGTTCATAATATAAGCCCTACATAAAATTGTCAGCCAGATAGATGGATTTTGTTTGTCCATTTAAATACATGAATGTATTAAATTATATGGGGGGGGGGGGGTCTAAAAATAAATGGAATTTTGTAATAAAAAATTGTATATTTATTTTTAGATGACGCAAATTGAATCACTTTCAAAATATAGTTAATTTAATGCAATGCTCCAGTCTAAACATGTTTTTCACTTTTCAAAATAGTCCAGAAACACATGCAAAATGATGTCTTTTAACACTTTGGCCATTCTTTTTCTTCATCATTTCTAAATCCACTAAAAAAATTTGAGACATTTTTTTCATTTGAAAGATTAAAAAAGAAATCACATGAAGCGAGGTCAAGCAAATATTTATGAATGGATAACCTGGGTCTTGCTGAATTTAATTAAAAATTATTTCACACTCAAGTTTTCTGTACTAGTGCACTATCATGGTGAAACATACACTTCTATACCACAAACAGGGCATTTACATTTTTACTGCATCATGCAAAAGTTTCAGAACTTGTAGATTTTAACTGCCTGATTATTATAAATGAATTCTGAGTGAACAATGCCATTTGCATCCAAAAAAAACAACAACTCATCTTGACACATGACTGCATTCACCACACTTTTTTGAGGGACATAATCAATGTATCCCATCCCTTAAACTACTCATAAACTTGTGTTTTTCCAGAACAAGTTTCTTATAAGCTGTTTCAGACAATAGAATTACTTTCTCTGTCATTTTCCATAAAACAGATTTTCACATTGTTCCAATTTTTCAGCCATTATAAAAATTGACAATACAAAATACAATTTACAAAAAAATATGCTATGTATGACCATGATTTATCATGATGATGTCATTTGGCAGATTGATGCAGGAGAGTCCCTGAAAGAGGTATCAAGAAGCAGAAGCATGTACTATAACAGAATTAGCTACCAGAGAATGATTCTAAATTTTTTTGTACTTGAGTAAATGTATATTTTTATGCATGAATAAACATATTTTTGTACATGAAAATATAAGATATTCTCTGGAAATAAGCCCTAAAGCATCGTTTAGAGCAAAAATTAATATAACAACTGGTCTTATTTTCAGGGAAACATGGTACATGGGTGAGAAAACAAGCAATTATTTTTAATATCATTGAAAGAATTAAGAGACTGAAATCAACTAGGGATGGATATATTGCTAGAAGAGATGATATTATAAGGACAATTGAAGTTTTAAATTGGATTCCAAAAGATTGTAAAAGTTCTAAATAGAGATTATAGATGAATGGATTAAATAAAGATTAGTTCCCTATTGTGATATAGAAAAAAAACTATGGACTGGAAAAACTAGATTAAATTTTGAGAGCTCTCACTAATGGTTGAGTATAATATACCTGATATTATGAAAAATAATTAAAATTCTCAAAGTAAAAATATTAAATCAGATATATGTTTAATTATTTATTATATTGAAACTCTAGTTTGTTTAATTTTTCTTAGTAAGACTACAGACAAGCCCTAATAAAAATGCTCAGAAACTTTTGACATCAAAATAATTTACATTTGTCTTTTAGAAATCAATCTCAAGTAATCACATGCAATTGTTAGCAAACATAAAGGAAAATACTAAACCATTATGATTTCCATTTTCTATGCTTATACTAGCTGTTACAGCATTAGCAAATTCTCCAGATGGTAATGTCACCCAGTGCAAACCTTAGTAATCAATGCATGGCATAAGCTAGAAACTGGTCTGGAAATATTGAATGAGTAGGCATTAGATAGGAATTTTATGTACAAATCTTGGTGAGTTAGCTACTGCATTAAAACAAATGATTGAATTAAAGAATTTCTAAATATATATTCTTTTTGAAGATATTGATAAGATTGTAAATAAAAAGTTTCTCAGCTTCAACACACAAGAGCGTTTTTGGCCCTGAATAATGAAGATGTCTGTAATAATATAATGCAAAAAACCCTCTAAAACGCTGTTGTTTTTTGTAAACAGAAGGTTTTTAATGTGTGCTTGTTATTGTTAAAATTACTTAAGTAAAACTTTGCACTCTGATTATCTATAAGGATTCATTTTTGCACATGAAAACAAATTCTTTAAATCTGATGCAATGACTAGCATTATTCAACTGATCTTGTTTTGCTTTAATGGTTTTAGGAAAGGATAAATTAAATCATATTAAACTTTGATGAATTTCAATTGACCATTTATTTTTATAATATGCAATCCTTCAGTTATATTTGATGAAAACAAAGATGATGATTCATTTTAATTTCTATAATCCTATTTAATTTTTGTTCTCATTTATAAATTATTCCAATTTTTCCACGAAGTTTCTACAACTATTGATGTGCACAAGTCAAAATAGGTAAACTGTACATTGAGTTGTCATATTTGCATTTTGTTTTATAAACAATTATTGGTCTATTATGTAAGGTGAGGTGAAGTATTCTTATTTCATCATATTCTTTTACAACTTGATTAAATTGATATTAATGATATTGTGTATAAATCCAGGATATGTGTTTATTTTTGTGAAAAAAATGATGCTGGATTGATATTTTGGTGCATTATAGCACCATTATTATTTACCAATTATTTAAATATATAAAATATTTATTTTTATAATATCAAATATAATTTTACATGTGATAAAATTGATCCCTCTTTTGTGTACTTAAATGGGTATATTAAGGTCCTCAAAGAAGTATGGAGATATGCATGTTGGGAATAACAAGAAGAGATCGAAAATGCAATATATGGGTAAAAGAACAAACAGGTGTTACTGACCTCATTGAAAAAATTAAAAGACTGAAGTGGAGTTGGGCTGGACATATTTCAGAGATGATAATAGATGCACAATTGGAATCTTAAACTGGATTCCAAGAGATTGTAAAAGATTCACAAAGAGACCAGGATGAAATAATAAAGGGTGCAGGGATGATGTGGAGAAGAGAAGCTAGAGATCAGAGAAGATGGATTGAATTTGGAGAGACCTTCATTTTGCAGTGGATTGATAATGGTTGATGATGATGAGTAAGGTTCTATATGTGAGAGATCAGAGTGACTTAAAGTCAACATGGGTATGATAATAATATTGACATCAATAAGGACTTTTGAGTGTTCCACCATTGGATTTTTAATATTAAATGTACAAATAAAAATTTTGGTTACAGCCAATGCATGGCAGATTGTGTAATTACCATCTCCAATAACATATACTTTTTAAACTATTTATAGACAATATCAATAATATTAAATTTTATAATGTTAACTCCAGTTTCTTTTTATTATATTTATTTATAAATATGGTGGAAAGCCATGTTGTTTTGTATTGCATTCACAATAAGGAAGATCATAGAACAAACATGCCATACTTGATAAAAACAGACAATGAATTACTAGAAATCACATATGGTATATGAATATGCTATTGTTAAAAATATTGATCTTAATAAATAAGTGTTTAAATGCTGGCTGCACTTTATGATAAGAATATTATAAGTATGTATTTGTTTATAACTAATGTGTTTATAATTTATTTCTATACTTTTAATGCAGTTTGTTCATCATTTGTAAACATATTTAACATCATTTATAGTAAATCGTTTTATTTTTATGTTTCATGAGAATTGATAATTTTATTTCCATTTAGGTATTTCATTTGTATCTAATAATAATAAGAATGGAAATATTGTTTATTTATACATTTATCCATAAACCAATATATAAATATTTACCACTAATCTCCAGCAGACACAGGTGAAATTGACATATAGTTTTAATATTAATATGCAGTATAATAGCATAATGGTTACGAATGCTTCAATGGCTACAAATGAATAAAACTGGGAAGCAGGTCCTCGTTCATTCTGTGGAACTTGAATACAAATTAAACCTATAATAGCTAAAATCTGCAAATAATTAATAAATAATTATAAAAGCAGTAATTACTAGTAAAATGGATACAATTATAATAATGAATATGAAAGCATTAATAGGATATAAATAATATTTTGATAAAGGTAGTAAGAGTCAGATATTAAACTAATAACAATCAACATTAAAAATTAGCATTAATAATCAATGATTGAGATTTTTAAATATTTTTTAGGGAAAATACTACTAACAAATAAATCTTAATTATAGTATTATAATTATTAATGTATGTTTTGTATACATATATTTACACATTCCACGTCTTAATAATTTTCTTTAATTCCAATGGTGCTTTTTTTAAAATCAATGTCTGATTTATTTATTGTATTTTCAATATTTGTACTTACATGCTATACTCAGAAAAGCTTAATATTATACTAAATTTATACTTATTAAGACTTAGCATTTTCAAAGGCAAATTATGACCTCCTATTCATAGCATTAATGTATGTGTAATAGGGTTTATATCTATATATAGGCCGTAAGTTTATTTAAATTTATGTAAATTAATTGTTCATTTCTTAGAGAGGGGGAAGCATGATTATTTCCTATTTATAGCATTAGGGTTGTTAGCTATATTTAAATAAACTTACAGTCTATATATAGATATAAACTCTATTATACATACATTACTGCTATGAATATGAGGACATAGTTCACTCTCAAAAGTGCAAAGTCTCACTAAGTATGAATTTAGTATAATATTAAACTTTTCTGAGTTTAGCATGTAAGTGCAAATATTGATAAAATACAGTCATAAAAGGAAAATGCATTATATATTTTATATTAATATATTTTCCTTTTTAAAATGACATAGTAAATTCTAAAATTCTCTTGCCAAAAATCTCTACTATTTGGACATTCCAGCTAAATCTATTGCAATGTTTTTCTAAGTTCCAAATTTAGTAGGATTTGATAACTGATATAGCATTGAGTTTTCTTTCCTTGTGATATTTTATAGTGTCTTCATAAATAGTCTGAACAGGCATTAACCTGTATTCAATGCACTTTTAAAATTTGCAATAATCAATCATATTTTGCTGATAGAGGGATCTTCCAAACCAAGACACAAGATAGTGATTTTTATAAAGACAAGATGGTCCATCTTGTCTTTAACCTAAATGTCCACTTATATAGGTGAATCTGGTTAAAGACAAGATGGACCATTCTTGTCTTTATAAAAATCACTATCTTGTGTCATGGTTTGGAAGATCCCTCTATCAGCAAAGTATGTTTGATTATTGCAAATTTTAAAAGCAGATTGAATACAGGTAATGCCTGTTCAGACTATTTACATCAGCTTTCTGTGCGCTATATAAATTAATTACTACTTCTCAATAGTGTCTTTATGTATTTAACTATTTTACAGTTCAAACTCCATTAAGCACATTCTATACATATTTTCTGCTTTTATGGCTCATTACAATTTTTTATCACATATTTAATTACTGACTAGTTCTAATAAACTATTTTTTTTAATATTTATTTCCTCCATACTCAATCAGTAATTCATTTTCAGTTTTAATTGAACCTCAAAGAGGTTTCATGACAGAAAGCCCACAGTGATTCATCATAAAAAATTATTATCACAAAATTATCATTGACGTGTTTTGCAAGGCTATAATAAGAATGGAAATACAATTTTTGAATGATATCAAAGAAGCAATAAATGTTTAATTGACTGTATTTACTCATTGTATATCTTAGTTTGAACATTGAATTGATAATAAATATGCATTTCAAAATCTGTTATAATATGACAAAAGCTTATTCAAAAAGATTCAATTTCTAAATTAGAGAAGTATTATCATGGCAACTGGGTATATTTTTTATCATCTGAATACAGGTTTCGGTAATAGCCTGAAATCCGGGCAAAGCCACTTGGAGTATTGATGCTAGCAAAATCATTGAAAAATGACATTACCAGGCAGTCGCAACTTTTTCTTTTTTTAGACAAGTTTTTTTTTTGTAATATTGATTAAACGAATAATTTTTATTTCATTTAGAACATGATTTCTTTATTATTAAACAAATTTTTATATTCATTTTCGTTACTTTTTGTGGGTTTTTTTGGAACCTGACATTTTTTCAACAAATTTTGCTAATTTTATTTTTTCTTCTTATCATTTTAAAACTTCGGACCGTTTCACGACGTCAAAAAATTTGTTTGAATCCCACCACCGAAAAAAGAGAATACAATTATTTGCGACTTGTTTAGAACTTAATTCTACCTTTCGTTTTTTTTTTTTGGCTTGACTAAATGGTTTTTCTTATTATTAATTTTACTTTTTTTTAAACACAATTTGTTTTTACTTTGATTTAGATTATGTTTGAATTAGCTTTTTTTTTTTTTTTTGGCTACTACAAGAAACAGCTTTTTGAGCGGGAGGGGGGGGGGAGATTTTGCACTGTTATTATTAACAAAAAGTCAAACAAAATAGTAAATTATTTTAACAGCGCTGAAAAAAGAGAATCAACTTTGGGACTTGTTTTGAATTTTTTTCTTTTTGGTTGACGTAATTGTTTTTCTTAATATTAAATCAAAATTTACTTTTGTGTTTTTGCCGATTAAAAAATTGTTTTCAAACACCCACCCCCACACTCAGAAAAAGAATTGTAACCAAAAAGTCAAGAATTTACCTTTTTTCCTTTTTTTTAAACAACTTTTTCTCACTTTTTACTTTGATTTCTATTTCTTTTAAATTACCTTTTTTTTTTTAATTTTTTTTAGCCTTCTACAATAAACTGCTTTGGGGGGTGGGGGATTTCATAATTTGTTATTATTAACAAAAAGTCAACCAAAGTCATCATTTATTTTAACCCCGCTGCAAAAAATTGAATCCAAATACTTGTCAATTTCTAATGAAATAAAAAAAAAAAGGACACAAACTTTGGACTTTTTACAATTATTTATTATTTTATTGCTGTAATAAAAAGTGGACATTATGTGCCTGAAAAAAAGGACACAATCTCACACACTTTCTGTACTCAGCAATTCTGAAGAAAAGTTTCAAAATTGCACATTCGTCTCAGACCTTTTAGTGGTCTCGAATATTTTCCCTATGCTGAAATGTGACTTAGCGTATGAGCTTTGTTGAAGCATGTTCGAACATACACTTTGCCAATTTTTTACATATTAACATTTTTTTTGGGAAGGGTGGGGACCATGTGACAATTATTAATAATTAACAACATTTTTAAAATTGAAATGACATTACTCTATTACAGAGATTTGAAAAAGTCATACCGCCTTGAAATTTAAACACTCTCAAGCGATACAGTAATCAGCAATGAATAGAATGAATACATGTAAATAGTTTCAAAACACAAAACAGGCCGTAATATTTTTGTGCAATGTCATGTAAAGCAGCGTAGCTAATGGGTTAATACAATAAGTAAATGTATTAGCCTGTAAGGTCACGGCCACCAAAATAGCATTTTTATGTGTTTTGACATGTAAACAATGCCCCAAGTGGCCGTACCCAGATTTCAGGCTATTACCCGGTTTCTAATATTATAATATCTATTGGCTTATTTTATCTAACTTCAATGTAAAATTAATTCAAAATAAATACAAAGCTTAGTTTAATATTTTAACAGCATGATATGCTAAGCATAGTTTTAACTAACTGGTAGTCATATTCATAGCAATTGTTGTCCAAGAAGCTTATGACTTTTATAAAAAAAAAAACAAGAATGGAAATTTGCACAAAATTTGAATAGGATAGGAGACAGGATTTTTTTATTGATTGTGTGTATATTGTTGGCAATATGCCAGGTCTCTTTAATTTTACATTTAGCATCATTTCTTTCAGAGCAGACAATGCTGGAAGAGGTAGGTTCAGATTCACATTCAAGGATGATGGATTCCCTCCTGGTATCAGTCTTAACTCAACTGTATTGGTACCTGTGCTGTGCAATTCTGATAGACAGATTGGCATGCAATTTTTCATAATAAACTATGTGAAAGTTTACATTTTTGCACATAACTTTGTATACAACTTGAGAATTCTTCTCTGGGGGTAGCTTGTTTTTTGAATTGTTAATAAGATGATACAAGGCGGTGAGGTTTTATGCTAAAATTAGGAACAGACCTATTCAAGCTAATATACAGGGCTACCCATTGTATAAACAAAATTTGTGCTGAAACATAGAATTGGTCTTTGCACTCCTCCTGTCCCAAATTACCTTATTAACAATTTGAAAGGCAAGCTGTCCCCAGAGCAGAATTTCCAAGTTATATACAAAGTTATGTGCAACATCACAAATTGCCATGCAGTTTATTATGGATAATCATATGCCAATCTGTGTACAAGAATAGCACAACACAGATACCAATACAGTGGATCCAAAACTAATACCAAGGTAAAATCCATTTTTCTTGAAAATGACTCTAAACAAAGCAATGATGCTAAATGTAAAGTTAAAGAGATGTGTCTGGCATAATGCCAACAATATATACTAATCAACAAAAAAGAATCCAGAATCCCCTTATTAAAAAAGTGGTTCATTTAAATTAACTTATTTACATCCTATTCAAATTTTATGCAAATTCCCACTGTTTTTTCTTTTATAAAAATCACAAGCTTCTTGCATAGTTAGTCAAAAACATGCTTAGCATGTCAAACTGTTAAAGTATTAAACTCAGCTTTTCCATATATATATTTTGTACATATTTATTTTGAATTATTTTATTTAAATGATTTTCTTTTAGTTATTCCTTCTTATGGTAGCAAGCCTTATAAGATGATTGTCAGCCTTTGTGATTTAAAATGAGTATTATCAAGACTGTATAATGAAGGTTTTTCCCTTAAAACTTTTGCTTAATAGTTAAATAACCATTTTGACAATGCTTATGCTTTTATCATTTTGAAATTCTATGGCATCACTGAAAGCTCTTTGTAGAGCTGCTGAAAAGAACTTGCATTTAAATATTTTGTGTGTGTGTGATCTTGGTTGCTTAGTCATGGCTTTGAGAACTTTTCAGAATGATGAGATTTACTAATAATTAGGCTAGTTTTTATGGATATTGTGTTATGCCAGTTTTATTTCAGAAATAGTTTTTCTTGCCTTTAATTTTCCAATGGAAACTTTTCTGACCGATCAACTTGTTTTATCATTAAGCCAGAGGCCACTATTTCACAGTTTCTACCTTTATTATTTATTTTTTAAAACATCTATTTCCATGTTCATAATTTGGGGTTTGAATGCAGGCCGACTAGAATAATTTCTTTAAATGCAAATCAGACTTAGAACTTTTTTATTTAGGCCACTAGCCACTATCTAGCCCAGCTAACCATCCAATATTAGTTCAATAGAGATATCTTACCATTCTTAGCTAGAGACTAAAACAAAAGATAGAAAACAATTCAATTCTTTTTATGTGATAACCTTTATGAATAATAATTTTTATTTTATTGTTTTTGTATGAAGAGACTGGCAGGGAAACTCTTGCCTTGCATAAGACTATTTAAAATCTGTTCGTGTTTCAACAATTTTACTATTTTTACAGATCAATAGATAAATTATATCAGCCCCACTTATTGTAAAGTTAATAGTTATATAATCACTTATTAAACTAGGAATTTTTTTTAAAAAAATGAATGAACAAAAAAGTATTCTTGTAATTCTAAATTTTATCTTTTATAAAAGTTTATAAAAACTTGTTGGATCAATCTAGACTTTTTAATGGAGAAAAAAAATCTTTGTAAAGTATGTTTTTTTAGATGTTATTGTGATGTTTTATTGAGCATTCCATCATCAGATTTTCAGTGAAATGGATGGCTGAAGAATGGGATGGAGTGGTTTGAAGCCGGTCCATTAAAGTATGAAGCTTTGATTGTATATGTGTGATGATAATCTGGACCAGCTGATGAATGCTGGTTTAGCACGAAAATATGTATATTGGTGATTACTTACCTTTTCAACATGGGTATGATCAAGTGTATCAACTGTATGAGATGGCATGGATGGTTGAGCGTCACATGAAAGTCTGAATTCAAACCCCGTATATAATTACATTTTGAAGTGCAGGTATAAAAAAGCCTGTACTGTAGGGGGGAAATCATATTTCTAAAAGAAAGAAATTTTTCTCTCATGCATATACTCGTACTATAAAATAATTATTGATATATATAAAAAAGATTGTAAGTTATATATATATATTTAAAGTAAACCAACAGTTGATTAATTCAGTATTTTAATGATCAAATATATTAAATATCAATAATAATTCATTCTTTTATCTCTCTTCACAGTTATGACACCTAGTGTAAGCTTTAGTAATTAATAATTAAATCCCTAGCCAGTGTTGTCATATTCAAAACCCCAGGTTACTTTTTAGCTTATGACTTTCATTATTGAGAAGCTTTTAGATATGGGAGCGGTGGAAGTAGATCTTTTTGTTCTAATACACCTTTTCTCTAACAGCCACTTTTTACTTGTTTTGCTATCGAGATACTAGAACATATTGAAAAAAAAACAAACATTTTAATGTTTACAATATAAACAAATTTTCCTGTAGTCATACATATTTAAAAACAATTAAGTATCTATATATAATGATGTTCTTAGTTCTTTAATATCTGTGTTCTTTGCCTCAAATTGATATAACCAATAAGATTTTACATAACTCCAGCTTACATAGTGTTATTCAATAGCGATTTTGTTGATTAGATTAGCTAATGAATAGCATTCATTCTTACGGGTTTAATAATTTGTTACATTATAATTAAATATGTAAAAGTCTTTAATGGCCTACTTTAGGTAAAGATTTATTATAACCTGTGATATAGGAACAGTGAAGAAGAAAGTATTGCTAATTAGATTAGCCAATTGCTGAGTGATGGATATTTAAAGTTTTGTTTTCTTTTATCACAAACTAAAAATAACTAGATAATTATCGATATATACATTTATGTTGAAAGAGTATATTTTTCAAAAAATTTTTAATTTATATATGTTGTGTTTATTTCCTAAGGGCAGGTTGAGATATTTAGTCAACAATACTATGGTCAAGTGATATCGCTTTGATAATTATCCATTTCTTGTCATTCTCATTTTATTATTTAGATTAAAAACTACAATACATCTCTTTTCATCATTAAGAAGTTTTTACTTAATCATAAATAATTTTGATTTCTTTTATAAATATCCTCAGTGTATTTTTTGTCTAAAATAGTACCTCATCTACAGCCTCTACATTCACATTTAAAACTAACGTAAAGACAGGGAATGGATGTTAAATGTAGCATAAATAATGTCTCATGGCAAATGTTTAGTTAATTATGAAGGAGAAATTTGTCATGAGTAATCCATTGGCATTGTTAACTAGTGTACATTAATTAATGGGTAATTTGCTACTTATGAAGTTAGAGGTACTACAGTAAGGCACACAGAGAGAAGTTCATTGTATTTGACACTAGTTATATAAATAAATATAATATTTAATGGATTTTAAAATAATTTTGATTTAAGATATGCTTTCTACTAATAGTAACTTACAATATGCAAATAATTATAATCGGTATTTACAAAATTACTCTAAGTAATTTTAAAAATAGTATAAAATGACTAATTTTTCTATTAAATCAATGTCTTATAATGATTGATATATTTTTATCAGTAATTGTTAAAACTTTAGTCTTTAAATCCAGAAGTTTGTAAAATCCCAGTTTTTGAGAGGCCTTAAAGTGTAATGGTTATTACACTTTGTTGCTATTCCTAAGATAGGATTCAAATCTAAATAAAAATTGGAAATAATGTTATGTAGTTGTTGTATGACCAGCTCTCTCATTCTCTATCAATATGAAAAAGAGATATAACTTTTCCCATCTAGATAATAAAAGTACTAATATTATGTGAATTGAGTGGATGAGTCTGATGACTAAGTTGGCTGAGTAGTGATATACTGAGCATAAACGGAAACGTGATGAGAAAGATATTGTATACTATAATGGTCAGATGAAGTGGAGTCTTACCATATCTGCTGTACAGGGTGCTACCAGGCCATTTGAATCTGGAAAATTTATATAGTAGGCAGATATGTAAGTTAAGATTCAAAATTTTTATATATGTTTTATTCTGACCATCAGCCCATGCCACTAGCTCATTGAGACCCAGAGATTTATAAAATATAAATTCTTGAAATATTTTTCAATATTAAAAAATAAATAAAAGAAGCCACTGCCAGTAATAACACACACAAACATTTATTAAACACATATAAATAAAATTTAGAATCATTTTAGTATCACTTTTACTTTAAAATTTAATTTATATTTTTGAAGTTCGCACAGATGAATTTAATATTTTATTAAAGTGTCGAGTATAAATAGACTACATAGATTGCATTTGAAAAGAAAATATTCTATCCCTTTTTAACCTTAGGCCAAAAGTTCGCAGTCAAACCAATGTCAATCCATCTGATATATCGATGTATTCAATGCAGCATGAATATGACAGCAGAAAACCATACTGTCAGAAATGCACATCTGAACAACATGGTTAATGGAAGAAATTGTCTCTCATCCAGTACAGGAATGTTACATCTGTCTAGCGAGAAGAACAATAAAAAAACTCCATAGGAAGGGATTGCGGTCCTTTTTTCTGACTTATAATCCCATTCCATAGGCAAAGGGAGTGATCCAAGGAACAGGGAATACATCTGCTTCCAATGGTCAGTATGAAATGGTTCTTATTTTTGCCCAAGTGTGGCATATCATGTGATCCTGTATGTAGCAGACCTTCATACTACATTTACTAATTACACCAATATATCCAAATGATTAACCCAATTTAACTACGAAACAAATGACCCAAGATTTACCCTCCCTTAATTAAACTAATATAACTTTACGAACCTATGCAGCCATTCGTGCCCGACTTAAATTTAACATTTATTAAGGTTTATTTTAAAAGAAAAAAAAATCATAATAAAAACTTAAAAGAACAGGAAAAAATAAATTAATGGAAATGATTTACAAAAAATAATAATACATTCAATAAAATAATTATTAATAACTGATTAAGTTTGGTCAGATAGGAATTTCTATTGCAATTTAAATATTGAAAAGTTTAAAATTTAGAGTTCTTTTATTAATTAATGTTTTTATGGTTTTAACATACTTGAAAAGTTTCTTTTTTAGAATTAAAGTTCATTAGTTAGAGTTCTTACTGTTTAGAAAAGTTCATCCTTAAACCGTTGCTTGCCATTTGGGTTTCAGTGTTAATTGTCCTGGGGAGACTGGTATGCTGTTGGACATTTTATTGATTCCTCCAGAGGTCTTTTACTTTAGCTGGTATTTTATTTCTGGGTCTTGATAGCCTGTAATCTGCAATATGGAAAACGATGTCATTTTTTTTTAGAAAAACTGAAGGAATTGAAAGTGCGTCTTTCCATCCGTGCTCATTCAACTCTCTCTGACTTAATACATATAGCGCATTGTTTTCACATCTCTATCCTCTCTTTTTATATTAAACTTTCGGATCCAGTGGACATTACGTCATGACAATGATGGTCTTTTTGTTGAGGTCTGTTTCCCGAGGGGTTTCTTTTATTGGCCATTAGTTTCTATTGTTTTTCTCTCCTATCTAGCCTTTACTTATACATTTTGCAATGCCCAGGGGCTAGCTTACTTTTAACTAATTAAAATAATCATTTCCATTTTACAATAGCATTAATTAATTTATTCTATATTCTTTTTATTTTTCAAGTCTTTTTCTTAATATTTAGTTTTAAAACTTTTTTTTTTTTTAATAAAGTTTTCTTTTAATAATTTTTCATCTGTGTGATTTTATATATTAGATTTTAGATGATTTTTAACTTTCAATTTTTAATTCTTAAAAAAGAACTTTTATTTTTCATGTCTAATTTTTAGAAAAAATAATGTAACGGCGTATGTGCCTGTTATAATAGCAATAGTTGCCTTTTTGTTGAGGAATTTTCAAAAATATTCATAAAATTGCTAATTAATTTGCAATGTTTGATATTGTTAATTTAAACATAATGAACTAATATAATTAAGTAGAAGTTTTTGTATGCATTTTAACTAAGAATAGCAATACATAAATAAATTTAGTTTAGGCAATTGAATGACACTGTTGTGTTCAACTTATCACCTTAGTGTTTGAACATCACATGATCTATCAGCATTGTTTTATATGATAAATAAACAAAAAATTAAGTTCATAACAAATATGTTAGAAAGCAAGTTTTAAGATCCCAAAGAAATTAGCAGTGCTTTACTATTATTTTCTAACTTAACAAAAATAAAATTACTCTAATTAAATGCAAAACAGTTAATCACATTAAACATTAATATAAAATAGTTTATTGTTTACTGCACTCATTAGAAATTCAAACACCAGAAGTGACAGAACTGTTTCTGAGATACACGGACTTAGAGCTACATAGACTGTCAGGTCTGCCATTAAAAACAAATATGGTGCATTAAATATTAAAAGTAAATAAATAATTGGTGATACAAACTGATCATACTAGGCTGAATATAAAATTTTAGTGCATTCATTTAAAATATTCATTCCTGATACATTTGAGGTTTATTTGATAATGAATTCTATATTAATTTTAATTTTTTTCAAAACCTAAAATTATAATAAATGATCCATAAAAAAAGACAAGTTCACATTACAATAAAAATAAAAAAACATGAAGGCAATTAATAACTAGATATGCAGGTAGAAAACTATCTCCCAACTCACAATTAATTAGAAAATGTTTTTCTATATCTCTGATAAGCATAGTTATTTTGTGTTAGTCTTTATATTCATCACTTCAGTAGAGCTAGAAAATTTTTTCATATAGCTGGAAATTTTCTAATCAAACTAAGAATATTTCAACAGTTAGTCCATATCCAATCCAGTTAGTAATTCAATAAATGAGTAATTAGCTTACTTGCAGCTAGTGAGTAATGGCCACAGAATAAACAAGGCTGATTTTATAAATCTGGCTACTTTGCCTATAAATGAAATAGCTTGACTTATAAAAGATAATGTTCACAATAAGATGAAGATGTCATACATCTTTGTGATTGATCTGGTGATTCACCTTTATTGTTTAACAAGACTTTGAAAACCTTCAATATTTACATTCAACTTGCTATATTGTGTTAACTAGTTTATATACATACTTACATATATTTACTTTTTACAAATTCTTTTTGTCATTATATCTACACAAAGATTTATAACAAACATTTTTAGTACCTAAAAATTTTATAGATAATCAAATCTGATTTTGACTAATACAATTCATAACAATTTATTGTATCATTTGATAGGTTGTTCTGAGATCAAATAAAGGTCAAGTATCAACATGTCAAGATCAATAACAATTCCAGATGGAATAGATTTTTTTTAAAGCTGGATATAATTCAATAATCTTCAGCTTTTAAGTTTTCCACTCTTATATTAGACTAAACTTTGCAGGACACTGTTAATTTACATATATAAATGGATCAAACTTATATTACTTATAGAACTCATTCGAACTCTAAAGAATAATTTTTTTATCCGATTAATTAACTATATTGTTTTAATTTTTTTTATCAAATAAAATCTTAAAAAATAAGTTTAATAAATATTTCTGAACTTACAAATTGGCCTATTTTAAGAAATCCTGGTAAAGATAAGATGTAGGCAATATCAAGGTTAATTTTAGTCCCTTCATCTTGTACTGACTCCGTATCATATGCTTCATCCATGGATTTTTTTTAATATTAAAGTTCGTTTTTCTTAATATTAACTCATTAATCATTCGTTAAAATACATAAATGTTAAGCTTTGGAATAACGTAGTTTACAATCAGGAAATAATTGCTAGTTTTGTCAGGAAGTCCGTCTTTTTGTTTTATTTTGTTTATAAAAATGATGCAATGTAATTAATTACTATTAATAAATATTAGATTTCTTTGCCTCTTTGAAGAAAGTGTAACACTATTATATAGTGATTTATTATAATCGTCTTAATGTTATGAGAAACTTCTCTTTAAATTTTAAAGGTTTGAAAAAACGTACCAAAGAGATAACTAGGAATGATATATTACCAGTGATACTATACAAGTATCATCACATGGTCAAACTGGCCATTGCTTAATTATCCCAATCTACCTTCGGGCAAAAAAATTAATATGCATGCATACAACTAGTGGCACAGCTAGAATTTCTGAACTCAAGCAAAATTTCAGTTGCAGAAAGGATTGTGCTATTATCTGAAAAAACATTTTTGATTCCTCTTTGAGGCCTTAAAAGAATTGAGCAGGGTTTATTTCTAAAATCCACTCTATAGTTCTTGTAAATGAAGCTCTTATTACCATTTGATTATTCATTTATGAAACGAACATAAATGGCTGCACACCATAACACAAATTGGTATGGTGAGTTTATTGGCTTTATAACTTTGAGTTTAAGATTGTAGTCTTTCTTCTCAGTTGCCTGACAGTTTTTAATTGAAATATATTTCTTTGAAGACAGAATAAATATATATAAATGATCTCTTGTTTTTTAAAAAAATAGATATTTACAATCAGTCAAACTAAATTATGGTCCTTATTCTCAGATTGCAGGAAAGTTTGCTAGTCAAGGTGCTTAAAAAGGAAGATTTTTAAAGGATGATGTTTTATTAGTTCTTATTAATTGATCTGAAACTGTGACACTTAACAGACGAGCAATATAGAGATTTAAACCACTCAATGAAATACAGAAAGCTGCATGTTATAATTATCAATAAGTGATCAAAAACTAAACACAAGTGTAAGAGAACAAACAGATATCAAAGAAAGAATATTAATGGAGCTGGGTTAAATATATTGCTAAAAGGGACTATAATAAATGGAGAGTTGAAATTTTAAAATGAATCTTGTTACATCGTAAAAGATCTACAAAAGAAAGAATGTAAAATAGATAATGAATGAAGTAAGGATGTTTATTGATATGTTTGAAGAAGTAAATCTAGAAATCAGAATAACTGGATTAAATTTGGTGAAAACTTCATGTTGTAGTGAATCGATAACTGCTGAAAATGATGATGATGCAAAATTTCAAAGAAAGCCCTTTTTAATATTTATACTATATACTTTAATACTTATATTTCCATCCCCTAATTTAATGATTGGCAATCAAATGGTCTTGACATCTAATTGTCCATATACATTGCTTTGTTTTGTTTCATAATAGCTATGCTATTGCATAAAACATACATAAAATAAGTTTCTGTATTCTTTAAAGTATTTTAGTTAATAAAGATACTAATAAAAAAATCTACTAGGCACAAATGTATCATTTGTATTTTTATATTGGACTATTTTCATTATCTAATATGTGTACTGAATGTTTTTAGAAAAATTTAACTTTATTTAAATATTCCAAATACATTCAACTGTTAGTAATAGCACATCAAACAGGTTAGTATATACACAATGTTTCAAGGGGTATTATTCTCCCCCCTTATTTAGGTGTTTCTGGCCTGACCAGTGGTAGTACTAGCATGGAATTCGAATCTGGACTCTTAGATTCTTGAGTATTGAATTTTTAGATAACGCTCTAACCAAGTGAGCCATCCTGACAAAGGCAAGTCAGTAGAAATTTCATGTACTTATCTATGAGGTTCCTCCTGATTTCTCCACTTTTTCCTGAGAGCAAAGTTGATTAGTGGTTTCCATACATTATGTATACTCACACTGGGTAGGCTTATGGAATTTTTTGCCATAGTCATGTGAGCACCTTCTTTAAATTTTCTTCTTTGTACCTTTTCTTCTCTATCCAATATTTTTGTATTTTCTCAAATAAACATATGTTCATTGGCACATACATAGTCTGCTACCTTAGACATATCTGTTTTTCTCTCTTCTAATCATCAGTTTGTGTTTTTGCAAGTGCTTTTCAATGGGACAACTGGTCTCACCAATATATGTTCTTCCACATTCACATGGTATTTCACAGGTGTAGTTTTTTCTTTTCAGCATTTCAAGTTTAGGTTTTGTAGATGTTAGAATTCCTCATAGTGTAGTATAGCTCTGAAAAGCTGTTCTAATGTTATACTGATTGCAGATTTTTCTTAATTGTCCCATTGAAAAGTGCTTGCAAGAACACAAGCTGATGATTATAAAGGAGAAAACAGATGTGTCTAAAATAGCAGATCATGTATGTGCTAATGAATATATGTTCAATTGGGAAAATACAAAAATATTGGTTAGAGAAGAAAAGGTACAAAGAAGAAAATTTAAAGAAGCTGCTCACATGACAATGGCAAAAAATCCCATAAGCCTACCTAATGTGACTATACATAATGTACGGAAACCACTAATTAACTTTGCTCTTAGGAAAAGGTGGAGAAATCAGGAGGAATCTCATAGATAAATATATGATATTTCTACTGATTGTTGCCTTTGGCAGCATGGTTCAGTTGGTTAGAGTGCTACCCTAAACTTTAATACTCAAGAATCTAAAGATGCCGTTTGGAATCCCATGTTAGTACTGTCATTGGTTAGGCCAGAAACACCTGAAGAAGAGGGGAGAATAATAATACCTCTTGAAACCTTGTGCATATACTAACCTGTTTGATGTGCTATTACTAACAGTTGAATGTATTTGGAATATTTAAATAAAGTTAATTTTTTTTAAAGACATTCAATACACATATTAGCTGATGGAAATAGTCCAATATAAAAATACAACTAGAACACCATCATCACACACCTTCAGGCAAAACACAAATGTATTATATTTTGAGAAAATTATGTTCTGTATAATTTGAACATATTTTGTAATAAAATTTCACTACTAAATACTATAATAATTCTAATTAAAAGATGGAAGAAAGAAAAATGGTAAACAGTCAATTATCAGGAATTTTATTAAAATTTGATTATTCCATACCTATTGTTCACAACATATAGCTTAATGCTAAGGAATTTCTGAGCAAAAAAATTCTATAATCCAGCCATAAAAATATTAACCATGGGAAATGGTAACTTGTCTGTAGTTCCTACTAATGAAGCAGCTGTTTCTAAATAGTAAAATGAATTACACTTTTTTCCTCTGTGTGTGGATGCATGTATAACTCACATAATAACAGCATAGGCTTATATACACCATAAACTTTAGTTTTCTGTAAAGATAACTACAATAAGTAAAAGGTAGATTCCAATTTTTTGCTCTGGTCTAAAATTTTAACATAGACAAAAAAGTTTATATGACTGTAACCGATTTGAGATTTTTAAATTTCTAGAAGCTTAAATAAACTCTATTAAACAAACATCAAGCTACGAAATATGGATATAGATGTCATAGAACTGATGCAAGTGATATAATATGGGACATTTCATTGTTCAGCAAAATTTTAGTCAAGATAGCATCAGACAAACTTTGGTGTTAAAACTCAAATAAGACAAATTGATAAATTTAGAATAATTTTATTCTCATATCTAATGGCTATATACAAACTGAATGAAAATGTCATTAATGAGATATAGGCAATTTTGATATAAGTAACATCTGAATGGCCTTTGTACCAATGAGAGGAGAGCATTTTTTCTTACTAAATAAGATTGACAATGATAAATGATGTAGATAAGCTTGGATATCATGTGATTTGATTTATGACCCATCTAGTATAGTGCAAAATCTAATTTATTATCTAATGTATATTAAAACAGTTAATTGTGTCTTAGCTATAGTTAGTAAAGAAAATTTCAGAGAAAAGATCAATTTATTATTGCTTTTTATTGAATGCCACCAGGTTTTTTTGGCACCTTGGAGATAATTGAGATTGAACTTAAACCCCAGTCTCTTCTAAAATATGTCCATGTTTTGAATAAGTATGGTAAATCCTAAAAAATCACAATAATTTTACTTACCAGAACTATAACTATAATTAATAATAAACTTGTTCTGCTTTTTCTTTTCTTTCCCAGATTATTCTTCATTCTTCTCCCATTTTTTCTCAGACCATCACATTTGCAAGTTATTTCCAGAATATATTAGAAAGTTGAATCTCTCTCTCTAATTTATAAATTAAATATTTTAATTTTCTAGATAAAAGAAGATCAATTCAATGAATATAACACCCTTAAATTTAAATCATTTATCAATGCTTCAATAATTCCATTTTAGTTTACAAAAATCTAACATTTTTTTAAAGTATATTACTATTATTTTTATACCAGTTAATTTCAATTTGAGCTTGAAATCTCAGACTATTCTATTTTACATTTTTTTAAAATTCTAATTAAATCATTCCAAGGATCCAATTATTCTATATTTATTGATATTTTTCTACTTTATTAACTATGTACGATTTTCTATAGTTTTATACCTACTACAGCTCAGTATGTGCAGGATTAATTATTATTATGATAATGATTATTGTATTTACTCTAATGAGACATTAACAATATGTTGCAGACACATTACACATACTCTTTAAACATTAACACAATACACACACCCACATACTCCCCCTCATCACTATCAACCGTACACAGCTATAAGTATGAAGCCATGGAGCTTTGAAAGCACTAAGCTTTAAATAAATTATTAATAAATATAACTTCTTTAACGAGCGTTAAAAGCGCATAATTATTGATATTATATATATATTGTAAAGGTATTAAATGAGCAGATCAGATGACCATTCAGCGATAGATATTTATTTTTATATAACAAATGCCACACATTGGGGTATATTTTTATCAGTGTCATTTTTATGTACTAATTTGTAACATGAAAATGAATATATTTTTTAAGGAGCATGGTGAATCATAAATACGTAATACTTATAAATAGAGAATTAGAAGAGAAAGTTTATTTCATTTATTTCTTTATCCAGATTTAAAAATATTTTAAAATTCTTGAATGCCATGTAATCCAGGATACCTACCCAAGGCTCTATGTGAGATCTACCTGTTACATATATAAGCCACAAAGGCCAAGTATAGCACCTAACATTGGATCTTATTTGCTGTATTAGCAGAATTAATAGTCACAATACACTATGGAATACTTGACTCTCATGATTGCCACTTACAGCTCATAAACTACAAATTAAGATATATAACTAGATGAACAGATAAATTGAAATGAGAACCAATAATAATGAAAAACAATAAATTTATTTACATAAATATAATTAATATAATAAAGAAATATTGAATAATAATTATAAATAAATAAGTAAATAAATGACTGAATACTTGAACTTTGCATTGATTGTCTAATATTTTTTTTACTAGTTTCAAAAAATTTAATAAAGATAATAATTAATTAATAAGAAATGTATCATAGTCCTAAACTCATTCACATGAACTAATTTCTGAATGAGGGCATGGTTATTAGTTTATATTTATCAATCATCTCTTACTCAGACTATATATTTTTTATTTATGAAATTGGGAAGTGATATTAACTAGTTAAGTGTCAGGAGCCATATTGAATTTTTTAAAAAACTGACCTGAGACACAATTTTCACAATAACTTCAGTTTTAATAATGTTAGAGCAAAAAAATTTACATTGATAGAAACTAGAAAAACTAAAGAAAACAATATGGCTAAGACAAATAGTGATTATCATTATAAAAAAATAATATAACAAAGAAATTTCCACATCCAAAATAATTATTATTTTATTGTTTGTTCATAATTTCTACTTTATTATTAACTAAGATTATATTATATCTTCAGTGATAATTTTTTTCTTGAAATGATATATAAAACATTTTACCTGAGATAATCTATAGCTTCAGAACTTACGGTAATAGGAAGATAAGAATTCTTTATTTTTTTCTTGCATCCCAAAGTTGAAAAAGTTCAAGGCTCTGAAAGAAAAAAATGTTCTCTCTAATAAAAGATAAAAAAAAATAGAACATTTGTATAATATATGTCATTTTTTAAAAAATTTTCTTTATTATTTTCAATATAAAAAGGCAGTAATCAGAGAAATTGCTTGTACGAATGGGAGAAATAATTGATAAATGAAGCAAAAAAAAGAAAGGAATTGATTAATTAACCGTGTTCTCCTATAATAAATATGATGTAGCTACAATTGTATGGAAGGGAGTGACAGTAGCAGAGTTAACATATGGTAATGATGCATTATGTATTAGTAAAGGGTATTAGATTACTTAGAAAAAGTACAAAAAGAAATAGAATGACATGCATTAGATGCAGAAGTGTGGATAGCAAAGGAGATAATTCAAGGAGAAATGGGGATGGTCAAGTTTTTATATTAGACATGCATGAAGCAAAATGAAAATGTTCTGTATATTGCAATTTATGGATAATAAAAGAATAGCCAAAATAGTATTCAATTGGGTTATGAATAAAGGGCAGGCAACAAGATGGATGAGAAAGTAATGTGATATGCAGAGATTATTGTGTTAGAAGAATTGCTGAGTGTTATAGTGTTAAGGAATGGGATAGAAAAATATATGCATTAATAAAGAATAAGGATATGGAGAGATGGAGAGCTAGTATGGAGAGTAAAAGAGTTTAAATATTCATAGAAGTAAACAGAATATTGGGTATTAGTTAATTTATGATAATAGCAAGAAAAGTAGTTTACTGTTTAAGGCTTGAATGGGATCTTTAGCAACAAGTGAATATATACATAAATGGAAAAATGTGAGTGATTTAGTCTGCAAGTTGTGTAAGGAAGGCATAGAAAATATGAGGCATCTGTTAATTGAAAGTAAATGTCTGAAAGCAGAAAGGGTACAAATAATGAAGTTGTGAAGAATAAATATGAAAAAAGTGATTATACAGAAAGGGGCTTATTGGTTTTTATGCTGGGTTTGTGAAAAGATAAGGAGTTTTTAGATATAAAGGCCATGGGGTTGATAAAGATTATGTTGTGGCAATGGGATGGACCAGGATAGAGAAAATATGGAAAAACATGAGGTGGGGAATGGAAAGGGAAGTCATAGTGGCTAATAGGCTCCTCTGGGCATAGTTGCTGAGAGATTCCTGACTTCGTATAAGGAGAAGCCACAGTGCATCACATTATATACAGAGAATATAAATGTGATATTAAAAACAAAGAAAGTAAAAAACATGTTAATATTAAATGGGAAAACTGTTTTTTAAAAAAAGAAGTTGGCTAAAATAGATAAGAGAGAGAATGTAATTGAATAGTAAATTATTAGAGGATATTAATAAAAGTGGATGAGATGAGAGTAAAAAAATTTGGAAATATATTAAAAGAGGGAATGTAGAGGAGAGAGAAATACTATTACTAAATGATGACAAAAAGAGTATAGCTTTAGAGAATAATTATAGACAATTTTAAATAAGTATATAATGAATATAAAAAAGATGTTTTTGTATGAAGAGCAGAGTAATAATACTCATAAGACCATATAGCAATGGAAATATTAGTTTTACAGAAAATGGATTGAATGAGGCAGAGAAGAAGCTGAAAAGTAGAAAGGTATAAATATGAAGGTTATTCATAATATTAGGATGAAGCTATCAAAGAATACATACATCAGAAAAAATTTCCAACTAATGGTAAACACTACAGTGGTTGATATATTGTTTTTACAGTGACTGACATCCATTGAACATTGATATATGGAGGTATTTTTTTTATGTCTTGCAACATCAAAAGAGATGCTGCATCTTTTCTGTGAATGTAATCCTATGATCTTTATAAAAGAAATAATGGGAGGCATAGCTTCTAATAGATTGATTCCTATTTTGGATATAGTTTCCACTTCTATTCACCAAAGATCACTTATCTTTCTTGGTTCCAAAGAGGATGTAGAGGATATTCTTTTTCTTTACAAAAAGATAACAGATAACTGATTATAAAATTAACTTTACAATTAATGTGTAAAAAGTTATCTTTATTACATCAAAAATTTAAATTTTTGTCAAAATCAGAAATAAGCCAAATAAAATATTTGTATTAAATAATGGTCTTTTTATATATAATTCCTAATAATTTGTAGTATTTCACAAATATCTAGAAAATTATTACTTAATTAATATTCATTTACTTCAGACTTAATTTAAATAATTCTATATATAAATATTCTATGTGTTATTTCTACTTTTCCTTTTAAGTTTTAAACATATGTGAACACACAAATTATGCAATTAGTAACATAATAGAACACCAATTTAATTTAGCCTAATGTATTAACAATGCAAAACTCTAGGGCAGGGGTCCCCAACCCTATGCACATGGGCACCAAGGAGCCCTCAGAACATTTTATGGGTGCCCACCGCTATCCAAACACGATAAAAAATTATTTATCTGATACAAATAAATTTAATTTTTAAAATTTCTTATAAATTATTGTATTATATTGTAATCAAATTGTAGGGCATACTATACTTTTACAGCTTAAAAATATAAACGTTAATTATATGTTAAAATTTTATTTTTGAAATAAATATTTTTTTGTACATTATATGTATTATTAACAATATCCAACTATAAATTTACATTGAAAAAATAAATGATGCCCGCCATCTTGTTGAAAAAAATAAATGGTGCCCGCCACCTGGCCGGTGTTATAGAATGTGCTCTTAAGTGCAAAAAGGTTGGGGATCCCTGCTCTAGGGCATATCCAAAAACATAGGATTGTTCTCTGGTGAGTGGGTCTATTGCAATATATACTTCATCTATTAGATACCTCTTGTGTTAACCTTTCTGCATCAATCTGTGATGCCATGTAGTATATCTTTTTGTTATGTGTATTTCACTCATCCATCAATTTTTGTAATGTTGGAAGGCACAAGTTTATCAGTGATTTAATATAAGAGTCAAATTTACTATGTCCCAAAAATGGCATGGTGACTAAAGTCCAATTTCAAGATGATGTGTTTTTTTTTTTTTTTTTTATAAAAACAGCATTGTTCACTCAGAATTTATTTGTAATGGTCAGCCATTTTATCTATGAGTTCTGAAATATTTGTGTAGTGTGGTAAAATGAAAACATCCTGGTTTGTGACAAAATGGTGAGTAGTAGCTTCATTATACACCAGCACACAAAGCATTAAATGTGAAGCAAATTTTAAACAAAAACAGCATGAACCAACTTATTCATTCACCAATTTATTTAATCTCATTCTGTGCAAATTCTTTTTATTCCCTCAAATAAAAAAATGCCTCAAACTAAAACATTTTGTGGAGTTGGGAGAGGTAAAAAAAAAAAAGTGATGGATATATTAAAAGCATCACTTTGCAAAAATTTCACGACTGCTTTAAAAAGTGAAAAATATATTCATACTGATGTGTTGCATCCAATGGACATTGTTTTGAAGAAGATTCAATTTATAGCACCTAAAAAATAAATGCACAATTTTTATTACAAAATTCTGAATCTGTGGGGAGGGGGGGAACTCCTTCATATATATTTGATAACAAATGACTAAATTTAATTTGCATAGAAAAAAATTCTATGTTACCTAAAACAATACATAATTCTGATCATCAGCGTTGACATGGCACGTGATTATCTAAGCCAGAACCTTTTCAGTGTTTTGGGGTCTAGCACCAGAAATTCAGTAAATACATAGGAATGTGGATGTAGTATATTTAATCAAATTTTCATTATTTCAATATGTGTGTTTGTTTATGATTCATAATTTTAATTGAAACATATCACAATTTCTATATTGGTTAGATTTTTGATATTAGATTTCTGGATAAATAAAAAAACTTTAGTTCACAATGAAATGTCTATTATGTCAGATTGCTTAGTAGCCAGGATATTTATTTGTATATAGTAAATTGAATTAAAGTTTAGATTGTATTCTATACATACACTCACTAATTATTAGCCTTTCATTTTCTGTATATATACTATTTCAATAAGCGTATACTTTCGAACTAGTACTCTTTTAGCACATACACAAATGATTAACATTCACTTTTTATCAGGTTAGAATCTATTATTACTCTTTCACAATTTTTATTAAAAATCAAATTCAATTTAAGGTCTCATCTTACTTTTTTTATTTATTCAATGTTTCAATTTATATTTACTCACTCTCAAAATCTTATATATGTTTTAAACTACAATTTATAATTTTTGCACTTCAGACATATTGTTCAAAATTGATGAAAAAAATATTAATAATATTTAAAATGCATATCAACTGAACTATTTTTTTTAGTTACTGCAGAATATCCATCATATTTTTCTAAATGTAGCTTACTTGATTTGATAAATCACAGTTTAAAAAATTATGAAATGTGCTTATAAGTACCAAACTTTCTTGCACTCACAACATTAATATCAAGTACTATGCTTATTACTAAATATTTATTAAGCTAATTATCACAAGTTCTTAGCCTGCATATAAACTTTACATCTGAGTTATATTTGTTTTTTAATTAAACATAAACGCATGAATAATTCACTCCCTTTTTTCATGAGTAATATAATATCTTTTCTAAATATACTTAAAACTTTCACTCAATAATCTTAAAAATCAGATACTTGACTACCTTTTCGCTCACAATGGCCACTCTTCCCTAGTATTCAGACAAAAAATCTCCATTTGGGATGCTCATGGCCTGCTATTTCCCACACAAAACTCTACCATTCCTTACCTCGGTGGTAACAATCACGTGGTCACCAAGTTTTTCAAGCATCTCAAGATGGAGCCAAGGTGCCTGGACTTTCTCGTAAAAATCAACCTGAATTCACTCCAGACAAACTGGTTCCTGCACTACAGGAGATTCCTCAAGAATATAGATCCTATGTGTCACAACTGCCATAGAACCTGTGAAACCTTTGATCATATGATAAATGATTGCCCAGCATATGACAAAATCAGAACTTTCATTACTTACCACTGCCACATTTCCCTGAACAAAATCTTAAATATTAAATGCTGCTTCCTGTCCAGGGATTATGTCACCACAAGACTCTCAACCTTTCTGACTTATGCCATCTGGTTGGCCAGATGTCGCAACAAGTTTACCTTTCCTCATCCCAAGCCTGAAGACACATTCATTTCCAAGCTAAAGGAATTTCGCCATAAGGACAGAATAATCTCTTCCAGATTTTTATTTGACAACACGTGGAGCCTGATTAAGCTGGATTAACAACACCAGTAACCACATCAGAACATTTGGTTGCCTGACTAACATGGATAACTATTATTTTTGATTTACAATTGTATCATTATTACATATGGTTTTTTCAATAAAATTATTTATAAATAATCTTAAAAATAAAATTGTAGTAATTTAATATTGACCAAGGTTGAAATAAATAAAACTTATACAAGAGGTTGTGACCTGGGTCAACTGAATAGTGCTGGTTAAGCATGAATCATTTATATATTTTATTTATGTGTCAAGAATGAGTGATAAATCGGAAGTTTTAAATGAATTAAAAAAGCTATGTATATAAATATATATCATATAAAATGATTTTTATACATCAGAAGAAGTAGTAATATAACTAAAAATAAATATATTTTAATAATTAAATATAAAAATAACGTTTTTTAAAGGCTTATAAAATTGGGTAATCATTTTATTTTTTTAAAATGTATTTAAGTCGTTTTTAGTAAATTTATACTCGTGAATTTTATATATATTGTTATTATTTAAAACGATTTCAACTAATGATGACCTCCCCCCCCCCTCCACACACACACACACACTTCTCCCAACTTCTTTATTAATGGGGGTAAATGATCTCTAAACTATCATATTCGTCAATTGGCAAAATACTTTTTTTTCATTTCTGCCACATATAGATGAGAACATTAGACGTTTTTTTTTATTTATTGTTCTGAGAAATTACGAAGATTATTGATTAACTGTATTGCTGACTATCGTGATTTTAATTGCCCATTCAAGAAATTTAATTTAAAATTATCAGTTTACGATATTTTTTTAAAATTCTTCTCAGGTAGATACTGAACTAGGAACTTCCTGAAAACTAAAATTATTAAACATCAAAAAGGCAGTTTGTGACAACAATTATTATGAATTTTCCGAATCTTTTGTTATGCAATAAATTGCCTTTGCATCTGCAAATGATAGATAGAATTTTATATTTACTACTTTCTCTATATCAAAAGCTTTTAATGTAGTCGGTAGCACCGATTTTTGATGGGCGGTAATTAATTTAGTACCATAGTTTTCTTTTTCTTTTTTTTAAAAAAAAAACTACATCTTTATTTTATGATCCTGTTTTATAAATTTTTTTATACAATTTGTATATTTTGAGCGTATACAATATTTAGAATTTCGTGTTTTACATGTGTCTTCTACACAAAATTTTATAAATGTAAAACATGAAAATCTGGTAGATGGCGTCACACATAATGTAAATTGTTGGAGGATATTAATAAAAGTGGAAGAAATGGGAGTAAAAAATTTTGGAATTACATTAAAAAAAAGGAATGTAAGGGAGAGAGAGATAGTATTACTAGATGATGAGGGAATAAAGTGTAGCTCTAGAGAAGATTTAGAGATAATCTTAAATAGATATGTAATGAATTTAGAAAAGATGTTAGATGTGAATAATGGAGTGATAGAAAACATGAAAGCGTATAGTAATGGGAATATTAGGTTTTCAGAAAATGAACTGAATGAGGTAGAGAAGAAATTGAAAAGTAGAAAGACAAGAGGTTTAGATGGATGGGCAGCAGAGATAGTAATGAATTTAGGATATAGGGCAAAAGTAAAGTTATTATAATTGTTTTAATAAAATGGCACAGAATAGAGTTTTCCCAAGTAGTTGGAGTAATACAAGAGTAA
The DNA here is from genome assembly GCA_028023455.1 of Epiperipatus broadwayi. Classification (NCBI taxonomy): domain Eukaryota; kingdom Metazoa; phylum Onychophora; class Udeonychophora; order Euonychophora; family Peripatidae; genus Epiperipatus; species Epiperipatus broadwayi. Next base: position 2,726,115 of record JAQFVV010006257.1, on the reverse strand, counting down.
GATTATTATTTAAAGGAAAGGGTAAAGATCATAGAAAGTTGAATAATTATAGACCAATAGCAGTAACATCAGTTTTATATAAAGTTTTCTCATATATGGTGGCTAGAAGAGTTGTAAAATGGATGGAAGGGAATAATATAGTGGGGGAAATGCAAGGAGGTTTTAGATTAGATAGGTGTATAGGAGATAGTTTATTTGTAGTTACACAACTTATGGATATGAGTAGGAATTTAGGTAAACAGTTATATATGAGTTTTATAGATATAGAGAAGGCATATGATAGAGTAGATAGAAATAGATTATGGATAAGTTTAGCAAATTTGGGAATGGATGAAGCTTTAATAGATATTATTAAGAAATTATATGAAAATAATTATTATATATATATATATATATCAATTAGGAAATATAGAATCAGTTAAAGTTAAAAATGGGTGGGGCTAAGGCAAGGATGCCCTACGTCACCTATTTTGTTTGTGTTGTATTTGAGTGAAATGGAAAGAGCAATAGAAAGATTAGGAAGAGGGATAGAGATACCGTTAATAGGTAGTAAGGGAGTATATATTTTGTTAGGTCTTTTTTTGTGGATGATATATTTTTGTGTGCAGAAAGAAGAGAAGATATGGAAGTTATGTTGAGGACATGTGCAAGGGTTGGTAAAGAGATGGGGATTAAATTTAGTGAAGAAAAATCAAATATAATGATGGTTAATACTGGGAAAAGAGAAGATGTAGAATTTTTATTGGGAGATATTAAGTTACGTGTGGTGAATAGATATAGTTATTTGGGAATTATTTTAAGTAATCAGAAAAATTATTTGGATGAATGGGAGAAAAAAATTGATAAATGAAGCAAAGAAAAGAAAGGGATTGATAAAGAAATTAACAGTGTTTTCATATAATAAATATCATGTAATTAGAATTATATAGAAAGGAGTTGTAGTAGCAGGGTTAACATATGGTAATGATGCATTATATGTTAGTAAAGAGGTATTAAGTTACTTAAAAAAAGTTCAAAGGGAAGTAGGAAGACATGCATTGGATGCAGATGTATGGACAGCAAAAGAGGCAATTCAAGAAGAAATGGGATGGTCAAGTTTTCATATCAGAGATGCAAAAAGTAAAATGAAATTGTTTGGTAGTTTGTATTTTATGGATAATAAAAGAATAGCTAAAATAGTATTTAATTGGGTTATGAGTAAAAGGCAGGTAACACGATGGGTGAGAAAAGAAATGTGGTATGCAAAAGATTTGGATAAAGAATTTATATCAGTATATTTATACAAAAGATGGGAAGAGGATTGTTGAATGTTGTAGTAGTAAGGAATGGGATAAAAGGATAGATTTATTAATAAAGAATAAGGAGTTAGAGAGATGGAGAGTAAAAAGAGTTTAAATATATATAGAAATAAGCAGAATATTAGATGTGAGTTAATATATGATAATAGTAAAGAAAGTAGTTTATTATTTAAGGCTCGAATGGGATTTTTAGCTACAAGAGAATATACATGTAAATGGAAAAAAATGGGTGATTTATTTTGTAAATTATGTAAGGAATGAATAGAAAATATTAGGCATTTTTTAATTGAATGTAAATGCTTGTAAACAGAAAGGGTACATATAATGAAGTTATGAAAGAATAAATATGAAAAAAGTGATTATACAGAAAATGAATTATTGTTTTTTATGCTGGGTTTGGGAAAAGATAAAGGGGATTAGATATAAAGGTTATAGAGTTGACAAAGATTATATTGTGGAAATGGGATGGAGCAGAATATGGGAAAATTTAGAGTGGGGGATGGAAAATAAAATGGCTAACAGGTTTATCTGGGCATAATTGTTGAGATATTCTTGATTTCGTTTAAGGAGAAGCCACAATACATCACATCACATCACAACATCATATTTATTATATGAAAACATTGTTAATTTCTTTATCAGTTCCTTTTTTTTCTTTACTTCATTTAACATTTTTTTCTCCCATTCATCCAAGCAATTTCTCTGATTACTTAAGACAATTCCCAAATAGTTATACCAATCCACCACCTTTAATTTTATACCACCCAATAAAAATTCTTTCTCTTCTCTTTCCTCAATATATATCACTATTACGTTTGATTTCTCTTCACTAAATTTAATCTCCATCTCTTTACCCATTCTTGCACATATCTTCAGCATAACTTACATTTCTTCCCTAGTTTCTGTGCATAAGAAGATATCTGCAAATAAAAGACCCAATAATGTATATACTCCCTTGCCACTTATTAATGGTATCTCTATCCCTCTTCCTAGTCTTTCTATTGCTTTCTCTATTTCTCTGAAATATAACAAAAACAAAATAGGTGACATAGCATCCTTACCTTAGTCCCACCCCATTTTTAATTTTAACAGATTCTATATTTCCTAATTGATGTGTAATAATTATTTTTATATAATCTCTTAATAAGATCCATTAAAGCTCCATTCATTCCCAAATTTACTAAACTTCCCCATAATCTATTTCTATTTACTCTATCATAAGCCTTCTCTATATCTATAAAAACCATACATAACTGTCTACCTATATTCCTATTCATATCTACTAATTGTGTAACTACAAATAAACTATCTCCTATATGCCTATCCGCTCAAAAATCTCCTTGCATTTCTCCCACTATATTATTTTCTTCAATCCACTTTGTGACTCTTCCAGTCACCATATATACAAAAAAACTTTATATAACACTGATGCTACTGCTATTGGTCTATAATTGTTTAACTTTCTATGATCCTCATTTTTCCCTTTAATAGTGACTTTACTCTTGTATTATTCCAGCCATCTGGAAATTATCTCTTCTGTACCATCTTATTAAAACATAATAGGTTTAATTTTGCCCTATTTCCTAAATTCATCACCATTTTTGCTGACCATCACTCTAAACCTCTTGCCTTTCCACTTTTCAATTTCTTCCCTGCCTCATTCAATACATTTTCTGAAATATTAATATTTCTCACTGCCATCTAATGAGTTAAATTAAAATTATATTATTTTTAGATGAGTTATTTTTACTAAATTAAAAAATTGATATTATTGCTTATTATCATTGTTAACAATGTTATTGAATAGAGTTCATTGGGGAAAAAAATATGTATAGTTTTATGTGACATGGAAAGGCAATTTATGTATATTAAGTCAGCAGAATTATAAAGTTGTAATCCAAGGAAAAAGGAACTGTGAGTAAAAAAAATAATATCTATGAGCATTTGAAGTTTTTGGTGATGTGATACAATCAATTAATGATAGTGAAGTAGTATGCTGAAAAACACATGAATGAGTTATTTTAATGTTAATATTAAAAGGAAATGTATTTATATGCGTGAAAAGGAGATTCAATAAATATGTTACATCAGCACTTACTTTTCTTGAACATTTGATTGTAAAGTAATAAAATGACTTCAGATTATACAGAAAAATATAGAAAGATGATGGAAATAACAAAAAGAAATCACAAATGAAGTAAATAGATGAGAAAACAAACAACTATTACTGACATCATTAAGTGACTAAATGGATCTGGAAGAAATGACAATATATGGATGGAAAACTGAAGCTTTACACTGAATTCCAAGAGATTGCAAAATGCCTAGAAAAGCATCACATGTTAAGTTGTTGAATGGGACAAAGACGTTTCTGGAATGATGTGGAGAGACTGTTAATCAGGGAAACTTTGGAAATAACTTCACTCTGATTGCTTGATAATAATTGAAAGTGATGAACATAAAAAATTAATTTAGATATCCTGTTTTCAAGTTAAATTGTAAATGACTTAGAAAGAGACCAATGTTAGGCAGATAGATGAGATAAGGAAATTTGTTGAATATTGTAAAGAAGAAACCCATTGAATTGAACTTGGAAAGATAATTTGATTGGATTGATAATAACTGAAAAGATTAAATAATGATGAGTATTTTTTTTCTAAAACATTTGCAAGTAAGTTTTATGCATCTAACTGTGGAAAATTCACTTCTCTTCTGTAATTCTTACAAGTGAATTAAATCTTTCATAATATATTCCAAAAATGCGGTAAATTTAATGTGAATCTATGAGAACATGGACGTCAGTTTATTTACTTATTTTATTATGGATGAAATATTGTTAAAAATCTTCATTAAGATTGCAATTCAAATAGCATGTTTTTTTTTTGTTGCACTTCTAAAGAGGCTCTCCTGCAGTGAAGCTCCTAATTCAAGACTCCTCATCACACATCTGTGCTAAATCGTTAAATGTATTTTAATTAATATTTTTATCAATACTTTCTTATGGTTTTATTTGGATATTTTATTTTATATAATTTGTCAAGATGTTTTTCTGGTAGGATTACAAACATAATTTTAAAAATGTCTGTAGGAATGAAAATAAAATTGTATAATGCAAAAATTTATAATGTAATGGTTAATGCATTCACTAGTCTTTCCCAAAACCTGGAGTCAAATCATTCAGTATTAAGAATCTTGTGTTAGTTTATTCTTTTTTATCATCTGTTGGAAACAAGATAAATAATGGATAGGAGGTGGTAATGCGACCAAAGTCTCTCGCTATTTTTTTTATTAAACTTAATATAAACAACATCACATGATTGTCAGCTTACTCAAATATGCCAAGAATAATTGACATTACCCTTCTTTCAAAGCCATCTATTATAAAACTAAGTAGTCAGTGGTTCATCAGATTATAGTGCTACAATATTCACATTCTTTAAGACATTGCATGACCATTTCACATATCCTTCACTTGCACATTGCTACTCTTTAATATAATTCTTTTCCTATTACTTTTTTGCCATCTAATGTGGCCTTTGATGGTCAATAGATGCCAGATAATAGTACATGATAGGTCCTTATTTGGTGCAGTCCCATTCAAATGTTCCCAGACAGGTTCTGGCTTGTGACTTTCATCAGTGAAGAGATTGGGATTTTTAAACCATGCACTTGTATCCTTTTTGGATCTAATGCGCCTTTCTCTATCAGCCATTTTTTTTACTTTTGTTGTAATATTAGGCTGCCAGCCCAAATTAGGGCTCATTCCAAGTCTGTTTATCTGCACATTTGGATACATCTGCTTATTATGGTGATCTTCATTCTTTTATAATCTTTGGCTCTTTTGTTTTTTGACCAGAATTAATACAAAATCCATTAAAATGTCATATAACTATAGTTCTATTATCTATAATGTATTGACTACTAAAGTTTAATATTGAAATGAAAAAAAGTATTGAGAATAAAAGAATTATACTAAAGACTAGTATTGTGTAAGTCAAATTATGTTATGTGATAATGATTTTTACTAATTTTTTGTTCAAAGAATGAAGATATCTAAGGTTATGAAATTAAGATCGCCATAATGTACAGAAACTGAATCAGTTTTGGATCTATCTAGGTATGCAGGAGACTTGATTTGGATTGAGTTTTTCTAATTTGGATTGGTTGCCTGATAGTGTAACAAGGGATAAAGTATGCTGCTAGAGGAAGATGCATTTGATCTGGGATAGTTCCAGTGTATGGTTCAGGGAGTTCAAAGACTCTCACTGATGAAGGCCATAAGCTGGAAAATATATGCTAGAAACTAGTTTGGGGATATTTGAATAGGATAGTGCCTGGATAGGAATTTGTTGAGCACTACCATCTGGAATCTATTCATTACTAAGGCTTTCTCTAGATGGCAAAAAATTAGAAGAATTATGCACTCATATCCACATTCTCAGACTGTTTTCTGGATTTTGCTTTTATCAGTGATGACTGGGATCATTAAAATATATAGAAATAGTGATAAAAATAAGAATATCTTAGTTTACTTCTAATATTTATCTACCAGTAAAGATGTCATAGGCCATAATATATCTTACATAAGCTTTTACAATACATATATTATAACGTTTTTTGTCTTGCTAGGCCTCTATAAGCAATATAAATGCACGAGTTGATCAAGTTATGTCAAAAAGAAGAAAGTTGTATTTCTATTTCTAAAAACATAACTATATTTTCTGATCAACTTGGCCTAGAATTGTTACAATTTGTGCTATTGACAAAAATCAGCTTTTAATTTATTTGATCAGGGCACCAGGAGATTCCCATAAGAATCCGCTGAAATCTGTCAAATAACATATCGTAAATTAAAAAGAAAAAAGGTTTTTTAAACGAATCGGTATTACATCATACCGTGAACTAGAATTGTCTTTTAAATATTATTATTCCTGGAACTTATTCATAACATATTGGCAAAGGTAAATTATGTTTTCAAATCTTACTAAACTAATAATAAATTTAATAATAAACACTAATAAATATTATTAATAACGTACAAATGAAAATTGATATTAGAAATATTTTTATTCTAACAGATTAAAAATCTGTTTAAGTTAAATTGTGAATTAAATAAACTGGAGAGAACACATACTAATCCAAACATGAATACATTAATAAAAAACAAGTTTCACAATTAAAAAAATTCTTGGATAAATAAGTTTCTTGAACAGAAAAAAATTAAAGTCTCTATTGGGGTCCTATTATACGTATATTTTCATGAGTTGTTTGCAAAATGGTTTGTCAACAATTTAGTCACAATCGGGAATAATAAAGAGTCATAGCTTACCGGTAAGTTTAGTGAAAAAGTTGTAGCTTACTATGCATAGTTTTTTGAGTTAGAATGAGCTCGGCCATTGATTATTAGTTGATCTTGTAGTCTATTCCAAAGGCTAGTCACAGAAGCTTTTCTAGTGTCCATCTTCTTAACAATGTCAGTTAAAGCCCCGGTCTACTCCCGCATGATGGATTATTTCATTGTGAAGTGGTCTTGGATTTAATAACCCAAAACCAGCCAAAGGAAAAAACAGACAAAACAAGTTGTTCATCAAACTGGTCTCTGCATTTTATACTAGAAGCCCAGTTTTCAGACTTCTGCACATCCTTTTGTTTATAAAACATATACACTGATAATTAATCTGGTAATTCCTTATAAAATTTACGTTACAAAGTTCTCTTTTTTTAGCAAATCCTTCGGCCATCTTTAATTAGCTAAAATATTTTTCTTTTAGCTTATCTTTTTACTTTTGGAATTCTTTTGTTTTCTCCAATTCTATTTTTATTTCTAATTACATAAAAAAAAATACGAAATAACAATTTAACTTTCACTATACGTTTTTTTTTTTAAAAAAATTATACTCAAAAAAAAATTTAAATTTACTTTTATTTTTTTTTAGCTTTTACCAAATGCCAATATATTTGTACCATATAAATAAACGGTACAATATAAATATATTTAAAGCTTTTACTGAGATAGTCTCTATTTTTTATTTATTTTGATATCAACTATAATGTAAATAAGCACAAGCAATTAAAAAGTGAAGCAAAAACTTTAATATATGTCATTAAAAAGTATTCTCTAGTTTTTTGATGAGGAAGATAGCTTAGATGTCAATACTACATACTGGTTTTTTCTTATAAGTTGTGATATTTTTATTTCTCACACCCATATAGTATTGATGTCTGATCTCTTATTTAAAAATATGGGAATAAGATAAAGTAGGTTCATACTTAGTTTATAGGAGATCAGACAAATAAAATATTATTGCACAAAGATGTGTATTTAGTTTTTAATTGGTTCTATGTTTAGTTATATCATAATTGAACTAAAACAAAAACATTTAGAGAAATATTTCATTCACAACTTTTAATATTTACATCAGTAAGTTGGTGATTATTTTCTATATACAAACTTACTATTACAGTGTTTCAAATAAATGTAAATATTGAAGTGACAAAATCTGTGCTCACTGCATAATATCAATACATTCCCATTATTAGTTTTGAAGTTGACAAAAATCTTTCTTATCTCAAGTAAGTAGGTGTTTTATTGAATATAGTATGTTGATAAGCATTTTAATCAAATTATTTATATATTTCTCATTACTTAAATACTTGTGAGTTTTCCTGTAAACTTTAAGATGGCAGCCCATATTTTTGATAAATCTACAATTTCTGTGGCCCCCAAAAATGTTTACAAAAAAGCACTTGCTAGGAATCGTCATATTTAATATTTGCATTTTATTTTTCTTTACTGTTGTTTCAAAAAAAAAAATTATTATGGAAAAATTAATTACAATATTTACAATTTTTTTTTTATTAACTTATTAACAAAAAATTAAAGAAAACAACTAAGTTCAATATTTATACTGTTTTCATGATGGTGGGTGCATGTCATGACCATTAATGCATACTTTCAGTAGAACAGGATCCCATCCTTTGGAAATAATCTATTGCAGCATATATCATTATGAAAATTTATGAAAAAACTACTGACAAAAAAAAACGCTGAATTGAACCAAAGTACCGCAATGTTAAGAGCGTTTCGTCATTTCCCATGTTATAATATAAGAAAAAAAAATTGAAATAAAACTTTTTAATGAAATTTAATAGTATTCTCTTTTTTTAATTTAGCAATCAATTTATTAATTTTATTTTAATTTAACAAGTATCATATCTTCAGTAGATTGTAGGCCCTTGAAACTGTATATTTATCAAAAATGCAGGCTTCCATGCTTGCCATAATAATTTTAATGGTAGTACACAAATGATGAGTAAAAGGGCAAATTGTCCACTATAATATGCCATGTGTAGTAACAGTGTATGCTCAGTAATAAACAAATTTCAACATTTTTATATGTTTTTATTTAATGTATTCTGGTTTTTAATCTTTATATTTAGATAAAATCTTGTAATTCAATTATCACTCATTTTTAAATTTCTGACTTAGTTGAAACTCTGAATAACATATTTAATTCCAGTGGCAATAGATTTTTTAATGAATTTGCCAATATTTTAGCAAAAATTAATAAACAATTTTTATTTTATTTTAAATAATACATTGATGTTAACAGTGTCTAGCATCATTCCTTATAATTTAAACATGCAATTTTGCTTAACATTTTTAAATTCACCTTATCATTACTATTAATTTTATCTGCCAATTTGTTATTAAAATGTAAACTATTGTTTGCTGCTATACACATGGGAAAGAAAACGAAAAAAAAATCAAATTGGAACTATAACAATCATATATAAAACTAAAAACACTTTTATTTGGAAGCCTATTATATAATTATGAAAACTAAAGAAAACCTTTTTCTTAATTATTTTTTTAGTGCATTTATCTAACTAAAAGCATTTTTTTATTTTATTGGCAGTAAGAACCAAAATTAAGCCAATAAACATCACATGACTTTTTGCCTGTTTTAAGAACTAAAATTGTTATCTCAACCAACATATTATGATTTTTGTAACCAATATTTATCAGGGACTTGAACTTTATATTTCTAACTACTGAATTTCAATCTACTGAGATTAAAATGTGTACCTATTTAACTGTAACATGAATGGCATGGCTGCGAAAACATACCAACTACTCTAAACATTCATCCAAAATGCTACCAAGCATTTCTTTAATCAATTGAAAACAGTATTAATTAAGCTTAGTGTGTTATAATGCGAAGGCATGATATGATAGTTACCAAAAAAATAAATATATATATTTCTCCCAATATTAATAAACTTCTGCTCCACGTGCTTTGCATAATGGTGAAGTGGTGGACTTCAAACTAAAGCTTCTACATTGATTATCACCCGAATAAGCAAAAAAAAAGTTTGATAAATTGGTTAGAGGTAGTGCTTAGTCTGTCATTTAAGTCCCCAATTATCACATGATTTTCCAAGTATGGTATTTATATATGTTTTTAAAAATATTTTATATTTACGTACATATGAGGGAATATGACTTCTAAAAAAATTAGAAAGATTAATATGATAAAATATTTATTTCAGTAATAATAATAGTTAATGGAAGAAAATATATAAAGTGTTCTTTTTAATATTGTACATTTTAACGTACTGCGTATATGTCATTGTAATCTTATGATTTTAATAGTAATTAATATTTATACATTAAATATCGTTGATTTATTGAAAAAAAAAAAAAACTATAATTTTAAATACTAATGTCTATATAAAAATTATACAATATATCCAGTAGAGGGCAGCTCGTAGCAATTCAAGGAGAAATGGGATAGTCAAGTTTTTATACGAGAGATGCAAAAAGTAAAATGAAAATGTTTGGTAGATTGCAGTTTATGGATAATAAATGAATAGCCAAAATAGTACTTAATTGATTTACGAGTAAAGGGCAGGCAACAAAATGGGTGAGAAAGGTAATGCGGTATGCAAAAGATTTGGATAAAGAATTTATATCAGTATATTTGTACAAAAGATGGGGTGATTGTGTTAGGAGGAATGGGATAAAAGAATAGATTTATTAATAAAGAATAGGGAGTTAGAGAGATGGATAACTAGTGTGGAGAGTAAAAAGAGTTTAAATATATATAGAAGTAAACAGAATATTAGGTGCGAGTTAATATATGATAAGAGTAAGGAAAGTAGTTTATTGTTTAAGGCTCGAACGGAATCTTTAGCAATAAGAGAATATACATGTAAATGGAAAAATATGCGTGATTTAGTCTGTAAATTGTGTAAGAAAGAAATAGAAAATATTAGGCATCTGTTAATTGAATGTAAATGCTTGAAAACAGAAAGGATACAAATAATGGAGTTATGGAAGAATAAATATGAAAAAAGTGGATTATACAAAAAGTGGATTATTGGTTTTTTTATGCTGGGTTTGGGGAAATATAAGAGGGATTTAGATATATTGACAAAGATTATGTTATGGAAATGGGATAGAGCAGAATATGGGGAAATTTAGAGTGGGGAATGGAAAATAAAGTGGCTAACATGTTTCTCTGGGTATAATTGCTGAGAGATTCCTAACTCCGCTTAAGGAGAAGTCACAGTACATCACATCACATCAATATAAAATACTCCATATAATAGGATGATTGAGAATGATAGAATAAATTGGAAAGTAACATGGTTAACAGATTTTTCTGGGCATAGTTGGTGAGATTCTTGACTCTGTTTAAGGAGAAGTCACACTGTATCACATCAAAAATCTGATAGATGGCAACGTAACAATGTGTATATAAATTCTGTAGGTCAGTTGACTGTTCATTTGCAGAATAATTTTGTGTAAAATTGTGAATATTTTACAAGTGTATCCAAGTTTTCTTTATACCTCTAAGAAAAAGTGTACTTATTTAGATTGAACTATATAGTTTCATCGAATCGCCAGTAAATGAAACTGCGCTAATGTGGTTATTGTGTCAAAAGTCATTTTCTATTGAACCAATGAAACCATCTTGATTGCAAGAACATCTTTATACTAAATACAAAGATAAAAGTGAAAAATCCAAAGAAAAGATATTTATGAACAATTTAAAAAACACATCATAGCCTCATTTATTTAAAAATATTTTTAAAAACCCAGATATGGACTCATAACAAGTTATCAGATATATGAACTTATTGCTAAAAATGGGATAGCCCATAAAATGGCTGTTGATGATGAAGATAATTTTGGATGCTTCAAACAAAATTATTTTCTCTGCAAGAAAATGAATTAACAGTTGTTGATAATAATGCTCTTCTAAGGATAATTCACTGACAAAAGAAATGCTGTTTATCACTAATCTTATTATGGTTACAAAAGATCCATTTATATTGCAATTTATTTCTATTTTGAAAAACATAAAACCATTAACAAATATAATTGCCTGTGCAACAGATAGAGCACCAACAATAAATAGGCTGCTACTAAGGGGTTTTAGCACATTTGAAGAAATAAGTTCCCAATGGATTATATGACCATTGCATTATTCACATGCAGCATCTTATAGCAAAACATACTAGCCTATTTACTCTATCTTTAGCAATTGTCATAAATGCAATTAACAAGATTAATGGAAAAAATGATCGAGTATTGAATCAGTTTTGTAATGATTGTGTTGAATCATATGTTTGTTTAATTTTTTATATAGAAGTGTACTTGTTACTGTGAAGGCACTGTCTTTGATGTTTTGTGGAATTATGTGTGACTATCTTAGAGTTTTTTGAAAATGCCAAAGAAGTCGATATGTGCCAGAAATTAAAAACTCACAAAAATGTTTTTTTTTTATTTAACTGATATATTTAACAAATTAAATGAAGTTAATTTACATCTCTAAGAAAAAATTATGGTTCTTATTGAATGCAAAAAGTAATTTATCTATTTATTGATAAATTTAATTTGTTCAGACAAAATATGATGAATAAGGAATTGAATCAATTTCCTAAGTTGTTGTCATTCAAAAATAATCTCATATTTAATGACTTGGAAACATGTAGTTGTCATCTTTATACCCTCAAACTTGACTTGAAACCCCTACTTAATGTGAATATAACTTAAGTTGAAATTAGGTTGCAAGAAGAATTATTACAATGAAAATATGACACTGAAAATAAAATAAATTTTAATGAAAGAGAATATCTATAACTGTGGCAAAATAAAAGAAATCCTGACTATATCTATGCTTATGGAATAATATATTTGCATTCCTGATAGCCTTTCCAACTTCATATTTGGTGGAAGCAGTATTCAGTCTAAACTTTTGACTAATGAGAGAAACTCTTGAATATACAAGAAAGAAGAGACTTTAACCATTTTTGACAAAATTAAAAACAAACATAAACTGATAAAACACAAGGCTCTCATTAAAAGTAATTTTTACTAAACATTTATTTTTCTTATATATGTATATTGTACCATTTATTTATACAGTACAAATATATTGGCATCCGGTAACATATTTAAAAGCTAAGAAATAAAATAAAAAGTAAATTTAGTGTTCTTACTAAAAAGACGTAATTAAATTTTTCGTTTGTATAATCTTTTTTTTTTTAAAACGTACAATAAAAGTAAAATTTTCATCCATAGTTTTTTTGTATCTAATTAAAAATTAAGGTTAAAAATTGGAAAGAACAAAAGACACACAAATTACTAATCCAGATAAGCTAAAAGAAAAATATTTTAGCTAATTAAAGATGGCAGAGGGACTTTGTGAAAGAAGGACTTTGTAACTTAAATTTAAGAGAGAGTGTACAAGATTATTATCTTATATGCTGATAAAAGGACAAAAGGATGCACAGAAGTTTCAAAAAATGAATCGAGATATGAAATGAGAAGGACAACTTTGATCTGGGTCTTCTCTTTACCTTCTAGTTACATGTCTGTGAGTTGGAGGTTTCCACAAGCATAACCTGTGGCAATAATATACTTCTGCACAGGTATGCCACTTGCTGTACCAAGCTGTCATGCAAGCATGGAAATGGGCCTTGTGAAAATCGCTTTTTCCAATGAAAGAGTCACTACAACCATGCCTTTTCTCTAGCTATAGAATGGAACAATAATGGAAGATGCCAGCAGGAGAGACCAATGGAAATTCTTAAGAGCTCGGGATCCCATAAACCCTACACCAACTTACCAGTAAATTAAGAGTAACTTTTCCCAATTGTGACAAAGTTTGCAAATAATTCTTAAAATAAGCTTAAAATAATCCCAATAAAGACCTTCAATTCTATTATCAAGAGACTCTTGTTTACCTTAGAACTATAATTGTTGAACTGTTTTTTTTATTAATTGATTCATATCTAGTTTAGCATGTGTGTTATCTTTCCTATTAATTAATAATGTGCTTTTTTTATTTTATATTTTAATTTGTTAGAATAAAAAATATTTATTTCAAATACCAACTATTCATTGTACGTTATTAATGACTATTAATAAATTTATTAATGTTAATTATTAAGATTTGAAAATATAATTTACCTTTGCCAATGCTGTATTGAAACTCAATCCTCCGGAGTTTCCAGATAATTTCATCATAACTCAATAAATAAAAGAGGTTTAGCCAGTGAATTCCAATACAGAATCCTGGTGCCTTTCAAATAAATTAAAAGCTGGCTTACATAATCCCATTATTTTAGTAGTTCCATTAGTTAAAAGGGTGTTGTGTAACCAGGAAAAATAATTGCATCCATTAAATCTTACTGAATTGTCTCATAAAACAAATTTAATAGATAGGACATAATTTAGTCACCAAGTATGGGTAGAATTTGTAAAAAACCCTAATAGATCAGTGGACGTTACAATATATTAGTTATGAAATAAATATGCAACTATTTCTTATTTTTATATTATTATAATTATTACAATTTATGCATAATAATAGGTTCTGTTTCTTGCATTAGTTTAGTTTTAAATTTTAGGTATGGTTATTCATATTATATTTGTATTGGTTACTTTGTATATCTTATTTCATGGTTACTTCTCAATGTAATTATTTAATAAAATAATTTTTTGTAAGAATATTATCAATTTTTATATTAAATGGGTGGTAGGCATATTGTAATCTCTTCAAAATATGTCCAAGTGTGTGTTAAACAAACAAGGATGAAGACCCCTGCTCTGATAATTGAGAAAGAAAATGATGCATTAGATTTTTTACTGATTAAAGTTAGCAGTGTTGATACACTTTTCGTATGTTAAAGATATTGTAATTTTTGAAATTATGAGTTAAGTAGTTTTACTCTTTAGACCAATCAGATGGTAGTTTCTAAAAATCCTGATTAGCTATATTAAACATCAGAATCCTGGAATTTAATTGCAGAAAATCATTGAATTAGAAAAAAATAGTATTATAATATATTTTAATAAAATATGCAATATTTCAAAATAGATGTTTGATTTTTTTACAGTCTGATAGAATTATGACACCTTTTTTCTGTCTTAATTGAGTTTTTGATGTTGGTCTCCATAGCTTCATCTGCTTTCAAATTATTCCTTATTTTCTCATACAGAGCAGTTTTTTTTTCAAAGTGTTAATTAATGTTTTATATTGGGCATTTGAATTATCAAGATGAGCATTTTTAAAAGTCAAGAAGATACCAAGAATGATGCTTAAAGTATAAAGCTTATATAATAAAATGCTTACAGTTTGATTTACAAGTCTCAAACTGAATGCATTCACAGCTTTGATGTCAACCATTTCAGGGAATACATTAATGATTATTATTTATTAGCCCAGATATAAACTTTAAACTTTGGTTAAAGATTGATATATTGTTTTTTTTTTTAAATTATATATATAAATGCAAAATTCAACTTCAGCTTACTTTTTACATATACCTTTTTAAGATATACTTAAAAATTTTCACTCCACTTGAAACATATAAGTATATTGTGAGTGCAAAAAATTTGATACTTAAAAATGAAATTGTAATGATTTGTTATGGTTAAATAATGAACAAATGATATAACAGATCAAGATCTGGGACAAATGATGAATGCTGATTCAGCATAAATGCTCATCTTGGAAGTCTTTTGGGTTTTATTTTTTATAGTCTTTATTCAATTGTTCCAAGAATTTGTGGTGAAGATTTTAAATATATCTTTAAAATAATAATAATTATTTTAAATATGTCTAAATATATCATTAATAAAAAAATTTGTTGCTTTTAATAGATCAGACCATAAATATTTTGCAAAATGATGTCTACTATTATGAAAAGTGATGTTGCACCACAGCAAAGTAGATGTAAATTAGAGTTGCTCATTCATAATAGTCAGTTGTATTTTATCTAATAATAGTTTTATAAAAGCAATTCCAATTAGAATTTTAGAGGGGAAAAACGAAAGGGACAGTGATTAAAATTTTTTTGAGAAAAACTGCTTTAATAATTTATTATTTATTAGTAACAGGTGCAGTATTTGCTGTAGAAGAGTGATGGATTGAAAAAGTAAAGTTTTCTGAATTGATTTCCAGCTGAGGAAAAGGGGAGAAAAAAACTTTAGTTTGGTTAATAAAATGGAATTATTATCATTATCTGCCACTTGAATACTCAAAAGTCATATGATCTCCAAATCAGCTGATCCTCACAATTATTTATTTTTTTAGTAACAATATTACAATTTTATTTCTATAATGAATTTTATTACTCTGATAAGAAAATTATTCAAATAACCAATACAGTTTTCACATTCATAATAAAATGATATATATGTAAAATAGAAACTAATATAGTACATGCTTTATCCTGACTTTTTATCTTAGTTTCTAATTGTATATACTATGTGAAGTCACTGAAGTCATACTGTAAAAACAAATCGATAAATAGAACATTTTTTGGAAATTTGATTTTTGTAAAAGCACATAATATTACAGTATAAATTAATTGTAAATTAGACATTTTTAAATGTTCGGTAATACATCGTCTAAATCATCCATACTGCTCGATGGAATTTTCAAAATCCTAGTTTTATTTTTCTAAAATTATCATTATTTTCTAGTTTTTCTTTTTGGAGTCCATAGCTTGAAAAATTTTCATTTTTAAAGTATGTTACCATATTTAATATTTCTTTTAAATTTTTCATTGCAATTCTTTTCAATATTAGTCTACAATAAATCTTTTGACCACAAATCTCTTATTGTTAGCAAGGATCAAGAGATAAAAACTGTCGTCTCTTTCTATGTCTTTATTAAGTTGGATGTCAACTGCTGATCTTGCCTTCATAATCTTTTCTTGTTTCTATTTAACAGCAATCCAAACTATTCATTCTAGTTTTAAACTTTCTTTATTACTTTTAAGGTATATATCCACACACATTAATATATTTATAAGCATGCACACTCATAAACTAACCATTATGCTTACATTTCATACAAAAAAAAATCAAATATTTATTGCAGATTTATCCAAATCTGTGTAACTAACTTCAGTTAAGTTTTCTTATTCTAGATGTACAATTATAAATTAGAAAAAGATATACAATAGAATAGTAACATTAAAAGTCTTCTGATATGTAGTGAGACACCGATTGTACCATGTCTTACAAACTATTTTTAAACAATGTCTATGGAAAAAAAGTTCATAATTATTAGAATATTCACTTAGAAAATATAAACTAAACTTGTTGAATTTATTAAAAAAATGTTTTATAGTTTTAACACCAGAGAAATATAAAAAAATAATAATGAGCAAAGTAATATGGAATTAGATGTATCCATTTATAATTAACTCATACCAATAAGAGGTACTTTGGTAGAATATGATGAGAATATGTCATAAAAAGGATAGGGAAAGAATTGTAAGAGCATATCTAATGAATACTGATATAGTTGTTTAAAAGTGTCTTGAGAGAAAAGGATTATGGTAATAAGACAATATTATATGACATGAATGGTATTCAGAAATAAGTTTTATAAAATTTTATGTTTGAAAGTTATATAAAAAAATTGTTATGAAATAATTTTCATTGATGTAAAATAATGTTTTTTGAAGAAAAGAAATTATTTAAAAGATGCTTTATATAAAATATTGATGATTGATGACGAATCTGTTGTGCAAAGTTAAAGTGTGAATTAGGTCAGATATAAAAATTGAAGATAAAAAAGAGATGCAAAAAATGAAGATATGATATTATATATATTTCATATTATTACAAACAAAAATCCAAATTATTGGCCTGATAATGATTTGAGTTCTGATGGCCAGTTTTTACAAAATGATCACATAACTAGAAGTTTGAATATATCCCAAGAAACAAGCCTATATTTTATGCCAATATTAATAGAAAAATAGAATTGTAAAAATATGACAATAATATACATAAAAATTTGTTAATTTAATGATAAATAATTAAATTATGGACTATAAAATATGGTGATAATGTATATGTGGAAATAGTTCATATTTAAAGTAGAACTAAAAAGAAAAACAAACTTTTTTGGAGATTGGGTGAAGTTCTTGACTATTGGATTTTTTTCTTCTTCTGTATTTTTAGTAATGTTTATTGATGTTTTGCCAGTTGATGAAGTAATCACAAAATTTATGAGCACATTATCATATAAAGATATAGACTCTTAAAATTAATGAAGAGAGTATTCAAGTGGTGGGTGTGAGGTGATAACAACAATGGTTATGTGTACCATATGGAATTGTATGCAGTTAAAGAATCAAATACATATTTTTGCCTATGCCTTGGTACTCATGCTGTGAAGTCAGTAGTTTTACCATATCTTGCATCACATTATTTTCAAGTCTACAGCTCACAAATGAACTACATGCAAATAAATTATATCTCTGTGGGACAATAAATATAACAAGATAGCATCACTGATATGCACAAAAAATATAAAATGAAGAGAGGAGACTCATTTTATCATTGACAAAGATAGCAACCTTCAATTTTTAGTTTTAGCTAGACAAGAAGCCAATTGCTATGATTATAAATGCATATCAATCTTCTGGAAATGATTTATTTTGTGTCTTTCATTAGGAAAAATCTTTTTTCTTGTAGCTTCCTTGAGATTTTTAACTTCTGGGGTACAAGAAAATATGATGAATTTTTATTGTTCTTTTTTTGTAAGTTCTGAAGCTATGGAATATTTCAGGTGAGAAGTATTGTATATGGTTTGAATAAGAATTTTGGGGGGAATACAAAAAAATTATCAATGAAAATGTAGTTAATGATAAATTAGAAATTATGAACAAACAATAAAGTAATAATTTTTTCCGATATTGAAATTTCTTTTTTTCTCTTACTTTTTTAATGATAATCACTTAGCCTTATTTTTTTCTTAGTTTTTCAATTTTATGTCAGTATATAGCATTTTGCTCTGACATTATTAAAACTGAAGTTATTATGAAAACTGGTCACAAATCTTTTTTTTTTTAAATTTAATATGGCATTAAACATTACAAAGCACTTAAAAAAACAACATTGCTATAGAAACCATTCATAGAAACTCTCTTTAATCATCTGTTGTATGTAAAAGGTGAAAATTATTGTTATTTCATCATGAAACTTATGGGATAGTAAAAATTGTAATAATTATTTAAGGAAATATCATGCATTTTCTAAGGTGAAACTTCAGAATGCTTTCCCTGGCTCTTGCCAATGGTGTAGTCAACTATGGAGCTGTAAACAAAGGAATGTCTTCAAATTAACTTTGCTCATGCTAATCTGTTCATTACAATCTAATGCTGAAGCTAAATATGTGGCACTTACTTGCTACAAGAAAGCTTGCCATCTAAATTGATTGTCATATAGAAATATTCTTCTATGAATTAGTTTGTAAATCTACTTATTTTGATGCTCATAGGAAAGTTACCATGGAATGAATCAATAGATTAAATATTAACATTGCTAGCAGATGTTTAAAATTAATGAATTTAAATGTCCATATATCTATCTTCATGGAAATAGAAATATATGTGATCTCACAAAGATATCAAGGTAACTAACTGAACTTATGATTTTTCTTGATGAATTATAAATCTACAAAGTTATAGATTCACAAAGATTTTTTCCTCTCATACACGCTCTTCATATAGTTTTCAAAATAAATATGTACATTTTAAAAAAATATTATCATCTTTCTATTTGTTAATTAAAGTTATTATTTATAATTTTATTGTTTTTAATCCCCATTCAAAGTCCAAGTCAATTATTTATTTTGTCATTTATTAATAGTATTAAAGTGGAGGGGGATATGTAACAATCAAGAAATATAATTGAATCTCAAAAAAGACTTGTCTTTTTTATGTATGTTCAATTTGATTGTTATCCGTGGCTATATAAATTAGACAATTAAAATTAAAATGTGTATAATCATATGAAACTCTCATGGCTAAGTTTACAGATGTTACTTTTATGTGAATATTTTTTTTATTATATATTCTAAAATATATTAAAAGTCATATAATTAAAATTACCCCAAATCCAAAATTCAACCAGACCAGCAAAAAAATAATATTAAAACACAATCAAAGGTTTCACTGCTACAAGCAGACTTCTCAAGTGTAAAGAACTACAAAAACTACCCAATATATATATAATATTAAACATTACCCACAAATCCATTCACCTCCCATCCACCCTTAATATTAAAAGAACCCTTAAATAAGTTAATTGCTTCAGAATAATATATTTTCAATAATAAAGATTCTTTAATTCTTCTTTTGAGTTCATTTTTCTCAAAGAAGACAGCCTTAGCTCCATCAAAATTAATAGTGTGACCTGTATCTTTTTCATGGACATACAAAGCAGAACTAAGATATCTATTTTTAACTCTACTTTTATGAACCTTTATTCTTTCATTTAAACTCAAACTACTATGTCCATGAAAAAGATACAGGCCACACTATTAATTTTGATGGAGCTAAGGTTGTCTTCTTTGAGAGAAATAAAATCAAAAGAAGAATTAAAGAATCTTTATTATTGAAAATATATTATTCTGAAGCAATTAACTTATTTAAGAGTTCTTTTAATATTAAGGGTGGATGGGAGGTGAATGGATTTGTGGGTAATGTTTAATATTATATATATTGGGTAGTTTTTGTAGTTCTTTACACTTGAGAAGTCTGCTTGTAGCAGTGAAACCTTTGGTTGTGTTTTAATATTATTTTTTTGCTGGTCTGGTTGAATTTTGGATTTGGGGTAATTTTAATTATATATTGACTAGTTTAGCTTTATGTTTGTAATGTTTAAAAGTCATATGTACAAAATAAATTTTAAAGTGTTTTGAAAATAATAATAATTGTTAAAAATTACATGTATTATGATTTTTATTTTGAAAAAAGAATTATTATTTTAAAATAAAGAATGTTGCAATGGAAACCATTAGAAGCTTCTTCAATCTTCTGTGTTTCCAAGCAAAAGGTGGGAATTTGTTACTTCTTTATCAGATCATTTACTGAGTAGGAGTCAGTAAAAATGACAATGATAATTTAAGTAAAAAATATGCAATCTTTGAGATAGAATATCAGAATACCTTCTCTGACCTTCCCCATGGTATAGCTGACCATGAAGCTGTAAACAAAAGAATGCCTTCAAATTAACTTTGATCCTGCTGAAGTGTTCATTTCTATCTAATGCTGAAGTTAAAATATGTGACATTTACTTGCTATAAGAATAAAACTTGATACCTAAATTGATTATTACATAGAAATTTTCTTCTATGAATTAGTTTGTAAATTTACTTATTTTGATGCTCTAAATGTCTGGGAAACCCTCATAGAAAAGTTACAATGGAAACCCTCATAAGAAAACTACCATGAAATAAATCAAAAGAAGTTAAATTGTTAATATTGCTAGCAGACATTTAAAATTAATGACTTTAATGGTTATATATCTACATTCACAGAGACAGAAATATACATGAGCTTGCAAAGATATCAAGGTAATTAATTGAACTTATAAGCTTTTCCTAGATGAATTATAAATCCACAAAGATTTTTACCTCTCATGTGTGCTCTTCATATAGTTTTCAATGTAAACATGCAGATACATTATTGTTGTTGTTGTTGTTGTTATTATTATTATTATTATTATTATTATTATTATTATTATTATTATTATTATTATTATTATTATTATTATTATTTTATTTTTTAATTAAAGTTATTGTTAATAGTATTGTTGTTTGTTTATTTCTCATCTGAAATTTGAGTCGATTATTTTGTTATTTAGTAATAGTATTATGGTGGACAGTGTAGCGATCAGAAAATATAATTGAATCTGCACTGAGACTTGTTTTTATGTGTGTGTCAATTTGATCGTTATCTGTGACTATTATAGATTTGTCAACTAAAAATAAAATTGTTTATACACTCCACCATGTACATGGTCACCTTTAGTTACTTTTGTTTCTCTAGACAAAAAATAATTTTTGAATATTGTATTTTCATTTTACTGTTAACTTTATTATTATCAATTGTAAAAAGAGTGGTTCCATTACAATATATGTATATAGCTAAATAGCTGATGTTTCAGTATAATAACAAGTACTTTCCTCAGAGCTTCTTTCTCAAATCATAAGAATGTGTGTGGTTAGATTATTTTTTTCTTTTTTTATTTTCTCCTCATTTTCAAATTCTTTTGGTTGAAAAGTTTTAAAAAATATTTTATCTTCCAATAGCTTTTTCCAATTACTGTTAATTTTCTTTAATTCACACTTTTCATTTATGCTCTTGGGCCTTTTAAAAATCTCTATAGCTTCCTTTAGCAATCTCTGGTCATATTGTTCAATTTTTTCCAGAATATGTGCTTTATTAAAATTGATGTCATGGTTAGTCAATTTAATGTGTGAATAAATGGCCGATGAATTAGATTTTCTCTAACTGCCAAAATGTGTTCTTTCTTTCTTATGTTCTATGATTGATCTGTCCAATGTATGAATGTAAACCAACTCCAAATGGAATTTCATATATACCATGACACTCCAAAGGAATTTTCTATTCTGGGCTTGAAAATACTTCATTATTTTTTTTAATTGTAGTATAAATTGTGTGGATATTACTTTTCTTTAAAACATTACCAATTTTATCAATTACTTCCTTTATATATGGCAGAACAGTCTTAATTTTTGAAGTATCAAAATCTTTTTTCTTATTATATAAAAAAGCCCTATTAATACTCCTGTGATCAAAATCACTATGAAGAAGCATTTTTTTTAGTAGCACAGATATCTCTGCAAAAATGGCTGACTTCAAAAATTAAGACTGTTCTGCCATATATAAAAGGAGTAACTGATAAAATTAGTAATGTTTTAAAGAAAAATAATATCTACACAATTTATACTACATTAAAAAAAAATAATGAAGTACTTTTACACCCTAAAGAGAATTTTTTTTGGAGTGTCATGGTGTATATGAAATTCCATGTGGAGTTTGTTTACATTCATACAGACCAATCATAGAATAAACATAAGAAAGGAAGAACACATTTTAGCAGTTAGAGAAAAATCCAATTCATCAGCCATTTATTCACACATTAAATTAACTAACTATGACATCAATTTTAATAAAGCACATATTCTAGCAAAAATTGAACAATATGACCAGAGATTACTAAAGGAAGTTATAGAGATTTTTAAAAGGACCAAGAGCATAAATGAAAACAATGAATTAAAGAAAATTAACAATATTTGGAAAAAGTTATTGGAAAATAAAATATTTTTTAAAACTTCTCAATCAATAAAATTTGAGAATGAGGAGAAAATAGCAAAAGAAAAACGTTTTAAAATTTTCACCACACACATTCTTACAATTTGAAAAATTTAAGAAGCTCTGAGGAAAGTACTTGTTATTGTTTTGAAACATCAACTATTTAGTTATTATATTTTTATAATGCAGAAGCTCCCGGAAATAATACTATGAATCTTCATCATTTATCCATGAGAATATTAGAATTAATATATATATATATGTATTTACATTACACCTCAATGCTTTTGGTTTAAATGATTATATTAAATTATAGAATTATGTTAATATTTGAATACAAGTATAATGTATATACTGAACTTTAGATGCAATTAGAGGAGATTTGAACATAGACTTTCAATCTCCCTTCAGTTATCCACTCCATTTTATATAACTGATACACACGACCCCATTCATATGAAAGGTAAATAATCTCAAATATATGTATTTTGTTCTGAACCAGCACTCATCAGTTGGTCCAGATCATCATTTTCTACCCATATATATAATCAGTGCTCAGTTTATATTAATATGGATAGCTGAAGAGTTGGAGGGTGAAGAAGATTAAACTTGTCTGATAAAGTTTGAAGATTTTCCATCTTAATATAAACTGAACAGTGATTATATATATATATGGGAGATGATGATTTGGGCTAACTAGTGAGTGTTGTTTCAGCATGAAATGTGTATATTAGAGATCATTTATCTTTTTCACATGTATGTGCTCATGTGTATCAGTTATATAAGATGGAGTGAATAGCTGAAGGGCACTTGAAAGTCTGTGTTTAAATCCCCTCTAATTAGAATTATCTTAAAAAAATTAGTATATAAGAACATTTTATTTTACTAATGAAAACTCTCCATTATGAAACTAAAAGCTAGAATTAACAAAAAGAAACTGGTTTCACATTGACAAATAACTAGGACTAGCTATATATTAATATCCTACTTATATTGTAAGCAGAATATTCAGCAAAGAAAGAATGAATGAATGCAAATATTAGTCTGAGATTGAAGGAGAAACATCAACAGCTTTAAATATACTAACGACATCACATTTATAATTTAAAATATAGAAAACTATAAGATTCTAATTACAAAAGTTAAAAAACCAAGTGAAAAGTTAAGACTGGTGCTAAATATGAAGCTTTTGGCAATTCAATTATTATAATTTCAAAACTGACAAAAATTTACAGATTTTAATTTTTAATCGTTCATCATCAAAAAGAATTTAATAGAATCATAACAGACTGATACAGGATAAAGGTACAATAAAAATCTCATTTTTATCAATAGTTCTATCAATGATAATCAGAATTTTTCAGACTATGGCATTTTCTATGACTCTCTATGGAGGTGAAACTTAGACATAGATTTGAAAAAATATATATATTGATGCATTTGAACTGTGGTAATAATAAAAGCTTTGAAAAATCATGAACAGCAAGAAAAATGAATGGGGATAGATTTACTAGAATTATTGCTTGAACAATAAATAACCAGATTAAATTGTCCTATTTTGATATAACATAATATGTTCTAAAAATGCATAAAGAATAGGATGGTCAGCATTGAAGTGGACAGACTCCATCTTCACAATAATGACCATGTCTTAAACAATCGAAAAGGTATTCTAAAAATGTTACTATGTGATCATAAGAAATTGATATTTTTTTGATGACATTTAATAATAATAATGAGAAAGTAATATTGTAATATTATTGTTAATAATAATGGTGATATCCTTTTCCCTATCAGAAATGCACAAAATGAGAAGCGCGATTATAACATATTTGTAGAAATATAAATTATAAACAAAAAAAAAAATCAGATTTTTTAAAAAGTCAATCAATTACAGCCTAAGATGATTCAAAAAGTAATTTGTTTACTTTACAAAATTATTGTATAGAATATATAAAAAGCAAAATATTTAATGCAATTAATATTATATGTATAATTAATAATTATCTCTGTAGTAGAGTATTATCAATAAAATAAATAGTCATAAAACAGATGCAATAAACAGATGGCAAACTAAGGACAATACAGTATTTCGATAAGTTAACCAAACAAATTTCATTATTATTATTTTGTTAAAAATCGATTTAATAACTTTTTGCCATTGAGTCCGCCATTGTGCTATGTTACGCAGTGCAATAGCTTACTGATAATGAGGGGGGTAAAGAAAATTGTTAGTTGTCTTACAAAATATCTTTAAATGCCATTCTATTGTTTTAAAAAATGAACTCACACATCTCTTAAAAGCTTAATTTCGGGAGATAAAAACACAATTGTCATTGCAAACTAAATGTAATAACTGCTATAAAACAATCAAAAAATTAAAAGGAATGAAAATAAAACTTATAAAAATTAACTGCTAAATCTAATGAATAAATAATTTAATGGTTAATTAGATCATGTGGCATTGAATATCAAAGTGATAAACTGAGCTTCGATCTAGGCACTTTGTTAAATTACTATATTTATATTAATTACCATATAATAATAGAGAATTATTTTATAATTATGCAAAAACTCATAGAGGAAAGCTCAAGAGTGCATATGGCTATGGGCAGTATGGATCACTACTTAGGATTAAAAATAATTCTAATTCTTACAAAATCTAGTATTTGCAATTGTATCTGTATATGCAATGGTAATTAATCCTAATCTAATAATTTGGATTCAATATCTATGTCAGTGCACCAAAAACATTGTTTTTAAAAAATGATTAGTTAGTAGATTTTCTTCAAAGTATTTGGAATAACAGAGAAAATTCAACTGTGAAAATTTGAGTAAAAGTAATTAAGCAACAGGAATGCCCAGCATTTCAGCGCTTGAACACTTCATGAACTCCAAGGCAATAAAGCATTCAATTATTTTTATTATAGCAGCATTAATTAGTATCATGGGACCCTTCTATTTATTTAATAATTTTTATCACGTTCAAACGTTGATAATGATTTTTTTTAAAAAAAAAAAAAAAACAAACACATGCAGATGTGTATTCTTAGAGTACTGTTGATTTTATGTATGAATAAGAGGAAAGATATCAGATTATAAACCAATTTTAAATATTATTAACTTTTTTTTTTGAAATATCTAGAAATTCCAAGAATAGAAGATATCAAGATAGATTTCACAGTAAATCTTATACAGCTTCCTTTTACTAATTAAATTTCATTTCTTTGCAAGACGAATTTCACTAAAAGCTACTA
Organism: Epiperipatus broadwayi; assembly: GCA_028023455.1. NCBI lineage: Eukaryota > Metazoa > Onychophora > Udeonychophora > Euonychophora > Peripatidae > Epiperipatus > Epiperipatus broadwayi. The sequence continues at coordinate 2,699,897 of JAQFVV010006257.1, read as the reverse complement.
TACTAATATTAATTGATGAAAACTTGATATATGTAAAAAGTTAACCTTTTTACATGTTTGAAGCTAATAGTGGGATTAAAAATTAAAAAAAAAAACATATGATAAGAATTTAATATCTTTATTTAAAGCAAAAACTATCATGAATTGCAAAAATAGTTTATGCTTTTAAAAATAGAAATTTAAAAAAAAAAAAATGATTAAAAAGATAAACTGACAAATAAGTTTAAAAGTTTGAAAAATATTTTTATATCATGACAGAGAAAGGAAAAAATAGGTAGAAAATTTGTAAATAAAATATCAACAATAATAATAACACTAAACATCACATGATCACCATTGATTACTCTGGCTTGCACTGAGTGGCACTACTGTATGGAAAGTTTTGCTGTTTTAATAATAATAACACCAACAACAATAATAAAAAAAGTAGATATTTATAAAGCAAAAATAAAATAATAAATAAAGACAAAAACTTTCAAAGACTAAGACAATTTATTTAAATAATACAATTTATATTTATACTTATAAAATTTTATTTTCACAATTTTATCTATATCTTGGGTAGTTGACGAAAATAAAAGCTTGAATTAAAAACAGAATAGAAGCTACAGCAGCAAGAATCTATAATATAAAAAATTATTACTGAATATACATATATAAAAGGTTCAAGGCATAATAGTTAGTACATCACTTACTTCCCATGATTATATCCTAAGATTTAATTAAGGAGAGAAAGAGGACTTAATTTTTTTTTTTTCAAATTACAAGCAATATTATAATTTTTTCAGGTAGCAGGCTCTTAGCCAATACATTTAATCTCCCAACTGTTATTCATTAAACAGCATCTAGGTATTATTAACTAGATGTTAAAGATTACATTTTAATCTGATTGTTTAGATGAGCAAAGCTATACCAACTGTTAAAATATATATGCACACACAAAACAAATGGAATATTATATAATTTTCACTATTGATTAGAGTTATAAACTTTTTACAAACATTGATCTCATGGTTTATTAATTGTCATGAATGATGTGATGTGATGTATTATGGCTTCTCCTTAAACAAAGTCAAGAATATTTCGGCAATTATGCCCAGATAAACCTGTTAGCCACTTTATTTTACATTCCCCACTCTAAATTTACTCATAATCTGCTCTATCCCATTTCCACAACATAATCTTTGTCAACTCTATAACCTTTATATTTAAATCCCCCTTATCTTTTCCCAAACCCAGCATAAAAACCAATAATTCACTTTCTGTATAATCACTCTTTTTATATTTATTTTTCCACAACTTCATTATATGTACCCTTTCTGGTTTCAAACATTTACATTCAATTAACAAATGCCTAATATTTTCAATTTCTTCCTTACATAATTTACAAAATAAATCACCCATATTTTTCCATTTACATGTATATTCTTTTGTAGCTAAAGATCCCATTCGAGCCTTAAACAATAAACTACTTTCCTTACTATTATCATATATTAACTCACACCTAATATTCTGTTTATTTCTATATATATTTAAACTCTTTTTACTTTCCATACTATTTCTCCATCTCTCTAACTCCCTAGTCTTTATTAATAAATTTATTCTTTTATCGCATTCCTTACTACTATAACACTCAATAATCTTCTTAACACAATCATCCCATCTTTTATACAAATATACTGATATAAATTCTTTATCCAAATCTTTTGCATACCACATTACCTTTTTCACCCATCTTGTTACCTGCCCTTTACTCATAACCCAATTAAATACTATTTTAGCTATTCTTTTATTATCCATAAACTGCAATCTACCAAATATTTTCATTTTACTTTTTGCATCTCTCATATGAAAACTTGACCATCACATTTCTCCTTGAATTGCCTCCCTTGCTGTCCATACTTCTGCATCCAATGCATGTCTTCCTACTTCCCTTTGAGCTTTTTCTAAATAATCTAATATCTTTTTACTAACATATAAGGCATCATTACCATATGTTAACCCTGCTACTGCAACTCCTTTCCATATAATTCTAGCTACATCATATTTATTATATGAAAATATTGTTAATTTCTTTATCAATCCCTTTCTTTTCTTTGCTTCATTTATCAATTTTTTCTCCCATTCATCCAAATAATTTTTCTGATTACTTAAAATAATTCCCAAATAACTATATCTATTCACCACACTTAACTTAATATCTCCCAATAAAAATTCTACATCTTCTCTTTCCTCAGTATTAACCATTATTATATTTGATTTTTTTTAACTAAATTTAATCCCCATCTCTTTACCCACCCTTGCACATGTCCTCAACATAACTTCCATATCTTCTCTTTTTTCTGCACACAAAAATATATCATCCGCCCTGGTGAATTTTTTCCTAAGTATTATATGTTAAAATGCATATGGTATATTTTATTATATATAATATTCATTGAAAAATTTGCGCTAGAAGGTGGGAAATTCAAAATTCCCACTGTTACAATAGACATAAGACCTGCCCTGATATGTTCCACCATTGTCTGTTGCCAAGGCTGTAAAACATTTGGTGTTTTATGCCATTGTTTATTCCAATGACCAAAAATATGTATATTTGTGAATTTATCTGGTTTTAGATATTTAAAAAAAAAAAATTTACACTACATTTATTAGATATCAAGAAATATAAATTATTAATAACTTATTTTGACTTGAAATACTTTATTTTTAAAAATATAATGTTATATTAGCAGCTAACATGAATATGGTCTGAAGCAATTTACAAGCTTAGTTTCTATGTCAGCAATCTATTTATATTTACGAGTGTGAAACTATCACAATTTTGTAATAAATATTCAAAAATTTTAAACTTTTAAAGCATAATTTGTTAGATATAAGAGAAATAAATAATTATTCATTTGGATGTTTAAAAATAATAAGAATTAAGAAATATTTCATTGATTTTATAAACTGAAAATAATCTTTCTAGAAACGATGATGTCTAAACTCTTTGTTTTGTTTACAATCTCATTTTTTAAATATTTACAGAAACAAAATGTGAACATTTAAAATTTGTTTTGTTTCAGTAGTAAACAAAAATATCTATCAAATAAAGTCAAATTTATTATTTTCAGATAAGTAATAATCATGCAAAAAACTCTCCATATAGTAGTGCCACCTTGTGCTCACCCGAGTAATCAATGAATGCCGAAGGCTTGTGCATAAAATCCCTATCTATTGTCTACTCATCCAATATCCCCAGACTAGTTTCTGGCTTGTGGCCTTCATCAGTGAGGAACCTTGGATCTGAGAGCACTGCACCTGGATCTTAGGATCTAATGCAACCCTCCAGCAACCACCTTTTATCTCTACTTCACTACAAAACTATGAGAATGAAATTGAAAACACAATAATATTTTCAATCTAAGCTCAATAGCTTATATAGTCATATGGATCTGAACTCAATTCATCACCCATACATTTTGGTGACTTTGGCTCTTTAACAACCATAGCCACCATTATCCTATCCAAGGCGGCTCCTCACTGATAAAAGCCACAAGCCAGAAACTAGTCTGGGGATATTGGATGAGAAGACACTAGATAGGGATTTTATGCACAAGCCTTCTGGCGTCCATTGATTACTCTGGTTAGCACAAGTTGGCACTACCATATGGAGAATTTTTTGCCTGTTTACTAACTGTTATGTGCTAGCATGAGATGGTGATCATGTGATGTTTAATAAGTAATAATCATTTAATCATATATTTTATGTTATTTGTGAGACAAAGAAAAATGTCAGAAAATGCTGAAATGTGACTGCATGTCGAAAAGATTAATGATTGCTTTATAATACACTTAAGTTTAGCATTGGATAGGCAAAAATTTAAAATATACCACTTTTAAATCCAATTGCAAAGATGACTGTTCATTCTTGAAGATAATTGCTGGAGATACTAAGTATACCATTTATAATAAGTTTTATATTGTTTATATTAATTACTTCCAATGCTGATTCTTCACTTATTGTCTATGCTCAGTAAAAATATTGTCTTGATGATAATGATTTTGTATCATTACTGTTATACCCATTGATTGTACAATTACAAATTATGCCCAACATGGGACCTGATGATAATTAAATTCTGGTGGCCAGTACTTATGACTGTCCAACTTGGAGTTTGAATATAATTTATACCTCAGGAATAAAAGCCTAAAATTTTTATGCAAAAGTAATAGAAAAATAATTATTATTATAAAATGTGATAAAAGTGTATATAATGATTTAATTATTTAATTATAAATAATTAATTTATAGATTATAAAATAGTGATATTAATGAACATGGTGAGAGAATTCATATTTAATTAAATTAGAACAGAAGAAGAACAAAGTTTTTGGAGAGTGGATGCTTTTGGTTGTTGAGGTTTGTTTGGTCCACTTTCAATACTGGTGTGAAATGGAAGGTTTTGTTATTGGTTTGAGGATGCAATGTTGTCATGCAATACCTTAAGTGTAACTCAGGTCATTCACTTTCATTTTTTTATATTTACCAGTCTCTAAATATCAAAAAGAAGTAAGGCTTGCAAGGCTTAATTTCCAGGGGATTCCCAATATTTGCATTCAGATTTCAAAGATTTTATTAGTACTTTATATTTAGGGTTTAAGGTACTGTATAGTATTTAAAGTGAGATAATTGTCATTTATTCATGCTGCATTGTCTTATTGTCTGATCATTGGATTCTACACCTACCTCAGTATTCATTCTTTATAATTGTTAAATGCCAGTGAGATCTCTGGGAAATAAATAGTTTGATATATAAACTTCATTTTAAGCACATGTATCTCATGAAAAAATATTAATTGTTAAGTGTGCTTCATTTCACTTCTTTCCTCCAAGAGGATGAATATGGGATGAAATGATCATATAGAATACAACATAGAATGTGTGCATATATATTTAAAACTTAAAAGAAAAAGTAGAAAGACCCCAAAAAAATTATTTTATATATAATCACGAATAGTTAAAGTATTGATTAAATAATATTTTTTTATATATTTTTAAGGTAGTGTAAATTATTTAAAATCAAATATAAAAAAGAAATCTATTTAAAACAAATATTTCTATAAACTTAGTTAATGCAAATAATTTTATTTGACTTTTCTGATTTTGACAAAAATGTAAAATATTTTATGAGATGTTTTTGTTTTATAATGCACATTATAATCTTATAACATCTTTTTATTTAAAGGACTAAGAACTTTTTAAACTTAATTTGATATTAATAAATGTAAATTAAAAATTTAGGATAATTGTGATTAAGTTATCTTGTTTTTATTAATCAAGATTAAAATATCTTACTGTCATTGCCTTGTTTTAAAATCCATATGTATGTTGTAAATAGAGGGTCAGATAGCTGACATGATTAGAGAATCCATTTGCAGAATGTATAGAAAGCCAAATTCAAAGAACAGTTGTTAGTCTCCATGATGATCAAGTTTGAACCTAAAGATAAATAGGGAATATACTTATTTGCAATTTCATAGCCCAATATGTGAGAGTAAACTACTCTTCTGAATGCAACCCATCAAATTATGGAAGTTTAATGGAGTTAAGGCTCACCAATATTTACCTTATATATATTCTATTCTGGACATCACAATTAGAAGCCAGTTTACTGCTCTATTGTAGATATGATCTTAAGAAATGAGCTTACAAGTGTTTAGATTCCATTGATGCCTTTTATATATATGCTGCTTTATATATCCTTAAAGACATGAACAAAACAATGAATAATATTTCATTATTGGATAATCTCTAATCTGATGAATGACTAACAAAAATTATCAACATGAACAAAACACGCCTATTGTTTTTTTTTAAGTGTCATAGCATCGGCTGGGATGCGAACCAGCAACCCGGGCAACTGCCTGCAAGTGCAAGGCAGTCGTGCTGACCCCTCGACCACCAATGCAAGACAACACGCCTATTGTTGATCATATATATACTGTATCTGTGCGAAATCTATTTTACCTATGGATGGATTTTCAGGTAATAGAAATCTATTTTTTTCTATACTGATTTGCTTTAATAGAATATAACCTTGAGTTGTCAAGCGTCGGTGGTCGAGAGGTCAGCACGGCTGCCTTACAAGCAGTTGTCCCGGGTTAGCGGGTTCGCATCCCGGCCGATGCTATGACACATGAAAAAAAAAAACTTTCAGTTAACTGAATAAACTATCCAGCTAATTAAAAAATGTTCTAGAAAAGAATAAAAGTGCCCATTTTTTCCCTTGAGGATGGAAACTCTAAAGTTATCCTTTCTAGGAATTTTATTGTCATTTGTAAAAAACTTGTTTCCTAAGGTTAGATGATATAATGAAATTACCAAAGTGTTTTTTAAGATAGATAAATCTCCAGAATTTAAATAAACAAGATGTTAAAATTAATAATTGGAAATATTTTATTTTTATATTAGAACAAGCATCTGTGTGTGCAGTTAATCATTTATGGGCAGTTAAAATTGAATAATATTAGCATATAGATTTAATAAAGTTATTATTAAGAAAAAATATTTTTACATTATAACATTCATAGTGTGTGTGCATATGCACACATGTATATTGAAATCCATTCACTATTTGTATTAAAATACAATAATAGTTATTGGTCTATTAATTATGAAAATATTTTGTATTATTAGACATATCTGTGTTTATGCACATATGTGTTTATATATTTGTAAAATACAATTTAAATACTATATAGTTTGTTTTCTTAATCTATGGAAATGTTTTTAGAAATTTATAAATAGTCAAAATCAGAATTATTTATTTGTATTGTAATTTATCAGACCTCTCATTTTTATTATTAATTCTAATCAATAAATTTATTAATTATTATTTTAAATTATTCCATTGAAATTATTTAATGCTAGAGTAGATTAAGTATTATGTATATGTATTTTTCTTGTTTATAATTACAGTTTCCAGGGTTCTTGCAATCCCAAACTAGCTTGAACATATCAATATTTGTCATGTGGTGGTGTATAAGTGTGTGGACATGCAGTTGGTTCAAGTTATTCAGATAGCACAAAGATAAAGATTACTTTTAAACTCTATATATTTCATTTTATATATATTATGATGTTTATTATTTTATTGATTGTCAGTATACTAAGGTACCAAATATTTTGGAGAAGTGATGATAATCAGCATTGACATAAGTGTCTCACATTTTTGATATAAAATTACTTTCATAATTATTTTTAGCATTATGTATTGTCATGCAGATGAAATATTAATGATTAATTATAATATGTTCTATGTTTTGCATTGGGTAAATGATAGTTAGCCAAGATTTTTATAGCATATCTCTTTTAAATGCAATTACAAAGGATAACTTTTAATTCTTATGGATTATTTCTGGTATTGCTATACTTATCATTTGTAATCACTTACATGTTGCTTACATTATTTATTTCCAATGCCGATTTTTTACTGATTTTCTATGCCCAATAAAAATACTGTTGTTTTGATGATGATGATTTGGTATTGCCATTGCTATTACCCTGGCTATATTGATAATATCAAGACATCATTATAATGATTAATTATTCTTGTTTTATTGTAGAATACTATTGTCTAGTTAATTCCATCTCACCCTCTATCTTATCAGGGATGAAGGTAATCTATGTTTGTCTTAAACTCATCTGTCCAATCTTGATTAATCTAGAATTTTTATTTTTAATTATTAATAGGTAGTTTCCTATTTACTAACCAGTAATTAGTTGGATGGCAAGTTGGATTAGCTTTGAATTGGCTATCTGAAGAAAAAAATTCTATGCCTCTTTAGAACCTGAAAAAAACTTTGAATTTTACTTGCCCAGTTTTGAACATAAAGTAAATAAATATATATAATAAAAATAGACAAGCTACAATATAAATTTTTTTTTTACAATAGAACAATCTAGGTAAAATGTAGTGCTGGAATAGGGGTACATTAGATCCAAAAATCTAGGTGTACTGCTCCCAGATCCAAGCTCCCCACTGATAAAAGCGATAAGCTAAAAATTAATTTGAGTATTGTAACAGTCAGATTTGTACCTTCACATAATTAAACCTAAAATCCAGACAAAATATGTTAAAGCCGATCGAATGGAATGGTGAGATCCCAGATTCGATTGAGCTTCAACCTATTGACCAGTGCTCTATGGCCTAAAACCTTATGGAGGAAATTTCTAAGGTTACACATGATTTTAATTTAATCTGCAAGCTGGTTCCAAACAGGGAGAGATGTGAGACCCAAAATTTAACTAAACATTGACTAATTAGAGGATTAAAATGGACTAATGACACACTAACTTAAGGATAAAATTAACTTTTAAAACTATAATGCATATAAAATATTAATTATAATAAAAGAATTGTAATTGTAATTGGGTCACAAGCAATGGTATGGAAATGAGATGTTTAAATATGTTTAGTAATGAACCAAAATCAACAATAAAATGAAAACAATAATTATACATTACTAAATGTGTGTGATCTAATGCACACAGACATTACACAGTGAGATGAAACTAATTAAGTTACAATGTATTTCATTATAATGTATTAAATAGATATAAGTGTGCGCAGTAAAGAAATTATGCCTATATCAGTTAATATGCCCAAATCCTATCCTTATACCCTGGTTTGCTAATTTTTAAATGAATATGCTAGCCAAAGACATATTAACAATTACAGTGTGAATATGGCTGTTGTTTACATATATTCATTAAGATATGAGCATATAATTAAGCTTGAGGATGTTACAGGTTTAATCTAGTAATCAAAGATTTATTAATTTCAGACCAATACTGAATGATTGCTTAACAGGAGAAATAACTGGTTACTTTAGATCAACACATATGGCTATGGCACAGACCTAAATATTAAGAAATTGTTCACAGTGTAGATGGGTAGTTATTCATGGTATTTCATATCAAAAATATGTGATACCCTAAGACCAAACAGCTTGCTACTATTAAAATACTAACATTCTAAATTCAAAAAACTTGGATGGGCTTAATACATAGGGTTTGGATCTCATACTCCAGTTCTATAAAAATAGCCTTACCCAAACTAAGTCTATAGTTATGGCTTCCACTGTGAGCCCATTAAAGGATATAGCAAGATGTTATGTATGCATCCGTACTTTGTAAGAACACATCCACAATGTGTAAAGTAAAATATAAATATATATAAACTGAATTACGGTGTGTAAAAACAGATAGCTTTTATTTGTATAACTAATAGAACCCAGTTCTTAAAAAAAGCATCATAATCATGCTCTAATTAAAGGACTAAAAAGTAAATTATTAATCTAGTTTAGCAGATACCCAATCTGCAACTCAAGTTGGATTTCATTAGGGAGAAGAAAGTATATTTAACGTGATTAATAATACATTAATAAATATACCTTTATACTTCTATAATGCTAGTTTATTACTTTATTAAACAGATCTCTAAAGTAATAGTTATAACTAATTATGCAAACCATATTAGATATTAAATAATATAAACCTAAATCAAATTTGTAGTAAGAAGTGCAGAGTGATCCATTCTTATTTCAAATAATAGGATTTAGAAACAGCATGCTAACATGCTTAATAAGCCTTATTAAAATCTATTAAAATGAAGATATCAATTACCATATTTTCGCTAAAAATTTATCAAAATTAAAGGCACTCATTGTTTGGAGATATTTGGCATATCATAAAATATAATAAGATAATTTTTAAGGAAGTAAAATAGAATAATATATAGGCATAACCGCAGTAAACAAATTGTTACAGTTGTTATATTTTAGTATAAGTAAATTAAAGTTTACAGATAGTTTTATATATTAGTTTAGAAGAGGGTTTAAAGAGTAGATTTTTGAATGTTCATTTTTACATTATAAGCTAGCTTTAAATAGATTTAACGGTTTAAAGTTAATTTTAACTTTCTGAAGTGTTCATAGCTTGTTCTTGAAGCACATCATACAGCAGGTATAGCAGCATTCTTGATCTATGGATAGGCAGCATGAATTAAGCTATCTTCTTTCAGCAGGTTGTCAGCACGAACATCCCACATCTCCATGATGATGATAATGTGCCAGTCAGCACATAGATGGGACTAGAGGTCACCATCTCCCCAGCATCCTACTCCATTATATCAAAATTTAAACTGAGGTGTAGTCTGGTGGCAATGCTTCCTTAAAATTTTTCAGAGTATAATGTAATAATAAAATATGTTTTATTTATGATCCCAAGATCAGATTATAATTTGACAACAAAATTATTTTCTGTGAGTTAATCTATTAGCACGTTTTTAAGATTTTATATTTTAATATATTAAAACCACTCAAACCTTTGTTTCAGCTTTCCAATAGGATGTTTTTAACTAAGTTTGATCACTTCTAATCCCCCAAGAGCTAGCAATAGTTCCAGTTGATGTTTACAAGAAAATATATCTTGTTACAAGAAAATATATTTTGGGAAAAGTATTACTGCCAAAATTAAAATTTTAGACGTCTATCTTATGCTATACTAACACGGGTGCGCATGGCATGATTCTTGTTTACAATAATTTTAATTTAAAATTAGGAATTATAAGAAATGATCAAATAATATTGCGCTATATATGTATAATGATAATACATTAACTATACATATATACATGCAGTTTTAAATGTATAAAATAATAAATTGACCCTTTTTCTGAAATAAAATTTACAATTCAAAATATATTATTTTAGAATAAAATGCCTGCTGTAATATAGCTATATCTAAGATGTTACAGAAGTTTATCCACACACATATATGTATATGGTGACACATATATAAACCGTGTTAGCATCTTTATATAGTACTCATGAAGGGTTTAAAGCTCTGTTGCAAAAACAAGGTCAATCCAAAGAACCTTTTATCAAATTGATCACCTGAAGCAAAAAACAACTTTTGTAGAGGCCAAATGAGTGCTTAATATCCAAGCAAACTATGAATATTATTTCTCAACAAGAAAATTTAAGAGAGAATTAATCATCTGAATTAAACCTAGATATGGCAGAAATCCTGGAGAAGATTACTTCAGATTGTCTGTGTGAAGTGTAGTGTTGGTTAAACCTGATATCGGAAGTCATAATTTTTTATATATTAATGTGCAAGCATAAATTTTTTTAAGTTAATAAAAACTTTTCTACATGAATTCATTAAACATTTCGGGCATAAATTGGGGTAAGAAAATAAACTTTTATTGATTTATTTTTGTCAATCCTTTATTAATTTCACAATTATAACTCAGTGACAAAGTATGGATAATACTATAAAATAATTAGTTTCCTTGTTAAAGTATATTATGTTTTATTAATTAACGTATTTTGAAATATTGACATTTAACTATTAATCTTTGTCAGGCAATGGAAAGGTAAGTAATTTTTAATAAGAAAAAATTATGCTTTTTAAAATTAAATATGTCGCCATTTATATCTATGTTAAAGTAATTTAGATTGTGCGTGCATGTTATAAAAACTCGTTTTTTATGTCCATAGGAACTAAATAATGGGGCAATTAAATTAGAGTGGAGAAAGATATCTGATATAAAATAAAATTATTTCTTTCATTATATAAGATTGATAAAGTGATTATTATCAGCAGCAACTATATAAACTTTCGCATCCATCCAGTATAGTATAAAAATTGCTTTTGGTGATGATGAAAGGTATTGCGATGTGATTGAGCCAGTATTGATATATTCATGGCCCAAAAAAACACAAATTTGTTTTAAAAACCATCTGTAAAAAGTATTTTGATTTATATATTTATTATTTACTTTACAAATCACCTTAAGTGTAAGAACTATGTAATTCTAATATATTAAAGTTTAAAAGATTTAACAGCTGTTTAGAAAATATTTCATCTAACTTGAAAAGTCCGCGATTATAAATAAATAAACAAAATAATAATTAAAAATTAAGTGAATCGAAATGTTTGTGAATAAAAGATATGTTCTTATTAAATTGAATATTTATTAGGTAATAATATATATATATTGGACACAAGAGACGAAGGTTTAAAGTCACTCTATAAAAATCCACTCTGTTTAAATAGTTACAAATACTTGACAATGTATGTTTTAAAAAATAATGTAATCACAAAGTATAAAATCTAAAGAAAGAATTTGTAGTTATATATTGGATTATTTACATCATCTAGTTGAATTATTAAATGCTTTTAAAAAATTAAAACTTTATTTATAATTTTACAAATACATATTGTTGATAATAATAATACATAAGTTAATGAAGAATTCAATATTCCAGAGTGATATTTCCTTCCCCCCCCCCTCTTTTTTTTTTTGTATTATTGTTCTGTCTAGTAAAAATTTGATATATAATCTTTAGAATCATGAGTACTGCATTTAAAGTAACCCTCAAATCAACCAAGCTATTCTGCCAACATCAATCTTTCTTCTTGCCAAAAAAAAAAAAAAAATCAGAATTTATGAGAATGAAAAATAATTCATAAAAGATAATTATACATTATTTAAAAAAACTTACTAATATTGGAAATTTTAAATAATATAAATTTCACATTTGAACATATATTGTAATGGGATTTACCTGCTTTACGATTTATTCTATGGCTATTTTACTTATTATTTATCTTTCTTACTTTATTAGCTCATATTAATCTTTAATACTTTATTTCTAGACTCAGTTATTCAAGCAGAGGAATAAATATGATCAATACTTATATATTAACCATACCTCTGGTGAGACTGAGATTTAATAAAAATATTAAAACAACGGTCATTTTTCCAGACAGAAGTAACCCCTCCATGACAGCAAGAAGTATGACCATCTTATGGGGATATTTATAATGGGTTTAAATCCTATGGCCACCATTCATCCTTAGACTGGATCCATGAGATGACATTAACATGCTTCAAATGCTTGACCCATGGCTAGCTATTAAAACATGAGATCGGTGTAACATAGATTATCTAAATACGATTATCAATTTACTCATAGGTAAAGTAAGAGAGGGAGAAACTTAGACCATACCAATACTTTGCAATACATTCATTAAATAATAATAATAATAATAATACATAAGGAATATTTAAAAGATAAAACAAATAAGAACATTTATTAAACTACAATACTTTAACAATCATGCTTATTTCCATATATAAAAGTTAGCACTAGAAATGACATTTAAAAGTTCTATCTAGAAAATAAATTTAAAAGTTAACGCTTGAAATAAAAATTAAAAGTTCTATTAATGATGTCTAGATATATTTACCAAGGGATTTTTATATAATAACTGGATGATCACGCCTGTCTTTTGATCCTGTCAAATTCATAGTGGGTCTATTGGTAGTAGCTGGATGCTTCCTCCTGGCTCATGTGTACTATGGCTTGGTTTAGTTTCATAAATTTAGTTCATGGTGAGTAAAAACATCAGCAAAGGCAAGTTAGAGATATATATTACTGCATCTGGCTACCTGAGTTCAGGAAAAGGGCAGTACAAAATGAACAAACACTCAGCTTTTATTCTAGCAATGCATTTTTCTATCAACATCACTGTATAAAGATTGTTTCATCTTGCTGGACTCAGTCATTTTAGCTGGCTTATAGTGTCTTTGGTAAGCTATCCTGGAAAACTAACTGGCTTCCTTCTTTTCTTTCTTTGCTTTTTCTGCAGCTGCTGTTCTTTTTTTTTTCTCTTCTGACCTTGGACAATAAGCGATTGTTGCATTTATACTCTCTGACTCCTCCAGTACTCAAATTACTACTCATGATATCAATTCATTTCATCTTTATTTTTTAATTAGTTACATTTTTTTTTGTTTTTTATCTTATATTTTTGATTACACAAAAATTAGTTAACTATTATTAATTAATCAGTCTGAAATTTATATCCAGAAACTATTAAATCTTATACAAATTTGTTTATAATTATATATTAAATTTTAATACACAAAAGAAAATAAAGATAAGTTATAATTAGTATTTTAACTTAATACCCAAGATTTTTACCTTTTCTTTTTATTTTAAACTTTTATTGAATGAAAAAAAAAATTAAAATAATTTTCTTATTTTATTAATAATATCATTAACTCATATCTATACACATACGTATATGCCATACATATATACACATTGTTACAATATATATGACGAATAAAATAAATTAATCTTACATATAAAATGTATTTTTTGCAAAATAATTCTATAGGCATTTATATATATATATTAATTATTTATACTGGGACTCTAAATATGCAGTGTATATATATACATTATTACAATATATATATATGGTGAATAAAATAAATTCATCTTACATGTAAAATTTATTTTTTGCAAAATAATATCTATAAACATTTATATATATTAATTATTTATACTGGGACTCTAAAAGAGATTACTATTAATTTAGTAAATATATTGGAAATTAAGAAATGATAAAATAAATTAAGGTACTTTAAAATACTGAATTGTATTTTTTATAAAATAATGTTTATAGATATTCATATATGTGTTAAAAATTAATGTAAAATTGGTTAGTTAATTCAAAATATGGGTACTGAAAAATATCCCATTATTAAATATCCTGAGTCATCATATGCAGGTGTATAGATTGTTGAGTGCACAAAGGCACTTTATCAAGAGGATGCCAAGATAATAAAATTTAAATGTAATTGAAAATGTTTACATTTTAGAATCATTTTATTGTTAGAAATACATTCTGAGAGTAAATATTTTTTATTTAAATATGAGAATACTTCTTTACTTAGACTTATTGTGACAACTGCCTGAGCCTTGAATTTTGAGTTTGAAATATATGACATATATACACTTATTATTGTGCTAAATGGAACAGGCTGACATCATTTTGTTGTGATAATTAATTAAACTTATATGTAAATATTTAAATTTCCTAATCACTTTATTGTTGGAAACACATTCTGATTGTAAATATTTTTCATTTAAATATAAGAGGAATACTTCTTTACTTAGAAACAGGCCAAATTTATAAGTAAATGAAAATGTTTAGATTTTCCCAATCACTTTTATTTAAATAACCTAATTTGCATAAACATAACACATTATTATTAATTTATTTAAAAATAAAACTTATTTAAAAATATTGCCTCATAATTACAATATTATCAATCATATTTTCCAGACCGAACACATCTTATTCAGTTGGGAGTAGTGGTAGAGTGACAAACTCTGAAATGTGACATCCTAGGATTGATTCTGATGCTGTCAAAAAAATGTTTAATAATGATATATATATATTTTTAAGTGTCATAGCATCGGCCGGAACGCGAACCCGCAACCCGGGCAACTGCCTGCAAGTGCAAGGCAGTCGCGCTGACCTCTCGACCACCAATGCAAGACGTATTATTATTTTTTATTATGATATATTATCTTTTTGCACATTTTAAATTTGATCTAAATATTGATAAAGAAGTCTAAGAGTTACATAATTCTGAAGTGAATCAATAATGTTTGAAAATAATAATGATGATGATTATAAAAATTAATGAGATAACAATCAAGACTATTATAATACAAAATAAACTCATTAATGACAATGAAATTCATTCAATTGCTAGGTGTGAAGTCATCATAACAAAACAGCTAAAAATAGATCTCATAAAATATTACTTTTATAATCCAATACAAATTTGACATATTTAGCTTTGTAATTTATTAGAACACATTATAAACACTCATCTGATTTGTCAGTTTATTTGTTTAACTTCAGTGCTACCAACAATGAATAATCAAATTACCTTTGAGTTGCGAGTTATAAAAATATATTATTTATATGTTAATAAATATGTTTATTTATTTGTTTTGTTGTCTGATTTATTAAATAATATTGTTCCTTTGTCAATAGTTTACTAATTTTGGTGCTTCCTACATGAGGGAAGATTGACTATAATTATATGTAGAACAAATCTCATGTTTCTTCATTATAGTCATAATGGTGAAAGATGCTATAAGGAGCCAAAATTAGAACATTTCCCAGGTAAAGTTCATAATTATTCACTGCCACGTCATGGATAGTCATATAGTGTATATGCACACACATTTTAATTTCTTTATAGTGAAAATTTATATAGAATGATATTTTAGATTCTAACATAGCTGATGTGTTAATGGTTTGTCTTATTATAATGTGTTATACAAATACCTGAATCGTTCTTTTATAGAATTAATTAAAATATTTAATAACTTTTAAGATTTATTTAAAATTCAATACTATAATGAATTATCCCTTCATAGAAGAATAATGAAAAAGAAAATAATACTCATTAGTATAAATCAATTTTCATGATTTTCCTTTTTTGTTTCGTTTATTAAGTAAAAATGAGGTACCCATTTACTGGCCATAATTAGAATGTCTATTTAATTAACTGTGGATTAAACTTGCTTAGAAATCGTGAACTACCCCAAAAATTTCCAAGTTCTACTCAGATTCTAACTCCAGAACGTGAGCAATGTAAATAGATGTTCTAACAACTTTTCATATATATAATCTATTGAAAATTGTTATATTCATATAGGTTATACATAAAAATATATTTATACATTTCAAATGCATTTTTTATATATCAAACTTTAAACAAATAAATCTTAATATTAAATGAATATTAAAATGATCATTACTTACTGCAGAAACAAGGTTTAAAGCAACATCACATGAAAATATAAGTTGTAGTATAGATGCTACGAGTAGAGTTATCCAATTGATTATCGCATTATATCTCACCTAAAATAAAAAAATAAAAAAATTTATGTCATGAATTATATTTTTATTTTTTAAATATAAAGTGAATTAAACATCTTAATGCAATAACTGGTTTTCTGCTCAGGAGTTTACATAAAGTCTGAACATCATACATGATAAGTGAGCTAGATTCTTGGATCTTGTAGAATTTGCTATTTTTCCACTACTTTAATCTAGAAAGTTACATGTTACAATTAAGTAGATTTTTAAATATAAATGCTACAAAGTTATAAATGTAAAATTTGTCATTTTAATCATTTAAAATTTTAAAATAAAATTTTCTTTAATATTTAATATAACCCCTAACTTTTACTCTGACTTGCTTAATGATAAAATCACAGATAATTTTAATTCCGCTGATTATAATAGAAAGCTATTGCTGTTATGGGCATAAGTTCAATTAATCAATAAAAATATTTATAAGTTCAAAAATAAACTTTGAATTTTTTTTTATAAATTTGTAGCATTTTTATTTATGAAGTTAGATGTTTGAAACTACACAGAACCACCTGACATTTATTCATATTGAATTAAACTTTGCTGTTAAAGATCATTTGTTTTCTAATTCATTAGAAAATTGTATAATGTTCAAAAACGTTAATAGTGAGAAAATAAAAATGACTAGAAGTAGGCTGAATGAATTCCACCATAACCATAATGCATGTACCTTTGGAAGTTTTGAATAACCAAATAATTGAAAGGTTACTTTAGAAAAATGCTATTCATATGATCACCAGGAACCAATGATAATGTGTAATAATCAATAGGTTAAATTGTTCACAAGATGCTGTTAGTTACTGATAGTAATGGTTTTTAAAGCTACTCTAAGGCCTTAGTAAATTGAAAAATGAATATAGTAAATAGATAAAAAAATCTGAATGGATCACATTCTAGGACTTTTGGGGAGTTAGCCAAATGTACTATCAATTAGTAACAAAACTTGATTAGCAATTTTAACAATCTGGAAAAAAACAGTCTCTCATTAGCCATGCCTTTTATTGGAATGAAACAAAATTAGTAGAATTGCTTTTGTTATTAATTTTAAGTTCATATTTTTTTTTTTCAGATTACCATCAAGAATAAATAGATTTTAGAAACAATTCGATCTTTTTTTTTTGAGATCAATTCCATTTTTATATGCATTAAAACGAATTTGTTTTATAGTGCACTAAGGAAGAAGCATCATACTAAATTAAATATTATAGGTTGAAACTACTATAGAAGCCAGCAAAAACTTAATGAAAAATCTGTATTTATAAAATCTCTCAAATTATAAAAAAAAAAAAAAATCTGACTCATTTTTATTTTTCTGTCTTTTTCATTAGACTTTTTATTTTTCTGTCTTTTTCATTAGACTTTTATTTACTACTACATCATTAAAAAATAATAATATATTAATAAAGAATAATTAAAAATTATATTAATGTAAAGAAGTGTGTTTTCAATCTTTTAAATAAACTGGACTGGTTTAATCTTCCACACTGAACTTAAATCTTGTCAATTTATTTTAAAAATTTAGTCTCGATCATTTATAAATAAGTAAATATTTTGATGAATCTTGAATTTTATATAAAAGATGCATGTTTCAAAAAAAAAAAAAAGAAGAAAAATGGAAATGATTTCCTCATAACATCTATTTTACCTAAAATTCTGGAAAAAAAAACAACAACAAAAAAAACAACCCCAATCTAATTGAAATCATATATACAGGATGAGAGGAAAATAATTTAATGCTTGAATATGATATGTGTACCATGGAAATGTAGAACATCATAAACGTTTGTAAATTGGACTGTTCACAAAAATTATTGGTTCCAACAGCTTGCTGTGTTTAGCACTGTGGTAAAAGATCTCTGGGTTGATTATCTTTCAAATAAAGTGCAAAAAATCTCAGTTGATCAAACTGAATAAAACGTATATTCTCAATATTGCTGAATGCTGATCAATGTATGATATATTTATCTGTACGATTTCACTCAAACCTTTATTTGTATGACAGATTTTAAACCAATAAAAATAGTAACTTGATTGTAAAATTATTATACAGTTCGTGTTTTATTTTTAATGAATGTTATTACTTGATATTTTCAATATAATAAACAATTTTGGCAATTAAATATATATATATAGCTTGATGGAAAGCTGTTTTGTATTATTAATGATTAACTTATACATTAGCGATGAACCAGATTAATTCCTGCTATATTTTGAAAGAATTTCTAAATATAGACTTATTATAAACTTTTCAGTTTATATTGTCAAAGTATCAGAATTATTTATAATCAATGAAATAAACCAGACAACAACAAAAATTTTATTATATAAAGGATTCCTAAAATTAAAAAATAAAAGAAAATGGCATATAGACTCACAAAAAAAAAGACAAATTTTCTTATTTGGTAAGTATTCTTTCGTTAAACTGTTACATTTTTATTCATTACTTTGTATGATATAAATCTAAAAATTATACTTTATGTATATAATTGATCACGAAATGTATAACATGCTAAATATAAAAAAACTGGCTATGCAGAATGAAGTGTATTTGATTAATCACTATTACAATGGTTTTGGCCTTAGTAAATTATATGGTTACAGATAATCTATTACAAAATTTCTTATTCCAATCGACATACATATAAATATTTCACGATGATATAAATAAAACAAAATAAATGTCTTCTTAGCCTATATCATTGTTAAATATATAATAATATGCATGTCCACATGATAATAATTATAATTAATATTGCATATAATTATTTGTTTTCTATTTTTTCCAATTATTAAATGTACAAATAAACAGATTTTGGTCATAATAAAATCTTATTATCTTTAGCAATATGATATCAAAAAGTGGGGAGGTGAGTGAAGGTGATTTATATACAGGAGAGGGTTGAGTTACATATTTTATTTATGGGGTGCAATATTTTAAATATTATGTTTTAATTAATATTTTAATTAAAGTTTCTATAGCATACTTTTTAATAAATAGCCTATGAGTTATTTAGATCAGTTACTAATACCTCTCAAATAATCCAAGAAGGAATTTGAAGAATTATGATAGAATAGATACAGATAAATCTTTATTACAATCACATTAATCTGGTAGAATGGAAGAATTGGGACTGTGTGATCCAGGATATAAATGTACATATAATAAAACATAGAATAATGTATGATGGTAAAATATTTTAACTGAAAAGAATTTTTTTTTATTACTATTACTGCATAAATATTATTTGCATACATGGAATCAAATTGATGACTCAACACACAATATTTTAGGCTATGTTTTAGCTTGATGACAACTCAATGTAATAAGACTTGCCTTTATGTGATGAGAAATTCCTTCTATGTTCATACTTCCCTTATTCAACTAAATATCAGGTTAATATGCATGTAGCCTTGCATATTATGCTTATAATTACCCACACATGGAACAAGTAAAGGATATGGATCAGCGCATTATATTTCTTTTGATGAATTAAAAGAAGTTAACAGATGTGAATAAACTTCTTTTAATTTATAAATATGAATCTATGTTTATTTTCTTTAGTCCTCCTTTTTTCTTTCGTTTGGCAGCTTTCTCATTTTCTGAAATTCTAATACATCATTTGCAAAAATAACTATATCAATTGAAAATGTACATGTCTTGAGTAATTTCCATTCAGTTTTATTTTCTAAACTATTTTAAGCCATAAAATATTTAATTAAAGCTGTTATATAAAGTTTAGAGAAAGAAAATTACTGTTGATTTTTTTTACTGTCATCATACTGATGATATGCATTTTGATAACATTCAGAATTTAATAATATTTTAGTCTACATCTAATCTTCCAAGATATTAATAAATATAGAGATGTTTATACAGCCAAATCCTTTTTTATTATCTACAAATAAAATGCAAAGCAGTAATTCATTTTCATTTTTCCTTTATAACTTCTCATAATAACTTGGATTAAAGTTAGTTTTTGTTATTTTTTTTTGTTGCTTGGATTGGTCCAATGTTTCTGTAAATGATTTGTAAGGATTTTAATAAAAATCTGATTTAGAACTGACAAATGGTGATAAGTTTATAATTCCTAATATTTTCTTTTTTCATTTTTTTTAAAATCACCATTTTTTAACCATTATTCATTCACTGCAGAATTATCTCTCCAAGTTTAATATAGTTTCTCCAATGTCTAGTCTGTCTTTTCCATAACACATCAGCAAACTCCTTTACTTCATCCATCAATCCATCTCATATGTGATCTCTTTCAATGTCTTTTACAATTTCTTAGAATTTGGTTTAAAACTTCAATTGTCCTTTAACTATCTACTATTATTTTTATAGCAATATATTCAACCCAATTCCATTTCAATCTCTTAGTTCTTTCAATGATATTAGTGATACATGTTTGATTTCATTTTTGATCAACATATATATCTTCATATTTCATTAAAACTCTCCATATTTCAAAGAATTATTTGAAGTCTCTGCATTACTTTTCTGTTAAATTTCCAAGACACAAATCCATAAGAAATACAGGTAAAATTTATTAAAAACATTTCCTTTCAAACATAGATATATCTTTCCTTTTAATATTAAAATATTTCTACCAAAAGTACTTCACCCAAGTTTAACTCTGTGATTAACTTCATCCCATTAGGTTTCCATCTGTATCAATTTTTATTTTCATCTAGTAATTTTTTAATATTTCCTGAAGCTATTTAAACATTATTTCCAAAAAAAATTACATCATCTGCATAATAATTTAAATAATCTCCATTTTCTTTATTTCTCTTATCTTCCCATTTTAATCCATATATTTTGTAAAACTGTTGTAAAAAGTTTTGTAGATATGGAATCACTCTGTACACTCTTTTCAATGTTAATCTTCTTAGTATTACCATATAATCTAACCAAGTATTACATTTTGATAAATATTCATCAGAATATACCAATATTCTAAATCTATATCTTGATGAATGCTTTTAGAATCAAATCCCTTTTTATAATTACAAATCCAAAGTATAATAGAAAATCATATTAATTATTTTTTTATAAACTTTTTTAATAACTTGGATGAGATCCACTGTACTAAAAGTATACTTTTAAATCCAGCTTGATTTTTCAATTGGTTAGAATTCAAAGTTTGCTATAAGTGAATTATGATTATTTTGATAAAATTTTGTATAAAACTAATAAAAGATTGATCTATAATTTTTAATATTTTTATCACCTTCTTTAAATAACAATATTATAATTGCATGCTTCCAGTCATCTGGTATGTCTTTATCATTTAAAACATTTGGTATATAACTTTGTCAATAATTTTTTTTTGTTTTTTCACCACCTTCATTTAAGATATTAATAATAATTAAGACAGTTTCTTGAGCTTTTGCTTTTTTTTCATAAATTTAATAATGACTCACATGTCTCACTTTTTTATTTAAAATGCTGGGTAATTTAGAAGATATGATTGTAGGATATACTTTGTTTTCTTGTTCTTTATTACTATATAATTCTTTATAGAATTTTCTCACACATTTCATGATATTATATCTCTTTTTAATTATTGCTGGAATAACTGTTTTTCCAATACTTAGATGTTGATTTATACTTATGAAACTTTTCTTTACTTTTCTTACCAATATACAATTATATTTTCTTATATTGTTATTAATTCTTTTCCATTTCATCTTACAAAATTCTACTTATTCATTTCCCTTTTAATGGATCATTAAAAAAAAATTCATATTTTTTCCATACATTGTCTTGTCTTAGTAGAAAATGTTCTGGTAATTTTATATATATATATCAGCTATCTTTCATACAGTTTTGAATAGTATACCAGTTATTTTCTTATTGATTTTAATCTTAATCATTTTTAAAATCTGGTAATATTTTTAAATAGTTTGCAAGTTCTAATTTAAATTCAGTGGAAGGTTTCTGAAGTTTAGGAATATCAACTGTTGTATTGTCTTTCTTAATAGTTTTCATCATTCTAGTTTTGCATTAATACCTTTCTTACATATCACAATCAATTGTCACTTCTTGTGTTGAATCTATTAGGAACATTATAATCTTGAGATACCTATTATCGGCTAGTCAAAATATGATCCAACTCTGATTTATTTTTATTTGGAAACCTCCATGTTCATTTCTTTTTAGCACTTTTTTTTAAAAAGGAAGAAATCATAATGAACAATTTTTCTTTTACTGCAAACTCCACAAATCTGTGATCTCTTTTATTTATATCACTATAACCCAATTCATCCAAAACATGTTTGTCTTTTAACTGTTTACCAATCCACATTAAAGTCTCCTATAAAAATTTAAAATGGTGTTTGAGCTAATCAAAAGCATTTTACTTATTCATCTAAAAATCATCTACTTCTTTGTTGCAATAAGAATTTATTGGGATATAAACCTGAATTATCTGTATCTGGTATATTCCATTAATTTAAATAACTAATCTTGGTACTCTGTCTGATCAATCTTTATAATGTTCTTTTATTTTTTATTTATAATGAGACCTACTTTATTTATACTTCCAATATTTGTGCCTTTGTAAAAAAGTACATGATTCACTTTTTAAATCAATTATCTCATCACTTTTTCTTCTATCTTAACAAAATCTAACAGTGTTTTATGTAATATTGGAATTCTTCCAATTTGTGTAATTATGTTTTACTTGAATGTCTATGCAGTTCTAAATAATTAAATAAAAGATTGTCAGCATTGACTAGCAGTCTAGATCCACAATTATGAGTTCTTAGTATCCTCTGGCTTTGTCTAAAAAGTTTACAGTTTCTTGCAAATAATTACAATAATTTAGTTTTTATAAATATCTATTTAAAAAAACATTCATATATTCACCTTGCCTTCAAGAAAACTCAATTGATATTTTAGTTAAGAGTTATCAGTCAATTCATGAGAAAGAAGTATTTTTTGATCTTAAACTTAGAGATAAAAAGTCAATGAATTTGCCATGTTGGCCATTGGTAAACAGCCTGTCTATGTTCATTTATAACATGAATAAGTAATAGTGACAGCTGCAATGACAAGAATATATGGAATGAATATTAAAAACTCATCTTTCTCAGCTTCTTTTAAGTCCTCAAACTAGAATCAAAGAATCTTCTTTCAGCCATCAACAAAATCCTTTCTGCATCCTCTTTTTAAATATTAATTTATTTATAGGTAAATAAATGGATAAAGGGATTTATGTTTCATTATACATTTGTTTATATAACTGCCCATTCCTGATAAATTTTTAAATTGATATTGGAAGAGGGTAGGATTAAAAGAATAAAAAACAATCCTTCTAATTAAACATAAATTAATACCTAAATCTACCATAATTATAATACTAATTGACTAATGTATCAACTTCAAAGAAATCATCTTAAACTATTGGAGATACAACCCAACTTTTGGTGAATTGGGCCTCACATAAAGTTATAGGAAGCCACATTATCAAAGATACAAGTAAGCTACTTACTTATATATTGTGAGAGACACAGTTTCATTGCTATATGTTAAAATATTAATTTAATTTTTTTGGAAAGACTAACACACTAACAATCTTCAGAAAAAATGTTTATTTTCTAAAGAACATATTTTACTAGATATTGATCTTGAGCTCTGTGTGGTTTAGTGCAATAGATGAGTGATATACACAAGAGTTTAAGATTCTTAGATCATACCAAGTAAATTAGAGGAAAAAATAACTGAGTTTCCTCAACTGATAGAAAAGTTGCATTTCTCTGCTACTTGGTTAACTAAATGTAACATTATTTTGTATGGATAATTTCTGTTTTGCTTATATTGTATACAAATATAATTATTTTTATGCAATTTCTGGATCTTATTAATGATACTAAAGATTTTAATTTTTTCCCCCATCTTTTCTCATTCTATTTATTATTTATAAAAATTTTCATGTCAATAAAATGAATATTTACTTAAAATTTATGAATTAGTTATAAATATACTTATTTATTAATTGGGATCAAAAATCCATTTGCAATTATATGTAGTACCAACTACAGCTGAATTTCCCTCAGAAAATATTTATATCAGAATATTAATAAACAATGTTATTCTTGCATTTTTATTTCCATACATCAAACAGTTTTAGTTCAAATATTAAATAATTACAATATGAAGAATTGAAGAATCATCTGTAAAATTACAACTAATGTTATGTATTAGCTAATTTCTGCAAATGAACTGTAAAACAAAAAGCTTAGATCATTTCATAGATACTCTGTCAGTTCTTCCATGCTTTTCTACATGCCTAAATACAAATCAGAAACAGCTATAATAATTGTTACTTAAAAGTGAAAAACAAAAAAAAATTATATGTGTATATTTTATTTAATACTAAAAATTATAAAAAAATCACTTATAAATGAGTATTTAATGGATTATGTCCTGTACATGAGGGGTCAGATTGACCTTTAGGTCAACATGGGTGTGACAACAATCTCGGCCTAAGGGTGGCCTTTGAGTGTTCCATCATCAGATTTTCAATTGGATGGACAGTTGAAGAGTTGGAGTGTGGAGTACATTGAAGCCTGTCCATTAAAGTAGGAGGATTTGCTATCTTAATATATATCTGAGCACTTGTAGCATATATGTGTAGAGATGGTAATCTGGACCAACTGATGATTGCTGGTTTAGCATGAAATACATATATTGGTGATTATTTATCTTTTCAACATATGTGTGTGTTCAGGTGTATCAGTATTATGAGATAGTGTGGAGAGTGGTGGGTCATGTGAAAGTCTGTGCTCATACCCTGTCTATTACATATATAGACACAGGTATATATAAGCCTGTGTATTTCATCTATTATATATTAGAGATGTCTGCCTATCCCTTGTATATGTATTTAATGGATTGTCCTGTACATGAGGGGTCAGATTGACCTTTAGGTCAACATGGGTGTGACAACAATCTCAGCCTAAGGGTGGCCTTTGAGTGTTCCATCATCAGATTTTCAATTGGATGGACAGTTGAAGAGTTGGAGTGTGGAGTACATTGAAGCCTGTCCATTAAAGTAGGAGGATTTGCTATCTTAATATATATCTGAGCACTTGTAGCATATATGTGTAGAGATAGTAATCTGGACCAACTGATGATTGCTGGTTTAGCATGAAATACATATATTGGTAATTATTTATCTTTTTGACATGTGTGTTCAGGTGTATCAGTATTATGAGATAGTGTGGAGAGTGGTGGGTCATGTGAAAGTCTGTGCTCATATCCTGTCTATTACACATATAGACGCAGGTATATATAAGCCTGTGTATTTCATCTATTAAAAATAAAGAATGAAAAAAGAGAGATAAAAGCTACTCTAGAAATGTTTTGTGTGACTATACAAACCAATCTATTACCAATAAATATGTCCACATATAAAGCATGGCAATCTATTTTTCTGTTTTCTTGACATTTTATAACGTTGTCTTTAAATTTTTTGAGCAAAAAAGTTTTCTTTCTGAAATACTTCAATGCTATGTCTAATTGTAGTTTTCTAATATATTCTATTCTCTGCCATATCTTCCCAACGGACAAATGTATTGTATTTTTTTTAGATTGTATTTGAGATAATCTTTGTAATGTAGAGAGGGTCTACATTTTTCACAAAAACAAGCTCAATTATTCTATAAATCATCCTTTTAAAAAGTCTTGCATTGTTCATTCATTTTACATGTTCAATCTAATGAAAGTGTGATTTTACAACAGAAAACCTTGTAGTATTACATCCAACAAATTAAAAAATATATTGATTAATTTTAAGATTTTGCTGTTATATTTTTAACATTTTACAAAATATCTTTAAATGAAACTTTTCTAATGCATGATAGGGCATACAGGTTTTTTTTAGTGTCATAGCATCGGTCGGGATGTGAACCCGCACCCGGGCAACTGCCTGCAAGTGTAAGGCAGTCACGCTGACCTCACAACCACCAATGCAAGACTACCCAGGTAACGTTTTAAATGCAGAAATAGCTCTCTATAATTATTTTACTGACATTACTGTGATAAAATCTTTTAATTTGTTAAAAGCAACAGTAGCACAATGAAATGCATGTTGGATCTCAACATCTACACACATCTTTCTATTTATAAAATTATTAAAATATTTAAACTCATTTACATTCTCAAGTTAATAACTATTCAAATTAAAAGTTGCTGAGAACTTTTTTCCTGTTACCGCCTAATAAGGAACTTGAGTTTTTTTAAATATTAATTAACAAACATAACATCTTCATATATTGCATTCAAAATATTATTACAATTTTTTGAACTGGCAAAAATAAAAGTGATCAAAAGTTATATCTCATTTTATATATTTTGTTTTGCTTTTGAAGTCTGTTGTATTAAATGTGTCTTGAAATGTCTGTATAATTCTAACAGAACTCCATGATTTAAGTATCTATTTTTAAAAAGGCATCATACATTAGTCAGACATTTTATTAAGTGATTTGTGTCAAGTTGTGAGACAGTACATTTGGCACTTATCAGTTAAACTATAGTAATTTGCTATTTATCTCTCTATATATACTGAACAATGATAATGATATGTGTAAGAGATTGTGGTCTGGGCCAACTGATAAGTTCTGGTTCAGCATGAAATGTGCATCTTGGGAATCATAGATCTTTTTCACATGTCTGGTTATATTTTTAGATTACATCCATCCATGAGCTAATAAAAGGAATAGAAACCATTTCCTATTTTGCATGAGAGTGCTGTAGTCAAAATTACATGGTATTACACATTATTGGATAATCTGTATGACTAATAAAAATTATTAGCTATATTTTGACTCTGCCAAATTTGATTAACAGTATTAACTAGTACTCTATAATATTGTATGTTTATTAAAATAAATATCTAGCAATATACATTAGACATTGTGTCACTGAAATAAGCATTGAATGTTATATTTTACTATACAAAATTACAATATTTGCATAGTATTGTAATTGGAGCAATTAATGCCATTTTATCACTCAATATAATCATATGGATAATTTTCTCAGGATGTCATTCAAACATTCATAAAACATGCTGAATACTATATGAGTCACCAGAGATGTTTTTTTAAGTTGAAAACTGATTTAAAAGCTTATAATTTTTAAGTCCATCATTCAACATTGTACTCAAATTCTACTACTGATTTGTTTTATAATAGATAAAAATATTTATTACAAATGTTTTCATCTAAACATAAATTAAATATGTGTTAAGCATGTATTATGAATGTGTATAGTGATGTTTAAACAGGATTTTCATATATTTTTCACTTATGATGAAATCATACAAACTTCCAATTAAAAGCAAGCATTTCAAGCTGAACATAGTATTTGTTGAATCTATTTTTAAATTGAAATTGGCATTGCTGGACTTTGTGAAATTAAAAAATGAGTAATAAACAAATAAGTTGAAAAGTAAATGATTACTATAAAAATATCTTTATTGAAAGCACAAGTAGAATGGATTCAATATAAATAAAGAACAAAAACACAACAGTATAGACTTTGATAATAGTCAGATAGAATGCCAAAATTAATTGTTCAGGTTAATATAATATACCAATTACAGAAAATCCAGGTTTATGCTACAATAAATGTTTATTATACTGAAGAAGTAAAGGACTTTTTAAATATACAATCATGCTTTGAATTAAACCAAACAATATTTTAAAAACATTGTGTGAGATTTTACAGAAAAATAATTGGAATATGAAAGTCCTCTAATATGGAGACAAAAATAAAAGGAAAAAGAGTCATGGAGTTTACTGGAATTAATTTTTTCAGAAAAATCCAAAGATGAAAGAAATATGAAAACATCCAAATGAAAGTACAGCAAAATAGGATTACATTTTGATAAGTATGAAACTGGAAATTAATTCCATTTTGTATTAATATTTTATTGGAGGCTAAATTGATATTATGTCCTGTTGCTTTGATCTTTATTATCTCTTTGAATATCATGAGCTACTTTAATGTAATTTAAATTTTTATCATTGTTAAATCGTTATTGATCAAACAATTTATCTTCAAAATAATTAGTTAAAATTATTTTTATCTCACTTTTAATTTTATTGTGAAGTGATAATAATTTTTTTTTTTAGTTACCCTAAGGAAAAGAAATTTGAAATTTCAGCTTACCATCTCTTTTTGACTAATTCACTTTACATTTATTTTAATACATTCCAGTGAATTTTAAAAGAACCAATAAAAATAATAAATTTTGCATGTATATGACCATAATGTCAAAAAAAATATAAACTCTTAATTGATTAATTATAAATTGAAATAATAGACACTTGTTGATTTAATATCAAATCGATCTCTGTTCTAATATGAACTTTGTCATAAGGCAACTTTTTAAAATTTATTATGATAAAGAATGGTCATCATGAGAAATAAACTCATGAAAAAATCTCTATGAAAAAATTAATTTTAAAAATTTACACACGCACATATATATATGCTCTTATTCATCTCTTTATTATTTTACAACTATTATCTATAATTCATATCTTACATTTTCAATACAAATATATTAAACCATAAATAAAAGTAGATTTTCATCTTTTTGAAAGGAGTTCATTATAAGTGAAAGCAGTAAAATGGGGGGGGGGGGAATCATTAAGTTAGATAAAAAAAATTTATTAAATAAAGTTTAGATCAGCTTTCTCTCCAGAGTGACTTTGCATTAATCAGCATGATATGGGATAATCTTTGAGACTATTCCATATTAATTACATACACTTATTACAGGACAGAGTTCATGTTATTTGTTTGTTGTAAACTAATAATCATTTTATGTTTATTTTTTGATATAAATGATTAATCTTGTTGTGTGGATGTTCTTTTCTGTCAACCTTAGGGAACTATACACAGATCGGGGGCCCAAAGAAGATGGAACATTGCTAATTTGAATTGGATGAGGCTACAACAGATATATATGCAATTTAATAATACATTTTTTTTATTTGCTTTGTAAATAATTAATGCTGTATCATGTATTTCTACCATTAGGTAAGAGTTTGGAGTCATAAATATATTTAATTGTTGATGTGGTAAAAATACATCCTTGACACACACAATTATACTACTTTATTTTATTAAAGAGTTTTTATCTTTTTTTTATTTTGTTTTGATATTTAATAAATGTCACATTTATTTACATTAAACTGGTCTCTAGTTTATCAAAATTATTTATGCATTCACTTATCAACCGATAACCAAGGATATACATACACACACCTTACTCTTATATACTACTGTAGAAATATGCTTAGATGAAGGATAAAATTAATTATAACCTATATAGAGGTGCAGCAGTTTCTATTCCATATAAGTTCTTTCCTGATGGGAGTTGAATGCAAATTTCTCCCTAAGTTCGAATACTGAGTTGTAATGGAGATCAAAGAGGGGTGAGATATGGATGAACTAGCCCAAATTGTATTTCTAAATTTAATGTGTAACCCATTGGAGATATATAAGGCTATGTATTTCATTGCATCATTGACAGCATCCTACCAGAAGATCCTAGGTCTGACCATAGTGAGATGCATTTCTTCTCTCTTGTGGTAAACCCCAGCCCATCACAATATATATATTTCAATTATTATCCAACTACTGCAGAATGATCAAGTTTTTTCCAATTCATTGCCTCTTTTCTTTGTATTGTGCCTGCAATTTTTTTATTCCATCCATTATCTCATGTGTGACCCATTTCTATATTTTTACATTGTCTTGGGAACCAGTTTAAGATTTCAATTGTGCATCTATTTTAATCTCTTTTAGCAATACATCCAGTCCAACTCTACTTTTGTCTATTTTTTTTAGTATTGTTTATAATCTGCTTATTCTCTTTATTATTTATATTGCTTTGACTTTCTTTTCGCTACTTAACATATCTCTGTTCATACTTCATTAATTGGTCTGGAGGTGCTATATTGTTTTTTGTTAAGTATCCAAATCTTACATCCATATGTAAGAAATAATGTTCAACTAATAAAAAAAAAATTTTTTTATCAAACATATTGGCATAGTTCATTTTAATACTAACTTATTTTTGCCAAAGGCATTTCATCCAAATTTAATTATATGATTAATTTTATTCATTATTATTTAACACAG
The DNA here is from genome assembly GCA_028023455.1 of Epiperipatus broadwayi. NCBI lineage: Eukaryota > Metazoa > Onychophora > Udeonychophora > Euonychophora > Peripatidae > Epiperipatus > Epiperipatus broadwayi. Next base: position 2,668,920 of record JAQFVV010006257.1, on the reverse strand, counting down.
TCCTAGTCTATGCTATTTAAGAATGAATTATAGTCTAATTTTTTAATTTATCTTAGTTATAATCAAAATTAATTTGTAGGAGTGGCTTCTTTGAAAAATTGAGTGGCATTACTTGGGATTGTGATGCAAAAATTTTATGGGCAGCTTATTAACACTAATATTTTACCTTGGGAATATTGTGCCTTGCTTAGTTTCCAAACTGAATTTGTGAATATTTAATTAAATATTATAAAAGATATTACTGCTCACTGAAGTCTACTTATTTGCAATGGATTCTTGTTCTTTCACATATTCTTTCATTAGTTATCAAAAGAGAAATTTCTTCACAGAAAATGTGTAAAAAAACTGCTAAGCAGATTGGACTTGCCATTAAATCAAGATATAGTTTCATCATCTAAGATTCATATCTAAGAAAAATCATTTTTTGTGAATTTTCAACCAAGAAATTATAATTGAAAAAGTTTTCTGTAAAAAATGAAATTTTTATGAGATCCCAAATTAATATCTTGTCCAGATCCAACAGCAGATTATGACAATATCTTATCAGTGTATAGAGAATTGGTTATAGAATTAAATCCCTTTTTATAATCTATGAATCCAAAACATCACATTTACTGATACTTTCTATAACTTCTCTGAATACTTGTATATGATTTATTATGCTAAAACCACTTTTAAATTCATCTTATCTTTTGATTGGGCTGAATTCAAAATTTTCTAAAGATGAGCTGTAATTATTTTGGCAAAGATTTCATACAAAAATGATATAAGATTGATAGTTCTATAATTTTTAATATTTTATCATATTTTTATTTATCAATATTATTATTGCATTCTTCCAAACATTTAGTGCATCTTTATTATTTTGATAATAATTATCTTCACCTGTTTTTGTTTTTTAAAACATCGACAATAATTCTATCATTTATACATAATTGCTGATACATCATTATCAAACAACAGCTATAAGTCATGATTATGATACTGCACTTGTTTAAATAATATATTTAATAATTAACTTGTTATTTGTCAATGCACATAAATATTTGTGCATGATTTATTAGATGTATATATGGATAGATAGATAGATAGATAGATAGATAGATAGATAGATAGATAGATAGATAGATAGATAGATAGATAGATAGATAGATAGATAGATAGATAGATAGATAGATAGATAGATAGATAGATAGATAGATAGATAGATAGATGGATGGATAGATAGATAAATAGGCAGATAGATAGACAGAATAGTCGTTAGATGGATGGGTGGGTGGAAGAATAATTGGCTAGATAGACAGAATGACATACTGATAGACTGACAAAGTGATATAGATAGATAGATAGATAGATAGATAGATAGATAGATAGATAGATAGATAGATAGATAGATAGATAGATAGATAGATAGATAGATAGATAGATAGATAGATAGATAGATAGATAGATAGATAGATAGATAGATAGATAGATAGATAGATAGATAGATAGATAGATAGATAGATAGATAGATAGATAGATAGATAGATAGATAGATAGATAGATATGCATGTCGAAATGAAGATTTTCTTAGTAAGCAGAATACAGATAACATATATAAAATAAAATGGCTTTAAAGTTCACTAGTTGGAAAAGCATTTCTTCATTTACTTTCACAGAGAAATAATGGAGACAAAAAAAAACCAATCACAAAATCAGTCAATTGTCTGATGGGTGAGAATTTTAATAGTTTTCCCTTTTTAATACTCTCCAGGTAATAAATAGCTAAATAACCATTTATTGATCAATTACTGGATAATTATTTATATTATTTATAAGGCAGTTATATGTGCAAAAATATGTTGTATGTTTTCTTGAAAATCTTCATCTACATAAAAAAGATGAACAAATTTAACTTCATAGGATTGACAGACTCATACATAGACCATTATGCTACAAAGCGGTAATTGCAATAAAAAGAAACAAATGTGTACAATGTAAAACAAAAATTTATTGTTAACATGCTAAATAGCCTGTAAACCTATTACTTACAATATGATACATGCGGAGATTAACAGGCATTTGACAATAAGAATATACCATAAACACAATACACAGAGCAATTATTAGTGTTGACACAAATGCTATAATCGTGACTGCAGCAAACAATCGGTAAATGACTCCATAATTTTCACACCTCCTATAGTGCCTGTCTCTTGATATTGATCCAATAATAAAAGCAATTAAGCAAAGAATCTATAAATGTTTTAAATATCAATTTCAAATGAAAATTATACACAGATATATGGATATATTCTATTGTTAATTGATTAGCTAAAGTTATTGTTTATGTGCTTAATAAAAGAAGTAATACATAGAATGTAATATTATCTTCAATTCTCTTATATCTATAGACATTTTTTTATTACTGATTTTAACTCAAAAATTCTGATTAAGCTGCAGCTTGATAATGTAAATTGTTATTAATATAATTTCTTACTCTGAAACTGCAAAGTCTATCACCTATAACTTCAGGTTGAAGTTAAATATTGTTTTCTTTAAAAGACAAAATAACGTATTGAAAGATAAAATAACATGTAAAATTATTACTAAATCTATGTTAAATTATCCTAGGTCAGTCATTCTTCATGCATTGAGCATTCATCTACTATTTATAAATATTAATCCTTCTACAACCAGTATTGATATAAACCATTAAGCATCACATGATCACTATCTTATATTAGCACATAATTGTTTATAAACAAAGCAAAACTCTCCATACAGTATTGCCACCCTGTGCCAACCAGAGTAATCAATGAATGCCAGAAGGCTTGTGCATAAAATCCCTATCTAATGCCTACTCATCCAATATCTCCAGACTAGTTTCTGGCTTGTGGCCATCATCAGGGAGGAGCTTTGGATCTGAGAGCACTGCACTTAGATCTTAGGATCTAATGCAACCCTCCAGCACCCACCTTTTATCTCTACTTAACTACAAAACTATGAAAATGAAATTGAAAACACAAAAATATTTTCAATGTAAGCTCAATAGCTTATATAGTCATATGGGTCTGAACTCAGTTCAGCACCCATACATTTTGGTGTCTTTGGCTCTTTAACAACCATAGCCACCACTATCCTATTAGGCAGGATTGGTATTAAACCATTAAGCATCACATGATCACTATCTTATACTAGCACATAATTGTTTATAATGAAAGCAAAACTCTCCATACAGTATTGCCACCCTGTGCCAACCAGAGTAATCAATAAATGCCAGAAGGCTTGTGCATAAAATTCCTATCTAATGCCTACTCATCCAATATCCCCACACTAGTTTCTGGCTTGTGGCCATCATCAGTGAGGAGCTTTGGATCTGAGAGCATGATTTTTGAATAAAAATAGTACAGGAAGTAAACATTGAAATGAGTGACAACTGGAAAGAAATTTATTTTAAGTTTTCTAATTTAAAATCTTAACAGTTAATTAATCATGTATTTTAATAATTTAGAAATCAGACAACATGGGTTTTTAAGATAATAAGATTGAGGGAGGGATTTATTCTCATTTGCTATAATTTTTCAAGGACTCTTTTATGCTGTAGTTTGTTAAATTTATCAATCAACTAACAAACAAAAAAAGATATACAAAAAATTATTCTTCACAAACAAATAAGATATTCAAAGCTAATGGTTAATAATACTAATTGTTCCATTCAATTATCATGTCACCAGTTTCAGTAGATATCCAGTGAAGCCACAAAACATACAGGGACAATTGACAGTTATTTATTATTCAATATCACATCATTCATGTTTAAATGAATAAGAAATGGTAATATTATTTTATTTACTTTATAAAAAAAATTCTCTCAGGAATCTATATAAAATATAATAGTAATAACAATTAATATTTAACAAATATTAATTTTAAAAAATATGTATTAATTAATGATTGATTTATGTGTGTATAAATCTATTACAAAGTTGTAGGACATATTTTAGTTAAAGCTTTATTTTCATTCATATGATAGAAATATAAAATATTTAATAAATGACTATGATTATGAGTATTATCACACTTGGGTGAATTATACTTCTGCTCCATTTCATGATTCTAATATCTAAATTAAAAATAATTTAAATCATAAATGGTTAATAAATATGTGTGATTATTATAATTATTGATAATAATAAACTATAAGAAAAAAAATTGAAATAATGTTATTTTATCATATTACATCAGTTTATATTTTAACATTTTTGAAATATTTTTTAAGGTTATTAAATTTATTAATGAAAGCAAAGAAATAATGTATAACTAGTAATCTATTATTTTTATTATTATTTCTTTGATATTTTGATTGGCATAGTTATATTATATATTATGTATAATAAAGTTAGTATTGTTATCAATTACCATGGTGTCTTTAATATCAAAATTTTATTTATGTTTCTATTTTACTTTGAAGTTAATGCAAAATCTGTTAATGGCAGAAGTTGTATTGGGTTTGTTGCATCTAGTCACTGTGTTACTCTTGTTTTGAGATTATACTATAAAACTTTAAACATTAAATATCATCTTACACGCACATTTAATGCAGACAATATGCTCATTATAACTGGTTAGATAATTGGCATCCATATTGTTGTATATAAACCATCTAGCTTGCATGGTGCTAATTATTATCAACTCAAAAAATTTTTCTGGTTAAAATACACAGATTCAATGCCAAAGTTGCTTTATATTTATCATATTTTTATACCATTACAATAGACATATGTCATTTAGAAGTTATAATCAATTTCATTCTTATATTTTATACATATGGAAGCAGACATCAGAAAATGTTATGTCTTTTTAAAATCACTTTTACATACCAGGTTTTTCAATTAGATCAAAATATATCTCAAGAATAATCAGTTTTTTTTATCAATGTGTGCAACCATATGTTTGAAGTTAATTTCCATAAAATATAAAACATGTAACATAAAGTAGTGAATAGTTAAAAATCAAGATTATCAAATATTTATTTACAAGAAATATAGATATATTTGAACTTTATTAAATTTAACTCTATACATAATGTAATGGGATAGGGGGGCTATGGGATGGTATCTGGAGTAATGGAAAAACATCATCACTCCCAGTCAATTTAAAATTAAATATTAAAGTAATTTTTAATTAAATAATAAGAGATACCAGATATTAAAGTAATGTTGAAACAGTAAGATTCGTATTCGAATCTTAAGTTTCACCTTTTTCTGTCGTCTCTCACTGACCGGTCTATCCCGCCCAAATTTAAACTTTTTGGTATTGAGTTGTGTGTGTAGCAATATTAAAAATGTATAGATATATGTAGAATTCAGCATAAACATGCACACATTTCGATCTCAAATTAAAGGCAATAAATAGGGATAAAATAATAATTTAGATTTCTTTTAGTTATATAATTTTGTATAATTTTAATCATTTATTTTGGATTATAAAGTTTGTATTTATTGCTTTGTTTAAATTTCGTTTAATAATAATTCTAAAAAAATCTGATGTAATATTTAATTAAAAGTTAAAATAATCTTATGTACCCTTTTTGTCTTTGAAATTTAAAAGCATCGGTCAGTGATAGATAATAGATTAATTAAAGAAAAATTCCCCAAAATGTAATTAGCAAATGTAAAATGTAAACAATAGAATGACAGCTTTCTTTATAATTAAAACCAACAAAATGCATTGATTATCCTCAGGGCAGATTAAGTAGAACCTAAAAATACCTTAACAAAAATGTGAAAGATCAAGATAAGAAAAGAGGCCATCTTAGACTTGCTGGAGACATGCACTTCAACTTTAGCTTTGCTCTCGATCACTGAGAGTCTCCAAAATATAAAAATAAATTGTTCCTGCCAAGGTATGACTGAGTAAAAGCACCTAGATTATTCTCCATTGGGAGATGGCCTATCGGATGCTGAACTTTCCATTGCCTGTCATAAATTCACCATGAAGATCTGCTGCCTGAAATAAATGAGAAAGCTGCTGCTGCTGTGAAAGTAAATGAAATATCTAAATACAAGAAAGAATTGCCACTCATGAACTTTTTGCTGCTAAACTAATGGAATCAGAAAACTTCTTATAAAACAGGTACCTGTCTGTGTTCAAACTCTAGAGTACTCTAATAACATGCTATATCTATTCTTCATATTACTTATCTAAATTGTAAAATGTAAAAACTACCATTTGTATAACTAAAATTGAATAATTAACTTAATGTGTAAATTTCTCTAATAATCTAGCTTACCTCATTCTATCTTTCTTGGGTGCGTATTTCTAAAATCTACATTTTATCTATATTTATTATTTAATTATTGCATGCTAATAATTGTCTCAATGTTCAAAGTTTAAATCTATGATCGCTTGAAATAGTGAATGCGTGTCAGATTTCATTAACATTACTTTCATAAATAATTTAATTATCATATAAACCGACACGCATTCAATGCTTCATTTATTGTAATGCAGGGGTCTACAACTTCGCAAATGGCTGGCATATTAGTTGTAATCATTCCTAGTTTAGATATGTTTTGTATATATTAAATCTTAATGAATAATTCCATCAAATTACATTTCTTTGAGAGTCGCCAACATTCTTTAGTAAATGTTGTTAATGTAGGGCCGAGTCAGAAATCTATTTAAATATCATCATAATCGTTTATACAGTATACATGTGTTACATTTTAGAGATGCGATGACCCATTCCACCGTGAAATTTCCGAATTCTTCAGGGTTGAAATTAACCCCAGTCATCCTACACAAGCGGGCATAATGGGTGTTCCGTAGGACTTGATGAAGTCATGCAGCTAGCCGGCAAACTGTGACATGGACCGCTTGTCCCTGGTTATGCTTATGTGACACCTTACTTCATCGGGCCGATGGCAGAGACCAGCCCAACATTCTTATAAACTCATTCACGGCATTGCAGTTTCGATATACTGCCATTCCATATCGCCTTTCTAAAGCATACCACGTGTTCCTTTACTTAGTTTTATTATTCTATATATCACTCCGCCTCTGCATTATCTTCATAATTCACTCTCAAATAAATGTTTGCCCTTAGTCATAAAATAAATATTTTAATTAAATAAATATATGTCCGCCGCTACTCTTAAATCTTACTTTAGACTCTTGCATTGCAAAGGTATAAATTCCCCAAGGTATGCATTAGAAATACTTACTCGAGAATTTTAGGTAGCTAGATTACACCTTCAAATAAATGAATTCCTTTTGTAAACATTACAGTATCGGAAATACCATTACTGAAGTCCTCAAGATAAAATAAGGTCAAAACAAATAAATGTATTCCTTTTGTAAACATTACAGTATCGGAAATGCCGCTACTGAAGTCCTCAATATAAAATAATGTCTAAATAAATAAATGTATTCTTTAAAATATAATAGTATTGCAAATCCTGCTAATGAAGCTTTAAATCCATAAAATATTATTAGTAAATGATTTTCTTATTAAAATGTGTGAATAAATAATTTTAAACTATACGTCTGCAGTTACGTTTCATTTATTCAATACCCATTCTATATAATATTTCTTCGATTATGTAAATATGAATGTTTAATTAATATTAGTTTGATTATTGGCTAACTCGAGAATAAAATCATGAATCTCTTGCATATCCCTGACCACCGTGCCTAAGGAAATATTTACTAATGTCACATCAGATGTGTTGTTTCGTGGATTGTATTGTGGAACCGATAAACTATGTTCGAACTCAGTAACATGGGTGGCTTTGCTACCTCGATGGGGCTGCTGTTCTGTGTGGTGGTCGAATTCTGCACTATGTTTACGAGTCACACATTTTCTGACTGTTACATAGTTTAGTATCCCCCAAAATATAAGCAATTTTATCTATTCAAGAGAGAGTATGAGATATCAAGATCTCTGTAAGATTATCCAGTTACTTCTCAAAGCAACTATAAGTATAATTATAAATCCACCAATCAGCATTATCATAATATTTAAAATAAGATGTTATTTTAAAAATGTTAAAGTAAAGTTTAACATCCAAAAATATATAATAAGAAAGCATGAGATCAAGAGATCTCTGAGATCACCCAGACACTCCTCAGAGCAACTATGATTAACTATAACTTTATCAGCTAGCACTATGAATAAGTAAAATGTTATCCATCAACATCATTGATAAGAATATTATTATCAAAGTAAATCAATACAATAAACCAGAATAAAATCAATAGTTCATCTTGTGACTGGATTTGAACAATAAAAAATATAAATCAACAGTTAATTTGGGGACTGGATTGGAAATGGGTCTTCTATAGACCAGGCTAACTATTGAATCTTTGCCGGCTTGGGCAATTATTCAAACATAACTTGGATACCCTAACTTAAATGCTCACACATCAGAATATATAATAATCAAAAACAATAATGCTGAGACATTAAAATATGCTACTCATCATCAATGCTCTGGCCGCTTAATACCATTAAAGTACTGTCCAACTACAAACTTAATTTCTAAGACTAAAATAAAATAAAAGGTAGTGCATGTGCTTTAAAAAGTATTCTCTTTTGCACCAACCAGGATGATGATGATCATTTCTGGATACCCAAAAGCACTAATATATCCCATTTATATATCAGCCATTATTGCATGTATCTAGCTCAGGAAAACAAGCTCTATTATTGTATGTGATGAAGAGATAATGGAAACAGATATTCTAAAAATATTTAGATGCACTGAAATAATCTAACAATAAAATAAAATGATATTACATGTAGAATAGGGCTATGCATATCAATTAAGCCTTCCAATTTTGATTAACATACAATAATAAGAAATTATCATACTGTGATTTACATATATGTGATTAATACAAAATTCAAATTATTACATGGTGGTTTAAATATATATACACACAGACACATGATTTAGTAATTTCTGAACATATTTGACTTATTAAAACATAAACATTTTTAGTTGTCACTTTTAAATGATGCAAAACACATGAGTTTACATATATGTCCCAATAGGTTTACTCAAAACACACACACATATATATATATAATCTTCACATATATGTGTAGCACAATAATTGATTAATTTTATAAATGAATTTCATTTTCTATCATATTTGATAGTAGCAAAAACTCATTTTCCTTTTTATAGGATATTTGCACACTGATGTTTATCTACTTTAATTTGTTGCAATAACAATATTATATCTACATAATTGATTCAATATTGAAAGTATATAAAGTTCATTTGTTACTTTAATAATAAGTTTTACTCTTTGATGATTATAGTTTTGTTCTTTTTTTTTTTTAAATAAAGTAAGTTTTCAATCGGTAACTGTTTTGATTGATTAATTATCAAGACATTTTAAAATGTCTCTTTTTCTTTTATACTCTAAAAGATTTTCTAGAAATCTTTTTTTTAAATATAAATTTTAAAATAATTCTCTCTATATATGTCACATGATCATAGGTTAACTTTTAATTATAAGGTGTTTTTTTTAATTTTAAAAATATAGATTTAAACCTTTTTTCCTCCAATAATAAGTGATTTTAAACTAATATCATTTTATATATATATCTATCAGTTATACAAATGTCATTTTACTAAGGACATTATTTTAAATTTCATTATATATAATGCTACTAACCACCAGCTGTATATATGTTTATCTGTACTTCTATGCTTTTAGATATATCATTATATGTATAATTACTTCTTCAGCAACTGATAGGTTTCTTTTGATGGAGACCAGTCCAGGTAATTGTCAGTATAATCAGCTAGGTTTTGCATTATTTCTTCTGTCTAGGGCTTGATGAGTTTTAGGCCAGCAAACTGTCTTGTCCAGATTTATAGCTATGAATTTTAACATAAAGAAGTGTATCATTTTCTCCATGTAAATTCAAACTCCACCATTGAACTGTAAAGCAGCTGTTTTCTCCTATGCTACATCTTCATGGGAGCTCTGTCAACTCTCATCATGTGAACTAAAAAATGGGTTTTTGCTTGGATAATCTACCTGAAATATTTTTAAACTTCTTCTCATTATATGAACTATATTAGAAGAAGTTGTGAATAAAATATTGTTAATAAAATTGTTGTTATTAAAAACTAATCTAATTGTTTAGTTCCATCTTTGCATCACTAATTATTCATTGCATCTTGCTCACAAGAATCTCATGCCTCCTGAACTATGTCCAGCATAACTAGATGATGGTAAGTAAGGTTGTAGTAAGATGGAACTCTAGTGGTGCCATTTGTGAAACCAAACACATAAATTTCTAGATGCTTCCAGTCTCTATGGTGCTACATCCTTTGATGAGCAGGAAATATTGTTGTAGGTGGGGAGACATCTGCATTGGGAAATGCCAATCAATAGTTCCTTCCTGCAATATGCTCATCAGGTAATAAACTAATGAAGAGTGGGGTTGGTTCTTGTCCAGTTACAATATATATAGCATCATTATTTGGTTGTTTGTCATTTTTTAAATTATTTTAAAATAATCAATAAAAATTATATCATGCCACACTTGCATTTAGTATGATGGGATGATAAAATCAAAATTTTATTAAAGACAATAAATGTTTGTCAAAATATATTTTAAGTTTTAAACAAAATTTAGCCAACAATGTCGATTGCTAAAATCTTGTGGGAAAGTAAATGGCCAGATATAAGAAAACATCCTGTTCATGGATTAAAACAAAAGCTAAAAGTTATTTTGGTCTCTAAAAATATCAAATTTTAAAAGTGCTAATTGCTAATTTGAAAAATTTTGTTAAGTGTAAATAGGTTCAGTTTTTTGCTACATGTATATTCAGTCAAGTTTTAGAAAGATCTGCAAGCTAAATCCACATCAGTTTGAATTTTAGGATGGCCGAGTAGTTAGGCAGATTGTGCTGTTCCTCACACCTGAGGAATGCTATTCTTCATCTCCATCCTATGTGCCAAAATGGTACAAGCCAACATAGTAATGAATAACCTTCCTGATAGAAACCTACTGCAATAGTGCTTCAAGTAGAGAACTGCTTTTTATCCAGAGAACAAAGCCCAGAGACAAGCTGCTGCCCAGAAGTTAAATAATAATCTTCACAATTACTGCAAGAGCTATCAGATGAACTTTAATTATTAATTTTCAAAACTATAGCTATAGTAAATTTAAATAAATACCCAGTTTAAAGTTTAATAGTTCAAATCTTTCTTTTACTTCAACCTGTAAAACCAATAATAAATACTAATTTGATTTACTGTAAAATAGCTGTGTAAAATCTTAGCCGAGAGGTCATCACAGCCACCTTGCAAGCAAGTAGTTGATTGCAGATGGTTGTGGGTCACCCCCTGGCCGATGCTGTGACATATGGAAAAAAATCTATTATCTCTAACTTGTTAAAGATATAAACTTATTAGTTATTTTAATTAAATTCTGTTTTACTCTATATTTGCGGTGAAATCTATGTTTTTTTATATATTTAAGTTCTTAATATTTCATTTAGATATATGATGATATGCCAAATATATTTTGAACCAGTGAGTGGATATATTTTAATAATTTTGAAGTTAATATTTCTATCTTATTTAGTAGATAGTATTTCTATCTTATTTAGTAATTATGATATAACGCTTAGCTATATTACATCTGAATCACTGTTTTGAAATTAAAATTTATTAATTAATAACTGATCACCTTGCTATCATTGCAGTAATTTAAATCAACTCTGAATTCCATTTCATATACACCTGGGTCTAGTTTTATGCAGATTATTTTAATGTGATTTTGAAGTTATGTGATTCATGTTTCTTTTTAATATCTTTCATATTTTATTATATTTATTATATATCAAGCAATTTAAATTATTAATAACTTATTTTCACTTGAAATACTTTTTTTCTTCAAAAATATAACGTTATATTAGCAGCTAACATGAATATGGCCTGAAGCTGTATTTAGAATCTTAGCTTCCACGTAAATAACCTACTTATACTAATGAGTAAATAATAATAATAGATTTATACTTACAAATAAAAATATCACAATAAATATTCAAAAAATTTAAACTTTTAAAATGAATTTTGTTATATATATAACAGAAATAAATAATCTTTTAGATTTTTAAAATAAAAAATGAAGATTTTATAAACTGAAAATAATATTTCTAATGATAATGTATAATCTTTTTGTTTTGATTTCGATCTCATTTTCTTAATATAGAAACAGAAAACCATTGACACAGTACAAGACTGAAAGTGGTGCTAGTTGTACATTATATCATGAATAAAAATAAAGCGGCTAACAGGTTTCTGTGGGCATAATTGCTGAGAGATTCTTGACTTCATTTAAGGAGAAGCCACAATACACCACATCACATCAAATCTGATTTCTTACCAGTTTACAAATGAATGCTAGTGTTAATGATTAAAATATGTATTTAAAATGTAAAATTAAATACTGTAGTTAATAAAAAAATGTAAAAAAAGTTTGTCTTGTATTAATTTTTTTCGAATATTTGAAATTTTTTATTAGTCATACTTTATTTGCTTATTTTTTTAATGTGAATTTTAAAGTAATTTTTCTTTGTTGCTTTGCTTTCATGCAAATTCTGAAAATTACAGACCCTATCCCCCATTTTTCAAAGTAAGTTAAGTCTATTTTTGTGTGTTTTTTTTTAGTGCGGGTTTTCTGTGGAACCTATCTACCACATAAAACGAGACCCAGGTGTATAATTGTTATGATTTGTTTGTTATGCAAATAAATTGTGATTTTAAATATAGTTTTACTTAATTAATAATAGAATTCTGACCATGGAGATATTAATAAGGCATATTTAGTTGTTTTCATTAATTCCAATTTTTTTAAATATGCGTTCTCTTCCTTTTTATTAAAGTTGATTAGGGATGTGAATTAATTGTTTGAGAATATTAATATATTTAAGTAACCCCTCTTTCTTTATAACATATTTTAAGTGCCTATAGTGAACTTATGTAGGATTAATTTGACAAATTCTCTCTATATGTTATTCAGGATTTATCCGCAACTAAGACGATCATTATCGAGCTATATTATTAGACTTGAATATTACAGAAACTTAGTAAACAGTCACCATATTATTGCTGTAGTTCTGGAAAGCATTGTTATTTATCAACTAAAAGCCATGATATTAAATGAATATTATGTTGGCATATTAAATTCTTATATGCATAGATTATTTGCTGAGCACAAAAGTCAGCTAACACATTTAAATGAGTCTGAACACTGTATTAGCCCAAACTGATTACATTACATTGCATAATGTCTGTGAGTGTCTATTTGATCTCAATATGATCCCTAAATAGTATAATTTAACCTATTTTGTTTTTCATTACTAATAATTTTAATAAATGTCTTTAAATTTATCCAATTTTCATTATTCTTTTATCATATCCCAATCCAATCCACTTACTTATTAATTATATTACCAGATATTATTATACAAAATGTCAATATTATATTAGCTTAGCCCTTAATAGATATTTAGTCCAATTTTATTCAATTCATGTGTAGTTAGCCATAGGGTGTCATGTTTTTCTCTGGGACTGACTCATGATTAAAATTAAGGCCCATGTGTAACCTCAGAAATGTTGCTCATATGGTGTTAAATCACAGAGTGCTGGTAAATGAATTGGAGTTTGGTTTGGACTCTGGATCTTACTATCCCATTTTGATCAGCTTTAGTGTATTAGGCTCTGGATTTTGTTATGTGAATGTACAAATCTGATTGTTACAATATAGATAATACGTTATCAATATATTTTTATCTATCAAATGCTTTTAATATTTTTAAGTTTTAATTCTAAATTATATTTCAGCATTCTTTGAACTTCTTATAATCATATAATATATTGGCCAAACTCATTCCTTGTTGTGTATAAAAACAATTCAACTGTTGGTAAAAAATTGAAAGTCAACAGAAATTCCATTCAAAAAACAATAACTTTGAATTATTCATTCTTTTTTATATATTAATCAGATAGTGATTAGTTTAAATATAAATAATACATTATCAATATATTTTTATCTACCAAATGCTTTTAACATTCTTAAGTTTTAATTGTAAATTAGATTTTAGCATTGTGTGAACTTCTTATAATCATATAATGTATTGGTCATAACTCATTCCTTGCCATATAAAACAATTCAACTGTTGATACAAAAATTGAAAGTCAACAGAAATTTCATACAATAAAAAAAAGTTTGATGAGTTCATTGTTATTTTTTTATATTTATCAAAAAATAGTCGAGATTTGTTTTTACGTTATTCAAAATAGCTTATATTCATTAAATGTACTTATTGTTCTTACTACACTATTGTATGTGCAACTTGTTGGATCGATTTTGTGAGGTTGAATATATACATATTTTAGTGAATTTTTTAAATTGAATTTTAATTAACGCTTTTAAAGTTTTAGTGAATGTTTCTTCAAAAGCACCCATCTGTTCAATACATGGATGCTTCATCCCTGATATATTTATTGTAATACTTGGATAGAATATTGGAGTATCAAATGAATGTCTATCTCCCCAATATTATCATAAGATTTATCTATAGAGGAATCATAACAATATTCAACCATCTGCAAAATGAACATTTTTTCATTCAAACACAAAGCATCTGGATATCATGACTTAGTGAGCATTTAATTCCTCTTATTCCCACTTATAATGGGAAAAACCTATTCCTCAAGTCTTGACAAAATAAGACATTGACTCACAGCTCAGAAAAAAATGGGAGCCCAGAGCAATGTGTGGAGAGTGGGTCTTTTACTCAGTAAAACTACTTAGATATTTTTAAAATATATTTTATTTGCAGATGTAGATATATTACATTACAATTACTATAAATCAAGTCCAAAACAATTCTTTTTGTTAAAATTTTTATTGATTTTGAATGAGAATTTTTTTTTAAAAAAAAGACATTCAAGAAAATATAATATAATTTTTGCATTATGTGTATTTTATTTTGTTCACTCAAAATAAAGATGTACAAAGTAATACTTGTAATGTATATATAATTACTTATTTATGATTATTTATAAATTATAAATAACGTTTTGTGCAATTTTATTGAATGAATTATTTGAGAAAACAAAATAAAATACATATAATGCAAAAAATTATATTTTATTTCCTTGAATGTTTTATTGCAAATCCATTATAACATTATTCTAATTTATCCTTTTTTGTGAATTCTGATTCAAGAGATAAACCTGCTACAGAAAACAATCATTTTTGACCTATGCTGATTTTCCATTAACATGAAGAGAACATTGTGAAATATTTAAGCATACACATGGCATGTAGCTGATAAATCTACATTACCACATAAATTGTACTTCTATGATTGTATTACTTTGACATGATAGGTATTCAAATTACAGAATTTTTGGCAAAAAAAGAAGGAAATGTAATTATGCTCAGCAAGTAATAAAATATTTTATTTTTTGATTTTCACAGAAAGCATAGATGAGAACATGAAACATTGATAAATATAGGATCTAGTGTAGTTGCATTATTTGCACTATCCTTAGGTCAGCTCTGTAACATAAGTAATTTTAATATTAAACAAATTAAAAACATACAATAACAGTAATGATTATCATGAAATAAAGATTTCTCTCCAAATGTAATCAATTAACCTTTGCTAAGTAAAATACATTTTAAATGTATGTATATATAATCATAAAAAATTCTAAATCTACTTTATTTAGTCAATATAATCACATGGTTTTATGACTCTTTTCATATTTGGAGATTAATGTAGATTCTCTGCCTTTTTCACCTGAACAATGATTAAACTATGAATTACATTTACATTTAATTATAGATAATTTTATCAAGTTTGTGTATTGATATAAAAGTATTGGCAATTGTTATACATTATACAAAAAATAGAAATGATTCAATCATACCAAATATTATTAATATATAGATAAATAATAAAATGGGAAGTGAATATGATTCAATTGTCAGCCACCAACTTTATTAGTATTAAAAAAAGATTATAATACTTATTTAACATTAAATATACTGAATAATAATAGGTGTAAGTCTTTAAAAATATAATATCTCACACAATTAATGAGTGCTATCTTCTTACAAATAAGAATTGATATTCATTTAAATGTTGAATAGTTATCTCAACTAATTTCATTTCTAAACTTAGATCTTGACAGTTCTTCATTATCCAACATACCTTAAAATTATTATTTGCTTCTTTTAAAATGAGTAAATAAAGTTTCACCAAGATGAATTTATTTTATACTGAGTATCATCTTTGATAAACTAAAAAAAAATATTTATCATTTTTATGCAATGTTTGGCTTCAGTCTGTTGCAAATCTATAAGAAATACTATCAATTTATTACTTCATATCTTAATTTTTAAAAAAATTTGGTAAGAATGTCACATTAAACATAAAATCTAGGTATAATTGCTTAATTTAAAACATGACTTATTAAATTGATGGTTTGTTATGAAATAATATAAAAATAAAATTTTGTTATTATATATTTCATTCTTGTTTTCTCTCATATGTATGTTGAAATAATTTTATTTAGATTATTTAGTTTATGTAATCTGATTTTTAAATATATCACATATTTTATGGCAGTTAAATTGAATAATCTTATATTGATCATTTCAATTTTTTATTAAATCAAGTATTTAATTTTAATATGATTTTAAATATATATTTTTGTCAAAATAAGATACAAATGGCTTCATGTGCTTATCTACATTAATAGTTCATTGAACATAATGTTTATTTAAAGTAAGATGATTTAAAACAGTTTAAACCATTCCTATCTGGAAATTGGAAAGCTTAATATCCCTCCCCCTAATGTTTTTCTATGAAAGACTGTTGAACAACCCATTACTCTGCAGCAGACTATTTATTGATAGTTTTACCATTATATTGAGAGAATGTAGTTCTTTATTTATTGAAATTTAGTTTTGCAAATAAATTTTAAGATGAAATATAAAATAACATATAGATTACTTACCATTTGAATAATCTGACACAACCCTGAAGATGAACACCAGTATCCACAATCACAGTCGACCCTATTTTGATTTCCTTCAGGAGCGACTCTCTATAAAAATATCAGTATTTAAAAATAAAATTTAAATAATAATCTATTTTAATCAAAAATGTGATAGTATCTGATTTTTTAGTCATGCATACAGAAATTAGAAAATATTTATTCAGCACTCTGTTTTTTGTTTATATATTGGTAAATTATTATCAGTTTGGGTTTAAAATGATGATTATGTAAATTAGTTACAATATGAAAAAGTGAAGTGAGAGTAAACTTAAGTTTCATCCAAGTAACTTATAATTTACATCTACTTGTATTGTGAAAATACTAATTTTATTTTATATATATAGATTTTAAAAAAGATACCTCTTTAAATATCCTACTGATGAGCAAAATTCACTTTAGCACACTTTTGAAAAACTGATGCTATTCTGAATGCTAGTAAAATTCTATATGGTGAGAATTAACTTTTTTTTCCTTTGTCTTACATTTTAACTAAAAATATCTAAATGTCTATTTATTTACCAACAATAAGACAGCAATCTGAGATTACTTATAGATCATCTAAATTATTTAACATGCTTTAGTTCTATCTAAATTTAAACTTTAGGCCATTGTATGTAGTTCCTACTACACTTGAATATATTTAATCTTCTTCATATATATTGTAACCAGCTGGCTATTAAAAATAGATAGTTAGCAGCATGCTCCTCAAGTTTAAGTATAAAATTATTTAAGTAATAGGGGAAATAATAATTAATTTTCCCATGAACATTTTTCTATAATGGGTCTTCATTTAACTAAATATTTTAAGTCCCAGAGTGATAGTACGAAAATTGTCAAACATTAATAATATAATTTTAATATGGGAATATTTTAATAATGAGATGGTAATTTCTGCCATCTCATAAATATTAAAATAATTTAATTTTTGAAATATTTTTTTTTGAAGTAATTTTTATTTATTTTGAAGAAGTCAGAATTTCTTCATTTTAATTATTTGTTTAAATTTATTATAAATCAAGATAAAATTAGATCTTGAGATTTGCTTTTACTAAAACATTTTTGTGTTAAATTGTAATTCTTGGAAAGATGTGGATTGGGAGTAGAAAAAATAAATAGACTTTAGCAATTAGCTCTACTGTTGAAACTCAAGATATTAAAAGTATTTTGTAATTAAATATATTGCTGGTGTCAATCTATTATGCTAACTGAATCAGAACTTTTTCCACCAATTAAAAAGGAATGTCAGAAAAAAAATAAATTAAAAGTATAAAAATGTGTCTAAAAACAAAACGCTAGGTGTGAATCTTGCTGGTGAAAAGAAAAAAAATAGATTAGGGATTTGCCTTTTGTTTTCTTACTTGGTCTTAAACACTGTTAGATTATTTTGAAAGCATCTTTGAGAAAGATTGAAAAATATAATATTAACCACAACCGAGAAAATGTTCTCCAAATAAAGGATATTGAAAACTTTTTCCTTGGAGAAATACATCTCACAGCCATACCTGGAGTCATCTGAGCACTTGTCAACCAAGGGGGAAAGGTATTCAACAAGCTATTTGAGGATATCAAAAAGACAATGACCAAACAGAGGATTCATACTAGCAGCTTCAAGAAATCATATAAGAACATTTCCCACATGGAGAAAGTTAACTTGTCAAATTAATAAAGTTATTAAAATATACATTTTCACAATTAAATTCTTTGTTGAAAGTGAATAACATTCACATATATGTGGGTATATTGAAAAAATAATAATTTGAGTTAATTATTAAATATAAATCTACTTCTTGCTTTTTTTTTTTTTTTTAAAAAATAAAGTCAATCTTGATAGGATTACTGTTGATTGAGTAATTATAACATCTTTAAATTTAAAACAGAGATTTTAAATGTTTCTTTTTCATTCTTCCATAAATGATTCTTTTAAAATAAGATTCTATACATATTTATAAATATTACAGATTAATTAATTAATTATAATGTCTTCAAATTTAAATATATAGGTTTTACAATGTCATTTTACTAACAAAAATTTTTAAAATATCAATCTCGATATATATATATCACCATCACAAGTCACATTTAATTATAACATTTTAAATTTAAAATATAAGTTTAAAAAATGTCATTTTTACTAAAGAATTATTTAAAAATTTGTTATCATTATATATAACATTACTTAACATCAGCTGTATATATGTATATCTGTGCTTCTCTGTATATAGCTGACAGTGCATATGTATAATGAATTCTTCAGCAAGCTGAGGTTCTTTTTGGATAGGTATTATCATCAAGGAAATTATAATCAGGTAACTGTTGGTGATTTCTTTCTCTGTCCAAGATTGAATATATTTCAAACAAGCAAACTGTTTTTAGAATACATTTGTAATCCTTTTCTCTATGTGAATTCAAACTCCACCATCATGAACTATAGATTAGCTCTTTAATTTGCCATTCTTTTTGCCTTCCTTTAGATCTTTACAGGAGCTCTATATAACTCTCCAAACATCAATTCTGCCAGCCAACTCTTCTCAAAATATTATTACCAAAAACTACTAACCAAACTAACCTAGTCTTTTTATCAACCTTTTTTATATTAGTCAGCTGGTGTGACATAAAATATTTATTGAAAATTGTTCTTAATTAAAAAAATTTTCTTATCTCTCTTGAGTTGATTTCAATTCAATTTAATTCTTTTGAATGTTATCAAAGTATGATCTACCAAGTTTTCAAAATATATAGTAGAATGTATACAAAATGATTTTACCTTTCTTTGTGATCACTTTTAAATATAAACCTATGTTAAATATAAATATTATTATTATTAATCTCATCATGAATTAGTTTACTTTCCCTAGGATGAAATTTTAACATAAATTTGTATTTTCTCTCAAATCCCTTTTGTTCATAAGTAAAATCGGTTGCTGAATCTACAAATATTAGGCACATAAGATTATAATAACACACAATAATAATAAAAAAAAACATATTCTCAAATAAGATTTCTTCACATTTCTTCTGTGAAGAAAAGAAAGACTTGTATGTAACAATTTATTATGCAAACACATTGAAATGTTCTTTACTTTTCATGCTATTGTATTTACTTTGGATGCTTACTGCATCTTTTTCTTCCATAACAATCTTAAGCAAATTACTTCTTCGTATGAATACCAGATGAATTATGAGGAAAATCAAATAAACATCTAATTAATTTATTATCAAGAGAATTGTCAAGTCATCAAACAATTACGACCTCTTTTCTAACACTTTTAATATTTTAAAATGAATGAAAATACAGTGCTAAAGCTGAACACTGATTCCAATCTTATTATAGTAGATTATTATGTAGCTTTAAGACATAATTTAGTTATCTGATAAATATTCTATTATAATTTTTTAAAATTCACAATATTATTAACATGACAAATTATACATTTGGAATTAAGTTGAACAGTGAAATAATACTGGTAAATACTATTCTATTTAATAAACAGGACAATTCTGCTGAAAACTCACAAATTTACATCCAGTATTTTATTAAGCTTAAGGTAATTTATCGCATTTGATGTCATAGAATTTCAATAAAATGCTTTGGAAAATTTTAGCACTACTATTGCATTTGTTCATAGTTAATGATGGATTATTATTGCTACTAAATTAAATGCAATAAGATAATTTTAATTATTTTCCCATGTATTTTGTAAATTTTATAATGTCAATAAAATTCAGTAGTATATAATAGTCTAGATTAAAGTAGTATTTCACTTTAATAAAGGCTTTTTAAGAGTGTATTAGGAAAAACAGCACTTAAAATTGGATACAGCTTTAAATATAGTTTGCTTTCCATTTTTTCTTATGAATGAAAGTTCTAAATTTATTCTCCATTATAATTTTAAATTTATTATAGAAATGTTTACGATATAGCTCATAGTTGTTATAACTAAAACACTTATGAGATAATTGTTGAAACTTTAGGTTTATGAATTTTTTTAATTTCTTACAATTAGGATTGCTTTTGACAGCCAATTTCTTGATATAAATTTCTTTAATGAATTTCAATTTCAAATTATCGACTGATGGTCAAAAATGTGTTCTTCTGTGGGTCAAAGGTCCTTTAAAATTTACTTCATGGTTTTTTAATTAATAATAAAAAATATTTTATTACTTTTACTACAGAAGAGTAATACATTTCAACAGTCAGTTGTCTTTCCTGAAAATCAGTAATAGCCTTCCTGACAATCTGCAATAGTCTCCCCCAATATATAATAATCTCTCCCCTTACTTTATTTGTGCAAATCTATTTATAGACTTTTAGTCAAGGGGCTGACTGCAAAAAAATAAACCAATCAGATTATTGCAAGTGATTATATTTGCCTAAAATTAATAAATCTCAATTTTTAAACAAAAATGATAAATAATTAAAGTCAACACTATTTTAGATTACCATAAAAATATATTTAATGATTAATTATACTATTTAATTTAAAATAACTCTTATTTTAAGTTTGTTGACAACAATATTAAATTATTATATTAGAAATATTACAACTAATTTATCTGACAGATCATATGTATTCATGCACAGGGCTAACATATATGTTGAACAGTCCAACACTTTATCATTCTAAAGAGATTTATTTATTAAAGTGATTGTCAATTTTTATTCACCAAAATTGACAATGACTAGACCACACCACTGAATTAAATCACAGATTTAATAATTAAGATTATTGTTGATTAAAATTTAAAATTTTAGTTAATAGACTCTGGCTTGAGAAACATCAAGCCCAACCAGAAGGTTACAATATATATATAAAGTTGAAAGGAAAAATAGAAATGAACACAAACAAATTTTTTTGCAAATATTTATTTAAAATATATACATTAAAATAGCATATTTAAAATTATTATAAATTATTGTGTTTGAAATAAAACATATAAAAATGGTCTTTATTGTTTTATTTAATTCTGATTTTGATAATTAAAAAAAATCTAAAACAAGCCTATAATAAGATAATTATAAAATTCTCCTATCTATTTTTAATTAGATTAAGTAAGACATTTTTTTTCTATTTAAATTACCTTTGATAAATAAAAAGTATTATAATATACTTTGATTGTAAATTCTACAATCTGATTTTGTTTACAGTATTGAGAACATTTTAAATAAAATTGGTTTAAATTAATGAGAATTGAAAAGAGTCATTGACTTTTTTTTTGATCAAGATTTAAAAAAAAAAACTTAATTAGTTATTGTGTTTCAAATTCCACCATAAACTATCAAAAAGGTGTTTGAATGAAAAAGGGCATATTATTAAGTTATAAAGACAAGGCATATATAGTATGCAAGCCAGGTGCTGTTAGTGTCACAATGATAGAGTTTAGATTCACATGGAAGTAAGTGCTGACTTTTCTGTGATTCATAGCCTATATTTGTGTACACATTGCTCATCTGCCAGAAGACAATCAAATATAGAGAATTAATGCAGCTGACTGACTGCCAACATTTACCTGATATATATATCTTTTCCAAAAATATCAATAAATCAGTAAACTACTCTATCACAGAAATGATTGTACTAGGACAGTTTCCTAAAAGATTCTGGTACTAGCCAGAAAACAGAAAGATTGCTACATATGCTCACATATCTATATGCAAAAAAGCACAGACAAAGCTACTGCAGCTGTAAATATATATATTATGCATACAGGAAATGTACTTCATGAAGAGACATTAGCTGGTGAGTAAAATATATTATCTATTAAAAATGATATTATTTCAAACACTTGACTTTGCAGTTAAAATTAAATCTTTATAAGTTTTGAAAGTAAATAACTTTTGTCTAAATTATTGATCTAAAAGAAAGTGTGGAAAGAAAATAAGAGTCAATGACCAATGTGTCACCAGATGATTTCTTCCAATTATTATTTATAAAAGATTTTATTTTGGAATTATTAAAGTTAAACTCAGAAATCTTTTTTTAAATAATGGAAATAAGGAAACAAAGCTGAGTTTTAAAAGAACTCTTAAACTGAATTGTTAAAAATAATGCTTTCTTTTTTAAAAAAAACAACAACTTTTATTTACAATTTAAATGATGTGTTAATAGCTTGTTTTATAAGAATATTTAAAATTTGTACCACTTATTTTATTTTACATTAGAATAAGCAAGTATGTGTGCATTTATTTTATATATATTTTCAACATTGAGTTAATTATGTCATTTGAGAATATAATACTATGGATTTAATACAATTATTATTGATGAATTAAATATCATTAGGATATAAATACTAGTGTGTGCACACATTTATACGGTTACCCACATGTTAAAATCAATCATGTATGGCTTATTAAAATGAATTGACAATTCGAATATCTTAATTTTATATTATTATACATGCATGTCTATGTGCTTATATAGGTGTGTGTCATGAAAACTTATTGAAATATCTATAAATTACAATGTTATAGCATTTCTTTAATTGTTTTTAATCAAAATCAGACCTTTAATTTAATTTTATTGTTATTATTTTTAATTAATAAATTTATATATTATTGCTTTAAGTTATTCCAGTGAATTTATTTTATATTAAAATAGGTTTAAATTATTATAAGTTGGTTATTTTTTCTAGTTTATAATCACAGTCCCTAGAGTTCTTGCTTCCTGACCTATATTAGAGCATAACAATTGGTTTATATATATATGAGGATTTAGGTTAGTGTTTGGATGTCCAGATGATAATTCTGAATGATAGACAGGTATCTCCTTTACAGTCAATGCATTACATATTATTATTATTATTATTATTATTATTATTATTATTATTATTATTATTATTATTATTATTATTATTATTATTATTATTATTATTATTATTATTATTATTATTATTATTATTATTATTATTATTATTATTATTATTATTATTATTATTATTATTATTATTATTATTATTATTATTATTATTATTATTATTATTATTATTATTATTATTATTATTATTATTATTATTATTATTATTATTATTATTAAAAATTAAGTTTATATTTGTCCAGTATATTAATAGAACATTGATTATGATCAGTATGTTTATGTATCCTAGCATTGTTTTTTATTCATATATTCTGATGGATTAGTACTTAAGTCTGTGCATCTAAATTATAGTTCATATAATCTGCACCCAAATTTGGTAGTGGCTAGATAAGTAGCCTGTCTATAGCAGACTCCTTTCAAATCCAGTCACAAGGCTGACTGATTTTTTGACTGTTCTTTGTTGATTGTTCATGATGATGAATGATTTGATTATTTTCTTCAATGTTGAATGAACTTATAGTTTTATTCTTTGTTGATCTGTCATGCTTATTCCTTTTATTCATTATATTTGATGATTTATAAAATGGGGATGATGATGGTTTTCCATCTCCCCATGTACACCTCTAATGTTCTGTACCAATAAAATATATTAATAATTTTTAACAGTTGTAATTGTTAAAATATTTAATTATATGAAAATATCTGCTATATTTTTCATATGATAAAATTACTGTCAGATGTTAATAGATAATCAATTTATTTATTGAGCATATGATAACAGCACATTAAAACTCAACACCAACAGAGACCTGACAAATTGGATACTCCTTGTAAATATGTATCATGGTTTGTTGTCTTCCACACTTACAATTTGGAAAGTTTATAAATCCATACTTGTGCAACATATAACCACATCTACCCTGGCCTAATCTGATTCTGTTAATCTTCGATCAGAGTTTTTCTGGAAGAAACTGGGTGCTAAGAGAATAGGATCAATTATTAGGGTGTGATTATTTACATTGGAGTTATTCCAGATACAGATTTACTTGCTTTTGATATTTTCTGCTGAGAAATACCAATAAGCCAGAAAGGTTGCCTTGATATTAGCTTGAGGTTTGGGAGACTGATTAGAATGAGAATGTTTGGGTGATTTTGTTGATTAACAAGTTTGTTGAATTCATTGATAGTTGCCAATCTGCATCTAAGGTTAGCAGAAAGAATATTTGAGAATACAGGTAGCCATTATATGGGTGTTGATTTAAGAGTGCTACAAAAAATATACAAAGTTTTATTGATCTGAGTATTCACAAGATTAATATGTGTAATACTGATTGATGTACACTGGAGAGTAATACTCAGATATAGAGTAAACAAATACTAAAACAGAAGTTCTAAGAATGTCAGCATTAGAACTTCATGTAGTGCCTGAAAGCTTGGAAATAATACTATTTTTGGTAGCAAGTTTTTTCTTTATATCTGCAAAATGTGTTTTAAAGGAAAGAGATTGATCCAATTTAATTTTAAAATATTTTGAAAGTGATTTACAGTTTACTACATTCACTGATTACTGTCTATTAACATCTAATGGTGATTTTCTAATATAAAAAATATAACATATATTTCCACATATTTATATATATACACAGACACACAAAATGTATTTATGAAATCAGAATAAGATATTTTAAGAGTTCATAAAATAACATATCTCAATTAATATTATATCACTAAAAATGAATTATGATAGTTTTCAGCAAATAATTAATTATTGATTCAAATAAAGCTACATAACAATAGTAAAAGCTTTTTCTTAGTATTTATTCCATTTAGCTTCCTATATGATTTATACAATATAAAATGATTTCACATGTTAGGATTTTCCTCATCAATTTATATATATAAATCCTATGTACTGGTCAAAACATGTTTACAATCCATCTAACATGAGCTGGAACTCACAAAATGTACTTCAAACCCAGTCAAGCCCAAGATTTAGATCAGGGACCAGCCTGAATTCGAACCCACTCTCTAAGCCCCAGATCAAACACCTAATGAATAACATAATAGTGATGACACCTGAGAATTAATTTTAATCTGACCAACTAGCAAAGCTGAGCAAACAATGAGACATCTATTAACTATGACTAACCTAAAATTTATATAAGCAGGCTTTACTTTTGGAAGTGGAGAAAAGAAGGAATTCGAACTACTCAAATAAGTTAGACAACAAAATATATTTTAATATACTGACAAATTATTATACATTTATAAATTAAGTACATTAGTATGTATGTGAATGAGCAAGCAGTAGATAATTACATAGTGTCATTCATGCTATTATTTCTCATATGCTCTTTATTAGCTAAATAATATATTACAAATAAACACATATCTTTGGTGGGTCCAATATTAAGATGCCAATCGAATATTAGAAAGAATTACATAAAATTGCTATTAACGCTTTGATTTACAGTTCTGAAACATGGTGACTAACATATACATTTCTAGGAGCATTCTGAAATTCATTATATATATGATATAAATCATTTTCATGCCATTGAGGTCATAAAAATAAACAAAAGACAGTTGAAAGATTATATTTGAAACTATGACAAAATATTTAATGAAAAATTATTTTAACAATAGTAAGACGAACACTTTATTTTCCCCAAGGCATATACTCTTAAATATAGATATATAAATGACAATGGTGGGATTGTATAATAAGATTGAAATAACATTAGAAATTAACCTGGCTATTAATATTTGGCATTGATATATATTTTGAGCAGAGTGCATTTTAATATTAGAGCATTAAAACTGGGTCATAAAGCAATATATATATATATATATGAAGTTTGCGGTGCTGACATTATAACCAAGAAATAACAAGAAAGGTTGTGCTTCTGGATGAAAGATGAAGTGGATGGGCATAGCATGTGCCAGACTTAGGGATTACCACCAGAGGCCTTTTTATACGAAGAAATGGATGGGCATAGCATGTGCCAGACTTAGGGATCACCGCCAGTGGCCTTTTTGTACGAAGAAAGAATATGCATAGCGTGTGCCAGACTTAGGGATCACTGCCAGAGGCATTTTTATACGAAGACTTGAGAAGAAATCTATGGGTTCAAACTTGCCGTAACCCCCAGATTAAGAAGCACATATATATAATCATGAAGATCAGCTAAATGTCAGTAACGCAGTACAAATGAATGTCTCTAACAACATTGAATAAATTTTACTGTTTTAAAATAAATGACTCTTGTTTGAATACTATAATTTAGACAAACAATACACTATGCAGTTATAATATATGGAGAGAGGTTTTCATTTACTTAAAATATACTTGAAGATTTTATTTAGCAAAAGTAACATTAAGATTTAGATTTCAAATTAATAAAACATATGTTAAGATTTGATTAAGTAAAAGAGACATTAAGATTCACCCCCTTCCCTTTTCTACTATTTAAAATAATTCAATCCCACCTTCGTTGATTTTACAATAACTGAAATATTTAAATGAAAAGATTTGAAATTTTAAGAGTATGGAAAATATAAAAAGACTGGCAGTTATAGTAAATAATTAATGGGTCACTCTTTCAGAATTGAATAAAAACTAAACATTTTAAAAGATTTCAAAGTGTCAATTAGCTTAAGTTCTGGATTTAACCCGGGTAGAAATTCCAGAGTTAAACAAATATATATATATTTAACGGTTTATAAACAATTACAAACAATCTTAAAATCTGCAGAAGTACTTTCAGTTACTTTCTAACCTGCCTCAACTGCCATTAAATTCAAAAACCAAAAGTGGAAGCAAACGTCATCAATTCAAATTCCACGAATCTCGTATTTTAATGTTAGAAGCTTGTCGATTTATTAAATGCATTTTATTCCTGTTTATAAAAATTGCCTCTTTAATTTTTCTTTTACTATGGTTTCTCTCTTCATGAAGAATTTTCACATTTTCAAAATTAAATTTAAATTTATATTTACATGTTTTTTCGTGATCAAAGAAAACTGAAGAAGATATTAAATCACCATTATTTTTATTTTTTACATGCTTATATAATAATTCATGTTCCTTCAATCTTTTCTCAATACTACACCTAGATTCACCTATATATGATAGCATACAATCACAAAAAATTTGATATATGTCATTACTTTTTTGCTTGACAGGTATGACATCCTTAGAATTATTGACTAATTTATTAATATTGTTTGGAATGTAGAATGAAACATTAAACACATTCTTATATAAATCCTTAAAAAATTTTACTTGTGGATTTGAAATAAATGGAATAGATATCCATTTTTTATTATTAATCTTTATGTCAATTTAAAAAAAATTATGATAATTTATACTTTTTATACTTTTTCTTTATCAGTTATTTTTGAAGATGTAACAGTAAGATAACATCCAAAAATAAATTCAAATCTATTTCCAGATTAGAAATAGATTTGACAACATGTTTATACAAAAGAAAATCTTTAATCTACTTAATCCCATTTATTTTAAGTAAAACTTTAATTAAAAAATACCTCCCTTTAATTATTTTTGGACAATTAACAACAGTCACATCTTCCATATTGGATTTTATAATAGTTTAATAAAAAACAAGCAATTTAAAAGAAAAAGTTAAAAAATGATGTATAATAAAATATTTTTAAAAAAATCAATATTTTGTTAGTAAGTTTTGCTCCTATATATATATTTTGAGTGGCACCTATGTATCTTAATAAAAAGAATTAATAATTGATAAAAAAGAATTAATAATTTTAAAACATGTTATTGAAACATTAAATTTTATAATTTAGGCACACATCTCATATATATTGTAACGGGCACATACGTACGTTACATTGTTTTTTATTAGTAAACATGAAAAGAATAAAAGTTCACAAATAAAACTTCCTTTTTAAGAATTAAAAATTGAAAATTAAAATTCTATACTAAACTCATATATATAAAATCGCACAGATGAAAAAAAATTATTAAAATAAAACTTTATTAAAAATAGAAAAACTAAATCTTTCAACAAAAAGATTTAGAGATAAAAATATATCTTTAAGTTTGGAAAACACATTAATTAATCAAAAATGGAAATGATTAATTTAATTAGTCAAATGTAAACTAGCCTTGGGCATTTAAATGTATAAGCATCGGTCAGAAAGGAAAACAATAGAAACTAATAGCCAATAAATGAAAAACAATGGAATCGGACCTCAGCGAAAGGACCATCACATCGTCGTGATGTAATGTCCACTGGATCTGGAAGGCTACTATAAAAAGGGAGTGAATAAGAGTTATTACAAGAGGACAGATATGTTTTAGTGTGGAGTGAAGGAGAAGGGATTGAAAAGACACACTCTTCAATCCTTTCAATCTTGTTAAAAAAATGAAAGAGAAATGACATCGTTTTCCTAGATTGAGAACCATAGGACATTGAGGGAATTAACGCTGGCTCCAAATGGCAAGCAACTGCAAGAAATTAGAAACTACGGACTTGTTAAAACCGTAAGAACTTTATAAAATCTAATGAACAATATTAATTTGAAAACACTAAGAACTTTAAAATGTAAACTTTCCCAGTATTTAATTTATAGAAATAGAATCATATCTGACCAACTTTATTTACTAATAAGTAATTTTAATTTGATGTATTTCTTTTGTAAAATCATTTCCATTTATTTTTTTTGTTCTTTTAAGTTTTATTATGACTATTTTGTTTTTTGTTAAATTAAATTTTATAAATGTTAAACTTAAGTCGGGCATGAATGGCTATATAGATTTGTAAAGTTATATTAGGGGAGGGTAATCTTAGGTTATTTGTTTCATAGTTAAATTGGGTCAATGGATTGGATATATTGGTGTAATTAGTAGATGTAGTACAAGATTCCTATGGGCAGAATCGCTTTATACGCCGCACACCTTTTTTTGGCCTATGGAATGTGATTCATAAGTTGGCAAAATGACTGCAGTCCTTTCCTATGAAGTTCTTTTTTATTGCGTTTCTTGTCAGATAGATGTAGTATTCCTATCTGATGAGAGGCAATTTCTTCTCTTAACTTTTTGTGCTGCCATATTTCGTATTACATTGAAGGCATCAATATATCAGATGAATTGACATTAGTTTGACTGTGAACTTTTGGCCTAAGGTTAAATAAGGATAGAATATTTTCTTTCAAATGCAAATCAATGTTGTCTATTCGTACTCGACACTCTAAATAAAAATGCATTAAATTTAAGTTGGGTATGGACATTGCATGGATTCGTTATCGGTTAATTATGTTTTTTGTTTTCGTATTTGATCAAAATATATAGACATTTGGTAAATAATGATACCTAACGGTGAGTATCTAAAATATATTTATTCGGATGTCTTTTAAGTTATTGGTGTCTCTGCGGTATCTTATGATGAATACCATTGGGTTTCTTGTATTCCCTATGCAATTGACGGTATCAATGACTTTGTATTATGATCGTTTATGTTTATTTTGAAATGTTTTTTTAATCGTGTAATCTA
The DNA here is from genome assembly GCA_028023455.1 of Epiperipatus broadwayi. Classification (NCBI taxonomy): domain Eukaryota; kingdom Metazoa; phylum Onychophora; class Udeonychophora; order Euonychophora; family Peripatidae; genus Epiperipatus; species Epiperipatus broadwayi. The sequence goes on along the minus strand of JAQFVV010006257.1, from coordinate 2,638,472 downwards.
TGTAACCAATCTATACTCAACATTTTAAAACAAACTTTTATAAACCCATCTGTGTGAACTTATAATAGTATAAAAATTAAAATGTAAATTAAAATCTAAAATAAAAGTAGAAAAAATAATATTAAATGTTAAAGTAAACATGCTAAAATAATAATGTTAAATTTTATATATATGTGCGTAAATAAATGTTTGTATGTTAATTACTGGCAGTGGCTTATTTTATTCTTTTTTATATATTCTTAGATAAGAATTTTTTATAAAATATAAATCTCTGCTATTCCACTGAGCTAGTGACAATGGGCTAACGACCGGAATCAAAATATATAAATTAAAAAGAAAATTTTTTTTTGACTTACGTATCTGCCTACTTTATAAATTTTCTAGGTTCAAATGCCTAGTGGCGCCCTGTAGTGCAGATTACATTAAGCTCACTTTCTCCGGATCATTATAATATATATATATATATTGCTAATTAAATGTTGTTTTTAAAGGGATTACAGAGATAGGATTGGTATATGAAATTGCATTCTGGGTGATATTAAAATGTTATAAAAGGAGCCACAGAACAAAGAAAGGGAGTTTTTAGTTACTTTCAGTTTTTAGTTGAGTTCAGAGGAGTTTTTAGTGAGTTGAGTTTAATTACTTTTAAGAAGCCAACACAAGTTCTGCGTGATGAAGCGTGAGTAGAGGAATCTTTTCACCGTTTTCTTTTTCCTCTTGGAGGACTGTCTACCAGCCATCAAATAAACCAATTGATGTCTAATCATCACTGATGCTTCATGTGTCACCATCTATACTAACCTCCTAGGGGTCCACAATTCAGACCTTGCTATAAATATATGCTATTCACGCACAGTATGCCGAATCATTAGAAAGATTAGTAGAATTAATTTTTATTTAGTAAAATAAAACAGTAGTTTGAGTGATGCGTATATATTATTATTACAAAAGCAATAATTTTATTGCTATGTTTATTGCTGGAAAATACATTTGCTTATATATTTGTGATTATTTTTATATATGTGTGTATTTAATGTGACAACAAAGAAGAATGGGGGAGGCTCGAAATGCTAAAATAATCTTTGTTTAAATTCAGCTTGTGCCTTTAATTAAAATTGTCAATCGCAATTAAGATCGAAAACAAATCATTTATCAGTTGTTGTCGAATGATTTAAAATATCTAAAGATGCTATTTTGAGCCTTATCTGTATAAAAACATGTTGTTAATTAAATGTCCTTTGTAAGGGAATTATAGAGATAGTGTATAAAAAGAGACCATAAGACCTTTTAAGTGAGTCGGTGATTTTCACTTGATAAGTTAGTTACTTGATAAATCAGTTAGTTACTTTCACTTGATCAGTTGGTTACTTTTACTTTGCTGATTGCCAGACCATCATTTAAGAAGTCAAGAGAAGTTTAGTGCAATGGAGTGTGAGTAGTGGAGACGTCCGCCTTTCTTTTTCCTCTCGGACGACTGTCTACCAGCCATCAAAATTCCATCTGACCGGCCATATGAGATGACGTAGAATTGCCAACCTGCCTGCCCACTGCTATGCTGATATTTTAGGTAAACTCATGTAATTTAGAGCTGCCTTAATATGAACATTCATGGGTGATTTATAATTTGTAGCTAAATTAATTCATAGATCCATTTATGATGTTTTGCTAGTTTTGCTCGTAAACTCTCTCTCTCTCTCTATAATCCTTTATTAATAATTATGTAATTCTAAATATACATTTGCTTTCATGCTTAATTTATGTTTATATAACTTTATGCGGCTCAATTAAATGTATACAACTTATTTTGTTTAATATATATATTATTTTCTCTAATATGTCGGTATCAATCAATCTCGCGACTTTAATTAAATTCATTAGTAAAATTATATTCATTTGTTTATTTAAAATAGAAATTGTTTGCTAGGTTGGTTGTATATCTAAAAGTATTTTATTGTGGATGCTTATTTTATTTTGTTGTTTAATTGCCTTTATAAAAGATTGCAACACCAAATATAAAATTCTACCTTTTCTTACCATTGCATGGAGGGCTAATTCTTTAATTAATATGTATATGGGAATTGAATTTAAATATAAATTTTATTAGCTTAATAATATAAATAAAAGTTATTATTCATATGATCTGTTAAATGACTCAGAATTGAAAACAGATTATTGCGCAAGAGGTTAGACCCTTTCCAAACTTTAAGTAATAATATAAAATTATATAAACATTGCTGGCATACCTTTTCTTTATTCTGATATTTTATCTTTTCCATTTCTCAATTGTTTTGTCATTAGGAACGAGCCTGAAGCTCCCATTCTACTTTTCAAAATCGTTCGTAATCAGGGACAATACTTCCTGTGGAACGTAAAGTTTATGAGGTTTATGTGCTATGAATGGCAGCATATCTATATCTGGGCTCTCAAACCCAGCCTCTCCTTTGATATCGCTCTGCCAGAATGCGCGGACGTATCTAATCTCAGTTCATTTCAAAGTATTCTTTTAAAATGATAAAATATCCACAACCGCCATGAGGCCTTATTTCTTTATTGTATGCTAGTACCATTGCTTTTGTCTTTAATTTGATCACCGTCTGCCTAATCTTAATAAGTTGCAATGATGTGTTAAAGATAATGATTCATTTCATAAAAATACATTTAGTTCATTGATTTAAGCGGCTTTCTTTTAAAAACCGTTATCGATTCCCATAGACGTAAATCTAATTTATATTAATGATTGCATAACTTACCCTCGTAAATGAAGCGCATTGTTTGTTTTTATTTCTAAAAGATGTCTTTGCCAAACAATGCGAATAAAAGTATAAATAATGGGTCTCCTAAGAAATACATGATTGAAATCATATATTTTGCCCGTTATCAAATAAATCATTTACTGTTAAAACTGTCACGATCTTTTATATTTAATTTCGGCATCCACAATGCTCTGTAGCAAAAGTTTTTTTGAATTAGCTTATCAACTCCGCACAAGTTATAAAACACTATAAAATTATATCTGTAAAATTATATTTATTAAATGAGTGATAGAAGGGATTTTATACAACAAATTCCCAAGTCTTGTAATTAAACAATATTGTCCCAAGCGTGAAACTAGTTGGTAAAATATACATGCGTTTTTTTAATCTTTTGTAATATATACATGTGTTTGTTTAATATTTATTAAAAATATCTATTTGATGTAAATCCTGGTTTGTCGTTGAATTATTATTTTCAAGTTAATATTTAGAACTACTTTCTTTAGCTGATAGCTTAGCATGAATAAGTAACTATAATAAATGTAATTCCTGGGCTACTCCGACCTCGATCATCATCATCAGTCTGATCTTATGGTCAACTGCTCTGCTTCTGGGCATGGAATAAAATCATTTTACTGGATCATCAGGATTGTCATTCATTGGGTCAGAGATTCGAAGAATAGGCAAATAGGTTAGAATTCAGGATTGCTCCAGACCTGTGTATCTCGAGCATGATCAGATTTGAGGTACTTTTGCTTAGGATTTGAATCTTGTTAAGTGAGCATACTATTTTGACTGGTACAATATTACTACTATAAAGCTAAAATGATCAATTACTCATAAAAAATAAAAAAAGGTTTGTTGGGTTTAATTATATAACATTGTTTGATTCTGATAGATTTTGTTGGTTAAATATTTATCAATTTACTTTACCTAAATTTTTTATTGCACTAGAAATTAAAACTTCTTTTAGAATGACATATTCAAGTTGCAAAAAATTGATTCAAAAGTCGATTTCAGATAGTTGATGGTATTCTGAGATTTTAACTGGTGAAATTAATATTAATACTTTTGTAATATCCAGTTCAAATTCTCCAAGTAAAGACCCATAATGTCTCATATATATATATGTTTGCTTTGTGATTCATATTTTTTCATTGAACCTTAGACTTATTCATAATTACACTTTATTCAAAATTTTTTCTTATAAGTCTTAACTAAATTCTTTTTTGTGGGTAAAAATGAGAGATTATTAAAGATTATTATTGTCATATCACAATAACAAGAAAAAGATAATTGCATAATAAAAACATTAAAATAAATATTAATCACTTTTAATTTCTTTTAATATTTTTATTTCTTTTTTATCTTTTAATTTATTTTTAAAAATATATTTATTTTAGAAAGATTCATAAAACTTTTTATTGTTTTTATGTTCTATTCAGACTAAAATATATACTTTAATTATAAACATTTTAATGATTAAACCTATTTTCAAATTCTTCTGCACAATCTAATTATTTAAATTAATTAAACTGATTAATCTAGTTATGTCTTTGAAAGTGATGTGACCTCTAATCATTAATTCAAAGCTACAATTATCTACTTAGGTAATTCTTTTTCTTTTACAGTATTTTAAAACTTTTTTTTCTTTTCATAGTGTCTTTTTATCCTATGAAACTACTCTCTCTTCAATGTCTGAAATCACACGAGTAACAATGAATTAGATATAAAATACTTATTTTAATATATATGAATGATTGAGCAATAAAAACAATAGCTATAATAATGAAATTATCAAAAATAAATATAACAGATGTTTTAATATAAATAAGATTTTTTTTTAAAAAAAAAATATCCTAATTAAATTCAATCTTTTATTTTCAGTAAGAACTTACCATAATTAGTACTAAGATTAGTATTTGCTTGACTATTAATGCTATCTTCTTACTTCTTTTTATAAAACTGAAATACAAATTGTAAATTTTATTTAATATTTGTTAGTAAATATGCTTATGTATAACATATATGTATTTGTAGAATAAATTATATATTTTGTAAGTATATTTTATACTGAAGATGCATTTTAGATTTATCTAGATATTAAGGTACTTCATCAAAATGATCAAAACAGGCAAAACTCTCTCTCTCTCTCTCTCTCTCTCTATATATATATATATATATATATATATAGAGAGAGAGAGAGAGAGAGAGATGTACTGAGTGGCAATATATATATATATATATATATATATATATTGCCACTCAGTACAGGCCAGAGTAATCAATAGATGCCAGAAGGATTGTGCATAAAATCCCCATCTAGTGCCTATTCATTCAATATTCCCAGACTAATTTCTAGCTTATGGCTTTCATTAGTGAGGAGTCTTGGATCTGCAAGCACTGCACCTAGGTCTTTGGATCTAATGCAACCCTTCAGCAGATATCTTTTATTTCTACTTAACTACAAAACTACGTCTTAAATTGAAAACAATATAATATTTTTAATTTAAGCTCATTAGCTTATATAGTCATATAAGTCTGAACTAAGTTCAGTATCTATACATTTTGGCAACTTTGGTTCTTTAATAACCATAGCCACCACTATTCTATATGTATAGCACTGAGTAGCAATACATATAGAGAGTTTTGCCTGTTTTGATAACTGTTATGAGCAAGCATAGAAAATGGTGATCATATGATGTTTATTGGGTCATCTAAGTGACAATTTTTAATGATCATTTTGTTAATCATTATGATTATGATGGTCTTAATCTCTTCCAAAAATATTATTTCTGGAAATAATGTTTTGTGATTTTAAAAAAGAATATTATAATCAGAAAAATAAGACTGCTTCTCATTCCTATTTTTTTTATAATAGCAATACTTTACAATTGTGAGGAAAGCCAAAAAAGTTTGTAAATAAAATTATACTCAAAATGATTGTTTTGTTCATATATATTATAATTTGTATCTGCTATTTTTAAAAAATTAATACTATTTTATAACTTATGAAATGTAGGAAATCTGCAACTTCTACTAAAATATCTCATGATCATCTTTTTCTTTTGCATAAACTGTTAAAACAGTAGCAAAAAAATCCCCTACACAATAATGCCATCTAAAATTGGGCATCATAATTTCTATTCAGTGATAAGAACCATAAGCTAAAGCATAGTTTAAGAATATTGGATAGGAATTATGATGCAAAAACTTTTAGTATCTGTTGATTACTAGAGCTTGCACTGAGTCCACCGTCACAATTACACTTAATTCATTTACTATTTAAAAATATGAGACAAATACCCTTTCTACACACTAAATTATTTGATCAGACAACCAAAAATATATATGATTAATAATATTCATAGAATTAATGACTGTTTGAACTAACAATATGGTCAAAAACTGGACATTGAAAATTATCTGACATAAGAAATGCTACTTATTTTAGTTAAAATTAGTTATTTGAGGATAATTGTCTTTTATATAATTGTAAAAAAAGGCTTGGTGCTAGTCATTTATAAGTAATTATTTTAAACTTTTAAATATAAATCATCTGAAATAATAAACTAATTTAAATACTCTCTCACCTATATTTTTTAAAAATATAATAACTAAAATAACGGTATAATTAATTGCAAGCAGTAGGTTGAGCAGAAACAACTGTTCCATTCAATTAATCAAACTGAGATTTGTTTTTTGTTACTTAACTAAAAAATGGTCAAAAAAAAATCTTTAAGTCTCTTGGGTTAAGTCAATTATCCTAATCACTAAACAAACTAAAATTGCAATTTAAATTAATCTTATCATTATTTGTTCACAAATACGTGATATTTGGGCATCCAAGTGGTAGATTTCATACAACAATTCTATTCATTTGATCACATTTTTTTCTTTGTTCATCTAATAATCAATTCAACAATAAACGTAAAAGCTAAAAAAAAAAGCTCCAAAATTATATAGATTATATTCTATGATTTATAATATGCTAAATAAAAGTAATCAAACTTTCAAAACAATGAAAATAATTTTCAAAAATGAAAAATTAAACACCTTTGCATTCTCTAACAAAGGAGCTCACAAATATTAAACCTAACGTCAAGCATTGTTAGCCAAGAAGTCATCATAGCTGCCTTGCAAGCAAGTAGTTGGTTGCAGACGGTTGTGGGTTCGCATCCCGGCCGGTGCTATGACACATGAAAAAAATATATACACCTTTACCCCACTTAGTGATTGACTATTTAGCGATATTTCACAATAGTGATCATCATCAGTTTGTACCCACTACTTCGATTTACAATCGATTTTTCACTTAAATGATTGGGAAAAAATTTTTTAACAAAAAATTTTTGGCAGCCATCTTGAATTTTGCATCACTGATGACATCAGAGATAGGTATATTAAATTCATTTTACCCAAAAGCAAAAGTATATTATTGTAATATGTATACAGGTAATGACTTTGCTGTAATTGTATACACATACAATATTTTATTCATAAAACACTTAAAATATCTATAATTACTGAATCTATAATACTGTATATATCACACATCATATATAATAACACAGCAAATGTTCATCCACTTTTTCTTTTAAAATATGTATATATGTTCTACAATAATATCAATAAATTAAAAATCCTCCTTTTTTTCAAAAACTTTATTTTCTTATCTCAATACTGAACATATACAGTATATATATTTATATAATACAAAACTCCAACATTTCAATGTTGATTTATAATTAAATAATGTAAAAGAAAGAGTAATAAAATATAGCAGTGGGAGAGAGATATTCTTGAAAATGACTGTATGAAGATAAACATTTGAAACATTGGAGTTTTGTATTATATAAATACTGTATATACAGTATATATATATATATATGTTCAGTATTGAGATAAGAAAATAAAAGTTTTTGAAAAAAAAAAGGAGAAGGATTTTTAATTTGTTGATAATACTGTATACATATAAGTGTTGAATGTCTTTAGAAAAAATTAACTTTATTTAAATATACTGTAATGTACAGTACTTGGATTATTTAAATAAAGTTTAATTTTTTTAAAGACATTGAACACTTATATTAGATGATGAAATACTCCAATATATAAATACAGTACAGGACAACTAAAATACCATCATCACAAACTTTCAGGAAAACACTAAATATGAATATTAAACTGCGTGGATGTGTTTCTTAATTATGATATATTATTTTTAGAACACCTGGATAATTACGTAAAAATAGTTATTGATTTTGTAACTTCTTTTATAAACATGTTGTTTACACTCAAGTTGTTTCAAATCAAAAGAAAAACAACATTTTAAAACGCAAATGTTGAATTAGAAAAGTTTAAAAAGAAAAACAGATTGCATGTAATTAATAATCTTTCTACTCGAATGGGGGGGGGGGCACTATTACATTACTAAAAATATACAGTAAGAAAAATAAACCTAGTTATGTTTTAGAAAATTAGAAGTTAGATTTTTTACTTTTAAAATAAGTTGATTTTTTTTCTAAAGTTGACTGCTTTACGATAAGCATTAAGCATTTTGTTACTGTGGAGTACAGTAATAAGTCTTTATGTTCAATTAAATAATTAATAATTAAACATTGTTTTTAATTTGAATAATTTCACATAAGTAATAAATATAAATGTACAGTAATATATACTGTAATACAAATTTTAAAAAAAAGCACTTCAGTATAGATTTTTTTTCCATTATGATGAAAAACTTCTGCGGTAGAATATAAAAACTTTTAAATTCAAATTTAGTTTCACTTTCTCTTTCTTTTTGCTGTTCTGTACTTTTTAAAGTGAAAATATACATTTTTTCCCTAGTGATATAAAACTTTTTTTTTTTAGATACCATATTTAGTCATCATTGTCATGAAAAAATCAAGAAAATCTTTGAGCTTGGAAACCAATGTGGATATTTTATGTCGACTGGAACTGACCATTTTTTCCCATAGACCCCCATTATAATTACATATTCTGTATATGATATTTTTGCTTAATGATGAGTTTTGGAGAACCAATTGCCATCGCTAAGCGAGGTAAAGGTGTATATCAAACCTAACATTGTAATATATATATATCAAAAGATTCACTTATAATTATAGCTTCTAGATTTTAAAGTCATTTCACTGTGAGCATGTCTTAATTTATATTATGTATTAGCTAAAGGGAAGGAGTAGATAAGCGGATAGAATATTCTATTAAAATTAGATTTAATTGCATATAACACAAAGCTAGACTGTCTGCTTTTCCCCTCTTTTCTTTACCATCTTATTCTAGGTCTGATTTTTTATTTTCATTGATTATTTCTGAGAAGCTAGAAAAATGGCAGAAAACTAGAAAATAAATCCAAGTGATGGGATGGTCTATTACTATGTTTTAAAGAAATCAATCTACTAATTCTTTTTTGAACTATTACTTTTTTTGACATTTATTTTCAAAAGAAAATTACAGACGTTGCAAAAATTATAGAAATATAAAGAAAATTTCCATCTTACATCCTATTTCTATCAACTATGAAAAAATTTAATTTCACAAGATATTTCTTTGGCATTAGCAATATCTCATTCAATTATATTGAATTAATTGCTCGTTATCTTAAAATTGATATAACAACAGAATATGACATATTGTCATTAACTATACTACCAAAATATGCCATATGCCTTAGATTTAATAAATTCAATCATTACTTTCTATTACTGTAATCAGATTAATTAGATCTAAATTGTAGTCATTATGTTTTTAATCCTTACCTTATAAGTTAAAGTAACCAGATGTTTTTGATAATAACTTAATTAAAACTGATATTCTCATAAAAGCAAAATTAACTATAAAATAATAATAAGAAAACTATTCATTGGTCTAAAGAATAAACTTTTAGCCAAAACAACACTTCAGTAAAAAAATTTAATGTGTCCAGATTATTTAAAGAAGACCTACTGAATAAATATAAATATAAACACAAAGGCAATATTTTATATGAAATTGTACTATTAATTTAAAACTGAAAGCTGGGATGAAAAAATACCGAAATTAATTTTGTCTAGAATATAAAATACCCAGAAAGCATAGCTAAGAGCAACAAAAGCAAAATATTTCTAATTTTTTGCTAATAATTTAAGTAATAATTAAAACCTATATGTAAAGATAAACTATGGGCTCAGCACTCAAAAGAAGCATGACCCTTCCTTTACCAATTATGATTACTGCTTCATATTACAAAGGTATTTTTTTAATTTATAGTTAAAGCATCGACACTTTTCTTTAGCTAATAATAGCTAGATAGCATTCTTCTTTAATCTAAAATTATATTAAACCTAAGCTAGCATGATCTAGTTATTAACAAAAAAATTCCAAACTAATTGAAACCAGAAAAAAAAAAGTTTCCCTGAAATTTGAAGTACAAGTCAGGACATGATATCGTAAGGACATAGTAAGCTGGCAAAATATTTTCAAGAGATTGTAAATTTAATGCTATAAATTATATATATATATAGAACTATTAGGTTCACATAAAATATTACAAATTATCAAGTGATGTGTTATCATTGTGAGTAGCTTATCTAATCATCACAAAATTCACCTAACTTTTTTTTTTCAGAATAAATTCATCTAAGTTTTTATATCTTTTAAAGCAAAAAAAATCCAAACTTGTTTAAAAGAAACCGCTAATAAACTAAAATAATGAACTTCATTTAATATTCGCGCTATTATAGTAATTAAATGGTCGTTATCTTTTTTTAAAAAAAAATTATATGCTGAAGATGATCCTGCTTGATGTACTTGTTTGGAATAACTATTATGATAGACATCCATGGTTATTTTACATTTTAATGAAAAGTAACAAAAATTATTGATCTAATATTTAATTAATTTATCTACAATATCCACATATTTTGGTTTAAGTTTTGACAACAGTGTTCTTTTTTCTCCCCATCTTTTTAATTACATCTTCTGATCTTATCGTATTCTTGTCTTAAAATCAATATTTGTTTAATAACTATGTTATTTATTTAAACTAAAGTTCATACTTTGTTAATATCCCAATTTTTATATAATATTAAATTAATATAACACTATAATGTATATTTAATAGGAGCAATCTTCTAATATTGAAGTATAATATTTAAACAAAACATATGAAACCAATTACTTTTAAAAAATATGTATATTTAAAAATAAATTACCCGATTGCATTTTAATATGAAGAGATTTGTGCCACAGAAATTAAGTAAATTATAATAAAGCTAAGTTTAATATATTTGAATTCAATAAAATTTGTTGAAATTGGGTATATTTTTCCTGAATCACTACCAAAGTAATAGAGCAGTATAATATCTTAGATAGATAACTTAGTTTCATTGTTCTGGGCTACTGAGTGCAGGAAATTTTAAACATTTTGATATCAAATTTAAAAATCATTCTTAGAACTTCGATATGTTTTAAGTAATGGATATATTTTTTTTGCTTTCAATTGAAAGCTTGATTTAAGTTTGAATAAAATAAAATTAGTTTACAATATAGTTCATTTAAGTTTTTTTTTAAAAAAAATTAAAGAAAAAATGTCAAACACTTTTCAACAGAAAAGTTGTATTCATATTTTAAGGTACATAATGCCTTATTATACACACATAGTTATATTTTTATATTGGATTATAAATATAACTAGAACACCATCATCACAAACCTTCAGGAAAACACATATATAGTTATGTATCACATATTAAATATGATCTATACATAAGAAATATTCATATTAATTTAGTATGGAAAATAACTATATGCAAAAATGTATATAGTTATTTTCTAGATTACATTTTCTTGAGATATTACATACCAAAATTTTCAACATTATATTAACTTATTATAGAAATATCTAGTGATATATATATATTGTACCGAGGTATCGAATATGTAGTATTATTTAAAAGTAATAATATTTCATAAATCTCGCCTTTTAAAAATAAAGTGGGAAAATAAAAGTTAGAAGTTGAAGGGAAAGAAAATTAAAAACAAAAGAGTAGGGTAGGGGGGTTTATTGTTAAAGAAAAAGAAATAAACGCTTTTAAAGAGGGTAAGATTTTTTTTTATTTTTGAAATAAAAAATGATTTAATATTATTTTTGATTAGTTTGTAATAAAAAGTAATAAAGAAAAATTTGCTTTGTTTTATAATAAAATAAAAAATGTGTGCATGTGTAAAAGTTTTGAACAAAAGAATAAAATAGAAGCCCGATCAGAGAGACGAAAAAGTACAGTAATTTCATGAGATAATAAATGCTGGACATAACAAAACTTTGTCATTGTTAAGACGGTTTAAAAATTTCAACATTCCATTATTATTTATGATATTTTTAAAAAAAATATTTCAAAATATTTCTTAAAATTACAGAATTGAAAATTATATAAATTGTTATATCTACCAAAACGATGCATTGTTAAATTTACTGTATTGTGCAGCCTTCACTGTGATAACATGAGCAGATAGTTTGGAGGGTAAACCATATTCAGAAAAATCCATGGAGGTTATATGATATCATGAATTCAAGGAAGATTTACCGGAGGTTAGCGCTAACCGATCATAGATAACATTGATTGAAATTACATTGTGCTGTATGTATGTCATTTCAGATTTTTCCAAATCCTAGATAACTTTTAATTTTAATATTCTCTAATTCTTGATTTTTTTTTTTTTAAAAAACTGTGATAAATAAATAAATAAAACTTTAAACTTTACCAAGTAGTATCTGGGAAATACAAATGATATCAGCTCTGTGTTTAACTTTATTCAAAGACATAGTGTGCATGTATGTGTGAATTTTAATTTAGTATGTCATGTATATTTTAGTTATTATAATGTATTAAAACATTTGTTTAAAATGAAAAGAGTGTGCATGTTTGAATTATAAAGCAAAACGTTTTTGTTTTGTTTTTTTTAATTTAAACTGTCGTTTAAATATTTATATTTGAATACACATATTTATGCTGAGATAATATTTCAATAAAGTGGGAATGGAAAGATTTAATTATTATTAAGAAATAGTTAAATTAAAACTAAAAGATTAGGAGCATTTTCTTTAAAAATAAGGATGTGTTATGTAAGGATGTCAAGGTTTTCTCAAATGGTGAAGTGTCATTATTATTAAAAGTAGAATTATTAGATAGGGCAGAGTTTTGTTTTCTTTTTTTTAAAGGCAGCTACAATTCGATGAGCTAGCTGGGAACTCAGGTACTAGATTCATTGCTGATCAGATAAACATGTTAATTACTATGTGATTAACTGGCATCTAAAGGGTTAATCTTAAAATAAATAAAGTGTTTATTTGGTCAGTATTTGTCTAGTAGCCGAGTGTTTATATTATTGGTAGCTTACTGCCAATGATATTTTGCACTCTACCTGAGAACCAAGCACCTTCAAAGATTGGATGGTTTAGTAGGGAAGGAAGAGTATTTTATATTTCAATTTGTCGTTATTAATTAAAATAAAGTGGGTGGTTCAATATATATATATAAACTATAAGTGTGAAATTGATTTAAAGTACAATATAATTTTATATATTTATTTATTGTATCAATACTAAAAAGTGAAAAATAAAAAGTGATATTTTTTTATGAAATGCTTTTACTTACTATGCACTACCCCCCCCCCAATCATTTTCTTCCACCACAATTGGGGTTTTTAGATTTAAATTGAAATAAAATTATAAATGGGGGGGGGTCCAGAAAGTAATTAAGCCTTATTTTCATAACAATGATTAACTTAATTAATTTCTGGACTTCTCATGCTTTTATTTTAAGTCAAATCTAAAACCCCAATTGTGGTTGAAAAAAAAAACAATTTTTTTTTTTATTCTTTAGTGCATAATAAATAAATGCACTTAAAATAATAAAAAATTATTACTATTTATTATATAATCAAATTGCAGCATCATGCCTCTTACATTTTGGCATTTCTGATGTTTTTCTTTGTCTCACACATCAACATATTTTATCATATTTTGATTCTTTCTTTTTAGAAAATAATAAATTTGACTTCATTTGATAGATATTTTTGTCTACTACTGAAATAAATTTTAAATGTTCACATTTTATTTCTGTAAATATTAAAAAAATGATGTAATCAAAACAAAGACTTTACACATCATCATTTCTAAAAAGATTATTTTCAATTTTATAAATATATGATAAAATGATTATTACATACCAGAAAATAACAAATTTGACTTCCTCTGATAGATAGTTTTGTTTACTATTGAAATAAATTCTAAATGTTCACATTTTGTTTCTGTAAATATTAAAAAAATGAGATCACAATCAAAACAAAGACATTACACATCATCGTTTCTAGAAAGATTATTTTCAGTTTATAAAATCAACAGAATATTTGTTTCTGATTATTTTTTAAAATGTGAATGAATATTTATTTCTTTTATATCTAATGAATTATGCTTTAAAAGTTTAAATTTTTTGAATATTTATTGCTAAGTTACAATATTTTCTTAATGTAAATATAACGTAGATTGTTTACTGTCAAAGCTAGAATTTTTTAATTTGCTTCAGGCCATATTTACATTAGCTTCTAATATAACATTATATTTTTAAAAATAAAGTATTTAAAGTCAAAATAACTTATTAATAACTTATATTTCTCACTATCTAATAAATGTAGTGCAAAGTATTTTTAAAAAATATTTAAAACTGTAATAAATTTGCAAATAAACATGTTTTTGTATCATTGGAAACTACAATGTCATAAAATTCTGAACATTTTACAGCCTTGTCAAGAGACAATAGCTGAACGTGTCTGGGTGAGGCTTATGTCTATTTTAAGAGTGGAAATTTTGAATTTCTTTCCTTTTAGTGCAGAATTTTTGAAAAAAAAAATTATACTAAAATATACCATTTTACGTGCATTTTAACTTAATAATACTTACAAAAAAATTCACTAGGGATGAATTGGCCAAAGGATGAAATAATTTGGTTCAACCAATCATAAAGTTAATCAAAATGTTGTAATGATTTAGATCCCCTAAAGGAATCAAGGTGGTTGCATCTAACTATAATCGGATTTAGGGTCTTCATATAGGATGTTATGAATGGTACAATTTAACTTTAATTCAAGATTGAATCCATTTCAAACAAGATAATTTAAAATTAAATATTCAATACAGATGCATTTTAGATTAATTCATTCAATCTTCACCTTTGTAAATGGTTCCATTATGCTCAGTTTTCAAACTTAGGGTAGTTTTTACATTTAACTCTCTTCAGGTATTTCCATCAATATCATACATTAGTAATAGTATTTAATATAATTTAATTGATTTTAAAATTAATTTCAACCAAATTATCAAGATATTAAATTAGTATGATATATGTATATGGGTATGTGTATTCATATCTTATTTATTTCAGAAAAGAAATAAATAATTAAAATAAATCAGAGACCTCCTTGAATTTAAAACAAACTTTAAAATATTTATTAACAGATAACAATTTAAATTTATTTCAAATAACAAATAAAAAATATTATAATAAGTACTTTACATACATTTCTACTATTTTGTAATATCAGATTAAAATAATACTTTCCCATAGTCCCATGGTAGATATGTATCATAACACAACCAAATTTTAATAAATTGTAAAACAAGAAACAAAATTTTATAACTTTAACAAAAGAAATTATAATAATACTAACTAGCTAAATTTAATATGACATTATATGTATAAATGAAGATTTTATATTATCCAATCATTGTATAAGAATTCCCATTTTATAAGAACTCCCTTCTATGTGTAATCATTATTATGAAATAAAAGATCATTCACTCATGGATGTTAATCATTTACGCAAAGAATAATAAACAAATATTACTATGTTACGTTAGTAATAAACAAAAAATTCTGTTTTGTCAAGAATGAAATCAATATGAAGAATAATAAAATCTTATCTCCATATTAAGTTATTTTTACCTCTGTCAAGTTGCTTTATAGGGAAGACCTAAATTTTATTTTAAAAAATATTTAAATCAATGATCTTTTCATTTCTCTTCATCTAATAACTTTCTTAAATGGACTATTTCAATGTAAACAGATTTTGGAAGCAAAGAAAATAACATTAGATGTCCAAAGCTGATGACAGACATAACGATAAGATGTATTAAAAGTTATGGTATTGTTTTATTCATTTCCATCATTTATTGAAGTAATGTTTATTAAGGGCAAAGTTCTTAATGTTCATTAAGGATAAAGTTCTTTATTCCCTGGTTATCAATCTTTGGTGAGTCAATTAATATACTCTGTTGTTTAGAATTTTTTCTCTTATATGATGGTGACATCTTCTACAAATTATTTTGATATAAATTGAAATTGCATTTTAATTATATAGATGAAAAAATATGCATATAGTTTAGGAATTTTAGTAGGAATAACAATTACATTATTTTCAGATCAAATAATAGCATTCGATCCTATGGCAAAATGGTCTTTATTCATTACACATTTTATATACTTATTATCTTTTTAATATAATTTAATTTACATATATAAATGTTTCTTTTTGACAAAATTTATCTTCTTTATGATTCCAATTTAGAATAGTTTTATTTAAAATTCCTCTAATTAATAAATAAAAATATATATAATTTCATTTTGAAATTATAATTGATAATACTAAACAGTAATTTATTTACTTTTTTTATTGAGTGAAATTAGAGTTTCTTTCTAATAAAAAATTTTATCAACAAGAAGATTTGTTCAAATTATTGATACATCTTTTAATACATTTAGAATTTGAACACAGCAAAATGATTATGTGTAGTGGCTAGTTCATTGGCAAAAGATAGGATTAATTTTGAAATTATTTGATCCAGATTTCTGGTAGCATGTTTTAAATATATTATTTGATTTCATGATTTCATATTCGACTATTGTTAATAATTGTATAATTGAATTCTAAATTTTATTTCCTTTGTGTTTAGTTGCTAAGATATGATTTGACCTAAGGTTATTCCCAAGTTTACATCTTGATTATTAAAGTTGGTCAACTTAAATAATTATTATATATATAAATGATTTAGAAATAATCATTTTATACATGTATATATGAATTATTTAAAATAATATTTTTAATATTTTAATTTTATTAAAACAACTATTTATTTGAATTGATTTTCATTATTAAGGTTTTATAGTTAACCTTTAAGTTATATATATATATGTATTTTAAGGGGGTGGTGTATTTAAGTTATATATATATATGTATTTTAAGGGGGTGGTGTATTTACTATTTGTTATATCTAACCCTGCCTTCAGAAGTGGACTATTCCAGATTCCTTGCCTGATTGGCTAGCACCCAGTTGCTATCCAAAGGGATTAAAACCTTTACTGGGGTTTGCACACCGAATCTGTGTGTTTCCAGTAAGGTAGGAGATCTGCCTTTAAATAGTCAGCCATTTGGAGGCAAGGCAGGGAGCAATTACTTCTGTCAAACTGAACGACAGAATGTGCTCTACATTAAACCTTCTGCCATCAGCAAAGGTATTTATCTAGTCATTATTCAGACATCCACTCAGTGAGGCAAGTCCAACTATGGACTGGAAACTGCTATGTCTGAACTAGAGCTGACTCGTGGCAAGCTAACTACATAGCTGGAAGAGTCTTCTTGCTGGAACTCATGACACAGGCTAATCATTAGCTGGAAGTGAGTTCCTTACTCTACACAACTCTCTCATCATTGAAGCATATCAACTATATTTGTTCATGTGTTAACTAAAGTGTGTATATATTTTGTACTAATAAATTATACATATTTATTGCTGAATAGTTTGTTCATTTTGTATGTGTTGGTTTGGAAACGAACCTGCAAGCCTAACCAAACATAATAGATTTGGCACAGTCAACACTCCTGTTATAACAGATTTGGTGCAGTCAACATGCACCAGTTATAACAGAGTTGGCACAGTCACAGAGAAATTTTTCCTTCATGGTTGGAAAAATTATAGAATAAACTGCACCAGTTATAACAGATTTGGCACAGTAAAACAGAAAAATTTTTCCCTCATGGCTGAAAGAATTAGAATAAACTATGCCAGTTTAAATTAATTGGTGCAGTAACTGAGACTTTTTTTTCACTGCTGAAAAATTATATTATAAAATACGTGAGTGTATTTGTTTATTATTTTTCATTTTGGAAAAATGTTTTACACTGCCGTAATTTCATTATGTGGTATTTTTCTTTTAGAAAAATAACAATGTAAAACTGTTGAATAAAATTGACCGCAGACATAAAGGCATGTCAATTAGAAGCTTCAACCAATCACAAGAGCTTTATTGACAAGACAGCATAAAAGCTTGCTCTATTGGTTAAAAAGCTTCATTGAGTTTGTTACAATAATGTAACTATAAAAACAAGTATGAGTGGGTACTCAGTATAAATAAAAAAAGATGGCTAAAGCAATCGGCTCTATGGAATCTTTTGATCTGCCTCAACCTGAGACCTGGCCAAATTATAAAAAGCATTTGATTTTTTATCTACAGGCTAACAATATAAAAAAGTCTGAGATAAAGTTAGCTACTCTAATGACCACATAGGTCCGCAAACATACGAAATATTCAAGTCTCAATCTATGGCTGTTATCCCAGCTGAGCTGGATTTTGGTAGAGTGTTGACAATTCTCACAGAATATTTTTCTTTTAAACCCTTGACCATAATGCATAGATACCATTTTAACCTCAGCATACAAGAACAGGGTGAAACAGCTCGACAATTTGCAACACGAATCTGTATATTAGCCTTGAAGTGTGATTTCAAAGACTTCATGAATGAAGCACTTCATGCTCATTTTATTTGTGGCATAAACAATCACAATTTGAGGCTGAAAATGTTAATGATTCCAGACCTAGATTTTGAGACAGTGGTAGCTCAAGCAAGACTAGCAGAAACAATAGCTAGTCAAGCTAACCCATTAAAAAGACTTATAAAGTATGAAGTGCAAAAAATTGAGCATAACACTGGGTCACGCAAGCACTCAGTTAGCTCAAATAATTCTGCATCAAATAGCCCATGGCTTTGCTATAGATGCAATGAGCACATGCATACCGCAAAGCAACATGCATGTTTTGCAAGCGTATCAGACATATAAAGGCAGCATGTCTGAAATTAAAAAAACAAACAGCCAAGTCTATTTCTAAAGACAGTAAAGGCACTTATAAGATACATAAGCAAGTTGCCTGTATAAACCATATCAGAGATGACAAGTCTGGGTTTATACACACTGTCATAATAAATGATACACCAGTTAATATGGAACTTGACACAGGGTCAGAAGTGTCAATAGTTTCAAGAAAGACTTGGACAATCATAAATAAAAAGAATAAATATAAACTGCACCCCTGCAATAGATCAATATCAGACTATCAAGGGAATAAAATTAAACTGTTGGGCCGAACAACAGGAAAAATTACTATGCCTAGCAAAACTATATACCTGCCACTGGTAGTGGCATTAGGTAACCATAATGATTTAATAGGCTGTGACTGGTTCAATCACTTAGGGTTCAAAGTGACCATAGGGAACCAGCTCACAACATATTCAAATCAAAAGTCTTTAACAAAAAGCTGAAACCTGATGCCAAACTTCAACTAGAAGATAAAAACAAAATAAAATTCCAAATAGGAACAAAAGTACTATGTCATATGTACTATGGGTCCACAAGATGAAAACCAGCAGGGTGACACAAATAAAGGGCTCTACACTGTTGTTGTGCAAACAGAAGATGGTCATCATTATCATCACCATCACAACCAGCTAAGACTCTGCCACACATCTGAAGATATCAAGACAGCAGCAGACAACCAGAAACAAGCTCATCAAGAGAAGATGAAGACAGGAACAGCAATCAACTGGAGAAACCTACCAAGTGGACAAAGCATCGTCCAGTGCATTTCAATGACTATATCCTCCAGGGCTAATTTCAGCCAGGGGGAGGGATGTCATATCTGACCCTGCCTTAAGAAGTGGACTATTCCAGATTTCTTGCCTGATTGGCTAGCACCTGGTTGCTATCCAAAGGGATTAAAACCTTCACTAGGGTTTGCGCACTGAATCTGCATGTTTTCAGTAAGGTAGGGGATCTGCCTTTAAATAGTCATCCTTATGGAGGCAAGGCAGAGAGCAATTACTTCTGTTAACCTGAATGACAGAACATGCTCTCCATTAAACCTTCTGCCATCAGCAAAGGTATTTATCTAGTCATTATTGAGACATCCACGCAGTGAGGTAAGTCCAACTATGGACTGGAAACTGCTACATCTGAACTAGAGCTGATTCAAGGCAAGCTAACTACATAGCTGGAAGAGTCTTCTTACTGGAACTCATGATGCAGGCTAATCATTATCTGGAAGCAAGTTCCTTACTCTGCACAACTATCTCAGCATTGAAGCATATCAACTACATTTGTTCATGTGTTAACTAATGTGTGTATATATTTTCTACTAATAAAGAATACATATTTATTGCTGAATAGTTGTTCATTTTGTATCTGTTGGTTTGGAAATGAACCTGCAAGCCTAACCAAACACAACACTATTTATAAACTTAACTTATATTTTTCAGTTTATGTTTTGATCTTTTACTTAAATAAGTGATGTTAATAAGATTGTAAGTAACCCTTACAATTTCTCTCCTATATAGGGTTTAAAATTTCTATTATGATATTTAATTATATAATTGTGTTGTAAAATTATATATATATATATTTATATATTTTATAACTAAAAATATATATTTAGTTGGTTACAAAAAATGATTTGGATTTGGTAGTGAGTGATAAGGTTTAAATTGTAAACATATCCCTATAATTCTCACACTCTTACGGAGTTAAAATTAGAATTGTTTAGATTTTAATGCTCATTTAGGATGCATGGTTTAAATTTAATGTTGGAGTGTGGGTATAAGAAATAGGGTTATAAAACTTACTTATTCCAATCTATATCTTCTACTGATTATATTTCTATTACTTTCTAATTTCATTCTTTGTCTGTTATATCTTTCTTAATGAAATGATAGTTATATGAGGTTTTTATTTTATTTTATTATTTTGGTTGTGTGATATGAGATCAACCAGTAAAGTGTCTCTGTAATAAAAGGCACATAGTCAATTATTTATTTTTTACCCTGCTCCTTTTTGACATTTATTGTGTTTCCTAGAAGGATTAAATAAACATCAGAGTGTTCATCATTCTATCTGAATCAACTCTTTAGTCTTGGTTGACTCTAAAGCATTCCAGTAATTGTTTTTATAATCATCTAGGCATACTCTCATCTATGCTACTTGACCCTATTTTTTTACCTCCTTTTCTATTTCTGATTGAAACTCATGCCTAAAATTATTATTATTTTTTTAATCAAACATATTTACTCAATGGCCATTCTGTTTTTCCACAATAAGGTTTCAAGCAACATGCATTATAGGTCCCCTTCTCCATTTATTTCTGTCTAAAATGCATTTGGGGCAAACCATTTTACAATAGTGAAAGTTCCCTCATGTTGATTGTTAAAACTTTTGATATTTACCTTCTATTGGTTTGTTTGGGTGAAGTATCTTGGAAGTAATGTCACTTCCAAGACCTCATTATCTATTTTAATGGTTTTTGTTAGCAAAATCAATAATATATGTGTTCAAGTGTAGGAAGTCTGCACCTAAGGTAACACATCATGGATTAAACCATTCAGTATTGAAAGCACATGATAGAGAATTGTTTGGCTAATGTTAATCTCAATCCATATTTGCTTTTGTTCTAGTTTAGCTTTCATGCTGTTAGCCATAGTAACTTGGATGGATTTCAGTGGCAAAGTCTCTTGATAGAATTTATCTGATATGAATGAAATCTGGTGACCAATGCTTTAACTAGCAAGCTCTCAAACAAAACCTATATTATGGGGCAACTGGATGTTTTATCTTTCCATGAACATATCATATTAGTGATTTCTCTATCAGGAATTTTATTTATGTTCCATAGTGATAGTATAACACCATGTTTTGTGTTTCTGGTGTGATTGAATATATAGGCTAGGTATTTTCATGTATGTGTAGGTTTTCGGTAAACTGTAGTTTTGATTTTGGCATGAGGGAGTCTTGTCACAAGAACATCTAAGAATGCCAATTTTTTTCTTGTTCTGATTCTATTGTAAATTTAATTGAAGTGGATATAGAGTAGTTTTTATGGCTAAGGTTTCAAATTCGGCCATGTAAATATTGCTAATCAGGGGAAACAAAGCTTTCCAGAGCCATACCACACTATGAGGAATTCTAACATCTACAAAGCCTAAACTTGAAATGCTGAAAAGAAAAAACTGCAGCTATGAAATACCAAGTGAATGTGGAAAAACATATATTGGTAAGACCAATCATCTCATTGAAAAGCTCTTTCAAGAACACAAACTAATGATAAGAAGAGAGAAAATAGATGTGTCCAATGGGTAATTGTAATGTAATCGGGCTTGGCCACTTGATGGCAGTCAAAAACAATACAATACAATGTTCGGGGCCGCATTATATTTTTAAATTGAATCGCTGTTTTTTTTTTTTTTTGGTTATTAATTTATTGATTGCTATAACTTTTTTTTCATGCCTTTTTATTAAAAAAGTTGTTTAATTTTAATTTTGTATTTAGTAAATGACAACTTTTTTATATTTTTAAATAGCTGTTTTTGGACAAAGCTGCTACTCTGCGATGTCTATTTAGCGATGTCTTTCGCTTAATTATTGGTAAGTGACAACCTTTTTTTTTTATTTTTAAATCGCTGTTTTTGGACAAAGCTGCTACTCTGCGATGTCTATTTAGAGATGTCTTTCGCTTAATTATTGGTAAGCAACAACCTTTTTTTTTTATTTTTAAATCGCTGTTTTTGGACAAAGCTGCTACTCTGCGATGTCTATTTAGCGATGTCTTTCACTTAATTATTGCTTTCTACATAACAAAACAACTGTGTAGGGTTAAGGTTAGTTTTAGGGTTAGTTAGGGTTAGTTTTAGGTTAGTTAGGGTTAGTTTTAGGGTTAGTGTTCTGTTGTTTGTAATGCTAAAATAAAAGATATCAAAATCATAACTGTAGTCGAAGAAAAGAAAGAAACTCAAACTTTTTTAAACAACAACAAACACATATAAATGTCTTATTTACTTCTTAAACATGTTTATAATATATGCTTTTTATGAAATTTACAAAAAATCATGTATATTTTTATTGGACAGCAGAAATACTCGGCTTCTGTTGTCGGCAACTGCAGAAAAAGTTGATCGCCATCCATTTTATCAACTACGTAGTATTTCACGTGAAAACGAGATTTCGTACACGATATTGGCCGAATTCTCCTTTACCTGCCCTCGGCAAGCTTTTACACCTTACACATTCTCTAAACAAGGGTGTGGCCGTTTAGAAACTTACTATAAATTCATGTTTATTAAATAAATTAAATAAATTATAAATACAAATATTGTGTAACGTATATTGTAAAAATTTGACTAATCCAACTAAACACACATATATATAGCAAACTGTAAATGAAAGATAAGTGTGTGGATTCACAATAACTGTCGCGAAGCAGAAATAGCCCGTATTATTTCTGCGTTATGCATCATAAACGGCCTTCTAATTGCTAAGACAAACATAGATGTTTTCTATAGCTGTAAGTCAGGCCTTGTAAATGGCATTTGTTAGGTGTTTTGGTGAGCCAGAATGCCATCAAGTGGCCAAGCCCGATTATGTTATAAGTACCGTCCAATGTAACAGACCATGTATGTGCCAATAAATATATGTTCAACTGGGAAAATACAAAAATATTGGATAGAGAAGAAAAGGTACAAAGAAGAAAATTTAAAGAAGCTGCTCACATGACAATGGCAAAAAATCCCATAAGCCAACCTAGTGTGACTATACATAATGTATGGAAACCACTAATCAACTTTGCTCTTAGAAAAAAGTGGAGAAATCGGTAGGAACCTCATAGATAAATATATGAAATTTCCTTTGGTAGGATTGTCAGATGGTTAGAGTGTTTCCTTAAAATTCAATATTCAAGAATCTAAGGAAATATTGGATAGAGAAGAAAAGGTACAAAGAAGAAAATTTAAAGAAGCTGCTCACATGACAATGGCAAAAAATCCCATAAGCCAACCTAGTGTGACTATACATAATGTATGGAAACCACTAATCAACTTTGCTCTTAGAAAAAAGTGGAGAAATCGGTAGGAACCTCATAGATAAATATATGAAATTTCCTTTGGTAGGATTGTCAGATGGTTAGAGTGTTTCCTTAAAATTCAATATTCAAGAATCTAAGGATCTAGGTTCGAATTCCATGCTACTACTATCACTGGTCAGGCCAGCAACACCTGAAGAAGAGGGGAGAATAATATCTCTCGAAACATTGTACATATACTAACCTGTTTGATGTGCCATTACTCACAGTTGAATGTATTTGGAAAATTTAAATAAAAGTTAAATTTTTCTAAAGATATTCAATACACACAGATACCTATATATACTTCAGAGCATTTATCTACATGAAGGCAGATGTATAAGCTAGTCAATGGATACTATAATTAATTTATAATACATTCATTTTCTAGTTAACCCCAATTTATTCTAGCATCTCAATATTGATAACTATACCATAACCTTAATGAGATTTTTAAATCTTTAAGATTTATATTTATCAACATGTGTATATCTAATAATATATATGGTATGGGCGGATGTATTATTATATTTACATACAAGCAGTAGCTGATTGTTTGTAACTGAATAGTTCCATGCCACTAAATTAATTAAGTTATATTAATTTTTTTATATTAATATTAATGTGTTATAAGTAGGTATTACTATTTAGATAAGAATAAATGTTGTATATTTGTATATGTACCTTTCTTGTATTAAAAATTAAAGATTTTATTTATTTATTTACTTTTTTTTATTTACTGGGAGCCCCATTCCACATTTGTGCTCGGGGGGGGGGGTCTCAAAATCCAAAGGGTGATGCTAAACACAAGATTTTTTCTGAAGATATATAGAGATAATTAACTATTTATTATGTATTATGACTAAACGATAATATTCAATCATAAAGGGACAATTTAGTCTAATTTGTCATTATTTAGATTTGCATCATAAATCTTAATATTTTGAGATTAAAAATATAAAGTCGCAATAAGATGCCTAATTTTTTAGGCTGACCCTAGTCAATGTAGTTGCCAAAATTTGCTATTCATTTGACACTATATATATATCCAAGCATTTTCGTTTTAGAGTTGTACAACAAATTTTAATAAGCTCTCAAGTTTAGATTGATGTCACAAAACCTAACAGCTTTTCATTTTATTTAAATGTAAGTTATTTATTATATTATAATTATTGCTTCTATGCGGTAATATATATATACTTACATTAATATAAAATAATCCACTTGTTGTTTACAATAATTTAATCTAGATGTATTTGCACGGACGAATGACTACTATATCAAAAAGTAATAATGAACGTTTCTTTTGAATTTGATTGTTTATCGTTTTAAAGTTTTGTTCTTGAAAATAAATATTAAGATTTTTCGAATTTTGTAAAACCTATATATTTATTAGAATTTTATTTACGTATTAAAAGCATAGTTTTGCAAATTTTGATTGTTTACAAATATAAATATATAAAACATATTGTGGAAAAATGGTTGAGGCATTTTTCAACAACTAAATAACTGAAGATTTCGGAACAAACTTAAGATATTTCTTTCAGGTAATCAGTCCATAAAACAGTACAGTTAACCTTTCAATATTGGTTAGTAAATGGGTATCTAATTATTTTTAAATGGAGAGTAAACAAGGGAGAAAAAACTAATAATTTTTCACCACCCAGCATTTGATTAGCCTTCACTGTTTCAGAATAAAAAAAAAATATTCTGCAATGAATTTGTTCTTTTTACCTAAACTCACAATCTTAAAGATGCAAGACTTGTCATGTTATGGCTAGTTCTATAATTACGGATTGACGCCTAGTGGTGACAACTGAGATTTGCGAGCATGCGACATCACTCTTATGTTTGAGAACGCAGTAGTTTAATAAAGTTTGTCAGTTAAGTTAACTGTGTGTAATTATTTATTCAAATATAACGGCCAGAACATAACATGGTGTCAGGAATGAATTAATGAAATATTAGTAAAAAAAAATATTTCTAGAGTATAAAACAGTGAGTATTTAAAGATTGATAAAAATAGTTTTTATAGCAATTTTTTTTCCATATCATATTTGCCGATATACAAAATAGCGTCACAATTCGATCGTTTTTATAATATCGAACTGCTATCTATGTAAGGAAATGTGTCAGTCAAATGGACTGATTGGAAAGAATTATTCCTAAATTTCCTAGAAGCTACAGAAAACGATATGAAATCAGATAAAGTAAAATTAGGAATATTACGTCATCTCATTGGAAAAGAAGGGAGAGATGTAATAAAAACATTAGATCACGCGAATCCAGAAGATAGAACAAAATTTTTATCCATCTTAAACCAAATGGATAAGTATTTTAACACCATGAAAACAACATTATATGACAGAATAAAAGCATATACAATGGAGCCACACGAAGGAGAATCGATTGATCATTTTCTTACTCGCTTAAAAGTAGTAGTTGAAAAAGCTGACTTCGGGGATCAAAAACAAAATATCCTCCGCGATAGAATTATAATGGTACAAAAAGAAGAAGGACTAAAAGACAGATTATTTGAAAAAGGAAATATTACGTTAAAAAAAGCACTGGAAATAATACGTGGACATGAATCTAGAATATTCAAAAATGAATTACTGGGAAAGACTGAACTATGTATTAATGTAATAGCGAAAAATCCAAACATTCGCAATTGTCAAAAGTGCAACCGTAATCATCCAAAACGTGAGTGTCCCGCATTTGGTAAAAAATGCTATAATTGTGGAAAGTTAAATCATTTTGCCAATAATTGCCATGCGAGAAGCTACGACCATAAAATTTTAGCACAAAAACGCTCAAACACAAGGTATCATAAAAATAGAAATGGACGTTATGTGAACAAAGTACATGATACTACATCGGATTCGTCATATACCAGTGATGTTGAAAACACAATTGGATACGTCAGACATGTAGACTCAACTCATTCATTTAATGGTTGGTATGAACAGATTTTATTAGACAACAATAAAGTAAAAATAAAAATAGACACAGGAGCTGATGTAAACATTATGTCTAAAAAAGTGCTGAATACTATTCATCCACAACCAATAATATACAAAACAAAGAAGAAATTACGCGCTTTTGGAGGATCATTTCTTAACCCAATAGGAAAAGCAAAACTACAATGCAAAATAAACAAAGACCTGCGTAATTTACGTTTTATAATAATAAAAGAAGATGAACCAACACTTCTTAGTGGCCGTGATTGTGAGTTATTAGGTTTAATTAAATGCAACAAAATTACAGTTCAAAAAGTAACTATGAAAAATAAAAGTAAAAATGATCAAAATATATCTAACAATAAAGATAAAATAACAAAAAGTAGAAAAGATAATATAAAAGTATTAAAACACAGGAAGTAAAAGAAAATGAAAACTTTAAGCCTATATGTGAGACAAACAAAGATGTTTTTCAAGGTGTGGGTTGTTATGCAGGAGTAGATCCAACATTAATTTCACTAAGTATATATGAAAAATTACATGAGGAATTAAAAAAATTGGAAGATATTCGTTTACAACATGAAATATTAAAGAAATTGGGTGAACAATCCCATCAATTAATTGAAAAGAAGAGAGAAATACAGTGAAAATTTCAATTAGCAAAGGAAGAGGAATGGCAGAAACTCACTAATATAGAATCTGAAATGTTAGAATTAGAAAATAAAATTCAAGAGTTGGAAAGATACAAAATTGATGAAAGTAATCAAAAGCAAGTAGATGTTAAAAAAAACTGAAGATAATGCCAGGCTAGCAATTCACAATAAAGAATTACTTGAAAAGGAATGTAATGTGCTAAGAATCAAAGTTCACAAACATCTATCTAGTGTAGAAGAATTAGAGAAAGAAAAAAGTTTGAATTCTGAATTATATCAACAGATTCAACAGCTTAAAGACAATCTTCACAGTTTATCAGTTGTTCATCAGGATTTGCAATTACAAAACAGCAAATTAAAATTTTCTATTGATTTATTAACAAATGAATTGAAAGTTGTCAAAGCTGATTTTATCAAAATGAACACAGCTGAAAGATTCACAACAACTCCACAGTCACTAGAACCAGAATAGGAGACACAGTTGCCTGTACCTGAGAGAGAGAGAAATCACCACCATCAACATCAAGTGATAATGGCACAGCAATAAGGAGAATACCAGTTGAACATTCTGGGAAGAGAAAAAAATCAAACTGAAGAAGAAGACCTTCAGTACATTTAAAAGACTATGTTTGTAAATAAAATTAAAAAAAAAGAGAGTTGTCATGTTATGGCTAGTTCTATAATTATGGATTGTTGACTAGTGGTGACAACTGAGATTTGCGAGCGCATGACATCGCTCTTATGTTTGAGAATGCAGTAGTTTAATAAAGTTTGTCAGTTAAGTTAACTGTGTGTAATTATTTATTTAAATATAATGGCCAAGAACATAACAAGACTAGTTTGACTTTCTTTATTCATATACATCTTGATTTAGATACATTGTTGGGATTATTAACTCAATAATTTTTGGTACTTGGATATTACTCCTGCAGTGAAACATTGATAGCAACCTGAACGAAAATAACCCCTGTGATGTATATTGAAAAACATTAAGGAGAATATAACAACACATATTATCTATATTGTTCAATTCTTAATTTGAAAAAAAAAAGGGCTCATCAACAGATCAAGCAGTGCTGATATTTAAAACAGTTTTAGACACAATACATAGTGCAAAAACAAAATATCAATATAACTGGACATAAAATCAATGTCTAATTCACTGCCAGTTAATATTCTTATAGAAGCATCAACAAAAACAATTAAGCCTATGTTATATCAAATCACAAATTTGTTAATAAATATAAACATTCACATAACACCTAGTGAGAAAATATTTTCTGTTAATCTGTTTCAATGAAAACATAAGGAATCCCTCCACCCCATCAGTCCCCTTTTGTTTGGGGGTAGAGTGTATCTTGCATCACATATTTTAATGATATCACTGTCATCCAAAACACAAATGCATACTTTAAAGATAGTGAATGAATACATAACTACATTCAAATTGAAGTTTAATTTGGACAAATCATGCTTGGTTTATGTAAATAAGGAAAATTCATATGCAAGCATTTCTGGTTAAATAGAGAACATTTCTGGGATTTTTTCTACTTGACAATGTGTAAATAGATCCAAGATAGATTCACAAGTATAATAGGAAACACAATACCATCACTTTCAAAAGCATACCTGCCATTATATTCAAAAGTAGTACTTAATATAATTATGATTAAAATCACAATTTATCCCTATAATAATCTTTACAAAATCTTTTAGTACAAATGATGTAGGGAAAGAAAACAGCTGCAACTTTACATGAAAGATTACAAGCACCAAAGATCTAGGATTGCATTTATTTAGAATATAAAAAGCAATCGAACTGAAAACATCTGATTAAAATTTTTCTAAAAATTGAAACAAACTTATTATCACACTCCTTACTCAAAACATTAGGTCCAATTATAATAATAATAGGTCTTAATAAATTCACACAATACAAATGCCAATATTGAAAAGTCATTGTAGCATTATATCAAATATGGAAAACAAAATTTCACCAATTCTGGGTCTAAATATCAACTTTTATAAAAGTTCAAAAATTGATTACTTGAACTGAACAATTTTTAATTTTCTCCTTAAATTAAACTTATGGACAATGCCAACTTAAGTTCTTCAAATATAACACTGATGCCATATGCAGATTAATCAACAGAGAAGAGGAAAATCAAAAGCACTTTCTAATTAAATGCATTAGTCCAAATTCTAACAAATCCGTATCAATTCAATTTACAAGTAATACTGCCATTCACACATGTTATACATAAATCTGTAGTACTTTTTTACTATATGCATTGTAGTATACAAAATGCTTTTACAATTATAATGAGAACACTAGAAGACATTCTAACACATTTAAAAACAAATTTGATCAAATAATAATAAGGGGCAAAAAATTATTCTAACACTTGGTCTCTCATATCACAATATTCCATCTTCCAATGAAATGAACTTTATTATTTTTAACACCCCATAGTTATATTCTTTCAGCCATGCTCTTGCCTTAGAAAAAAAAAATAAGAAGAAAAATAACTAAAAACATGTAATTTTGTCAATACATTAAAGAGTTAGAAAGCCTCACCATGAACTGTGGTCAGAACTCTAGCTCAGAAATATTCACTACTGTTACATATATGTACATTGTAAAGATAGAGTTGAATCCCACATAAATTAATTAATGGAGAGAAAATTAGCAGTCCCCCCCCCCATTTTTTTTTGTGTGTGTCATAGATATGTAGATATTTATATATGATTTTACTTAGGTAAAAAAATATATATATATAGGAAAGAAATATTTAGTTGCTTCAAGCTTTTATATTTTATTAAAGGATATGATGATTGTTGAATCATTAATCTAAGATAGTTTAGTAAATAAATAGTTTGAGACTCACAGGTGTGTTTGAAACAAAAGATTTGAGAGTGTGAATAACTATTAACAGTTTACAATTTATTAACGCAGATATCATATATCAAAGAAATAATTTTTTTTTGTATGCATTTTGATTTATAAAATTGTCAAAAAAAAAAAAAAAAGAGACCGAGTTTGACATGGAGGAAGAAATTAATAAATAATTAGTCTTTTTACTTGAAAGAAATTACCAGTAGAAGTTTTAAGTTTTTTTTTTCTAAAAGCTAAGGGTTTGTTTGAAGAGATTTTGAGCTGATTGCTTGTGAACTTGAGGATGATGATGTCTAATCTTTGGAAAGCTAGATATAAAATAGGAAAAGAAAAATATTAACAAATTAGTAAGCAAGTACAAGCTGCTGAGTTTTAAAGGGAATTTTTTTTAAAGTTCTTATGACTGAAAGCAGGAAGTCAGAAAATAATTGTGGCCAAATCAAGGAAGGGAGTGTGGAAAATGACTTAGTTTTTTTCTCTCTCTTATTTAAAAAAAAATACAAGAAAGAAGAAAATTATAGGATGCATATTCTTCCTTATTAAAAAAAAATACCATTGGGAGAAAAGAGATTGGAATGGAACAAACTGGTTAAAGTGTTTTTTTTTTTTTTTATAAAATGGCCATGGATGTGTAGCTATATAAACAACAGTTTATTGCATTTAAGTTAGTTGAAGAAGGCAATAAGTTTTTACCTTGATCAGGAAAGATCAATTCCCAAGATGAAACTAAAAAGTAAAATGGTCTTATAATAGATAATGTTAATTATTGCTTTCCAAAATACAGACTCTGGATTGATATATTCATGGCTGTAATAGAAGAGACAATGCACTATTAGCTGCAGGTATTTGTCCCAAGATCCAAGGGACTGCGAGCTAGCCATTTGTCTACATACTTATACCAGAACAATAGAATGGCAGTATTCCTGGTTAATGATGTAAAAAACACATTTTGTTGTGGAGATCTAGTTCTGATTTTATGGTTCATTAAAGAATCACCATCATCTTTTAAAAGAAGAAAGAGAAGAGAGAAAAGAGTAGAGAAGAAATTGTATAAAATCCACATTCCAGCTTTCACTGATCTATTATTATGATGCCCTGTCAAAATTGTTTTTTTTTATATTAGAAGTGCCAGAATTCTACAGTGTTCATTGATATGTACGAAGTTTTCAAAAGATCCCAAGAAAAGCAGGAACTTTGTCAATTTTTTTTGATTTTGCCATATGAAAATTATAAAAGAAAGAGAAGTCAACTTCTCAAAAACTGAAATGTAGTGGTAACATTTTAGAACTTTATTAATGTCTTCTTATTTAAAAGTAATCATTTATATCTTCTATGATTTCAAACCTTGTTTCTTTTTTTGGTTTTACTGTGACACATAAACATTAAAAGTTTTTTTTGGTTATTATGCACAACAACATGGCAAATATAGTTTTGAAGTCATTAGATTTAATTTTTTATTATCCTTGAATATTTTTTTGTTGCTATTGAAGCAGATGATCTGGTGCTGAGATCCTGCTTCACAGCCCACATCCAATCTCCTACCATCTAACTATGTTCAAACCCATCTTTACACACGTGTATATATCTAATAATACGTATATTTCCTTCTGCTTTATTATTTTAACACAACATAAATGCTGATACATCTCAATCTAAAACCATTTAAAATAAATAAATATGTAATATTATCATGTGTATACGTGTGTAAATAATAAATATATATTTCAGGGTAGGAGATTGCTAACAAATCATTAAATTATGTTATATATAAATTATACTCAAAATCATATATGAAACTTATTATTTTTTCATATGTAATTTAGCAGTCAGAAATGATGCAATTCTTTTAAAAAGTCTCTCGAAAACAATTACCCAGAAGATCCCCTTAGATAAAAGTAAAAGATTACAATTTTGTAATAATAAAATAAACCCATTAGTAGAAATTTTGTCCACACCAGCTTGTTTTAAAATCATAAGACTTATTTTAAAACAATCGTTCGAGAAACTGATAACAGAATTGCATTGTTTCAAAAGTCTTACTAGATAAGAAAGTATCCGGTCAGTTGATTCCAGATGTACATTACGTGCTTAAACCACCTCAGGTCCAGCAGTAGTTGCTATGTTACATCATCAAAATAGAAGTATAAATACTGCTGGATTTGAATCCAAAAGGAAGAGGAGACCACCAAATTATAATGATGCCAAACCAAATCCACGCCAATTTTAATTTTCATTCAATGTGCCGCAAGTAGGGGAAATTTCACCTTTCCCTTCGTTCTAATATGTTTTTTCCATAGCGAAGCTCTGCATCCCATACTGATGAACTTTAAATATTTTTTTCTGGTAAAAGTAAATGCTACCTACCATATATTACTGCAACCCTAGATCTAGTGAACCAATGCTGATGAATTGACTTGTATCAAAATTGCTCTTCCAGATAGCAAGATAAAAAGAACTTTAGCCGCTCGTAATTCTCAAATCCTTCCTTTGTAAGATTTATTCTGTGTTCCAATCATATATATATTAAATGTTTATAGTATGTAACTCTTTATAACTCTATATAACTTATCGCTATTAAGCCTCTTATAAAATGTTTTTTTTTCTTTTATTTTCATGCGGCAGATAATTTTAGTTTATATTTATGTATTTATGTTTTAAAAAAGAAAAATGCCAATAATATTTCTAAAATTGCCAGCACATAATTTATTTTCATTTTCCCCACCCATCATTTATCAGATAATTAACTCATAACTTAATCAAAACAAGTCTTATTCGACTTGTCCAGGTGCTAGCGATTTTGGATAAACAAATTAATTATTTTATGTTTGCTATAGAAAAACAGATCAACATCTGTTTTATAAATGTTTTCCTTTCTAAATAATGCGCTATTTCTTATTATCAATTTACATTATATATGTAAACCCATCATAGCTATTATCACCACCCATTTATTTTTATATTAATTTATATATTTTCATAAAGGCATTTATTAACCAAGATTGAGATTTGTTAAATGTGTGGGAAGTTATGAATAATTTTAAGTAACACAGGGGGTGGGGGATCTTCAGATCTTGAAATTTTATATTTAATTAAATTTATTATCCATGTTTGTTTGATGAAGAAACCATATCATTACACTGGGTATTTCACAATTTATGGGTAGTAAATAAGTTAAGACAATCTTTAAGGCTATATTTATGTCGTATTCTTAAGCATTGCGTGCATATAGGCCACTTCATTTTATATATTCTTGCTTCTCTCTAATATGGAGGTATTCGCTAAGTCGAACCCCATCGTCGTTGCTCAATGTCCTTGAACCAGGCTGTAAAACCACCCTGGGGACATATTTGGTTGTATGTGTGTGCTTTATATGGGATCGCTCTGGAAAATCCAGCCCAATAAATGCATCGCCGATTACTCTTTGTTTCTAATCTCATCATCTTTGATTTGCCTGTACCTCACTCCAGGGAATCTTGAATTATTTCGTCAAACTGATCCTGCCAACGTTTGCAGAGAAAGTCGGTAATTCTCGTTAATAAACTTCATGAACCATGCTCTAGGATCCATAATTGGACCCTCCAACCTGCCACCATGCACGCACCACCTTTCAGTATATTTCTAGTCACCCATGAATAGCCATAAGTCGTAATGTGATGATTTCTCTAAACAGACATATATTTCCATTATTTACTATGCACGTCATCGCAATAAATTTATTATCATTCATATAAGTATTCATTATCTGTCCCGCACATTTGTCATTTTACAAATCAAATTAATAATGATATTGAATAAAAACAAAATGTAATATTTGCTTGTTAAACTATTTTATTTCAAGTCGGGTAAATGCTCTTTTCGTTTCTCTGGAGGTGGAATAGTATCTTAGTCATACATCTCCAATAGTGCTAATTCCTTAAGTTATATATATATATTATTGGCATAGCCACAAATATCATCAAGCTATTGTAAAATCTGAATTATATATATATAATGTTTATGAGGCTAGTGTCAGATAAATAACCAAACATATTTATTTGTTATTAATATAATAAATCTTAAAATATATATATCAACTCTCGAATCATTGCTTTCTTTTATTTAATTTAATATCAATTTAGTAGTTATGCTCCATATGATAAGATGATCTCTGCTAAATATGTAGTTAATATGCCAAGTCACAAGCCTTCATTGCTCCTAGATTATAGGGTGTTTTAAGTTAGTCTATCATAAAAAGTTAGCTTAGAGTCTTTTTGTGTCTCCGATGAGTGATGCCGGCGGTGAGAAGTAAAATTAGATCGATATCATCGGAATTATTGTTCATAATGTTATAGATCTGGGAAATAGGCAAATAGGGCAGAATTCATGAGTGTTCCTGACTTATGTATCTTGTGCATGATTGGATTCGAGGTACTTTTGCCTAGATGCTAGATCTTGTTATGTGAACATACAAATCTGACCGGTACACTATAAATATGTCTTTTATTTATTATTGTTATTGCTTTATTTGCCTAGTTATTAATATGGTAACCAAAATACTTGAGCAATCTGTCCTTATATATTTGTATAATGTTTTCTTTTTACTTATTTGCATATTTAAGTTTGGTGTAAAATGTTTCTTTGCTCAAGGTTTAAAAATTTTTTTTATATATATTTTATTTGTATTTAATAATGTGAAGAGAAATGTGTTTTACATTATATATATCAACACTTCACGGATTGTGTGTGTGACTGCATATCCAAACATAGGTTAATTAGCATAAATTAGGAATAGGTCATACTAAATCTTAGCTGCTCAACGGGTGTTACATTGTGTGAACAAATTAATAAAGCATAGATGCACATGTATGAAAGTGAATACAAACACATACCATGTAATTGATCGTTTTATTGCATTTGACAACAGATATATGTAAAGCTGAGAGAAAATATTAAATAGAATGTTGTTTTTTTATTATTGGATTGTTTCATATTATACCAGCTTACATTAGATAAATATGAGCATATATATTTGAGTCTCTTATTTATTTATACATTTAATAATTTTTATTTATGTACTGTTATGATTACTATTATTATTTAAGTCAATTACATGATTGAAAATTTATTATTAAAATAAATGAATCTTAATAATAATAATAATAATAATAATAATTATTATTATTATTATTATTATTATTATTATTATTATTATTATTATTATTATTATCATCATCATCATCATCATTATTATTATTATTATTATTTTGTTCAGTTATTTAGTTAATTGATAACACTGTCGAGGATGAGGATAGACATACGTGATTGTCATCAGGTGGGTGGATGGTTGCAATTGTCATCAGTTTAAGTTAGCATCATAAGTCATTGTAAACCAAGTATACATGCCTATTTATATGTGATGGGCATAGCTTGTGTTAGTTAATGATGGGATGTTCATCATCATGTTTGATGATTGTACAAGATATTAATATGAATATTATGGTTGGATTATGTTAGCATAAGTTTATTGATTATAGAGCTATATAAAAGTAGTCCCACATTCATAATCAAATTGAATATGGATACACAAATTATATGGTTTAATTGAATATTGATGGTGGGGCTTAAGATATGCCCTGTGTCTCCCTTATGTCTCCAACAAAGGGAGTGGCTCATATATGCTACATTTATGATTTTAATTGGAAAACAGATGAGCAAACAGTTATATAGATGATGATGATTATGGATGGTCTTTGATACTAGTTAGAGGGGTCAATATGGTGATAATTTATTATGGCACAGTTGATATTGATGTGGTACAATAGGAGCCAGATATTGTATAAATAATATTGATGAGAATGGGGAGAGTTGGTAATCTGATGCAATGGTTGTCCCAGTTTTGAGAGCATGATACCAATAAAATATGTATGGTCATAGGTTTGGATGAAATAGGAATGTTAGCATGAAAAAGATACTATAGATGCCATTTTAGGGTCTTTAAACCAATAAATCCCACAAGCTAGCCATAACTGACAGATACTTCACCTGGATAGGGTTTTCAATTAAAATTAGAATGGCTACATGACTACTAACATATGATGGTAGTTATAAGTAAAGCCCTGAATCCTTCCATGGTAACAATGAATAATTGTTATTTAGATGATAGTAATTAGTAAATTATTCTGTTCCATTCAATATTATGTACTGTTGCAATCTCCATTCAATATTATGTACTGTTGCAATATATATATATATGTATATATATATATACGTGTGTGTGTATAATATTCAAATTGCTCTGCCAAACATTAAGATATTCAGAAATGTTCTCTGTGAATAAATATAAAGTTTGAACCTTAAACATATTAACTCAAAAGGATATCTCTTGACACTTATGCTGCAAATGATATTCAAACAAAGAGTGTAAAATTAAATTAGCAATAATCTTAAACTTCTAGTAAAGGAACATGCTTAACTTATATATACAAAAAGTCTAACATTAGTCATATTTAAACTTCACTTTTTGTTTGATTAGGTAGACTTGATGAGATTCAGATTTTATATTTGTTTAGAGAGGGCATTGCTAAAATATCTTAATATGAATGGACTTTAAAAGTGATATCTTTGCACCATCTAAAGTTGTTGTCTGGATGTCTAAACACATACATAAAACCCTACATCCATATAACTAACCATTATGCTCTTTAAAGCTAGCTCAAGATAATAAGAGAAAGATAAATATAACAGTTTTTCTCTATTTTAAATAATTTTAGTAAGATAATTCAAAATCTCTAAAACACTAAGATGTAATAAAATAAAATCATACACACTACCAATTTGTAGAACAAATAGCTGAAAAATAAAGATACTAATACTAGAATATTTTAATATGTATTCAATAAACTAATTAACTAAAAAAATTAAATGACATGATAATATGATAACTAAACTTATATATTTTAGCAAAAAATATAATTTCATATAAAACTGACTAACCAGTGGATTTTTGGTCATTAAATTAATTAATTTTTAATTCATTACATTATTTTTTAATTAAATAACAAAAGTTAGAAAACAACTTTTTCATAATCAGAGATTAAAAAAATTAAATTAGCTTAACCCTTTGTATAATTTTGGAGAGAAAATAAATGAATAAAAAATGTTGGAAAAGAAGTGTTAAATTTAATAAAATTTAAATCACATAAAAACTCTTTTTTAGAATTTTGAAGGGAAAAATCAAATGAATAAAAAAATATTTTATAAGAAAATCTTAAATTAATAAAATTACTCATTATGATCAAATATATTTGTGGAGATAACGTACACATTAAAAATATCTTTTACCATGGTTTTATTTTCTTTTTGAGTTGTTCTTTGACTTGTAATTTCCAGTTTCTATATACGTTTTCTTTTTGAAAGCTTCTCAATTCCAGCTAATGTACAGAGTTAATTTATATATTTTGCCATACAGTATTTTCA
Organism: Epiperipatus broadwayi; assembly: GCA_028023455.1. Taxonomy (NCBI): domain Eukaryota; kingdom Metazoa; phylum Onychophora; class Udeonychophora; order Euonychophora; family Peripatidae; genus Epiperipatus; species Epiperipatus broadwayi. Next base: position 2,600,489 of record JAQFVV010006257.1, on the reverse strand, counting down.
TGATAATACACAGAAAGATTTTATCCATTTTTAATAATTTTTTAAGTCAAACTGACATGGGTGGAGACATTGTTTCAGATTACTTCAGGGGTATTTTCTTTTACATTTTTAGTGAGCTGGCTGCATGGAGACAGTTGGTGTATATAGCTTTATCTAAGCTTAGCATAGTCATCTTTGACTTCATCATAGAGAACTTTTTTATTCATAGCTAAACTGCTTTTCTCTTGTTCAGTAGCTGAAACAAAAAAGTCTGCTTTCCTCAACAGCTTGATTAAGATTTTTCTTCTACTGTTTTCTATAGAAGCTGGATCAAGACTGGTTTTTTTTATAAGACACTGATTTCTACTAATTTACTCTCCCCCATGGTACTATTTAAAATGATCCTGTCTCCACCCAATCACAATTCTGTCTCTCACATGACAAAATTAACCACTGACTAATTACATTTATTTTTACAAAAGAAATTGTTTAATTATTTACCTCCTTTTTTAAAAAAATTGCAAAATAAGTAAACAAATCCCCTGTACATGTTTTCTCTCATGCCCAAAATAAGTTAATCCAATAATTATCCATATTTGCTAAGCACTTCTAATTATTTTGGAAAGAGATAAAGAGAAAATAGAAAAACAACTTATGATTATATAAAACAAAATTTAACAAAAATGTTAAAATTTTATTTTTTTCCTTTTAACAGTATTTATTTATGTCACTTAAAAGACAGAATTAAAATTTATGAATGCATAGTAAAGATAACAAAATTTCACTTAGTATTTTTAACATTGAAGTTCATATCAAAACTGATAAGTAAATGAATGAAGAGAGAAAATTAAAAAAATTGTTTATGTTGTATTTTGCTTTCTCATTTACAATCATTTATCAGAAATTAAAATAATTCACATTATTATTTTAAACATCAATGTTTGAGAATTTTTGTATTATCATTTTTTGTAAAAAAAAAACATATGGGAAAATAAAACCTATCATTTCCCCCTTAATATATTCTAAATTTAGGTGCTTATAATATTGTCATGGCCAGAGTTGGCACTTCTCACAATATATATATATATATATATATATATATATATATATAGTACTTTATATATATATATATATATATATATATAAAGTACTAAGAATTATTTTTTCAAAACTGTTCATAAATTAATTAGACATATCAAGAATGTTAATATTTTTTTATGATGACTTCTGAATATATATTGTACCAGACGAAAGCTTTAGGTCTCACATATACTGACCACAAGGGCACCACTAGTCTGAAAATCGGATCTAGACACTTATTTTAAGAGTGGACAGGATATGCAAACCGAATGCGCCAGACTAGCTCAATCAAGCAAATGAGATCTTATGTTTTGTTCAGAAAGTTGGAAAGGTAGCAACAGAAAATAAAATCAACTAAGTAAAAAGGAATAATTATTTTATTAGTAGCATGGTTAAATAAACATAAATCTAAATAATACACTTTAAAATACACTTAAAATGTACTACTCGCATATTCATCAAAACTAAACTAAAATATTTTATATGGCTTAGAGAGTGATTTCCTGTGCATGAAAGAGTGTAAAATACTGGCAGTAGCAGAAGTATTAGTAAGTATACAGTGATCTCATGCCAGACAAGTGAGATTAACTTCCTGCTTATAATCCATAGTTATGAAAAGACTGAATCTCCGTATTCGAGATTTATGAGAGTTTATGTCGATACATGCGAAATGCAAAGGTAGCTTCCAAAACATTAACAACAAAAAAGGGTGTTGAAAGTTATTACTTTCAATCAATTGATCTCCCTCTGAGTGAGACAGGCTAGGAGCTCATGATATACCTATTGAGAGGGTTAAATTGATCCTACATGCCCCTAATAAATGAATTGGAAGCTTGAAGAAATAAAACTAAAGACTATTTTATTTTATAATAGTCTATTATAAATAATTAAAGTTTCACGACATAAGTAGGATTAATGACAAAATGGGCCACAAGCCAGAAGCTAATTAAAATAGTCTGTAATATCCAGACTGCTCTAACTTTATACTACCTTACTTACTAAGACTTAAATGGGATGTACAGTATAGGTTTGAAACTAGCACTCATTAAAAAAAAAAGAAAAATACATATATCAAATGCGCAGAAACCGAATTACATAAGATAAAACTTGAAACACAATTATAATTAAAAAAAGAAAACAAATTTGATACAATAAAATTATTTAAATTGTAGAACCTAAAGTACCTTAATAATTTAGTTAAACACTAGTGCACTAGACTTCTTGAATATGGTCCATTAATCTGGATTCCATGACAATAGGCTTGGGCAAGTCAGTTAGTGGTTTCTTTGTAGCCAGTTCTTATGGCATTATAGGCAGTTAATGGAGACACAGGAAGCATGAATCTGTCCTGGCAAAAAGCTTAGCACATCATGGTAGAAGAAAATATCCCTATGGTAGGTTTAATGCTCATTCTAGGTTTAAGGTTCATTCTAGGTAGAGTAATTTCCAGATCAGCTTTCAGAATATGCAGGAATCATTCTCTCCATGTATTTTTGGCAGGAATAGTTTGTGCAAGCTCTCTCAGAGTTGGTGGAAGTATCTTAGAGTTAGTGAAAAGATAATACAATGGCCTCCTTAAGCCTTTTATAGGTGAATCATATCTCATATCTGAACCAATTACAAAACTTTTTCTTTTTAATTAAAATTTATAAAATTCTCTATCTAGTTAACAATAATTATCTAATTAACAAAAATAAATTGCCCTTTACAGATCTAGGAATTAACTAATGAAAAATTCGTTTCTTTTTGTTTTCCTTCTTTTTAATTATTCTTATCAATATCAATCCAAAATCTGAAAAGCAATTTATTTATACAATTTACTTTTACATAATTTTTTTTAAAAAAAGGAATCTTAGTTTTCTTTTTTTTTCAAAATTAAAAAACAAATCCAGCTGTGGGGTTAAAATACAATTCCCATGTACATACCTATATATTTGTACAAGCATTAAAAAAAAACTTTTAATCAAGTTTTACAAACAAAATCTTATAAAAATTTATTTTGTTTTCTTCACCCCTATAAAACTTCAATTTTGTAATGGTGTTTTAAGCCCTCATTACAATATATATAATATATTCATAGTTAACTATATCTCATTATATTTAAATTATATTGTAAGCTAATTGATGATTTGTTTGTATCTATTTTACACTGGGTTAAAAGAAATGACAGAAATTGTTGTTTAATTTGTACAAAACTTGAATTATTTTCAATTTTGCTTAAAGAATATAAAAAACAAAAATTTATTTCATCTTTTTATAGAATTAGTTTGGTTTGAGTTGAAAATATATATTTAAAAAAATGTGTGTCCATCATATATATATTGTACCCATCCATTTTGTGCTGAAGAATTTTAATTAGGGTGTAAAAAGTGCAATTTTTTTAAAAAATTAAATTTGGGGTCTTTTAAAAGCTAGAATTAGAATTTTATAAGCAAAAGGATTTGAACTTGGTAAAAGAAATTCACAGATAGGTTATGAAATGTTTTAAAATTATTTTAACTATAAATATAAAATATAAATGTAATATAATCTATTATTTTATAAGTAGAGTAAATTTATATCTGTTATATTTAAAAGATATAGTTGTTATTTTGCTTAATAAACATTGTAGTAAATTAATGAATTGAATACAGTTATAAATATAAAATAATATACCTAATATATTATTGAAATAATTTAAAATTGTTCAATTATTATTATTAAAAGTTATAAATAATATTATGTGATGTTTAGATGGATCAATTGTATTTATTATGATGTAATAAACAGAACATTATATTCTAATTTATTTTATTACATTAAATATTTTATGCAATACATTTTAAATTAATTATTTGTTTAAATATATTATAAACATAGTAATGTAATTTGCTGCAGTATGTCTGGAAAGTTATCACATGATAGGATACTGGTTGGTGTGCGTGAATACTTTCCAGGATTTGAAAGAAAACCTCAACTATTTTTTTATCTTGATAATAGAATTGATACATTCTGAATGCTACAAATAAATTTAAAAGATAATGTTTGTAGTTTATTTAAAAATAGTATCTAACCAGTAAATCAATTTGGTACATTAAATTAAATATTTTATTAAGAATTAGTATTTTATATTATTAAAAAACATTTTAAATTGCATGAATAGAGTTACAAATATTTTATTGGAACAAATGTTTCTGTTAATAATTTTTGTTAAGAGATGACCCATAATTTAAAATCTAGTTTTAAAATCATAACATTTAATTTATATGCAAATGAATTAATTGTCTAACATTATTCATCCAATAGAATTGCTGGATAAAACCAGTATAAAAAAGGAAATCATCAATGTCTAGATGGGTTAAGTTAGGTTATGACAGGTTATGTAATGTATAATAACAATGATTAATAAAAATAATTATTAAGTTAAATTATAAAAAGTTGAAATTTTAATCAATATTATTTTTGTTTCTAAGTTTTCAAAAATATAAAGGATTACCATTGTTAGCACATAATGTGTGAATAAAAAAACTACCATTCTCTATCGGACAGTCTACTCAAAAACTTAATTCAAACCTTGTCAATAATATTATAGAACACAAATTTAATTTATCAATCATTGGAATGAGAGTGGCCAAATGCCAAAGATTTTACCATGATAAATTTACATTGAATTTACGTAAGAATTATAACGTTATTTTATATAGTGTGTTTCAGGAGAGTGATCATTTATATCTTATAATTCTATTTAATGATATTAAAATTAATTTACAGAGAAATGAGATGTTTTTGAAAAGACAATATTATAATACTGATTATAAGAAAAAAATAAAAAATTCATTTTCATTTAAGTTTTTAGAACAAATATGAAATAATATTGTATATTATAACTAGAATGACTTTCATCATAAAGAATTTTGTTTACAATAATTTGTCTTTAAAAATGAATAAATGGACTTGTAATTGAAACAAGATATTTTAAAGATGAATTAACAATATAATTGCTGAATGTTATACATTATTTGAATTGATTGAAATATTGAATGGATAACCATTGCTTTAGACCTAAAAGAAAATTGTCTGTTCTATTAGCCAGTGTCAGCCACTTTATGACATTATTTATATGCAAAACACAAATATGCCATTTACATGGCTGTTGCTGCTGACCTTATTTTTAGGCTAAAAGCAAAGAAAGATGCTGTTTTTGGGTACAGCCTGCTGCTTCATGTTACACACTTTATTCCAATGCTCACAGTTCAAAGTTCACTATAGTATCGTGTGAGGGTGTATGAAATTCAGCCTGCCACAACTCTTCAAATATGCCTCTCAAAGTAATTACCTTACAGTTCATCTGACATGCTAATATCTTCTAACAATTGTAACCCTATCGCCATGCTTTTCTACTCAATGTGGAACCGTCAAACAAATTTTGAAAGTGTACAGCCAAGCAGGATTTTAACCAGCATGCAAAAAGTCATGTTTGTGCAAGAACACGTCCACAACAAATAAAATGGCTGACTTGAAAATAAACAGTTTCAAATTGTAGCAACTCCCATCCACAGAAGTTGGTGCAGTAGTGCAATGGATCTTCTGAGGACATGTGCAAGGCTGTGTAAAGAGATGGGAATTAAGTTTAATGATAATGCTTTAATTACTGAACTATATTTTAATTTAGAACTGTGTCGGAAGACTGGCAAATGCTTCACCAGAGCCTGGACAACTACCTGTGTGAGTTCATGTGGTGATGAGTGACATCTTCAAAAGACTATAGATATGTTCTGGACCATCTTAGCAGAGATGAATCTGACCAGAAAATAGGAAAGTTTTTTTGGTTTAGATTCACTGCATTAAAGTGACTCGTTGTTGTTGTTTGCAAGTTGATTGATCAATCCCACTCATGTGGTTATTGAAAAGAAATGCAACAATTGTTTCAACCAATAACACATGGAGGTTATTTATTTATTTATTTTTTAATATTATTTTTTTTTTTGCAATTTATTTATTTATTTAGTATTTATTTAATCTTGTTTCAATTTGCTAAAAGGAAAAGAAAAATTAGTTTTTTCTGCTGGTGGCCTGGTAGCATTATATTTGTGTTTTTGCAAAACAACAACGCCATCAAGCAGCTGACACCGGCTAATAGAGCAATATTAATAAATATAATTTTAATAACAAATAAACTGCAAATATTTGAAATGAAACATTTATCTACTTTATTAAATCTATGTCTATTGGAAAAATATTGAATAAGTAATAATGTTTTATCTTTCTTGGAAATTGGAAAATACAAGCTCGGAAATATGTCAGAATTCAGATACATATGCGACCATGATGGCAATACATATGTTATCAGGAAAAAATTTTTTTTACAAAAATGGACATATAAAATGCTTCTTTTAATAAATTATTGTCAACTTTGTAAGATATACAAAAATTGACTGTTATAAATATCTTCACAAATCAGGTTGACAATATTTTACTTGGATTTTTAAAGATTTTGAAGTTTAGTTTTATGTGTTTTATAAATCTATGCTGCACAAAAATGGGAGAGGAGAAACTTTGCACAAAAACTTTCAATTCATTGCCTAGCAACCATGGAGGGTTTCTCTCTAGCGTTTTCAGCATGCAATCCAAAGAGAAGATAACTTTTCATAAATTTAAAATTTTATTGATTTTTTTTTTTTTAAAAAAAAGTCTAACATTAGTTAAAGTACTATAATTTTTTTTTTATTTATTTATTTGGTGATATTAGTTTTATAATTTAACCTTAGAATAGATTAATAATTTAGTAACTTTATGTAATATCAGGAACATAGTTTATATAAAAATAATTTTGATGGATGAATTTATAATGCAATTTGTTCAAATGTGAATAAACAAGAGAAATGGTGAGGAGTGGTCTGTATAATTGTATATCGATCATCTGGTAATTTCATATTATTGTATATTTTGCTTTATTTTTTTTTAATGTTATTTTGAAGTGTTAATTTATATGTTTCTTTTTCCATATTGCTTGGAATTTGATATTTTAAATTGATGAATGAACTGATGGTAGATATATTATTATGTGTGCTTTTTACTTAAGGATATTATGAATATGAAAATGTATAAATATGCATAATTTTATGGTAGATGTACTTATGAATATAGTCACTGTAAATAGTGTTGTTTGCAATATAGAGCAACATCATAATTATATCGGAAGTGGATGATGTGTTGACTAGATGGATATATGAGTCTTCTTAATATATTTTTTGTCAAAATCATTTGTATTTAGTGAAAATCTATATTTTTCGAAACCATTCTTGAAAATTATTTGAGATCTTTAGTGGAGTTTTTTTAAAATGATAGTTTATAAATTATTTTAATATTGTTGTTTTTATTATTTTGCAATGTTGACTGTATAAATCAGTAGATGGAAGTGTATGTTGGTGAACAGGGAAGTAATTTAGGTAGAAAACGCTGGATGTACATAGGATAACTGATGAGGATGAATATTAGCATATTTTTGAATTTATTCACTAATACAGATAACATAGTACTATATTATATTTCCATGAACAGTATCATTTATTGTCAGTAAGAGCTATGAAAGCCATGACATAACTTTCTTTAGGTACTTGACTAAGTCAGACCTAAAAGTTTTTCTTGCACTGATTTTTTCCATGTGAATTTTTTTACTTTATTGAGTTATTACTCTTGTTATTTTTCTCCATATCCTCCATTTTATCTCTATCAATTTTCCAGCTGTATTTACATCGTATAGCTTAGCATTATGAAAGTTAAGTAATGGATAAACTTTGAAAATTGGATTGTTTAAGATAAAAGCATGATAAGTTTACAAAGAAATGACATTGAATTAAATAATATTTAGTACAAAAGATACTAAGAGGAGGATTAATATTCCTCAGACATTATAATTTTGATGATTAGATATCCATAAGATTAAGTAAACGCAAATTTTACAGAGAATGAATAATGAAATATTAAAGAGAAATGTTTGAATGTTTTTTTTTGACAGATGCGAACATATAATTGATAAAGATGATACCAATTAATGTAATTTATCCTATGATTATTTATTTATTTTTACTTAACGTATTGTCAGAATAAAGATACACCCACAAAAATAGATAAGTTAACTAAGACATGTTTCAAAGATATTTTATATATGTGTTTTAATTTGAGTTAAAGAAACAATACTTTTATCAAATTGAAAATATAAATTTTCTTAATATAATTTTAGACACATGAACACTTTTGAATTTTCTGTTGTGATTTTTTTTAACGATATGTAAAACTTGATTTAAAACTTAATATTGTTAGAATGAAGGCTAACATATTTATTATTTACCTTATTTGATTTATTTTATGTATTATTTTATTACTTGTAAGATTTTGTATAGAATATTTTATTTTTATAATTAATAATATAAATTATAATTATTATAAATTTGTAATCATATGTGGAATGATATAATGTTTTAATTAGAATAAATTTGTTAATTTTTTTTAATGAAAAATTTTCTTGACAAGTCTTATTTATTGACTTTTTCATTTTGCACAATACATTGTCCATAGAGATTAAACAAGTCATATGATATGTTTGCACATTTATAAGCTTTATAAATTTATTTAGAGTGTCATTTCTAATCATAATAGGATGGTTGAGTATATAATCAATTTAGTATTATTTAAGAATCATAGCTGATTATCTAAAAATGATCTGGTATGACTTGAGTCCATTTTCATACTGCCACTCCATTCAGAGTACATTGTACTTTTCAAATACCCCATTAATAAATCAGATTCGAATAATGTTTAGGACTATTAATATTATATTATATTTTATTATTAAGTATTGTGCATAAAGATAAGTTATGAATAAAATTAATTGTAGGAATACTTTAGTTGTGTATTATTGTTGTTGTTATTATTTTAGAGGGGTAGTTAAATATCATGTAAAATCCTTCATCATATTTAACTACAGGATTTTTAATTACTTTGTTTTATGTTTAAAGAACCTGAGATTAGATTTTAAAGATAGATGTGAAATTTAGAGTAGGACTTAGTTTATTAGTAATATATTAAAATTATTAAGTGTATTTTAAAAACATAGGAATATTACTTAGTTATCTTGTTATGCGAATTTAATAAGGTAGTATTATTATGCCATTGAGGGTATGTCTTTGTGGATATATTTTCAATGCTTACTAATCATTGTACTTCACTAAATGTCTCATTATTATTGTTTATTGTTTGTTATTTATTATAATCGAGCCATATATTTTGTTATTTTAAAGTATGGGAATAGTTTAATATTAAAAATTTATATTTGAATACTGTACTTATTTTATTTGTTTCTTATATTTATTTAATTAAGATCAAGCTGGAGGATCTTATTAGATATTATTATATTATTAATAAGTTGATTAGCAAGAGTACAATATATATATATATATATATATATATATATTCTAACCTTCACCTCGTGCATCCTCACGTCCAGATAATATATGATATAAAATAAAACGGGTTCTATCTCAGTTAATAATTAATAACTAAAATATTCAGCATTAAAATTAAAATATTTCACTAGCTCAAATTTAAAATATGAATAAGGTTCAGTTTATAAAAATAAATTAAATAAATATTTAATATTTTCATGAGACTTGAAGTGAAAATACAGGTGACAAGATAGATTACATTGAGCCAATATCCCACAGGATACTACCTCAATGGCATAAGAACACTATCCCCCCTTATTACTATTTCAAATAACAAACTCATAGTATTCTTACAACTTTAATAACTTCTACTCACTAAAATTAAACTAATAATTAAATCTTAATCTTCTATTTAATAATCTAGCTCAATAAAATAATATCAGGTTCATAAAGTTTATTCTAAGTTAATAAAAATACGGTAGTAAAATATGAGAAGGGATTTTATGTCATAATCTACTACACTGAAACTAATAATAATAAATAACAGTAATAATATTCTTCATTGTTTAACTAATTCTGTATAACTTTTCTTTTTACTATAATTTTATTACCATAATAAAATAATGAAATAATATAATATGATCTTATATCTTCATGTAATGATATAATAAATACGTGGTAGCATTTTAATAATCTGACAAACAAAATATGTGTGGCAACTGATAGCATATAATTTAATATAATATTGTGATAACTGATTTATGACCAATAAATAATGTAAGATTATGCTTATTTAATTATAATGAATACCAATAAAATATTTAAATTCTTAAATAATTCTCTATTTATTTTTTTTCTGTGCAAAATTATATATTTGTTTCAATTATTATGCATATATTGTGATTTCATGCAACGATGTGGAGAAATAAATAACTCGGACACAAAATTTTTGAAATAACAAAATTTAACAAAGTTTATTACTAACAACAAATAAATAAACAATTTATTTACACTATTTACAGTGGATATTCTTAACTTTTTTACTTTACAGTTTGATCTACCGGGTTATAAAAAAATAATTTATACTTCAATTAAATCTTTATTTAGATTTAGGACAAAATTAAAAAAAAAAATGTTACTATTTGGTTTCTCATTATAGTTAACTTATTACAAATATATTTATCTACTTTATTAGCAACAGCATTTTCCTTAATATTATTAAACTATCTTATTTTAAAAATTCATACTTAGAAAAACATTCTATAGAAAACAAAATTTTATAATGAGTATGGATTTTTTAAAATATTAAAAAAAAATTTCATCTTGAAAAGTCAAAGATGTTACCCAAAATATTATCCAAAATTCAGTACAAGATTTTAGTATTTATCACACAATGTTTACTAATCATAATATATTCTTCTTTAAGCCTCAGGCTATCAATCTTATGAAGACTTCTTTTGATATTAAGGGAAGGTGGAGTTTGAAATGAATTATGGGAAGGTTTGTTTGTTTGTATATATATGTTTTCCTTTAGGTTGATTTTCACTTGAGAAGGTCTATTTGTAGTAGATGAAACCATGGTTGTGTAAGGATTTTGGTAAAATTTTGAATTTAATCTAGTACTGTATTGTTTTATGGTTTTGCATATATATATATATGAATAAAGAAATCTAAAAATTTTATTTAAACAAAAGAAAAAGATTTTTTAAAAATAATATTTTAGTTTGCTTATATAATATTTAAATTTAAGTAAGTAATCCAGAGAATATAGTAGCAGTAAATACAATGTGTGTGCACATGTATGGAAAATGTTTTGACCTATAAGAAATGTTCAAGTACTAGAATAAATGATCACTATACTAAAAAAAAAAAATCACACATCATTATAATCACTGTAATTTTAAGTCATATAGATAATTTGAGTATTATTTCTTTAAATATGAGTGAAGGTGTGAATTGAACCTTACATTAATTACCATGAAATATATTTTTATGTGAGTTTGAATTTATATTGTTAATATTGTTATTTAAGTCATTGGGTTATATAGTTAGGTATGTATTATGTCTATAATAATAGGTAAGATATATCTTGATATTGGATTCTGAGATGACCATCTCAATGAATTTTTTTATAATAATACTGTTTGTTAAAATAAATATATTCATTGCATTCATTTATTTAAATACAGGTCAAAATATATTTACCCAAATACAAATGTCATTTGTTTCCTACTAAGTCCTACCCAGAATTTATCATCATTACTTTCAATTTTTCTTCACTAAATTTGATCTCCATATCTTTAACCACCCTTGCAAAGTCTTCATCACAACTTCCATATCTTTCCTAATTTCTGTGCACAAGAAAATATCAGTAAACAAAAGACTTGATAGTGTCTTACCAGTTATTCTATTGTGCTTTTACGTAAAATAATTTTTTTATGACATTTTAGTTATTTAGATGAAATTTTAAACATAATATAAAATATGTTAATAAAACAATAACAATAAATTATATTTTAGTAATATATTAATTATATAATAAAATATTGATTATTGTGATAGGCACTGTTAGAATGGCCATGCATAAGATGGTGATAGTTAAAGCTTCACTCACTTACATGTACATATATTTATATTTTGTTATCTAAATTATATAAACGTACGATTGAATGAATAATGGTGGTCAGCATAGATATTTTTACCTATACACATAATTAAATAAATTATTAGAAGTATGATTTATAATTTTTATATATTTTTATTTTTAATTATTGTGAATTTTCATAATGTGTGTTTTAAGGTGTTTACATGCAAGAATATATAAAAAAAAGGGATGGTCAAAGTGGTTGTAAATGTTCTGCACATCTTTCGTTTCGTTATATATTCATTTTTCTTTTCTTTTTTTGTTAATAAGTTAAAAGAAATGTAGGTTGTTATTGTATGATCAAATTTTAATTTTTATTAATGATAAAAGTGCTCATCTGTTGCATTGTATTTTTTGTTTTGTTTTGTTTTGTTAAAAATAAAATAATATTCTATCAGTATTGCCAGAGAATTAGTGATTCTATCTCAGATTTGTTTTTTTTTAATCTTTTGTAACAGATGGGGAGAAAAGGGAAAAATTCATTTCCATTGTATTCAAATCTGAAAGTATATGTAAACAGGACTCCTAAATAAATTAAAAGGGTCTGAGTGGAAAATAAAAGATAGAAATCAGAGATAAAAAATGTAAAAAGCTATATCACTTATATTATGGTCAATTATCAAAAAAATAGAGTTGGCTGATGTAATAGTGAGAGGGATACGCAAATTGTATTGGGATGAATGTGCTTTGAAAGGTGCTCAGCAGGTATTTGGAGGATAGTTATCATTGTCATTGTCATCATAGTCTATCTTTTGTCCACTCTCTCCATACTTGTTTTTTTTTTTTTTTGCTGTTTGTTTTGCTGAATTTTGGTTTGCTGTGCTGGTTTCTGCTGCAAAGTGCCCAGTCAGTGTTTGTCCATGGGTAGATGAAAAACCTCCTTGATGTTCACTGTTCATGGTGGGATTCAAAGGCCATTATTATGGTCATATTTGGGAACCTGTTGGTTAATCTAAGAGACTCTATTCATAAAGCAACAAAGAACTTTATGGAAGGAAGTAAAGCTGATTCTAGCTTCAAATTATAATCCATTAAGAATTGTGTGCTTGAGCCTTGGTTGGCTTCTGCTGTTAATATAAAAATTTTGATAAATTTCTTTCTACCAGTGTTATGTGAATGGACTAAACATTCCCATGACAGTGCACCAGCCCTACTTTTTCTATGCCATCATCATGTAATCAGAGATACCATCAGCATGCTGATGAGCACCTTAATGCCTATGTTCTACTGTAAAAATGGGAAGTCCTCACTGCCAGTCACATTTTATAGTGCACTTAAAATTTATGAAGACTGGAGATAGTTAAGGAAACCGAATGGTATAATTTTTATTTTATTTATTCTCAGTTTGGCTTGTTGCTATAAACTTTATTGTATTGTTTTTTTTTATCTTTATTTTTATTTTGTTTCTATATAAATTGTTATTTGATTCAAAATAATTATCCCAAATTAATTTTTGGAAAGCTAATGTGTATGCTGATGTGTATATAAATATTTTTTGTGATTGTTTACTTTTAACACATATAAACATTTGATATATTTGAGCAAAGAGAAATCTACATAGCTTAAAATGATTTTTGTTTGTTGTGTTTTCTTTTTATAAAATAAAAAAAAGAGAAGGGAAAGAGCAATCACAATTTCCCTTACCTCTATAAGTAATTTTTTTTTGCTTGTATATTACTATTTGCAAAAAAAAAGAAACAGCATAAGGAATTGACTACAATTATTCATTTACAAGATTTATAAATTTAATTTTTCCAATTACTATTCAACAATAATAAAATAGCAAACATATTTATACCCCCAAATCTACTGTTAAATTATTATTTTATCATTATTAAAAGCCTACAATGTGTTTGAATTCTCTTCTCCACTCAGGCAGATTTTCTAGTGTATCTGGAACAGACTCTATTTAAAGTCATTTATTAAGCTATTAATGCCAGATCCATCTTTAAAATTTACAATTTTGAACTATTTTATACAGTGGCCTAACTAAAAGGTTACTATATATATATAAAATGCTACAAATCAATGTCTTCAAATAATATACGTAAACTTATAAATAAATATTAGAAAATACAGTAATTAAAATTTGTTAAAAAGAACAAAAAATATAAACATCACTTAGGAACACTTTCAACTATCCTTGTAGTTTTTGTCAACTAATACATGGAAAGGTCAACTTCCCCATAATTCTATGATCTTAATGTTTGCTGCCTGCCTATTGATTAAGTCTTGCTTGCATTTATTGTAAGGATCGCTATAAGTCTCATACCTCTCCTTATCATTAAATGCATTGAACATAAATATATACATAGATGTGTTGATTTATAAAATTAATACATCTATTGAACAGTTCAAATTGATGATGTATAACAGTATGAATAAAAATTATATTGCAGTTTAATGAACTGGAAATGCCTGAAACAAAATCATAAATTTGTTATTAAATTTAATTTTATTAATATTTTAAAATAACAAATTTGACAGAACAATTGAGAAAGTTTTATAAAGAATAAAAGGTAGTTGAGCAATATCTGTTCTGCCACTGCTAGAGACGTCATTTCTGCAAAAATTGCAGAAATATTCAGAATAGGGACCCAAAAGCAGACGACACAAAGTTCCAGCCCCTAGGTGGCGCTGTTCACCATGCATATGCACAGAAACATGCCAAGTAGCAGCTAGCATTACTGCCCGCTTGGTACCCGCTGTTAGCCATAGGTAAACCGATTCAGCTTACAACATCTGCTAAACAGCAAGTAACCCGCACTCTAGCCCACTACGTGGCGCTATTCCTCCACGCTATGCACAGAAAAAACGACACCGCTTGCTAGTTAGGGTTTATGTCCACCACGTTCTTAAAAGAAACATAACGTGTAATGTGAAAGTGTGAATAATATAGAAAACCATAATTATTTAAATCTGCTTTAAAATTTAATATTCTTACATTGAGTTTCACTCTCTGATAAATCTATGTATTTTTAAATTATTTAATTTTAAACATCTATCTTTTTTTTTCTGTAAAAATGTTTTTTATTTTAGACTTCCGTTTTACTTCAATCTTTCAAAACTGCTAAAAATCGTTCTGCCAGGGTTTTAAGTTTCTGATCTTCGTTATTTTGAAAAGTAATTGTTTGTAAAACTTTTTTTTTTATACTTTAAAATAATATTTCAAGCAACATTTAAAATAATACAAATTACATTTCTGTTTATAGATCTTTTATTTCGCAAACGTGTTATTTTAAAAAGATAAATTTGCGTTTTGTTACATGCGCGAACAATAATAATTCGAAGATCTCTTACACAATAAATATTTTTAGATTACTGGATATTAAAAGATCTATTCAGTTCAAAAATAAATTTATTAAAATTAATATACATGCAAGCAATAAAACAACAAACAGATTGTAGTATGTGGTGATTTATTCAGTGTAAAAATCAACGTGTTATTTTAAAATGATTGTAAAAGTAATGTTACTTATTTATAAGAGCTTAACAATGAGTTAATTTCTTCCATAATTACGCTGTTACAAATTTTTTTAATTTTGATTAAAGTAAAACAAGATCATCATCATCAACTATTATCAATCCACTGCAGGATGAACATCCCTCCAAGTTTAATCCTTCTCAGATCTTTAGCTTCTCTTCTCCACATCATCCCTGCACACTTTCTTATTTCATCTATCCATCTCACATGTGGTCTCTTCCTGGGTCTTCTACAATCTCTTGGAATCCAGTTTAAGATTTAAATTGTCCATCTATTATCATCTCTTCTAGCAATAAAACACATTTATTAAAAATCTTCTTTTACAAACACATAGGCATATTTCTTTTTAGTATCAAGTTATTTCTACCAAAAGCACCCCAACCAAGTTTAATTCTATGATTATTTTCATCCATTATATTTCCATCTGTATTAATAATCTGACCAAGATATTTATAGCTGTTAACTTCTAACTCATCATAATCAATCTTTATTTTCATATTTTGAGAAAATCCATTAAATATTACTTTAGTCTTTTTAATATTTATCTTTAGTCCTACTTTCCTATTTTCATCTGATAACTCCTGCAACATTTCCTGCAGCTCTAAAGCATTATTTGCAAAAACAACTACATCATCTGAAAAATTTTAATGACTTAAATAATCATTTACTTTCACTCCTTCAGCTTCCCATTTTTATCCACAAAATACTTCTTGCAGCACTGCTGCAAAAAGTTTTGGAGATACTTACACTCTCCTCAATGTTGACTTTTACTGTATCATTATATAATCTAATTGTTGCTGATCCATTTTTATAAATATTCTTTAAAATATGACAATACACCTTGATGATCCAATGGTTTATCACTAAAGAAAAGTTTACATTCAAATGCCTTTTCATAATCTAGAAATCCAAAACATAATGGCAACTGATATTCATTTGTCCTTTCTATAACTTCTCTCAATCCCTGGATATGATATCCTGTACTAAAACCACTTTTAAATTCAGTTTGTTCTCTTGGTTGGTGGAAATCCAATGCTCTCTGCAGACGAGTTGTAATTATCTTGGTAAAAATTTTGTATGTAACTGATAAACGGCTGATAAGTCCATAATTTTTTTATCACCTTTTTTAAATATTAATATTAATACTGCATTTTTCCAATCATCTGGCACATCTTTATCATTTAGACATTTGGTATATAACATTGCTAAAAAAATTTCTATTTTTTTCACCTGCTTCTTTTAATATATCAATTATAATTCTACCATTACCTGGAGCCTTTTCTTTCTTCATATATTTAATTGTATGTCACTTCTTTATTTAAAATTCTGAGCAATTCAGAAGATGTAATAGATATAAGAGGTATTTGTTCTTTACTACTATATAATTGTTGATAAAAGTCTTCTATCCATTTCATGATGTCATCTCTTTTTTTAGTAATAATTCCAGCTTTTTTTCTTATTGCAGATATAAATTTCCTACCAATACCAAAATGTTGTTTTACACTCTTGAGACTTTCATTCTCTTCTACTGCTTTCCTTGCTAGTTCACAGTTATACTTTCTTATATCATTTTCAACTCTTATCCACATCATTTTACAAAATTCGACATATTCAATCCTTTTTAACACATCATTTTTGTATATTTTCCTATTCCTTTTTTTCTTCATAAATTCGCTAGTCTCAGTAAAAATGTTATTGGTCAAGTGCTGCTTGTTTAAACCCGCTATTTTTGTTGCAGTTTTTAAAAGTGTACCAGTTGTTTTCATATTAATTTTATTCAAATCAGAATCATGTTCAAAATCTACTAATACTTGAAACGTATTTGTAAGTTCTAATTTAAATTCATTAGAATGTTTCTGAAAATTAGGAATATCAACTGTAAATATTGTTTTTCTTAATAATTTTTCTCTCTCTAGTTTTGCATTAACATCTATTTCACATCTTACTAATCGATGATCACTTCCTGTGTTAAGTTTATTAAGAACATTACAATCTTGAAATATGTATTTTCTGTTAGTCAAAATATAATCCAATTCTGCTGTACCTTCATTTGGATGCTTCCATGTCCATTTCTTTTTAACATATTTCTCAAAATAATAATTCATAATATAAAGTTTTCCTTTTCCTGCAAACTCCACAAAGCACTTTCATCTTTCATTTGTTTACCAATTCTAGCATTAAAGTATCCTATAAAAATTTTAAAATGTTGTTTACTCTGATCAAAAGCCTTTTGTGCATCCATATAAAAATCTTCTACTACTTCATCACTTTTGAGAACTTGGGGCATAAACCTAAATTATCTGCATTTGCTATCTGCTATTAAATTATATAACTAATCTTGCCACTCTGTCTGATACACCATCAATCTCCACAATGTTGTTCTTCCACTTTTTATTTATAATGAATCCTACTCCACTTGTATTTCCAATATTTGTGCCTTTATAGTAGAGTACAGGTTCACTTTTTAAAACAATTGTCTCTTCACCTTTTCTTCTAACTTCACAAAGTC